>WOXC01003755.1:600000-1200000 GCA_011680675.1 Gymnobelideus leadbeateri | reverse complement strand
TATCCTTCTTGCACTCCAACACCTAGCACAATGAGTTATACAGATAAAGAGCACAATTGCACATTTTAAAAATTATGGATTTCTACCACAGACATCATTAAAATTAAATTCTTTTCTCCCAATAAAACTGACATTCATGTTTAATTTATCATGATTTTGAACATAACACATTACTCAAGCTGATATGGTCAATCAAGGCTTTCCATTTTGATAAATTACAGGTCAGCATAAGAAATTAAATTGAATTTTTTTTTTTTGGAGTTTTGCAGAAGCTGCAGGTGACACAGCGAAAGCTTAGAAACTTAGAAATGCATAAACTATGTGTATATCATGTTGAACAGAATCAACGTATTTTATTTTTTAATACCATAATTCAGACTTCTCTGGTATGAAGGCAGAGAGAAAAAATTTTACGCATATTTTCTAGATCAAGGGGGTGCCATGTCCCTAACACCCCAATGTGAGAGGGATAACTATAGTGTATCTTGGTCTTCAGAATAGTCTAGAAGTAATATATTGGGTTTAAGATGGAAGTGGCTTAATGTGTTGGGATAGTCGGTTTTTATATTCCAATTCCAAAAATTTAATTAAGGCTACTTATAATAGCTGTTCTGTCTCATAGGTGCTTCACTTTATACTACTTTAAATGGTCACAAACTGCTCTGATGTTAATTGACCTTGGAAATTGTGTATTATTTATTTGTTTGAGGGGCAGGGCAGCACTTATTTAGATATAATACTTAATCTCCATAAGGACCTATAATTTGTTCCATGGTGGTAAAATAGCCACCTCTCTCTAACACTGAATCTATTCTACAATCCTATTCTAACCAAAAGAAAGATTCAACAAAGAGGTACTCTATTTACAATAGGAAAAAGGACAAAGAAAATAAAATTTTCACCCTGGTTTAGTGAAATCAGGCATCTTAGGAAATACTGCCCTAATATAGTTTCTCTAAATCAGAACTAAGTATCAGAATGCCTATATTTAACAACAGAATCATCTAGTTTGATACTTCCTAAAGTGCAATTTGAGAACTATTTTACACTGAGTTCTAAAGAGATAACATGAAAGAGAAAGACTAGAAAGTAACTGGGAAAAGAATAAAAGCATCAAATAATGTAAAAATGATAAAACTCTGGCTGTGAACCATGAAATGAAAACCAGGATATATTTAAGAAAAAGGAACAAAGGTCCATATTATTACTTGGACAAAATTTTAATTTACTCAAATGCCAGTTTTTGTCAGAGGGAAAAGAACTGTTTTTATAGTACTTTTAAAATATTTTTGGGGGCAGCTAGGTGGCGCAGTGAGTAAGAGCACCGGCCTCAGAGTTGGTATGACCCGGGATCAAAACCGGCCTCAGAAAATGAGCACCCACACATAAATCATGACTAGCCGTGTAACCTTGAGCAAGTTACTTAACCCCAATTGCTTAAAATATATATATATATATATTTTTTAAAATGCAACCAATAAACAAAATAAGTCATTTCTATTGTACATTTTTTTAAAAACTGACTTTATTTTAAGGGTTCCAGCATCCCATAGCCAAAAACATATTGTGCCATCTGCCCCTGTAGAAGAGAGGTATCTCTTTGAGCCACTGCATAATGGAGAAAACTGAAAAACAAGAACAGAAAGAAAAAAAATCTTTATACAAACATAACACTTTCTTCAAATAATAAAATTTATAATTGCACTGTTTGTTACCTTAAAAATAGCAACAAATAAAATAAGTTACACAGTATCAAAAACTAACATTGAAACACTGAAGTAAAGTGTATCAAATAACACAGGATTATTCATATACCTAAAGCTAAAAAGATTTTGCAAATTTAGAAGCTAAAGCAGCACAGGGAGATTGTCATTCAATAAGCATTTATCATGTGCTAGTAGGTACCTCGCCAAGTGCTAGAGAGATGAAGAAAAGCACAAGTATGGTCTTTACCCTTAAGGAGCTCACATTCTAATGAACAGAAATAACATGCAAACAACTATATAACACCATATACATATAGAGAAGATGTAAAGTAATCCCAGAATAAAGACACTACAAGTTTTCTAGGAAACAAGGAAGTTTCCTAGAAAAGGTAGAATTTGAGTTGAGGCTTAAAAGAAGTCAAGGAGGTCAAAAGGTAGGTGGAGGTAAAGATGGAGAACATGCAAGGTATGGGAGGACAGCCCATAAAAAGGCACAGAACTGGGAGTTGGAGTGTCATATACAAAGAAAATCAAGAAAGCAGGTAGGTGTTCCTGAAGTGTAAAGTATGTGAAAGAGAGAAAAGTGTAAGACAACTGGAAAAATAGGAAGCGTAAACCTTGTGAAGAGCTTTAAATGCTGAATACAGCATTTTATATATGATCCTGGAGGCAATAGGGACCCACTGAAATTTACAGAATCAAGAAAGATAGAGATGAGGAATCAACATAATGAGATATGTTTGTTTTGGGGAAATCATTTTGATGGCTGAGTGAATAGTAGGGTCAGATGAGGCAAAGACCCCAATTAGAAGGCTACTGCAATCGTCCAGATGAAAGGTGATAAAAGCTTGTACTTGGGTTATGGCTGAGAGTGGTGAGAAGAGGATGAATGAGATGTTTTAAAGGTAGAAACTAGAAATGACAAAACTTAGCAAAAACTGGACCGTGAGAGAGAAGTTGAAGATAATTCTAAGGTTGCAAGCCAAAGTTTCTTTGGAGGATGGCATCACCAACAAAAAAGAAACTAAAGAGGGGAGTGTTTGAGAGAAAAGATGAGTTCTGTTTTATACATGCTGAATTTGAGATGCCTAAGCAACATGTAATACCATACCAGAAGTCGGGAGAGGGTTAAGGGATGTATATGAAGATCTGAGAATCATCTAAGCAGAGATGATAAAGTCATGTTTGGCAGAGCTAGGACATAATCACAATATTTTTAAAATATAGACTTTTTAAAAAAAGGGTCAAAAAGCACCTCTATTTCTCAGTTCTTACTGGTCTTCATAATTAGATAAAAGTAAAAGAACATAAATCTGATTTCTTTCTGAGACATTAAAATTTTAATAAAGTTACCTCCTTTGAGGCCTTTTGTTAGTGACTGAATAAATTAATAATTACCTGTAGTGATGTTATGGAAGCACTGTGACCCTGAAGAACTGCCAAAGGAGCACATGTTCGTAGACACCACACTCGAATCATTTTATCACAACTTCCAGCAGCTATCATGGTGTTTTCATAGTTCACAGCCATATCTGATATCTCAGCTGCATGGCCTCTTAAAGTAGCCAACAATCTTCCATCATCTGTTGCCCAGATTTTTACAAGGCAATCATCAGAACCCTTAAAAAAGCAAGTATTATAAATATTATTTTCCCGTTTAATTGTAAAACATTAATATTTATGTAACCCACTTCTCAACAAGTACATTTTCAGGTACCACTGAACATAATTTTTAAAAAATTGTTATATCATCTGAACACCTGACATAAAATCTAAATACAATGATGAAATGAGTAAGAAACTTGTGGTTTAAAAAAACTTACAGGTTTTCTATTACTCTAAGAAACCAAGGAGTTTATTTCATAAATTGTTCACATAAATCTAGTTATACATTTTTTGTGGGTGGGATTTAAGTTTTGTCACTAAGAAAATAAGTTAAATTAGCAAATGTTTAATAATTAAGTTCAGAAAAGCAAACAATCTCTATATATGTATTATATATATATAATACATATACATATATATACATACACACATACACACACATAATATATATAAAACACACATACACACAAAGATACATAGACACAGGTTGACAAAAAAATTTGAAATGTTTTTACATAATGATACATGTTAAAAGTTCTCTCCAAAAATATTTTAGGCATTCTCATTAACAAAGGCATTTACAGATAGATCTGGATTAGTGAGAATTATGAATCTCATGAAGTGGTCAAAGTATTAAAATTTAAACTATTAAAATAGAAAACACTGTACGGCACTCTGTATGTTTTAAGCCACGTTCCAAATTTTGCTTTTCTGGTGCTGAGAAAGTGGTCTTTTCTTGGACCAAATCTAGAACAAAAAGTATGTTTAAGCCAAGTTTTACTTCTAAGTCACATGATAACCCCAAGAAAATAGTAATAAACATTCTGATACCCTTGTATAATTTCTTCTTAGAGGAACTAGTGTACCCCTTTGATTATTCATCTCTTATATTCCATTCTGATACATAACTAACTCACCTCATTTTTCATTCATACAAATCCTCAACAATGTATTTTAGACTTGTCCTCACAAGCAAATGATCTTTGATAATGTGCTATGGGCAGGCTTATGTCTACTATCCACCACCACCTTTTGAGCTTTATTTTCATTGCTCTGAGAGAATGGTATTCAATAATATGCAGTGATATAGTATCATTCATAGAGCACTGATCAAAAAGAAGTGTTTTTGCATTATTTAACAGTTTAGCCAGATTATGACATGTACCTAGACAGGCAGCTTATTGAATCAGGTCATCGCTATGCATGCCTTGAACAATGGCAACAATAGTCAAATTGGGCTCAGAATAGAGTAGGAAGAGATCAGATTGCCTTTGGCCAGCTATACAGAAGAGAGCTGAAGGTAAAGATGTAGACATATTAGTGAAAAAATCTGTTGGATTTGTTGATAGTGAAAATGACTGATAAAGGAGATAAATTTAAGATAGTTATACTGAAAACAGAAGAATAGAGGAAAGAGTAAAGAAACTAATAGATATATGAAGAAAACTAGGCCAAGTATCAAGCAATAGGGGACAAAAATTAAGAAATCAGTTGATTTAATGACTTTCTCCAGTTACCATTAGCAAAGAAATTGGATATTGTAGGAACCAGAAATAACATAAGTCAGAGAGTTAAAAAAAAAAACAAAAACAAAACAATCAGAGCAAGGGATTCTAAGGCAGCAGTTAATAACACATTAAAGTAGCAAATCATATACATAGGTGAATGTGTAAGTAAGAAGTTAGGGTTGGGGAGGAATTGAACTATATCAAGAGGAATGTGTCACAAATCATTTATTTGTCAAGCTAAGAGCAAAGAGCAGAGCTGATTTGGGCAAAAGAGTAAAGAGGTAATATATTAGGGGAAAAAATGAAGGAAGAGAAAGATCTTTGATTCCATTATAATAAATGCAATAGAACTCAATGACATAGTGCTTGATAAGCCAGAAAAAAATTACTTAAAAAAGAACTCTACATAAATATTGCTGGGAAAATTAGAAAGCACTCTGGCAGAAATCAGGCTCAGAACAACATCTTACAACATATCTCACAATAAATTCAAAATGAATGTGATTTGAATATCATATCATTAAAAAAAACATATATCATATTTTTCATAGCTGCGGATAGATGTATCCTTCACCACAAGAGACAGAAGGATTTACAAGATAAAATAGATAAAACGGAAAAACTTCTGTACAAAAAGGTAAGTGGTCAAACTAGGGAGAAAATTCTATCAAATTTCTCAGAAAAGAATTTGGTATCCATGATATAGAGAGAACATTCAAAAATCATCCCCTGATAAATAAGTGGCCAAAAGATATAAAACAATTCTCAAAAAAAATGCAAACTATTAATAACCACAAGAAAGTCTCTAATAAGAGAAATGCAAACCAAAACAAATGAAGTTTCTCCTCACACCCAATCTATTGGCAAAGATTACAAGAGAAGTCATTGTTGAAAGACGTAGGAAGATGGACATTAATTTATCAGTGTATATAACTGTAAATCTAACAATATGCACAACGACAATAATGTAAATGGAAAGAACCCAAGACAATAAAAAATAAACGTTGTAAAATTACAAAGAAAATATGCTGGCCCCATTTCTTTGCAGAGGTGGGAGGTTCAAGGTTATAGAATATTTCATGTATTTTTAGACATCTTCCAAAATATTAGTTGGTTATTCTCTCCCTCCCCCATCTATATTTTATATATGGGACTGAAGACATACTGGGAGGAAAAAAATTCCCCAATCATTCTGAAAAGATCCTTAACAGAAAACTATTAACAATGTCACAGACAAGATTCAAAGGTCTGAAATCCAAAAAAATGCTTCAAGTGTACCGAAAAAAGTAGTTCAAATACTAAGGAACAATAGTGAGGATCTCTAAAGACTTAGTACTTTCTACTATAAATGAAAGGAAAACTTTATACTCTAAAAAGCAAAAGATACATATATATGGCTTCTTACAATCGAGAGTAACAACCTGGCAAGTTGAGTATCAACCTAAAGGGTAAAAAAAAAAATGCAATTTCAAGTATCTCTGAAGAATAAAGCAGAGAATTTTGAAACATGAGAGAAAGGTAAAATTATTAGAGTTTGCATGGAGTGATATGATATACTATTAACATTCTTAATAGGGCAAAAAAGAAAGATTCATACAGAACCTTAATGTCTTCAAAGGGTATTAAAGTAATTAAGTAAGAAAATGAGAGAACACGAATGGTTCTCTTCTAAGGAAAAAAAAAGGGAAATTAAAAGAAATACACTGTTACGGAAAGGAGGAAGAAGGTAGAATTTGCAATTTCTAATAGTTGTGATTAAAAAGAACAGTATTCATACATAGTAGAATGAGAGGGAACAGGCGTAAGGTGACCCATTCACTGATGAACAAAGGGTTCAAAATACACTCAGACACACACACAAATATGTCCATCACTGCACACATAACATCCACCTACCACTTTCCCCCATAATCTTCTTTTTGTGTGCGCCTTCACCCAATGGAGTATAAACTCCTTGAGGGAAAGGATACTGTTTTTTGTAAACTTGTATTTTCATCCCCAACACTTAGCAGTGTCTGGCACAAAGTAGATGCCTATTATATGTTGACTGACTGACTGACAAAACAACAAATGGAGATAAGGAGATAGAGGTCAAGGGAGAAAATAGCTGCATGGAAAACAAACTTCCTGCTGAAGCTAAAAGAGAAAAGTAAGAGTACCTTTGATCACTTCTTGCACCATTGGGGAATCACTGAACAATCTGTGCTAAGAAGAAAATGTGTGCAAGAAACTGACAGGACAATTTCAAAGACTCCTGAGTAGTATGAAATGGCAGGTTGAGAAGTAAAAAGAACAAGGAAAACAACTGAGTACACCACAGCTATTTAGGGATGGGAATCCAAAAAGGGTTTTGTAGTCAGTGCCACATCAATGAACGCCCTGAAACAAAGTATCAATCTTTGGGAACCCAGTCAAACAGTACTAACGGTGGCTTGCCTAATTTGTTGATGAGCTTTATAGAACCGACAGTTTTTAAGCTTGCTCACCCAAAACCTAAGGAGGCATGGGAACAGTAGAGCTTCTGAGATATTTGTGGAAGCTTGCATATTTGTTTTTAGTACAACTTTTAAGAAAACCTAACTAAAAAATTTTGGGGGCAGAGCATCAAGATGGCAGAGCAGAGAAAGCACTCAGCTGAGCTCTCTCAACATTACCCTCAAAACAACTAATAAATACCTCTGCAGTAGCGAAGGCAATAAAAAGTAAGAGTGAGACAGTCTTTCAACCCAAGATAAGCTGGGGAGTCAGAAAAAGATCTGTGACAAACGGGGTGAAGGTCAGTCTGAAGTCTACACGGACAAAAACACCAGTGGTTGGACTAGGTGGGGGCAATGGAAGTAGTAGCAGTTTTGGGAGCTCGAAAGTCAGAGACAGCATGTGAATCTAGCAATTAGCCAGAATGAGAGACTCTTGAGACTCTTACAGTGGACTCCTACAGTGGACTCCCTGGCTAACAATGGACAAAGAACAAGACACTATTTGGCAACTCCACTGCCTATACATAGCCCACACACCGTTCAAGGGCAGAGAGAGGAGCACTTTAGGTGAAAAGGGAGCTGAAGACCTCTAGAGCAGTATCAATTACAATCCTAAGGGATCAAAGGCCCTTCTTGAGTAAGGAGCAGAGTGCAGATCAGGACAGCAGTGACTACATCTCTCCTTAAATCACACTACACAGGAAGCATTGAAAACTGGAAAACAGATGTGCAGAAAAAGCCTAAAGCTTGAGGCAATGACACTCTTACCACCCCCCCACACACACACCCACCTCAGGCAACAACACAGCCCAACTTTAAAATTGACTATGAAAAACTACAAAAATGACAGGGACAAGGAAGCAAAAAACTAAAAAAAAAAAAAAAAAAAAAAAGGCCGCAAAGAAAAAAATATAATTTGGACATAAGCCTAATAAGAATGCCTTGAGGGGGTGGAGTCAAGATGGCAGAGTAGAAACAGCACTTCCCTGGAGCTCCAACCCACACCACTTCAAAATCATGTAAACAGGAGACTATGAATGACCTCTGGAGCTCCAGAACCCACAAAATGACACAGAAAAGCTAACCTTCCACTGAGGACAGCCCGGCAGCCCAGCAGGGAGCAGCCAGCACAGCATTCTGGGAGCTGAGCCCAGGCCCATGTGAGTTGTGGTTTTAGCCTGAGGGTAGGCAGACCAGCAGCCAGCTGGAGGGACCCCAGAACACCAGCAGCTGTGGTATTTCCAGAATTACCAACACATAGATGCCTAGGACAAAGTGAAAGGTTAGTGCCCTATGGACTTTGGGACTGCTTGGCAGAATGTGTGAGCTTCTTTCCCTGGGGGTGAGAAATCACTGAGGAGCTATTGCGGTTTACGCCATGTTGCCGCATTGCAGCTTCTGCTCTTGGCCTACCAACTGTAGGGGGATCCCGCGATCAGTCTGGGGGGTAAGCACTCTTGCTTTACCCTTCTTGTATCTGGATTGTGGTCTGGGAAGGAGGTCTTGGGGTGTGTGACCAGCTTGCCAGAGTGTGTGGAGGCTTCACAGAGGCCACCCAGCTAATAACTCCGGAAGTTGAGAAGACCCCAACGTTTGTGATGATAGTTCCCCTGTCTGGTGGCAGAGTCCTACTGTGGCAACAAGCCCAAAAGTCAAGTAATTGAGTGGCAACATGCCTAGGCAAAGGAAACAAAATAAACAGAAAAATGCAACATTAGACTCCTATTTTGGGGGGCAAAGAGGATCAAAGCATGGAACAGGAGGAGGACTGTGAGGTGCAAGCTGGCTACAGGCCATAGAGGACCTTAAAAAGCAGATAAGAGAAGTGGGGGAAGGGGGCGGAGCCAAGATGGCGGAGTAGAAACAGCTCTTCCAAGCCTCTCTGCCCCCAGATTCTCCACAAACTATGTAAAAAAGGACTCTGAAAAACTTCTGGAGCCCCAGCACCCACAGAACGACACAGAGAAGCTAACCTCCCGCTGAGGACAGCCCAGCACCCTGCAGGAAGGACCAGCGCAGTGGACTGGGAGCCGGCAGAGCGCAGGAGCCGAGCCGAGCCCAGGTCCGCCTGAGCCGAGGTTTTAGCCCCAGGGCAGCAGGTCCAGCAGCCGGCTGGAGGAACCCCAGAACACCAGGAACTGTGGAGATTCCAGAATTATCAACATAGACTTGCCTAGGACAAAGTAAGAGGTTAGTGTCCTATGGACTTTGGGACCTGTATTTGGGAATGCGTCAGCTCCCTCCCCTGGGGGCTAGAAGCCGCTGAGGAGACACGCCATTTTGTAGTTTTCAGAGGCATTTCCGGCTCCCAGCCTACAAATCGTGGGGAGATCCAGCGATCAGTCTTGGGGGGTAATCGCTCTTGCTTTAACCTCCCTGGATCTGGATTGTGATCTAGGGTGGAAGTTGTGGGTAGGTTTACAGCTTGCCAGAAACGGAAGTTGCCCCCCACACGTTCGGGACGAAAATTCCTCTATCTGGCCTTAAAGCCATAGTGTGGCAACAAGCCCAAAAGTCAAGCAATTAAGTGGCAACATGCCAAGGCAAAGGAAACAGAAAAATGCAACCCTAGACTCCTATTTTGGGGGCATAGAGCAGGAAAAGGACTGTGAGGTCAGAAGTCCTGCTCCAAAAGCCCCAGGGGAAAACATGAGTGGGTTGCAGGCCATAGAGGACCTTAAGAAGGACTTTAAAAATCAAATAAGAGAAGTGGAGGAAAAATTAGAAAGAGAAATGAGAAGGATGCAGGAAAAGTATGAAATGAGGGTCAACAGCCTGACTGAGGAAAACAACACCTTAAAAAATAGACTAGCTCAAATGGCAAAGGAGGCCCAAAAGGGCAATGAGGAGAAGAATGCCTTAAAAAGTCGAATTTGCCAGATGGAAAAAGAATCTCAAAAGTTCACTGAGGAGATTCATTCCTTCAGAGTTAGACTGGAGCAAATGGAAGCTAATGACTTTATGAGAAATCAAGATGCTGTTAAGCAGATCCAAACAAACGAAAGATTAGAAGGCAATGTGAAATATCTCATGGGAAAAACCACTGACCTGGAAAATAGATCCAGGAGAGACAATTTAAAAATTATTGGACTACCTGAAAGCCATGATCAAAGAAAGAACCTAGAAATCACCCTTCAAGAAATTCTCAAGGAAAACTGCCCTGATGTTTTAGATCCAGAGGGCAAAATAGAGGTTGAAAGAATCCACAGATCACCTCCTGAAAAAGATCCCAAAAAGAAAACTCCCAGAAATATTATAGCCAGGTTCCAGAATCCCCAGATCAAGGAGAAAATACTACAAGCAGCCAGGAAGAAACAATTTCAATATTGTGGAAACACAATCAGAATAGCCCAGGACCTGGCAGCTTCTACACTGAGGGATCGAAGGGCATGGAATATGATATTCCAGAGGGCAAAAGAACTGGGAATGGACCCAAGGGTCACCTACCCAGCAAAACTGAGTATTTTGTTTCAGGGGAAAATATGGTCATTCAGTGGAATAGAGGACTTTCAAGCATTCTTGAGGAAAAAACCAGAGTTGAATAGAAAATTTGACATCCAGACGCAAGAAGGAAGAGATGCCTGAGAAGGTAATCAGGGAAAAGAAATCAAAAGGAACTTATCAAAGTTGAACTATTTACATTCCTATATGGAAAAGCAGTATCTGTGACTGATGATATCTTTCTCACTGTGAAAATAATGGAAGAAGGGGGTGTGGTCATACGAATACATATGTGAATGTGTGTGTATATGGTTACAGTTATATATGGATAGAGGGCATAGGTTGATTTTGTTGGGAAGGGAGAGTACTCAAGGGATGAAATTATGAGGTGAGAGAGGAAAGTGGCAAGAGGAGATGGGGAGAGACATGGTAGGGTAAACTATCTCATGTAGGGGAAGTGGGTGCAAAGGAGGGGGAGAATAAGGAAGGCTAAAAAGGCAAAACCACATTCACATTGAATTTGGTTCAGGGAGAAAATGACATACATACTAAATGGGATATCTCAACCTGCAGCAGGATAGGGGGAAGGGGGATGAGAGGAGGGATGATGGATGGGAGGGCATCCTTGGGGTGAGGTTGGAAGTACCCACTATAGAAGAGGGACAGGATCATGTAGGGAATGGACCAGGTGGGGGGTGGGATGAGTGGGAGGGAATTATAAGCAGCCTTGTACAATATATCTACTATGATAATGTTTTGCATAGCTAGACATGTACAACATATACTGAATTACTTATCTCCCAAGAAGGAATGGGTGACAAGGGAGGAAGGAAATGGATCTGAAATTCGAGGTCGTAACATTAAATGTTTCAAATATATATAAATACTATTATTAATACTCTTTTGCCTATAATTGGGAGATAAGATGTGCAGGCATTGGGACACAAAGATTCATCTTCCTCTAATGGAAAAGTCGATGGGGGTATGGGAGAAGGTATGGGAGAGAGCAGATTGGAGGAAGCGATATCTTGTGGGACTGCTATTCTGGGAGGTTGGGTAGGGGAATAATGGGGGGAAAATGATTGTAACTCAAAATCTGGCGGAAATGAATGATGTAAAACAGAAGTTAATAAAGTATTTGTTTAAAAAAAAAAAGAGAAGTGGGGGAAAATTGGGAAAAGAAATGAGAAAAATGCAAGAAAAGTATGAAATGAGAGTAAACAGCCTGACTGAGGAAAATAACACCTTAAAAAATAGATTAACTCAAATGGCAAAAGAGGCTCAAAGAGGCAATGAGGAGAAGAATGCCTTAAAAAGCTGAATTTGCCAGATGGAAAAAGAATCTCAAAAGCTCACTGAGGAGATTCATTCCTTCAGAATTACACTGGAGCAAATGGAAGCTAATGACTTTATGAGAAATCAAGATGCTGTTAAACAGATCCAAACAAATGAAAGAATAGGAAGGCAATGTGAAATATCTCATGGGAAAAACCACTGACCTGGAAAATAGATCCAGGAGAGACAATCTAAAAATTACTGGACTACCTGAAAACCATGATCAAAGAAAGAATCTAGAAACCATCCTTCAAGAAATTCTCCAGGAAAATTGCCCTGATGTTTTAGAACCAGAGGGCAAAACAGAGGTTGAAAGAATCACAGATCACCTCCTGAAATAGATCCCCAAAAGAAAACTCCCAGGAATATTATAGCCAGGTTCCAGAATCCCCAGATCAAAGAGAGAATATTACAAGCAGCCAGGAAGAAACAATTTCAATATTGTGGAAACACAATCAGGATAACACAGGATCTGGCAGCTTCTACACTGAGGGATCAAAGGGCATGGAATATGATATTCCAGAGGGCAAAAGAGCTGGGATTAAAGCCAAGGGTAACCTACCCAGCAAAACTGAGTATCTTGTTTCAGGGGAAAACATGGTCATTCAGTGGAATAGAGGCATTTCAAGCATTCTTGATGAAAAAACCAGAGTTGAATAGAAAATTTGACATTCAGACGCAAGAAGCAAGAGATGCTTGAGAAGGTAAACAGGGAAAAGAAATCACTATGAACTTATCAAAGTTGAACTATTTACATTCCTACAGGGAAAAACAATAACTGTAACTGATGAAACTTTTCTCAGTATGAAAATAGTTGAAGAAGTGTATATGGGCATATGAATACATATGTGAATGTGTGTATATATGTTTTCAGGTATACATAGAGGGCACAGGTTGAATTTAATAGGAAGGGATGATACTTAAAAGGTGAGGTTAAGAGGTGAGAGAATAATGTGGTGAGGGGGAATGGGCAGAGACAATGGGGTGAACTGTGTCATGTAGAGGAGGCAGGGGAAGGTGGTTTCAGGGGAGGAGAAGAACAGGAAGGCAAAAAGGCAAAACCTTATTCTCACTGAATTTGGACTAGGGAGAGAATGACATACATACTAAATAGGGTGTCCCACCCTACAGGAACGTAGGGGGGAGGTGGATGGGGAAAGGTGGTAGAGGGGAGGGCGGGCTGCGGGGTAGGGAAGTTGGAAGCACCCACTTTTGAAAAGGGACAGGATCAAGGTGGGGAGTGGACCAGGTGGAAGGTGGGATGGGAGGGAGGGAAATATAGTCAGTCTTTTACAATATATCTATTATGTTCATGTTTAGCATAGCTACACAAGTACAGCATATACTGAGTTGCTTATCCTCCTTTTAAAATCAAATTTTTAAAAAAATATATAAATACTATGATTAGTACTATTTTGCATATAATTGGGAGATAAGATGTGAAGGCAATGGGGCTCGGGGATTCACCTTGCCCTACTGGAAAAGTCCAAGGGGGTATGGGAGAAGAGATGGGAGAGAGCAGATTGGTTATGGGGATATCCTGTATGACTGTTATTCTGGGGTGTTGGGTAGGGGAAAAATGAGGAAAAAACTGTAACTCAAAATCTGATGGGAATGAATGATGTAATCCAGAAGGTAATATAATATTTGGAAAAATTTAAAAAAAAAGAATGCCTTGAACAGCTTAAAAACTGTTTTTCAAAATCAAAGAGCAGTAGGAGAAAAATTAGATTGATAAATGAAAGCAAAGGAAGAAAATTATGAAAAAAGAACTCATAAGAAAATAATACCTTAAAAAAAAGAATTAGCCAAATAGAAAAAGTACAAAAGTACACTAATTTTTTTTCCTTAAAAATTTATTTGCTTAAATACAGACCTCAATAAAAAGAGAGAAGGAACAGATCAATGAATTGGGCATGCAACTAAAAACATGAGAAAAAATTAAAAATCTAATTAAACCCCAAAATGCATATCCTAAAAAACAAAAAAGAAAAAAATTACTAAAATTGAAACTAAAATCACTGATGTAGTAAATAAAACTAGGAGCTGGTTTTATGGGAAAATAAATAAATAAATAAAACGGACAAACCACTGGTTAATATAATTTTTTAAAGGAAGAAAACCAAATTACCAGTATCAAAAATGAAAAAGGTGACTGCACCATCAATGATACTAAAATGAAAAGAATTATTAGAAGTTATTTTGTCTAATTATATGTCAGCAAAACTGACAATTTCAGTGAAATGGATGAATATTTACAAAAATATAGACTGCCCATATTAAAAGAAAACAGAATTTTTTATTTTTCCACTTAATAGTATTTTATTTTTTCCAATTGCATGCAAAAGTAGTCTTCAACATTCAACATTCACTTATATAAGATTCTGAGTTCCAGTTTTTTTTCTCCCTCCCTCCACACCCCCCTCATAATCATATTAAACATATTTCCACACCAGTCATGTTGTGAAAGAAGAATCAGGACAAAAAAGAAAAACCACGAGAAAGAAAAAACAAAACACACAAAAAAGTAAAAATGGTATACTCTGACCTACATTCAGACTCCCTAGTTCTTTCCCTGGATGTGAATAGCATTTTACATCATGAGTCTTTTGGAATTATCTAAGATCACTGTATTGCTGAGAAGAACTAAGTTTCTCAAAGTTGATTATCAGACAATGTTGCTGTTACTGTATATACAGTGTTCTCCTGGTTCTGCTTATTTCACTAAGCATCAGTTCATGTAAGCCTTTCCAGGTTTTTCTGAAATACGGCTCCTCATCATTTCTTATAACACAATAGTATTCCATTGAATTCATATGCCACAACTTGTTCAGCAATTCCTTAATGGATGGGCCTCTCCTTGATTTCCAATTCTTTGTCACCACAAAAAGAACTGCTATAAATACTTCTGTACCCATGGGTCTTTCCCCCTTTTTTATGATCTCTTTGGGATACAGACTTAGTAGTGGTATTACTGGATCAAAGAGTTTTATAGACCTTTGGGCATAGTTCCAAATTGTTCTCCAGAATGCTTGGATCAATTCATAATTCTACCAACAATGCATTTAGTGTCCCAATCTTTCCACATCTTTTCCAACACTTATCATTTCTCTTTTGTCATATTAGTCAACCTGACAGATGTGAGGTAGTACCTCAGAGTTGTTTTAATTTGCATTTCTCTAAACAATAGTGATTTAGAGCATTTTAAAATATGACTATAAATAGCTTTAAGGAAATAGAATTCTTAACCAAATCATAGAAAAAGAAACTGAATAAACCCTGGGACATCTAGGGCTCCTATGTGGCACAGTGGATAGAGTGCCCGACCTGGAAGTAGAATAACTTGAGCTCAAGCCCAGCCTCAGACATTTACTAGCTGTGTGACCCTGTGCAAGTCACTTAACTCAGTTTTCTGCAGCTCCCTTGTTTGTAACATAAACTGGAGAAGGAAATGGAAAATATAAGGGTGGGAAACCTACAACTAGAGGTCACATGTGGCCCTCTAGATCCATAAGTACAGCTCTCTGGCTGAATTCAGATTTCACAGAACAAATCCTTTCATTAAGCCTACAGACCCCACATTCCAACCCTGGGCAAATCACACTGATATCTTTGTCTAGCTAGAAAACCCCAAATGGGATCACAAAGAGTCAGACATGACTGAAGTAAGTGAAGCCATAAATGACCTCCCTAAAAAAAAATCCCCAGGACCATATGGATTTATAAGTTGATTCTACCAAACTTTTAAGGAACAATTAATCTCAATAATATATAAACTTTCTGAAAAAACTGGCAAAGGAAGAGTCCTGCCAAATTCCTTCTATGACACAAATATGGTTTTGACACAAACCAAGGAAAGCAAAAGCTGAGAAAGAAAATTCCAGACCAATTTCCCTAATAAATATTGATGCAAAATTTTAAGTAAAACACTAGCAAGGAGATTATAGCAATAGATCACAAAGATGATACACTATGACCAGGTGAGATTTACATAAGGATTCACCAGATTTACATCTGGTTCAACACTAGAAAAACCATCGGCATAACTGACCATTTCAATAACAAAAACAATCATGATTATCTTAATAGATGGAGAATAAACCTTTAACAAAACACAACACCCATCCCCTGTTAAAAATACTAGAAAGCATAGGAATAAATGGAATCTTTCTTAAAATAAATATTATGTACCTAAAACTCAGGGAATAAGCTAAAAGTCTTCCCAAGAAGATCAGGGGTGAAGTAAGGGTATGTGTTATCACCATTATTCAATATTGTACTAGAAATGCTAGCTATAGCAGTAAGACAATAAAAGGAAACTGAAGGAATAAAAACAGGTCAAGAGTAAACAAAACTATCACTCTTTGTAGATGATATGGTATACTTAAAGAACCCTCAAAAACAACTAAAAATTTAGTTGAAACAATGAGCAATTTCAGCAAAGTTACACGATATAAATAAGAAACAAGCATAAATCACTAGTAATTCTATATACTACCAACAAAGTCCAGCAGGAAGAAATAGAACAATAAATTCTGCTTAAAATAAATGCAGGTAATATAAAATACTTGGGAAATCTAACTGCCAAGACAAACCCAGGGACTTTAGAAATACAATTACAAAACTCTTTTTACACAAATATAGATCTAAAGAACTGGAGAAAAATCAATTGCTCACCAGTCAGCTAAGCCAACATAAAATAATTGGCAATTCTACCTAAATTAATTTACTTATTCAATGCCATACCAAGCAAAACACCAAAGAATTATTTTATAGAGCTAAAAATAATAACAAAATTCATCTGGAAGAACAAAAGATCAAGAATATCAAGTCAATCAATGGGGAAAAAAAAGTGAAATTTTCTTCAGACCACCATTTCTAGATTTCAAACTATATTACAAAGTGATAATCATCAAAACAAACTGGCTCTGGCTAAGAAATGGTAGATCAATGGATGAATAAGACTAGGTACACAATACACACGGTACACAATAATAAATGACCACAGTCATCTAGTATCTTATAAACTCAAAGGTGTAAACTTTTGGGGGAAAGATTCATTATCTGACAAAAGTTGCTGGGAAAACTGGAAAGCAATTTAGCAGAAACTAGGCACAGATCAACATCTCACAGCATGTATCAAGATATGGTCAAAATGGGTAAGTGATTTAGACATAATGAGGGATACCATAAGTAAATTAAAAGAGCATGGGAAAACATACCTGTCAGATCTATGGATAGAGTTTATGACCAAAAAAGAGGTTGAAAAGATCAGTGGAAAAAAATGCGTAATTACAATTACATACAAAGTTTTTACACAAAGAAAACCAATCCAGTCAAAATTAAAAGGAAAACAGGAAATGGGGGAAAGGATGGAAAATTTACAGCAAACTTCTCTAATAAAAGTCTCATTTCTCAAACATATATGAAACTGAACCAAATACATAAAAATAAAAACCATTCTTCAGCTGATAAATGGTCAAAGGATATGAACAGGCAGTTTTCAGAAGAAACCAAAGTTAGCAATAATCACATTAAAATGCTCTAAATCATTACTGATTATAGAAATGCAAATTAAAACAACTCTTGAGTTACCACCTCACACCTAGCAGATTGGCTAACAGGGCTGAAAAGGAAAAGTGATAAATGCTGGAGGGGATTGCAAAAATTGGGACACTAATGCACTACTGGTAGAGCTATAAACTAGTCCAACCACTCAGGAAAGCAACTTGGAACTATGTACAAATAAAATTATAAACCCTTTGACCCAGCAATACCTATTAGGTCTATATCCCAAAGAGATTAAAGTAAAGGGAAAAAGACCTATTTGTATAAAAATATTTATAGCAGAGCTCTTTTGGTGGTGACAAAGAACTGTAAATTGAGAAGAGGCCCATCAATTGGGGAACTGCTGAACAAGTTATGGTGTATTAATATGTAAAGGAATACTATTGTGCTTTAGGAAATGATAAGCAGGATGGTTTCAGAAAAACCTGAGAAGGCTTATGTGAACTGGTGCAAAGTGAAATGAGGAGAACCAGGAGAACATGGGACAAAAAGTAACAGCAATATTGTGAGGATAATTCAATTGTGAAGCAGCTATGTTACAAGTCAATTCGAAAAGATCCATGATGGAAAATGCTATCTACCTCTAGAGAGAACTGGAGAACTCCGAATGCAGATTAAAGCACTCCTTTTTTTAAACTTTATTTTTCGTGTTTTTTTAAATATGGCAAATATGGAAATAATTTTCATGACTTTAAATGTATATAAATGTATAATCAAGTTGCTTGCCTTCTCAAGGAGGCAGGGAATTTTGAACTCATAATTTTTTTAAAGTTCCTATCTTACATGTAACTGGGAAATATTTTTTGTTCAGACATTTTTCAGTTGTGTCCAACTCACTGTGACCACTGTGCCAAGTTTTCTTGGCAAAAATATTGGATTGATTTGCCATTTCCTTCTCCAGCTCATTTTACACATGAGGAAACTAAGGCAAACAGAATCACACAGCTAGTAAATGTCTGAGGTTGGATTTGAAAGCAGGTCTTCCTGATCCTAGACCCCGACCCCATATTCTATCCACTGCACCACCTAACTGCTTCAGGAAATTATTTTTTAAAATAAATAAAAATATGTTAAGGAGGGAAGGAGGAGGAGGAAGAATACTAATTGATATTAAATATTTAAATTCAATGGGAGCTAGTTCCTGGTCCCTAACAAAGGGAGGAACACAAGCCAACAGGGATCAGTTGATGGGGGCAGTGAAGTGACACCTTAATCCTTCAGAGTTATTCCCCCTACAACCCAGAGAGGCTTATGTAGCAACCTGGGTCTGGGAAAAGGTCAAGGTATTATAATCTATCTACATTTTGATAACCATATGTCAACTGGTTTCTTTTATAATTCAATGTATGTCATTATGTGCATAAAAAATGAAGTTTAATTGTGGGAAGATGGAAACTATAAAACTGTACTAGTAGAAGATCTCAAACTTTTCCCTGATAGCTAAATAAATCTAATCATAAAATAAATAAAGTCAAGGAGATGAAATACAATCTTAGAAAAGTTACATGAGAGACCTCTGTATACCAATATAAGCAATTTCCCAAATGTTCACAACACAAGTGGTTGAGAACCCCTGTTTTACAAGAAGCCTTTCTGGATTCTTCCAGTTTCTAGTGTCCTTCTTCCCAAATTCTCTTATAGTTAACTACTTTGCATTTATTGTCTTTATATTTGTTCTGTCTACAATTACATACTTGTCTCCACCATTAGAATGGAAGTTCCAAGGAGTAAGGACTGATTATACATCATATTTTTAACTTTTAGCACCTTGAACACAGCTTGGCACATAGTAGGTACTTATTGTTTGATGCGACTTCAGCATTTCAACAGAGGTAAGACAGATGGTCAGGACATGGTTTAAGGTTGCCATTAAATCCTTTTTATTTCAAAGTTTCATGAAGTAACTCTACAATTCTGAAACTGGTGGGAAAACTGGTTCATATCTTCTATATCTACAAAGCTGAACTGCACTAGAAAACCAAGAGACTCCAAAGAAAATAAGGATAAACTGATCACCTGAAATCTTACCACGATGCAGGACTGACTGAGATTTTGACACTCAACACCCTCCTCAACTCACCTCTAAGTTGCCTCTCCCTTGACTGGAAGACTGTCAAGTAGAGCATTAAACTCCTAAAGCCTTCCTTTATAGATAGGCTCACAAAGTTCCAGGCTTTGATTCTGTGGAACACTCCATGTAACACCATATCTCCTGGTACCCCTTACCTTTCATTTTCCTTCCTCTCCTCCCCATCAGACTATAACCTCATTGAGGGAAGGAACTTTTATCTTTTTCTTATTTCCAGCACTTAGCAAAATGTCTGGCACATAGTAAATGCTTAACATATATATATATATATAAATTTAACTTAATTTATACTTAACTCTCTCTCCAACAGGGAAATTTACTTGGGAAACCAAATTAAGTTCAAAAGGTTGTTTACCAGATATACTGAATGAAAACAAGGAAGATGCCTACAGGACTAAGTCTGCCCACTTGGGAAAGATTGGCTTGCCTTCAGAACCCTAATCTGCTCCCATCAACCCAACAATTAAACGACTTAAGTTTCCCCTACTCATTTGATGTTCAGGTTGCCTTTTCAGTTCTAAGGATTTATAGCAAAAGATCACTGATTATTTTGGAGGAAGAATCTTAACAAAGGGTGTACCCTTTGTGGTTTTTTCACTAAGAATGCATGCATAACCATAACACTACAAGGGTTTCTTTTTTCAATACTAGGTTTTTTGGAGTCTTAATTTTTTTACAGAAATGAGGAAAAGCAGAGCTAAACTTCAATTTCTACTACAATGTCCTCAAGCCATCTAAAATGAATAAGCATAGCAACAAAAATATACTGTGAGCTCCTGGAGTGCAGGGATTATTTCTGTCTTTCTTTGGAACCCAGTGCTACCACAATGCCTAGTGCAAAGCAAGCCTTAATAAATGCTTGTTGACTTAATGACTTGCTTGCTACATGCTAAACACTAAGGTACCAGTACTTGAGCTTAAAGAAGTTACTTTCTAAGAGGAAAAGTATGGACACTGGGAATTGGCAAGGGACTCTGGTCTGAAAAGATTCAGGTATGGCAAGAGGTTAGAGGTAAAGAAAGAAGTAATTTGATTTGACTGTATCTATACTTATATAAATACTTACACAACTAAGAGAGGAAGAGAGGTGAAATATGGCTGGGGCTTTCCAGAAAGACAAGAAAGAGGCAGTCACTAATTAGGAAAGCAAGGCCCCAGGGCACAGATTCTTTCAGGTCATTATTTCTTACTCCAGCCTCAAGGAAGTTAGCTAAGAAACTGCCTTTTTACAGAACCTCCAGACCACAGGAGACCACCACCCAGTTTTAGAACTTCTGCACAACTGAGCAAAAAATTCACAAAAGTACACAGTATCTAGCCAGCTCAAAAACCAACCACATCCCATGGCTGGGGAGGTGGGGGAAAAATTTACCTCAGCTCTCTTCTTGCTTTCCAGGAATGCTACAAGTTGCCCATCTTTTTCTCTAAGAATAGTAAGCACAGCAATATTGTCCTCTACAAAGGACACGTTAACCTATCCCTTATGACTCCATTTATCATCACAGTGACTTACCAGACTAAAATATCCTGCCATGCTTACTACATATGTATTGTTTCCTCCTATTAGTAATAAGAGCTCCAGGAAGGCAAGGACTATCCCTTTTATAGTTCTATCTCCAGCATTTAGCAGTGTCTGGCACATTTGACACACATAGTAAGCATACTTAATAAAAACTTTTCACTTCATATTGTTCCTTTTTCACTTCCCACTAAGTGACCTAATTAAATTCATAGCTTATACCTATATTATATTTTTAAGTGATATATACATAATTACAAGCTAATTTAGGTTAGATATTGTTAAATACGCCTTCAAAACACCATTATACAGACAACACAGTGAAAAAATTACAAAGGCAAAGCTTATTACCTAATAGATCATGTGGCTAGCTGGCTGGTCAAATATTATAATACAGACAAAAACAAAATAAACACAGGTTCATTTAACATTTCTATGTGGGCCTATAAATTTAATATTAAGAGTTAGTCTCAAAACAAGAAGCCTTTTTTGCCACTACTTTCTGGCAGAACATAGTCTTCCAGAAAAGCAAAGGTAACGGGGTTTGTTGGGTTTCTAATAAAATAAACTTGGTCTTTACTGAACAATAATTTTTTCCCCTAATTCTCACTGCTAAGTTATTTTAAGAATAAAATAGCTAATCCTTTGAATTTTATTCTTCAAATATCCATAAAAGTTTGACAAAGACATTCCCTTTTCCTCTGGTACTCAGAAACAAAAAAAACCCTTTAACAAACTAAATTTTTTCTTTAACAAAGGTTCAAGATTCTCATTCTTTTAATTAAAGGTTTGCTGCCACCTACAGGTATGCTAGTAATTATGATTTTAAAATAGAAATTTTGAAGTTTGTTTCTCTTCAATCAATAACAAATACAAGCCTGTCAATTTTCTATACCCTGTCACCATTAAGTCAATACAATAATATTTATTATGTTCCTACTATACAGGGAAAGAGGAAAAAAACATAATTATCTAATGAAAAATTAATCTATTACCTGAAAAAACACTTTTCGTATGATTTTTCATATTTTTCAAAGTATAGAAGTTTTGCTCCACTTTCCACCAACCCTAAATTCAGCATTCCATCTCCTGCTTCCATCTTTTCACAGGTAGTTCCCCACACCCGTTTATGGAATGTGTTCTCTCTACTTACACTACAATCTCTTGGTATCTTTAGCTTTGTTCAAGGCTTATCTGAAATACTACTTCTTCCATCAAATCTTTCCTTGATATTTCCAAGTGGTAATTCAGTAGAAAAAACAATGGCTGTGGAGACAGAGGTCAGGGTTCAAATTCCATCTGTGATGCTTGCTTACTACCAGTGTGACCTAGGGCAAGTCATTTAACCAGCTGGGTCTCATTTTTCTCATCTGCAAAATAGGGGGAATTAAACTAGATGGCCTCTGAAGTTTCTTCCAGCCAGAGACACATGATGTGATACTGACATCAAACTGCTTTGTAATCATCTGTTATCATGTTATATTTCCTGAGTGGGATATAATCCTTGTTTTTCTTATTTTTGTCTTCACATTTCCATCACTTTGCATTAGCACCGTGTGAACAGTAAATGCTTAACAAATATTTTCAAATAAACATTAAAATTGTTGAATTGAAATGGTACTTGCAAAGACTAGGTAAGTCACAGTCTACAGTCCCTCTGTCCTTATAGAGTTTCAAATAGCTTATTAAGCATGTAAATTACTTATTACTACAATGATCTTGTGATATCTCTGAAGAGGGTATTATCATTGTTAGTACAAATTACAAACCATCTATGCTTTCTAACTGTACACTATTCTTGTCCCCATTTTTCCATTATGTCCTCCACGGGAGCCACTCAAAATGTAAGACAAGGCTCTTACTAGCTGGTGACCTTGAACAAGACATTTAACCTGCCAGCCTCAGTTTACTCATCTTATTTCTCAGACTTGTGAAAATGAGAAACTTGTAAAGAAAGGGCCTCAAAAACTTTAAAAGCACTATATAAAATGTTAGCTATTGCTATTCTTTTCTATTCCATGGGTACTAGTATGTATACAGGTGTCACTTTTCTCTTGTTCTTATCATATGAATAACCCACCTCCTTTTCCAATCATACAGCTTCTCCCTGATATCTCCACCTCTGCAGAGGTCATTGGAAATAAACTGCAGATATCCTGTGTTTAATGTGTTTCTCCATTGCTCCTTGGGTCAGAATAAATGTAGCACTTACTAGTACAGACACTGTACTAAGTGCTGGAAAAGCAAACTCAACAGTGAAGCAAAGCAGTCCCCACCCTCGGGGAGCCTACTACATGCTAGAAGGGAGAAATGATACATATAGATAAGGAAAAGCCAAGGAAGGGAGTTTTGGTCTAGGTGATCTCAAGAATGGTGAATAATCCATCTATCTATAACTAATGAGGGTATTTGGTTCCAAGAGTAAGAAGTGGAAATTGAAGAACTCTTATGTTAAAGAATTGAGTTCATGACAAATATCTGTGATATTCAACCTGGGCAAGTATTACTAACCGGGGGATAAGAGAAGGTTGTTTATGGAGAAGATGGTATTTAATTTATGTGAATAAGGTATGAATGAAGAAAGGGTTACTAATTGAGGGTGAGTAGAGGACGTTCTAAGTACAGGGAACAGTAAGAGCTACGGTAGGGAAGTAGGACAGGAGGGGAAGTGCATTAAGGACAGAAAAAAGGCATTTAATTAAAACAAAGCCTCATGAATGAATTCTTTGTGAATTCTCAAAAACGATAGCCAGGAAACCCAAATTGATAGTGGCTACTCCACTAAACATCCTAGAATAGAAATTATGGAATCCTAGAGTCGAAAGTAGCATTCCAACATACACATTTAAAAAAAATTTTCCTTCAATCAAACAAAAAAGAATTACTTTTTTTCTTTATGGAAAGCCTAAATTTTATTTTTTTTTTGCAATTTTCACCCATTACCCCAAGTCTTCCTCCTGAGGCCAAGCAAAACAAATCTAATTCCTCTTCCAATCTTAGCTACCCTAGACTGAGCTTCCCCCATTACTTCATTCAAATTTCTTATGGCATGATCTTAAGACCTGTCACTATCCTGGTTTCTCTATCACTGTTGATAGGGGTCTCAAAGTTCACCTAGTCCAATCCATATATATGTAAACAAACAAAAAAACAAATCCTTTTAACAATATACCCAGGGTGGCTAGGTGGCGCAGTGAATAGAGCGCCAGCCCTGGAGTCAGAAGGACCTGAGTTCGGAGCCCGCCTCAGACACTTAATCCACACAAACAAAAAACCTAGCCGTGTAACCTTGGGCAAGTTACTTAACCCCAATTGCCCTAAAGGGGCGGCTACGTGGAGCAGTGTGTAAGAGCGCCGGCCTCGGAGTTTGGATGACCCGAGATCAGATCCGGCCTCAGAAAATGAGCACCCACGCATAAATAATGACTAGCCCTGTAACCTTGAGCAAGTTACTTAACCCCAACTGCTTAAAAAACAAAAAAACAAAAAAACAATACACCCAAAAAGTGGTCATCTAGCCCTTTCTTCATTATTTTCAATGAGGAGAGAAACTCATTACATTACTACTTTCCAAGATGGCCGCTCCATTTTTAGACAACTATAATTTTTTTTAATCTCTTTTCTTTACATCAATATGTATTTGGATCCCACCTGCTGGCTCATAATCCTTTCCTCTGGGCTCAAGCACAACAAATCTAAACCTCTTTCCAAATGACAGTCCTTCAAATACTTGAAAAAGGGCTCTCATGTCCCTTTTCTCTTCTCTAGGCTAAATGTTCCGATTCCTTAAATTGATTCTCACATAGCATGATGACCTGAAGTTCTTACCATCTAGATTTTTCTCCTTTGGACACTCACCTACTCATCAAACTCCTTCCTGAAACTGAATATAATACTACAGATATGATCTAACAGTGGTAAAATACATTGGGACTATCACCTCTTTCTTTTTGTATGAAGATCAATTCAACTCATCAAACAATGACATGCATATTTTATACTTACATGGTATAAATAAGAGGCAATTTGACAATGGGTAGTTATAGAGCCAGTCTCAGTCATGATATTATATATAAAATATGTGTATAAAGGGCTTTAAAAACTTAAAAGTACTATATAAAATAAGTTAACTCTGTTTTTCCCACCCATATTCATTTTTTCTATATATGTTCTATGTATTTATTTCTGTATTTCTATGACTTCCTATCTCTTTATCTGCCTTTGTTTCTGATTTTCTCATGTCTTTCCTACATCTATTTCTCCTTTTAAGTGACCATAACATAAAGCTATATTTTTTTAAATTGCTCTTACTTGTTTTTACTATTACTGTGTTACTTTTTAAAAAAACTATTTGTTTTATTTACTGAAGGTGTTAAGTACCCTAATCTTAACTTTAAAAGAGAATAAATGGACTTCAAAGTGAGTTATTAACCAGCTACCTTCACATGCATTAAAGAACTAAGACATGAAGAAAATAAACTAGGAAATGGGGGTGGAGGTAGAGAGAGATAAATTCTATCCAGGTGTTTCCCTCTGTTCTCACACCAACATTCCATTAGGAAAACATCTTATATATTCTAGTCCCTAAATTGTAATGAACACCCCACCCCACCCCCCAGCATCTTGTCAGTTCACTTATATTCATGTTTGAATATATTGTTTGAACTATACCAGTTTGTCAACAGCTTTCAAATAACTATAGAACTAAAAATTAACCTATTATAGAACAGTAACTACAAAAAAGTTTCCAATCTAGCAATAAGTTATACAGGCCCATATGACCAACCACCTTATTATAAAGTAGTGAAAATTTAGTCAGTTAGATCAATAGAAATCATATTCAAAAGGTTATATAAGCCAAATAAATGACTCTGGAGCAGTTTCATAATATACACAAGTTAAGTTCTATTTATAATATTTAAATATTATAATAAAACTATAGTAATATGTATTAATATAGTCAAAAAATATAGGTCAAAATATGAGATTGTCAGATGTTTATAGCATGAATGAGTTATTAATTCTAAACCAAAAATAGGGAATTTGATAAAATCTCTTTACATTTGCAACCTGCTTCATTAATACAGTTTGAATCAGTGCCTAGCTACAGTCATGGCATATAATTGACTAATATTTGTTGAACTGATACAAATAAATAAGAATTACTCTAATAAATATCATCCTCAATAAGTTTTAAAACTTATCTGACAAAAGACTCATGCTGGAAAGAGATATCCACATCCAGAAAAAGAACTACAGAGTCTGAATGCAGACTGAAGCCAACTACTTGCTCTCTTTCTTTTGTTTTGTTTCTTCTTTCTCACTGTTCACTCCATTGGTTATAATTCTTCTTTACAACTTAACTAATGTTTAATGTGAAGGTATTTGGAGATCCTGTATTTGACTGCATGCTGCCATGCAGAGGTGGGGTTTGGGGGGAATTTAAAACTCACGGGATTGTGGAACTGAATGTTGTAAACTAAAAGTAAATAAATAAATTAAAAAAAAAAAAAAACATCCCAAATAGATGCCTAGAACTCATTATTTATGGCTTTAGGATTAGCAATCATCTTATATATCTCAAACTCACAAATGAAGGAATAGGGAGATTTATAATCTTGAAGATTTACCTAACTCCAGATATTACACAACATCTGGGGATTTCCAACTGACAATGACAGTATCAAGACATACCCTCCAACAACCAACCTAGGCAATTATAAGACTTAAAGAAAATCAAAAGTAGCTCTTCATAAGTAAAAGAAAAGGATCTTTGGCTAGAACTAGCACTTCACATATGCCATTAAATTTAATTCCATAACATTGGAAAACAAATGTTTATAATACATTTTTAAATGTTTACCTGAGAATAACCAAGTTACAGTAACATTTTGAGTTTAGTGGGAGAGAGTAGACAGTAACACCAAAGAATCAAATTATATTCTTACACTATTAATACACGGATTTATCCTCTTATCATTCTTCTGCCTCCTTAATAAAGAAAAATAAATAAGAACTAGGCCCATGTGCCAAAAAGATGAAAGAAAAAAGACCCAGACATATGAAAATACTCAGAATAGCTCTTTTTGTGGTAGCAAAGAACTGGAAACTAAAGGGAATGCATCAATTGGGAAAAGGACAAACAATACACATTATATGAATGTAATAAAATACCATAGTGATGTATAGAAATGTTTCAAAAACACCTGGGAAGATAATGTAGGAACTGATGCAGATTGTAATAAGCAGAACCAGAAGAACAATTTATACAATAACAATGTTGTAAAAATGAACAACTATGAAAGACCTGAAAACTCTGATCTGCACAACCACATAATTCTAGAGATGGAAGGATGAAGAATGCCACTCATTTGCCTGAGAAATGATGGACTAAAAAAAAGCACAAGATATACATTTTTTGAAAAGGCCAATGTGGAAACTTGTTTTGTTTGACTGTATACTTGTTAACCCATCCCCAAGAGCAGCCATTATATGAGTTCCTTTGCCCACCCACCATTCCAATACTCCCCAAAAGGTGGAAGCTGAGTGTTAAAGGATTATCCAAATTCTACACTGGCTTTCATCACATATCTATGGAACAGTAACTTAATTACTTCTATCTCCTTCTCACAAAACTTCCAAATAAGACATAACTACTTAAAGTTAAACTCTTCTTAAAAGATAGGATGATTAAAGTATATACACAATAAGTGCCTATCTATGTGGGTATAAAATAAATATACAAACTATGTATAAGTATATGCATAAATACATAATACAATACTTCCAAATGTAATTAGATGGGGAAACAAGTGCTTACATTTTAAAAGATAGGAGAATTTTCTACAAAGTACTAAATCTACTTCAGGAAAACACCATAAATAATGAGCACTCTAATGGACTGTCAATTTTTCTTAATTTTGATAGTGATCTTTGTTTTATGCTAATTAAAATGAGAGTATCTTTTCCAAGAAAACTCCAAAAGGGCTCTACCAAGAATCAGAAATGACTAAAATGACAAAACAAAAACAAAACAAAGTAAATTCCAAATATATATTATGTTAACCAAAGTGAAGCCCAAATACATAATTGCATAATCATGAAATTCGCTTCTTTTCAGTTTAGACTATTCTAAGAGAATATCAGATATCAATAACATGCATCAGAATAGGCCATTTTAAATTTTGGTTATCTTAGCTGGATCTGAGTCATATACAGCATGTTCAATTAAGCCTTATTTATTATGCCCCCTCTAGTAGCATGACACTGCACTTGAACTTGAAACAAGTAAATTACTTCCTTAAATTATATTACAGCACTATAGAGAACATAAAGACTGATTTCCACTGTGAAATGTGGCATATTAAAGTTTAGTAAATACTGTTATTATTCTATTTCACAGTGAAGTGGTAAAAGTTAGATAAGAAAGGGTAGATTCCTAATATTAAAAGTGACTGCTGTCAATTTTATTTGGATTAGTGCCAGAATTTTTTTAAAAGTGGGAAGAGGTTAAATTCCCCACATGCTGCCTATTTAGCTGCTTTACAAGATGAATGGGTACATAAGGTAGAAAAAGAAAAGCAGGCTTCAGTTTACAATCAGTTTTACATAACTGAAGAAAGAGATTGGTTATAATAGATATACCATACCACTGCTAGCTCCCATCTGCAAAAGGAAAAATAGGGGTTTCCATTTAAAAATGCATTTTAGTGTCCTCTTTCATAAATCCACATACCAAGGAATAAGCCAAAACTTTAGGGCCATAGAGTACTATTTGATAACCTGCTGCCCCATTCTATTTCACCCTAATGAACTTAAGAAACATCTCTGAAAGTAAATTATTCACAGTAAATAACTCTTACATAAGATAATACTACTGAATACACCTTCCTTTTCTTCACTTTCAGAGGTTAAAAAAAAATCAGAAACACATCCAGAAATAAAAAAATCAGAAACATATCCAAGGAGAGCACATTCAAATACCCTAATTTTAATGTACTTTAGCAAATTTCTATGCAGAATAAGAACTAAAAGATAAGGACAAGTATGAAATTTCCCTTAACTTTATAGAGAAGAAATATCCACATGGTGTTCTTCTTAAAGTTTAAAACAAAAACATCTTAATTTTCTGTTCATTTACATGATTAAAAAAAATAAATCCTTGAGCTATTTCTAAATTGGAATTAAAATTCTGCTGCAAAATCTCAAATTACAAATGAATTAAAATTATTTTTGGATATATACTAGGGTTTAATGAGAGGCAATTTAGAATAATGGATAACCAGCTAACCACAGAGCCAGGAAAACCTGGGTTCAAGCAATGCTTCTGGTATATACTGACTTAGAAACTGTGAGCAAATTACTTAACCTTCTGCACTCTAAGCAGTTCAACAAAATTATAAATTACAGAGAAGATACCAACCTCTTTATTGGCAGAAGGAGTTTCCTCATCCAAGGAGTTCCCTATACTCATAAAATCGCAAGTTTAGTTCACATCCCTATCTTAACAAAGTTTAATCAAAATTATGTGGGTATGTATATATCCACTATCCGCTAACACATATATGCATATTTTATATGAATAATGTATATTATACAGCATAAATACATCTATCACATATTTTCAGCATTCTTGGATGAGGATGGAAATGTTTTATACCAAACCTTAAACTATGGCAAATCAATTTACAACAAAGACCCAAATTTCACCTCCTTTTTTTTTTTAAGCTAAAAAAAAAAACTATCTGAAAAGTTTTAGGGTTATAATTGCCATGTATTTATCAATATAGCTATAAAAACCTCAAGTTATTTTAAGTTACATGTTAGCTATATGAAAACTGTAAGATGTGAAATCTGGCCTATCGTTTAATTTTTTTAAATGATAAATAAAATAAGCACTTACAGTAAATATTCTCCTTCCGGTTCGATCAAAAGTTACACAGTATACAGAAGATAAATGTCCAAGAATTCTTTTGTGCATTTTCATGTGCTGATACACTGCAGTAGGTACAAGTCGCTCAAGTCTGTACTTCCCATTCAGTCTCCTTGAAAACAAAGTATCCGCTAACAAGAAAGAGGGGGGGAAAAGATTTCTAAGTAACATCATGATTTAGGTTTTAAGACTACATTTAGGTTTTAAGACTACACTTACTTAAAAGGAAGTTTTGTATTCATTACTACTTGGTACAGATATTTATAGAATACGTCTTATCATTTATATAGACCCTAACTAAAAGTCACTATAACCATTACATACTTTAAGATACTTTTACATGTTACTACATTTGATCTTCATACAATTCAGATGAGTAAAGCATTAATTAATTCTATTTATTTCAGAATAAGAAAAAGAATTCAGTGACTCAATGTTACATAGGTGCTCAAAAAATTAAAAACCCTAGTCTCTAGACTCATATTGTTAGAAACTAGAAGGGATCCTTAGAGAACACCTAGTTATATACTTGCCCCAAGTTGCGTAAGAAATTAGTGGCAGATTAGGATCAGAACCCAAGTCCAACCTAAAGGGGAATGATAATTTAGATGTTTTGTCTCAAAGTCATCCGAAGGCTTTAAAATTACTTTCATTATCAAACCAGTAAAATGATTCTAATTTTCACATTTCATTAAGTAGCAGTTCACAGACTTTAACTTCACACAAATAATTACATTCACAAAAATCTCCATATAAGGAAGCTCCAAGAAAAATGTCAAGGAGATTAATTTTAAAACAATTAAATTGTCAAATATAAAAACGTATGTTGGTTTCATTCAAACTTATCAAGTTCTCTACAGAAATTATACTTTATCATCAGTTACTGATGATGGTGTGTTCACTACAGTTATCTTCATGGTGGTTGTGGTCTTTTGGCAAAAAACTTTTCATTAATATTGGAATATGTGATGAACAAGCGGCCCAAGAACTATTTTCTTGTTTTGGGGTATACAAAAAACTAGACCTGCCAACTTCTTTGTTTTGCCATTCTAAGGGCAATCTATGTGCAATTCTCCTTTAATTACAACTTCCTTCTTTCTTCTAAATGTTTTGTTGTTTTGTTTGTTTGTTTGTTTTTGCTTTTTGGAGGGCAACTGGGGTTTTAAGTGACTTGCCCAAGGTCAAACAGCTAGTTTTTATGTTAACTGTCTGAGGCCAGATTTGAACTCAGGTCCTCCTGACTCCAGGGCCGGTGCTCTATTCACTGTACCACCTAGCCACCCCTCTTCTAAATGTTTTTATCAAGATGAAGATTAGTATGATTCAGCTCCTTCAACAATATGTTCAGTCACTGGTCACTGAACAAGGATTTCATATTCAGCATAGCACCAGTCAACTGTAATTCGTTAATGGTCTAACAACTGCGTGATTCTGAGCACTCTTTGCCCCACTTCCTACAAGTCTGCCACCAACAATGCAGGAGCAAGTAGCCTACAAAGGACTGTGGATCCATTTTTAAAAATTTTTCCGTTTCATGGCTAAAAATTTTTTCATCACTATGAGCCTAGCCTACTGGTGATGTGACTGTCTGTGACTGCTCCTCAGAAAATAGAACAGGTCTATCCCTGGGACCACACTTGGAACCTTTTCAGCATGGCATAACCTGCCAGATCTTGCCCTCCCTGGCATAACTTGCTAGAACCCAAGGTAACATAGCACCACAAAGAAACATCAGAGTAGGATTTCTGTGGAAGACATCTAAAGCATAATATTTATATTTAAGACATAAAATCTCAAGGCTCTTTAGAAGGAAGCTTACAATTTTGTATACCATCCGAACAACCCTAAAAGAGGTCTACCCATATTGTTTAAAAACTTCCTCTCAGAAACCTATCTCACAAACTATTCCATTTCACTGCTAGCCTGATCCAGTTATTAAACTTTTTTCCTATGTTCAGCCAAATCCACTTCTACTTACTGATATTATCTCTGCCTTTTGAGATAAGCATTTAACTTCTTCCACCTTTCATATAGTCATTCAAGTATCTTATGGTCTCTCTATCCCTAAAGTCTTGTTCCTCCAAGTCTCAAATCTTAATTCACACAATAGTGGCAAGACCTGCTTCTTCAAACAACAGGTCTTATCAGAAAACTCAGCTTTGGCAATGTCAAATGCAATGTAGTCTTTGGCACAAAAGAAAAATCCCACAGATGTGATTGTACTGTGACTTCTACTATCCTTTAAAACCATGCATCAAGATGTATTTATTTATTGACGATGCAGATGCACCAATAAATCAACTGGTGTGGTTACATGCTTTGATCAATTTAGTACAAGTTTATGACCTAATCTCTACCCTGAAGAAGCTTACAATCTTGTTGAGAAAGGAAGAATTACCCACGACACAAACACATATTTCTTCAGTATGTCAATGATTCATGATATCAACATGGGCACTTTCAGACTATAACCTCTCCAATTTGGTAGACAGCTACAGAATATAAAATGCAAGAAAAAATGGTATCAAACTAGTGGTCAAAGCTCTAAGTGCCATAATTTTGCTAAGGCAAGGCTGACATAGGCTAGATATTTGAAGAAGGTGAAACGGAGACTTATTGGGGGTAGGAGGAATAGTAAAAGTAAGGAAATAATAAAAGAAACAATCTGTCAAAGAGAATTCATGATAGGAAGTTGGAGGAAAAAAGATTGTACAGTTAACACATAGACTTAAAATAATCAACTAATGAATGTGGACTATAGGCAATGGTTTAAGATCTTATAAGAGTGACACCATGAAAATCATAGTAACATTTCACCTGGATTGGTCTGGAAGAAAAGCATAAAGGTTGAGAAATGTACAAAATGCCTAAATCAAACTAAAAAAGATTATAACCTCCTCTCTTACGAATTTTTTCCCTCTCACATCTTTTTTAAACCTTTTTAATCTTCCTTTTCCTCAACAATCAATATAATTATTAAACCTCCAGTCCTCCTTGATGGATTATTCATTATTATTTTTATTATTCCAGTCTTAGCTAATCTCCAAGTCCTTTAACACACAAAAGGTTCTCTTTGTTGAAAACTCATTTTATATTTTTGCAATAACTACCTCTATAAAAACCAAATTGCTTTGTGATTGGCCATGACAGAAAAAAAAGACAAAGCCTGTCTGCTGGATAGGATGCCTTTATTATCTACCTATGAAAAGAAATGAATTTATCAAGCTAGGAGGGGAAAATTAGCTAGATGAGGGAAAACACTGGCATCTTGGGGTACATGTTTACAAAGACATTCGAAATCAGAATGAACCTATCAGATGCACTCTCATTATGAAATTTCCTTAAAAAAAAAAAACTAAGCTACATTTTCAATACATGACATAGTCAATATAATAATTTAAAAATAACTTCTTTTCCCAAACAACTCTTATTATTACCAATTTAATTCCTTACATGGAAATTCAAATACAACTCCTAATCCCAGCAAACACAGATCAATAATGTTATACAAAATCCCACTAAAATAAAATTAACTCACTAATTTAAGCAATTAAATTATATTTTCCCCACTAAATCAGGAACCTTTAACCTCAGGTCTAGGAGACTTTGGATAGAATTCAGGGAGTCCATGACTTTGGATGCCAAAAAAAAAAATTACATCTTTATTTTCACTATCATTGAACTGCAATTTAGCACTTCCTTCAATTATAAATGGGGACAACAAACATTATTCTGAGTAGGGAATCATAAGTTCCACCAGACTGGAAAAAGGCTCATGACATAGAAAAAAGGATAAGATTCCCTACAGGAATGGTCTTCCATGCTTTGAGGGTAGATAGACTTATTATTTTCTGCCTTGGAAATGGGTGGATTTTTTTTTTAGCTTTATATCTATGATTTCATTGGGGGTCATGGCATGGAAACTCATTTCACAATGTACAACATATCTATAAACTGGAGTTTTAGAAATGTACTAGAAACAATGAATAGCTCGCCCAAAGTTAAATAGCTACTATATCAGAGACAGACCTTGAGTCTAGTTCTTCTAGACTCCAAATATAGCTCACAATAGAAAGAATATTCAAACTGAATGACCTTAAGTAATTAACTTAACCTTTGCGGATCTCAGCTTTCTCACATGAAAATGAGGTGCCTCGACTTGTAATGATCCACTCCAGTCCTAACCTAAGGTCCATTTTAATCTCAATCCACTAAGATAATGCTGGCAAGGGGCGGCTAGGTGGCGCAGTGAGTAACAGCACAGGCCTCAGAGTTGGGATGACCAGGGATCGAATCAGGCCTCAGAAAATAAGCACCCACACATAAATAATGACTAGTCGTGTAACCTTGAGCAAGTTACTTAACCCCAATTGCTTTAAAAAAAAAAAAAAGACAATGCTGGCTATAACATTATTATTCAAATTTTTAAAAAGATGACTTGCCACAAGAAAAAAGAGATGTGTTAGTGGAAACACATTCAAGTAATTCTTGGATTATTCAAGAAAAGTAACTATACTGCTCAGACCCTTTAATCTACCCATCCTATTACTACACATATATGCATAGGCACAGATTATATAGGTGTATATCTAAATCTAGATAGATACACATACATATACAGAGATTATACATGTATATGTATACACCCTAAGTTAAAAAAGAAAAAATTTCACGTAGCTAAAAATTCATAATAGCATTTGAGGAGGGAGTCAAAAAAACTAGGAACTGTTATCTTCCTAAATTTGGGAAGGGGCTGAACAAATTGTGGTTTCCAATGCCAAGGAATATGACTGCACTGTAAGAAATATAAAATGTAAAGGAATTCAGAGAAAAATGGGGACACTAGCATTAATTAATATAACATCTACGGAGTGCTAGGCAAATGTGCTAAGTTCTTTACAAATATGTAGAACCAGAAGGGAAAATAGATATTACTATAATGTGAACTAAAAAAATAGTAAAGGACAACTTCAATGAGATAATTGCAATGGTAAATTTTGATTACAAATCAGAAAGGAAGGAAAAAAGAAAGGAAAAAAACATGCTTTTTTCCTCTTAACAGACATGTAGAATCCTTAGCTCACTTAAAAGATCCACTCAAAGAAGCCCATTCTGATCCCGCCAGCTATTAGTGATTTCTACTAAGAAATATATTTTGTATTGTATTTTCTAAGTAAGCTCATTTAGGGACAGAATTGTTTTGTTATATAGCACAGTGATTGGCACATAGTAAATACATAATATTTCAATGAATGCATTTACAATTCTCAAAGACTTCAGAGATCCTATTTCTAGGGCTTATTTTGCAGGTAAAGAAACAGAAAGTCCCAAAAGGTTAAATGCTTTACAATTTCTGTCTCTTACATAAGAATTCTTAAGGAATTGAATACTTTTCTGCAGGATTTCTTCTCTTCAAATTTTGCATCTGACTGCCTACTCTGTTTTAAGTTCTTCCTTAGTGCAACTAGACGGTAGTCTTTTCTACCACTAGAAGAAACCACTTAGACTCTCCTCATTTCCCCCTTGACATGCCAAGAAGTCATGGAGTTAACTTTTTTCACCACAGAATCATATGTAACTAAAAGTTATTCTGATTTAGGGCAATGCAGGGCTCCAATTAAGAAACAGAAAATTTCTCGTAGTCTGAGATAGTACTCAAGTTGACCTAAGCTAGTCTTGTCTCTAAGGTCCTAAATTTGTTTTCCTGAATGAGGCTAGTTCTCAATTTAAAGTAAGTAAATTACCTGGTTGTTCTAAGATACAATTCAACTTTTAACTAAGAACCCTTTCTCTCACAAAAATTTATTCCAAAAATATTTTCAAATCTCTTTGCGTATAGAAGTAATGCTTCTTGCAAAAATTCTGGTAAAAATAAGTGTAGATGATATGGTTCAAAACCACAATATAGTAGAAATACATAGTGTAATTCACACTTACTTTTAAACTAACTTAAAATGCTCTTTTGGTAGTCTTAAATTACTTAATTAAAAAAAAAGGTTTTGTGCCTTTTGTTTTATCACCATTTCTGAAAAAACATTGTCCCCATTGCCTCCTCTTGTTAGTTAGGGTAAAAACAGTTCAACCAACCAAGACACTGACCTTGTCTCAAATTAAATGCAAAAGTCCCTACCTCTTCAATGGAAATAGGCAAACATTCTCACTTTTTTTTTTTTGGGGGGGGGGGGGATGTTTTAATGGAATTTGAAATGTTCTCAACTTCCAAATGACATCCCTTTACATGAAAATCCAACTGGTCTTTTATCTACAAGAAGTCGATAGGAGTACTGGAACAAACAATATACTGTTCACTCCTCACTGCTTATTCATATAAAACTCTATGTGGCTCCCAGAAATTTAAATAGAGAAACAAAAAAATGGACAATGAAGCTAAATAGTGGGAATAGTAAATACCTAAGTTATCTTTGTTCCTTTCCTTCTAGCATTTTCCCTTTTGATCCATCTATAAAAAAAATAAGGAGGGAAAATATAAGCATCTTGAGAACCTGAGACCAGAGATTTTAAAATGATCAAATTTTAAAGGATCATGTTCATGCCACATAGTTCTATATTTATATCATAACACATTTTCATCCAAGTTCTTAATGATAGGTCGATGTTGTTACAAAGTGACTGGTAATGTCTTTTATAGTCCAGAACTGCCAGTTATTGGATTAGAATTAGAGATTTTTTTAGCCCAGGCAAATTTTGCCCAATCCTCTTCAAAAAATATTATGAATCAGGGTCATTAAGTTATCTACTAAAAGCAGGCAATATTCACTTTCTTAGTTCTTGGACAGAATCTTTCCTACTGTAGAAGAAGTCAAGTCAATTTCTCTCCATTAATTAAGAACTATCAGAGGAATTATAATTATACAGGTTATTAGAAAATGTTAGGGGAAATATGACTAGATATATAACTTTTTAAATAAATGTTATTCAATGGAAATGAAATCTATCTTCATAACTATAGGAGGTACCTAAGTGGAACGCTAAGACTTCTACATCTGGAATCAGGAAAACATAAGTTCAAATCCTGACCTCAGACCCTAGCTATATGACCTTGAACAAGTCATTTAACTTCTATTTTCTCATCTGTAAAATGAAGATAATGACAATAGCACCTATCTCTCAGGGTCCTTTCGAAGATACAATTTGTAAAACACTTTTGCTATATAAAGACTGCTTCTCTTGGCAATGTATATGGGGAAGTAAGCATTAGTTAAGTAGTTATTCCCATCTGGAACATGACTAAAGGTAGAGAGAATTCCTGAACAAGAAAAATAATGGAAAAGCAGAAGAGAAAAGAGCATGCTTACTTATACTAGCACAAAGAACCCTGGAAGCCTTTGAGGTCAAAACTATTTTCAGTTTTAACTGTAATTCTCTAATGAATGTCCAGTGGAGTATATAGAGGCTACAGACATGTGAATTAAAGACTTATCTACAAACATGAAGTCTGAGTTATTATCTCATTTGCAGAATCATACTTCTGCCTCACAATGGACAAATCTATGGGTCTTGTTAGACTTGCTGTTTCACTTTATTTATGTACGTCAGCATCAATTAATCATCAACGATCTTTTATGTGATTGGTTGGCAACAAACACAAGTGGTGCTGAAATATTTAAAATGTTGAGTAAGGTTTTTGAATATTACAGTTTATCTAGGAACAACTATTAACATTTGCACTGATGGTACAAAAGTAATAGTGAGTAACATTTCTATCACCTTAGCACAGATCAAGGCAATGGTACTAAACTGTACAGTTATTTTATTATTCAGTGACATGTGCTCAGTTAAAAAAAACTGGCTATCATATAAGAATATCCTTAATGAAGAAATAGTTATTTATTTCATTAAACATAAACTCTTGAATACATGTCTTTTCAATGGTCTGATGAAATGAGAAGTATGCACAAAGCACTTCTACTATACTGAAGTACAATGGTTGTCTTGAAGAAAAGTATATATACAATTGTTTGAATTGCAAGCTGAACTATATGCTTTTCACAGATTATAATTCTTACTTAAAAAGAACAACTGACAACCAAACTATGGTTATTCAGACTTGGGTATCTAGCAGACTTTTTCTTGAAAATGAATGAAATGAGCTTGTCACTTCAAGGACAACCATGTACAGTGTTTCTTGCCAATGACCTGAAAAAAAGAAATCGAGCTTTCAACTGAGAATTAGAATTTCAAAAAACTTTTGTCTTTTACCATAAGCTACACAACTACCAACACTTTAAATAGATTTTTCTAATGAGACTACCATTTGATGTTAACATGCAAGTTTTTGTTATCTCATAATGAAATGTACTAACATTTTTGGAAGATTTGCATAACTCAGCAAACTGTTAAAAAAACAAAACAAAACCATGCATGGGCAAAAGACCCATTCAGTACTAAGATAGATCAAAAAATTTTAATGTAACAAAGTAGACAAAGTTTTGTGATACAATTTCAAATGCACAATGTAACTAACCTTTAAGTGACTACCTCTTGTCACGTTCTGGTGTATAAAAGAAGAATACCCACAATTATCTGAAAAGGTGCTTAAAATATTCCTCCTCTCTTCTAACTACTTATCTATGTGAGGCCAGATTTTCTTCAAATACATCAGACATAACACATAACAACAGTTTGAATGCAGAAGCAGATATAAGGATCCAGCTTCCATGCTACTCTTCTCAATATTTTTTTGAAAACATTATTTTTCACTAAAAATGTTATGTAAACATGTAATGGATTTATTATTGCTATTTTAAAATGAATTAGGGTTTTATAAACTGATCTGTTTTATTTCTAATATGGTAAATAAATATGGACAGATAATAAATAAAAACAAAAAAGCTCTTTGGAGCCTCAATAATATCTTAGAGTGAAAAAGGAGTCCGCAGACCAAAAAGTTAGAGACCACCTACATTCAAGAAAATGATGAATTGAGTAGAATACTTCTAAGTGTTTACACCAGGGAAAAAAAGAATTAAGAAAGCCTGTAGGTATAGTCAGTTACTTGGCAAACAGGTAGCCAAATTATTGTTATAAAGAAACCGTATTTATTGTCCTAACTTCAAGAAGATAAAAAGGCTGAAATAACAGTAATCTATGCTTTTATATAGTCAGACCTACTTCTACCCTTCTCTGCTTCCTTTTCAGGTGTCAGGGACCCTTGTGACTCTTAACAGAAGTACTGAACTGTTCCTACCAATAGCAATTCATTTTGCTAACATTACTGCATTTCTCTGCCATTAGTTATTTCAAGTTAATCAAGGTTTCACTTTACAAGGTAAATTATATTTGTAGGATTCTACTATATAAGCAGAGTGTATTGGGAATAAAGAGGTAGAGGAAGAAGGGTTGTGAAAGACTGACTCAGAGAGGAGATAGTCATAAAGAGAACAGACTGGGGCGGCTAGGTAGTGCAGTGAATAGAGCACCAGCCCTGGAGTCAGGAGGTTCAGATCTGGCCTCAGACACTTAACACAAAAAAATTAGCCATGTAACCTTGGGCAAGTCACTTAACCCCAACTGCCCTCCAAAAAAGGCAAAAAAAGAGAGAGAGAGAGAGAGAGAGAGAGAGAGAGAGAGAGAGAGAGAACAGAATAATAAATAATAAAAATTAGGTACTAAAAAAAAAAAATCAAACCAAATTCAGGTTGATTTTTGAAATAATATCTTCTCTTAGCCTACTCCAGGCAGACAGCATATATACACATTATAAAAGAAGAACTTAATAGTTAACATTTTTCATTATACTAAAGATATAAGATACTTAATATTAACCAACAGCTAACCAAGCCTGCAAATTAGCTAAAGTTCCCAAACAAGGAAAAAATCTTTAAGAAAAATCATCTAACAAACCTAAGAGCAACAGCTGTAATTTCTTTAAAAATTTAGGATGACAACTCACATTCAGAAATCTCAGCATAAATGGATATTAACTAAAGTTTAAAATTTTAGTTCATAAATAACAGCTAATTCTAAAGACAAAATACAAAATAGTATTTTCTATAGATTCTAGTATTGTCAAATTCAAAACAAACACTAATATTCTCCATTTTAACAGCCATGTTAAAAGTTTTAACTTAACTCAAAATGCTCTATCATGTTAAGTGTAAAAATCAATTAAGGCATATTGAAATTATGATGCATTAAAACATTATCTGTTCAGGATGAAAAAATGTAACTTACCTAATTCAGTGCTAATAGTCTTTATTATCAGGAAAAGCAGAACACAACAGCTCAAGTACTTGGAGTGGTATTATTCACAACTTAATGACTCTATAACACTGTCCAGGTAAAGATCTCATTATTACACTAAAGGTCTGCAGTATTTCTTAGGATAACTGCTAGCTATATAAGGTACTTCCAACATTCATATTCGGCTCTAATATTTCCTCTTTTTGATATGAAAGCTTAGGAGATAATAAATCAAGTTATTCCACTAGCCAGTATGTTCCAACTCACATGATTTCTTTTGGCCCTCAGGTTTATGATACTTTAGAACTCAATCAATCAATAAGCATTTATTAAACACCTATTATGTACCAGGCACAGTTTTAGATCTATAATGAATCAAACAAACAGTACTCTGAATAAGCTTTCATTCTAATAACAAGAAAGAGGCATGCCAACTAAACCAGCAAAAAAACCAGATTCACTTATCCTTTCTATACAGGTCTATTTTTAAACTAAGTTCATTAAAAAAAAGGAACTATTACAATCTGTGGTATAACACATGATAAAGTGAATTAACTACAGCTAGGTCCCCATTATTGCAAACAATGAACCCTGCCTGTGAAGTAGTCACATGTATTTGAATTTGCACTATTTGAAGTTATAAGTATGTAAAATATGTTTATTGGTTTTAATCAAAGGAAACATACCACTTCATGAGATTCCTTATTTGCACTAATTGGAACAGATTTGTATTTATAAATTATAAGGGTACATAATAAACCGGTCTCTAATTTCAGGAAAGACTATCTGTAAACAAAAAAATAAAACCACTTATTAGAGTACACCCCCTTTAAATGTTAAATGTTATCTTGTCCTGCAAATATTTTTATTAAAAATGTATTGTAAGAATTTACAAATTTTCAAACTCTTATTTGGCTCCAAAAATGGTTAATCTTATGTACAAGTACTAATACCATTCTCTATAATCTTCAAAGAAACACCACCATATTTTAATTTGCTCTGAATATGCTCCTTCTAAAGATATGTTTATTTTTATGGCTTTTAAAATTTCATGATATAGTTCAATAACTATGTAGCTTTTCCACTCAATCCATTTGAGAAGCTTATATTAGACTAAAAGACTAAGTTAATAAACACATATGAAACAAATTTTTGTAGCAGGGGTACTATTTTCTAGTATTTTGTAGCAGGGGTACTATTAGATGAATAAAATTCCTCTATCAGGCTGACTATATCCATTTGATTCATTCCTAGAATAAAATGCTTCACTAGTATAACCCATTAGAGATATCTAGCAAGTACAGAGTTTAGTACTCAGAAAACTGTGATCAAGGCCAAACCAGATTTTCTAGGGCAAAGGAATTTGTATCTGAAAAGTATCTACAAAGATATGTACTCATAGAATGAAGTCTCAATATAATTAAAACTACTAGGAACAGAGCAAATAAACTCAATTTAACATGGGATTTTGTTGCAGTTACAAGTACAAGATAGGAGAGACCTGGTTAGACAATAGCTCACATAAAAAAAGAAATAGGAATTTTTACTGCAAAAATCAGAATCCAAACACTGTGATATGACAATTAACAATATCTTTGTACTATTACACAGTCTGAAATGGAGAACATAATGGGTAATTCATTTTCTGTTCAAATATACTGGAACATAATTGTTAAGTTAAACATCTGATCACAAAAGTTCGTCATATTCCTAAATTTAATGTTCTTGTTTTCAGGCCATTATTTTATTTTACAATGAAAATTCAAGGATAAATAGGACTTAACAGAAAAAACACAGACAGAAAAACAAATTTTTCAAAAATACAACTCTATATATATCAAGGAATGCTTGTTTTCTTTAGTTACTATCAATTTTCTTAAGAGAATATCAATACTTTCTTAACTAAAAAGTATACAATTTAAAGAGCAGGCTGTGATTCTCTACAAATCATTTCATTCTTCTAAATTCTAGAACATATACATGATTTCAGTAGTGCAGAGAAATGTCCTGGTGAGGGAAACTTCCTCTATGCAGATCAAAATTCTTCTTAAGTCTTAAAAGATCTGCCTAGAACACTGAGAGATCACAGAATCATAAATGTAGAGCTAGATATAGAAAATGAGGTCCAAAGACATGCTCAGGGTCACACGATTAATATATAAAAGTGTGTGTATGACTCTGTGCAAGTTGGTCAACACCTGTGACTTCACTGGTATAGTAAGTAAGCTGCCTATGATGCTGACCAACTTAAGAATGCTTCCAAGAGTACTTAAGATGCTAAATTATTTGCCTGCAGTCATATAGCTGGTAGGTGCCAAATGCTGAGCTCAAACCTCTATTTTCTTGACTCTGAAGCTGATTACCTTTAATATTTAATGTAAAAGAGGGACTATCAGATTTTGATACTTTGACAGAGTCCTATAGTAAAATGAACACTAAACAAAACTTTTAAAGACTCCCAAATTTGAAACATAATATAGATTTCCAGCATTAAAAAAGAAAAACAACTAACTAGTTAATGTTGGGAACCATCGCTTTTCCTTGTCATCTCCCTAAAATTCTCAGCAAAGAATACTGCTGTCCTTAAACATGTAACTTCTTTCCTCTTTTCTTTGAAGAGATGGGGGTACTAAGTATATAAAACACTATAGATGTCATTTTTGCAATGTGTTTATTAATTTCACTGAATTGGCTTTTCTTTTTTATTCTTTGTTATAAGGGATAGCTCTCTGGGAGGAGGTACAGGATGATACACTGCAAAATGTAGGTGATATAAAAATAATTTATCAACAAAAACATATTAAAAGAAAACTATACCAACAATATTTTTTTTCCTGGTCTTGAGAAAGAACTGCTTGAGGAAGTATTCAAAGCTCTAATTCCAAATGAAAACTTTTAAATATTCTAGAAGAAATCCAAAGTAGAAACAAACAAAAACTAAAGGTCTCAAGAAAATACTTAATCTTTTGTTTCACTATAAAATTTATATAAAATCAGCATTCATTCTCAAAAAATATATGGATGTCACAGAAATTAAGCTGCTAAAAGTTTAATAGCTTCTGGAATTTGGCTGCCAGACACCATTCTAGTAAGAGAGACAATCTTTTAAAGGCTACAATACAGAAAACAACATGATTTTTTAAGGAATATTGTTTGACATCAGTATGAAGAAGTGATGAGGGCCTGAATCAAAATAGTAATGAGGAGTCAAAAGTATATGCAGATGAAATCTATCATGGGATGACTATATTTGCCACTTGATTGAATAAGGAAGCATGAAGGAGAGAGAGGGAGGAAATAAAAGTTATTCTAGGTTTTTAAGCCCAGGTTAAATGGAGAAATTGTGGTACCATTAAAAGAAACAGGAAAATTGGAAGGAGCCAATTTTGAGAGGTTTCATGATAAGCCGAATAGTGCTAAGAGTAGTCAGTTGGGATCTAACCACTTTGGAGAGCAATTTAGAACTATGCCCAACGGGCTATAAAACTATGTATACCCTTTGATCCTGTAATACCACTACTAGGTCTGTATCCCAAAGAGACCATAAAAAAGGGAAAAAGACCCACATGTACAAAAATATTTATAGCAGCTTTTTTTGTGGTGGCAAAGAATTAGAAATTGTGGAGATGCCCATCAATTGGGGAATGGCTGAACAGGTTGTAGCATATTAATGTAATGGAATACTATTGTTCTATAAGAAATAAGAAGACAGATTTCAGAGAAGCCTGAAAAAGACTTACATGAACAGATGCTAAGTGAAGTAAGGAGAACCAGAAGAACACTGTACGTAGTAATAGCAACCCTCTGCACGGATCAACTATGATAGACTTAGCTCTTCTGAGTAGTGCAGTGATCTAAGACAATTGCAAAAGACTCATGATGGAAAACGCTATCCACATCTAGAAAAAACTATGGAACCTGAAATGTAGATTGAAGCATACTATTTTTACTTTTTTTTTGTTTTTCCTGTATTGTAGTTTTTCCCTTCAGTTCTGATTCTTTTTTCATAATATGACTAATATGGAAATATGTTTAACAAAAATGAATGTTGAAAACTATATTTACATATAATTAAAAAAAAAATAAAATACTATTAAGTACCAAAAAAAAAAAAGTAATCAGTTGGGTCCAGCAGTCACCTGAATATAAAAGTCCAGGACTCATGAATGAGTTCTATACTGGGAATCATCATAAGAGGCATAATTAAAGATATGACAGTGGGTGAGATCACCAATAGAGTATAGACAGAGAAAAGCAGTTCAAGAACAAGTCTTGACAGATATACATATACAGGGGAAGAAAAGAGGATAAGAAGTCAACAATGGAGACAGAGAAACATACATAGGGAAAAAACAAGAGAGAACAGTGTCATGAAAATGAAAGGAGTGGGTCAAAAAGGAAACGATCAGTGTTAGCAACAGCTGCAGGGAAAAAAGGAATGAAAAAGCACTACTGGACCTGACAATTAAAATCATCATTAGGGACACAGGAGAGACCTGTTTCAGAAGTGCTGTTCATTTTTTAATCATGTCTAACTCTCTGTAAACCCATTTGGGATTTTCTTGGCAAAGATACTTGAATGGTTTACCATTTCCTTGTCCAGTTCATCTTACAGACGAAGAAACTAAGGTAAAGAGGGTGAAGTGACTTGCCCACGGTTACACAGCTAGTAAGTATCAGAGGCTAGATTTGAATTCAGATCCTTATGACTCCAGGCCTGATGCCACCTAGCTTCCCTAGTTTCAGCCGAGTGGAGACAAAAATAAGATTTCAGAAGACTGAGACATGATGACTTCCCTTTGGTGGAAGGAAGCCAGAAGATAGTAAGATTGAGGGATTAGAAGATAGCAAGACTGAAGATAAGGAATATTAAAAAGGTACCAAAAAAAATAAAAAGAACATTACAGCATAAAGAAAAGGATAGCAGGCATATTATTGAGAGAAGGGTAACAATAAATGAAATATTAGTGGGAGAGGTACTGGGAAGGGTAAATGGGGCAAGGAGGTGACAGGGGAGATTTTAGGGAGATAGGAAGGAGGCCAAGGGGAAGATGTGTTAATGGGTATCAGTGGCTACAATCCAGGTCTCCTGTACATGAAATCCAGTGCATTTTCAACCATTACCGTTTATTGGTAAGTTGGTTGTTGTCCTTCACTCTTGAAGAGGATCAAAATGACATCACTATGCTAGAGTCAAGTTTCAATGTGTACAGCTGTGGCTGATCAGACCAATATGAGCTGGAATGCTCTACCATAGGTCGGGCACAAATAGTTCACATGAACATTTGGGATGGATACTCTCAATATGCGCATACTACGTGTCCTTTGAGCTATTTCAATTTTGCTTTACTCATACAGCACAGTACCTTCTCTTATGTGGGCATGCATGCTGAGCCATGTCAAAAGACATCATCCATACCGTTTTATGGGTAAGAGTAGGTAAAAGATCAGGTTACTAAGAAATTAGGAGAGAAAACGATAAAGTACCATTATGTGCCTAGGCAGATGACTGAGGATAGATACATATTTGAGAAGGGAACACAAGAGATTGGGTGGGCTAATGAAGAGGTAAGCAGACAAAATGGGGAAGGTACAACATGCCAGGCAAAAAATCCTATTGGATAGTATCTCAAAATTCATTAAAACATGTAGGTGGTAAGATTTATAAGTTAGATCTTTGATGCAATAGCATAGGTACTCTTTCCATCAATGTAGATTATTCCTTATTAAATCGTCTTCTTGAGTTGTTATGGCCAAATCTTCTGAAAAGTCTCACTAAATTTAACAATGTTAGGCCTTTGGCAGACTCAAGTTTATAATACTGATACCTGAAACCTTCCCAGGTTTGTAGAACCCTCCAAGAATCTATGTTCAGTGGGCACTACCTTCAAGAAACCAGAGAGTGATTCATTCTTTCTCTTACACAGCTTTACACACATACACATACACACATACCAAAGTAAAAAACTGAAACAGTGCTTACTGGAGTTTGCTATAAGGCTGGAATTTAACTGTATAAATGTCATTACTAACATATCTTGCTTATGAAACAGAGACATTAGTGAAATGTTTATATACAATAGAATTTTTCCATTGATAATTATGTTTACAGTAAAATATATGCAAATGGACCTGTCATCTCATTGATGTGGAAATTCCTTAAAACAATGCAGATCACAACTTAGCATGCTTAACTCTCTTGTGGTATTTGTTCATATCCCTCTATAACTGGCTTTTTTTTCCTACTGACACCATGATCCAATGAAACAGGCTACCAAATCATCTTTTTTGCTTTTATATTTCTTTGATGACATCTTTTGTGTGACTTCAAAACTCCTTGTTCATAATGCTTTAGCTTTCCCACACCCTCCTCCTACCTAGGGTATTAAAAAGATATGATAGTTTCAGAGAGACATTTGAGGTCATTAAAAGAACTTGACAATTTCCCCAAAGACTCCACTCTGCTCTCTTCCTGTTCAATTCTGGCCCAATTCATTATCCATTTGCAGTCTGCAAATGTGTAACAGATAGGTTTCAACCACTTGATTTTTCCTATATGGATAGTTAGGCCAAACTCACAAGTAATTACAGATCTCATTTAGGAAGCTCCACAATATTCCAGAAATCAATGCAGTCAACACAATGTCATCTGTAAACAGGAGCATGTGAAAGACCACAACATCTACCAAAAAATCCCTCTTCAACTTGGAGGCTGCAATTGACTTTATCTATATCTGGTTTTATACTTCATTTGTTATTAATAATTAGAGGGCCAAATGGGGCTATTTTTCATTTATCTTTTAAGGAATCTTAAATAATTTTACCATGTACAAGATGTCCCAAAAGTTAATCTATTAAAGCTATTTTGTCAGAGAGCCTACAATGGCATTTTATTCTACTGAGGTGGCACAGTGAATAGAGCACCGGCCCTGGAGTCAGGAGGATCTGAGTTCAAATTCAGCCCCAGACACTTAACACACACAAAAAAACTAGCTATGTGACCTTGGGCAAGTCACTTAACCCCAACAGACCTCTAAAAAAGCAAAAAAAAAAAAAAAAAGAACGCATTTTTCCTATATTTCACAATCAACTGAACAATGGGAAAAAGACAATCTATTCTGGAATACCGCTTGTAAAAACCTACCTGTACCTATACTCATCTAGTATGCTATTAATACATATGCACATTATTTTCTTTACGCAGGAAAGCAGGTACATGGGTTGGTAGTTACTGATCTATCTTATTGACCTTTTGCTGTAAGATCTTGTGACTCACACCCACAACACCATGTAAATTGTGTCATCTCCAGAACGTGTCTCCTCTGTATGTATTCAGTCTAGTCTAGCTACTTTCCATATCCTTTAGTTTCTTCAATATATTTTCCACTTTCTCCTTAAACTCATCTGAGACACTAAGAGAGCTCAAATCCTTGAAGGTAATGTTTAAAAATTTTTTTCAGATGTTTTCCATTTTTCAGTCATTTCACTCTTAAATGCTCTTAGAATGACTTTGCTTAGCTAAGCTGCATGCCATCGTTATCTTTAGACTAGTTTTTTTCCATACTGTTTCTCATTATTAAAAAGGCAACACTGTTTATCATCTTGCACTCTCCTTTTCCATATTTTATAAACAAGTCTGTATTCTAAACCAGTATTGCTTCTAGTTTTCATGTAAGTCAGTTAAGTGTTTTCTAAGGAAAGTAAGTTTTTAGACTCTTTTGACCTCATTATGATAGCTGAGATATACATATATATCAATTAAACTATTTACAACTATCTGTGTCAGTCTCACATTCTTTCTTCTCACACCGTTCCCATTTTTCTTTACCAGTAACTTGCTCAAATAGGTAAAGCTGAAACTTTAACTGCAGGGCATATGTAAGCATGTATATGTATGTGTCCATACATACAGCCATGTATGCATGTGTGAACATTTGCATATGTGTTTATTTAATATTTTTATATTTTTCCCATCTCTGGATTTCTATTAATTCATATCTTTGTTTTCACAAGTGGTCTGAATGCACACATAGCTGATCTACAACTGGATCTTATATCCATGAGTCGTCATCTGACAGTTAACATATACCAATTTCATTTTTGTGATATTATTTGGCATTCACAATATCCAAAGCCTTTCTTCAAAGAAGTCATCATGATATATATGCCCAAAGCTGCTGTGGAATCTACAAGTATCTGGCCTCTCTCTTTTCTTACTCCTAATTCACTCCTTACTACCACCTTATTTTTTGTCATGCTCATCTATTTCCATTTTTACTTTGAAGTCACCATGTATCGAAGTATATGAAGCTTTAATTTGGAGACTCTTCTGTCACAGGATTTCCCTGCCTTTTAAGTATCTGAAATAGATGAATTATATAAGCAATAATTTTCTTGGTAGTATGAAATACAAAATAACTAAATGTCTCATAAAATGATGTTTCCTCTTGTCTCTGGATACATGATAAAACCAATTTCTTTATTTGCCTCTTGAATGAGAGTGTGTGCCATTTATATTTAGTTCTAAGTTCCTTTTGTCTTCTTGTTTCATTAATAAAGAGAATGTAAAGACTGATATTTTTCAACTGGACAGGTATCTCATGCTTATGGTACCAATAACTAGGCTAATATTTTACTGTCTAAAAATGCTGTGATTATTAATATTTCCTGCTCCTTTTCCCCACTCAGAAATCTCTATAGAAGCAGAGGTGGCCATATGGGACTGAGAACATTTTATTTTTATGGATTACCAGAGAAAAGGAATTCATAACCCAGTGGCTGGGCTAATGCTGACATGCCTCTATTAACCTAGGCTGATCCTGGCCCTTTCTCCATTACACAACTCAGCCTCTTCTAGTAAAACTTCACCCTCCATCCGAGATTTCTTCTTTTCTTTTTTAGGGGATGGAGTAGGTAACTAGCAGCAAAAAAGGCTAAGCAGAACAAGAAAGTCTACACTGGAAGTTTCTGCCAAGACCAGCTTCCACTGAAATTTTTAAGAGGATACCAAGGAATCAAAGAGAGATACAAGTTCTCAAAGTACATGAGTGAGGAGAAGTCAAGTCAGAAGCACAGCAGCTTTGGGCTTATGTATCATGATGACTTCTTTGAAGAAAGGCTTTGGATATTGCGGGTGCCAACAACACCCTCCTCCCCCCATTTAAAAAACAATGATGCTCTGACATCAAGTTTCTTTCCTTAGAACTAACAGTTCATCTGTACTACACCAAATGATAAGGCAACCAGCTCTTAGCAGACAGATAAGTAACCTTATCTATTTTGCTTGCCAACAAACAAGGGAATTCTAGCACCAAATAACTCTTTCAATAAAATTAACGCCCCAAAATACCAAAACAGTCCGAAATATAAGTAAAAAGGTAATAACATTTAGTATCGATCCAAATACTATCTCTAAGTATTAGGCTAAGAAAAACCTTCAAGTACATTAACTGCTAAACATAAAGAAATTTCTCTATATGCAACTTTAATATAATTTGTCCTAGTCACATCTATAAAGCACTGTAGGAGTCTCTTCTAGGAAGTGGAAATTATTTCTTATACTAAACATATTATAATGGTATGCGTTAAATCAATTAATAATTTTTTACACATAGCAATTTTCAGGGAATTATTAGGAACATTTGAATAAAAGAGTTATCTAGATCACAATGTAGTTGTTACAAAAAGGATGAAATACAAATGTATGTTAATAAACCTCTAACTGGGGCGGCTAGGTGGCGCAGTGAATAGAGCGCCGGCCCTGGAATCAGAAGGACCTGAGTTCGGAGCCGGCCTCTGACACTTAATCCATACAAACAAAAAAAACCTAGCCGTGTAACCTTGGGCAAGTTACTTAACCCCAATTGCCCTCAAGGGGCGGCTAGGTGGCGCAGTGAGTAAGAGCGTTGGCCTCGGAGTTTGGATGACCCGAGATCAGATCCGGCCTCAGAAAATGAGCACCCACGCAAAAATCACATGACTAGCCGTGTAACCTTGAGCAAGTTACTTAACCCCAATTGCTTTAAAAAAAAAAAAATAAAATAAACCTCTAACTTCGGCATCATTACTGGCTTAAATTCTTAGTGTAGTATTTTGCTAGAAGCTGGCTCTCTACACTTAGGTGATTTTTAATAGTGAAAACTGAAAAATAGAAGACAACCCCTCCACACAAGACACAGTTCTATCAATCTCAAAGTGTCCATGGAGAAATCTAATCTGAATAATAAAGTAAAAGAGTTCTTTGTATTCTTTTTTTCCTACCTTCTCCTGACACTTGGTGATACTATCTATATTAGTCAATTCCTGCTGAGGAAAGAAAGAAGAAAAAAAGTTTCCAAGTATTACCAGAAAAACCCATCAAAGTGGGATTAAAATATTTATTTAGTACTATTAATGTTCAAATCAAAAAGTTTTCAAACACACTGCCTTGCCATCAATATCCTGAAAAAACATGTCAGCAGAACACTACTAAAATTCTAAATGTGTTTCTTTTTCTTACTACTAAAGTATCAGTGACAGCTGTTTGAAATTTTCTTCAAATCCCAAAACAGTGAAGCCAAGTTGAAACTCCATAATGAAAACTGACAAACAATACTGAAAAATATGGAATAGTAGAATTAATCATTCTAACTAATGCCCTCAAAAGTGTATCTCACGTATACATACAAAAGAAGAGGACATGGACTGGCATTTTATATCAAATATTTCTAAAATAGGGGGCAACTAGGTGGCAAAGTGAGTAGAGCGCCGGCCATGGAGTCAGAAGGATCTCAGTTCAGATCTGGCCTCAGACACTTAACACATACACAAACAAAAACCTAGCTGTATGACCTTGGGCAAGTTACTTAACCCCAATTGCCCTCCCAAAAGAATAAAAAAATCTAAAATATATAAAAGAGGGGTGGTCCTAAAGAACTCTACAGAGAAAGCAAAATGTTGACCCCTATTTTTCTATTAGTTTTCATTATATGATGAGAATTACAGTATAATAGAAAAACATATGCTTGATCCCACCAATTTTCTAAAATTCAATTCCCTATTATGTTCTTCTGCTCTGCCATTTAATCTAGATGTATTTTTTCACATTTCTAATTTCTCCTCCAAGGACATAGTAGTTGGTCTATCTGCTATTTAACCTATAAATTTTGTTCTGGTTAACTCTTAAAAATACTGTGTTGGTATTTCTAAAAATAACAAATTGATTTTCACTAAGTTTTGAAAATACAATTTTAAACTCTTAAAAAGTTAACCTTATAAATGACATTCCTGTACTTTAATGGTTTTTCTGGAGAGTTACAAGATAAAATTTGTTTAAACAATACAGATAAATTATTTCCTCATTACTATCTGGGTTTCTAGCTTTTTTAAAACTGAAGGTCATCTGTGTAGTCAAGAACAACACCTTACTTAGGGAACAGATAGACCACAAAGATTATATTAAATCAGAGATACTCTTGCCCCTCTCAGATCACCTAATGCATGCCAAAAAATATTTTTTTAAGTGAAACTGTACCTTATCTAAAAACCAATATTATCTTTAAGTCATATTTGAACAAAATTATATCAAGTTGTCATATAATCATAAAGATTAGCCAAAATAAAACAAAAGAGAGTAAAAATCAAACACACAGAATGTTAGTAGGGTTTAAATTTTTTGGATGAAATCCTTACATTTTAATTATCTTTGCCTTCCAATTGCGTATAAACATAATTTACATAAAAATTGTCAAAGTCCTACTTTGATTTCTCATTATGCCATGAAGGTGACACTGGTTTATCAAAAGTCAGCAATAACTCAAATACTGCAAGTCCTGCATCAAACTGAAAAGCCTTCAAGTAACAGATTGTCTTTCACCCCAGGACCAATGTAACTAAGTTCAGGGAGGCTCGTCACCATGTAGGCCAGTCACAGCAATTCAGGAACCCCACCTAAGTAAAACACATAGGTGAGTTACCAGCTGACTTAACAGTCCTTGCCTTCACAAAATTTACAATCTAAATGGAAACACAAAACATATAGATGTACATATGAACTAGAAAGGAATGAGATGCTAAACTGTGCTACTGACATAGTAAGAAGTATGAAAGGGAAAGATATGAGTGGAAGCCAGCTTTAGTGAATATATAATAAGTAGTTATTTTATACACACTGTCCCTAAAGTTTCACATGTACTCCATTCTCCTTTCCACTTCTTAAAAACCCTTACTTCCTTGAAGATTCAGGTCAAACTCCATCTTATTCAAATTTTTCTTGATTCCTCCCAAGCTGCTTGTGCTTTCCCTCTCAAAACAACTTTGTATTTATTTTGTTTGTATTCTGTATGTGTACATGTTCTCTCATCTGATAGACTGTAAGCTGCTTGAAGGCACACAATATTTTTGCCTGTGTATTCCCAGTGCCTAGCATGTGGTAATCACTTAATAATGCTTCTTTGCTAACTGAAACAAAGGCTAAGTATTTATAATTAGTGAAAAATTAAGTAGGGTATCTATGAAGGGATTAAACTCTAGGGAATCTTCAAAGACAACAGCGATGAGTCCACCCTTAATTGGGGCTGCTCTCATAACTAATGAATCCCCACCTGGAACCAATCCCTGGAACTAATTTAGAAAAAGAGGGACATACATACTTCACTTCACCCACACCTATACTGACTTCCTTGTTTGCTTCCTCGACCCTGAACCATACCTTTTTCTTGCCCTTGTTTGTAGTTGTATCTCTAGCATTTAGAACAGTGCCTAGAATATGTATTAAGAACTTAATAAATGTTTTACCTAACTTTTCATATTTTAGGCAGGGGGATGGCATTAAATCAGTCTGACTGGTTATACTGGGTTTCTTTGCATAGAGTGAAGCACACTTGGGAAGCAAAGTGAAGACTGACAAGAAAACTGGCATATTAACCTAGGGATGAGATAAGAAAAGCCTTCATCAGGGTAAGATCAGGAAGAACAGAAAAGGATGAATCCAAGAGATACTTTAAAAAGAAGTGAAAGTGAAAGAAAAGGACCCTAAATGACTTTCTACCTGAAAAATGGTGATAATTCTGACAGAAAAAAATAGAGCTGAAATGGGGAACCTGTTGGGGACAAAGAAGATCATCCATCAGTTTAGTTTGGACACTGCATTTGAGAAGATACTACATCCAGAAGTCGTCGTCTTCTTTTGTCATTCAGTTGTTTCAGTCAGGTCCGACTCTTTGTAACGCCATTTTTATTTTTATTGGCATTCTAGATACTAGAGTGGTTTGCCATTTCCTTCACTAACTCATTTTACAGATGAGAAATAGAGGCAAACAGGATTAAGTGACTTGCCCAGGATCGCACAGCTACTAAGGGTCTAAGCCTGGATCTGAACTCATGAAGATGAGTCTTCCTAACTCCAAGCCCACTGCTCTATCCACTCTGCCACCTAGCAGCTCCAAGATGTCTTCCAGGCAGCGGGAAATTCGGTTTTGAGAAAACCAGCAAAAGTGAAAAACTTAAGTTTAATAAAATGTTATATAGTCTTGGCTAGTTTTCCTTGTTAGAAATTTTAAAGGAAAAAGAAGCATAGTTGTATTTCCTAACAGATGTTTCAACTATTTCATTTTCCTAGACTCAAAGTGAAAGGCAATGTGGAGTAGTGGAGAAAGAGTTGGCCTCAAAGTCAGAAAGACTTGAGTTCAAGTCTCATCTCTGATACATACTTTACTGTGTGACCCTACTGGGCTTCCAAGCAACTCTACAAGACTAGAACAGAACAGCTGTTAATCTAAATAAGCAGTAGTATGCTCACCAGGAGTTTACTATATTGACTGAATCAGGGTTTGTTTGTTTTTTAAAAAACAAGATACACAAATAAACAAGAACCAAAAAATAGTTTGCCTTTAATCAATCCCTACATGAGGGGGAGTTGGTTATTTCATTAATTCCCAATGTTCCCAATTTGGGGAAAAAGAAGAGAGAAAACTATTCTTGTTTAAGAAGGAAATATAAGGGATGAATGTAAAATCACTGACTAGTTAACAGAAAATTTCAGAATTGGTTGGGACCCTGGGGAGTCACTTAGTCCAACCTAAAAAAGAATCCACTCAACAACATACCTTTTGACTGAAGACTTTTAATTTTTCAATAAAATATATTTACTAAAAATATGAAACTACTATGGAATATACAACTTGAATTTTCTCAGGGACTTTAGCCTTGATTTAAATCTTGGCACAAAGTATAGCAAGTATTTTTTAAATGCACATGGTATACAACATAAAATTATGTATGACAAAAAGAGCCTTATAGCAATCTACCTAAAAATAATCTGAACTTTCTGAATAATACTGCTCTTATCTGAAATTCTGATAAAGCAATGTGTAGCATGCAAAGTGATCTGCTTATGCTATATGTGAAAATACTTTTTGTTTGGTCTTCTAAACGATTCTGTCCCACATGATTAAAATCAATAAATTTACTTACCTATACTGGGGGGACTGCCATAGTTTACTGGAGACTCAGGAGGTCTTCCGCAATGTAAAGCAGCAAGAGCAGATCCTTTCCACACAACATGTTTGCAGCCTATTAAACATATATGTATATTTATATACATATGAATATAGGCATATTTACACAAAAACTTTAAATGATGACTTAAAATCTCTTTAAGCCTTCTTTTGAAGCTTCCATACTTTTATTTGTGCGAAGCAAAGACTGTCTTCCAGCTCCTAATAACGTTTGCACTCCAGGAACACTTTGAGGAATTTCTTGCTCTAGAAGTGGTCCTAGTCGATGGCATATTTGCAGCAAGTGATCCGGTGCCAAATGTCTGTAATACTTCACCTATTGTGTGAAACAGAAAAATATCAAAACATTTGCTAAAGGGAACACAAACATTTTCATGGTATAAAGATCAAATATAATAATGTCTGTTACCTAAAATTCTAAGGAAAAAATTGTCATGAAAGTGAATTTTTCATTTAATTGTAAGTAAAGACAATTGATTTTAAAAGCACAGAGATTTGTCCCAGACATTCTTTTAGTAGCTTCTCTGTATAGAAAAATAAACCAAGAGGCTTGTATTTATATCACACCTAGTAGATGTGATATAAATCTTTAAATCCTGACAGTGTTACTTATTACTTAAATTTGACCAAAGCCACAGAGTCTAGGCCTAATTTTTCCTTTCTCATAAAATGAATGGGTTATACTAGATAACCTCTATCTAAATCTCATTAGTCTACAATATTACATTGCTTAACAACTTCCTATTTGTTCTGTGAAGGAGCTTGATTCCTAGTAAGTTTTGCCCCCCAAAATACAATGCAAATAACATAGGGGGAAAGGTTAAAGAAGGAATACAATTTTAACAACTTAAAAAAAATTATGGTTGCTCTAATTAACAAAGCAATTGTAAAGATTTAAGTTATAATAAATTTTAAATATTATTCACTAAAAATACCCTATAAATGAGATCATTTGTAAAACAAAGTACCATTGTGCTTTACAATTTTAATGACTTTTACAAATAAAAATTATTTTATGAATTATCAAAATACACTAATGTTACATGCTTCGATTCAAATAAAACTTCTGACTTTTATGTAGTAAAATTACAATCTGTAGTACCTGAAGATTAACTACTGAAACCAATAATATTCTATTTCTATGCTTTAAAAGTGTTATATTTAATCTTATTTTACCTTTCAGAGCCTCAGTTTCTTCATTTGTAAAATAGGAGTAGAAATACCTAAAGTACTACAGGGTTGCTATGAAAATCAAATGTGATAATGCATATAAAGCACTTTATAAATGTCAGCTACAATTATTAGGGAGAAAAGTAAAGTTCTACTCTCTACTTTGGTCTAGTTAGATTACAAAGCATATAGAAGTATTTAAAACTTGATGGGGAGTAAAGGGGAGCTGGAAGGGACAATCCCTTCAAATTCATGCATATGTTAAAATATAAAAAAAATCAACATGGGGCGGCTAGGTGGCACAGTGAGTAGAGCGTCGGCCCTGGAGTCAGAAGGACCTGAGTTCAGATCCGGCCTCAAACACAATGCACACACAAACAAAATCCTAGCCGTGTGATCTTGGGCAAGTTACTTAACCCCAATTGCCCTCCAAAAAGCAAAAAAAAAAAAAAAAATCAACATAGAATGAAATCTTAAAAGAATTAAATCAAGAAACTAACAATTATACCATGCTACCTACCCAAATCATGTAAATTTTCTCACTATAGTACCTAAAAACTAGTATCCATTGCCATCAATACAAATCCATTATGATATTCAGGACTTTTTTGTCAAATTATTCTATAGTAGTTTACAATAGCTTGCCATAGTATAACTTAAGACCATGACTGACATTTTAAAGAGGTTGGACATTACTCATAGTTCTACACTGTCCCTAAATATACTTTACTCTTCATTAGAATTTGATTCTCTCCTGCACATGCTATTATCACACTGTGTTGAGGTAATTTAATGTAAGGAACGTTGAACTGAACGGAGGATCTAGAAAAATCTTATTTATAGTGAAATGGTTTTTTCAATATGTTAATCTTCTGATGACAGGAGATAAAAACGGAGGTTTTTTTTCTCACTTTTTTTATCATTTCTTTCATACATTTATCCCTCTCAATGACTTAAAGAGTGTTTTGTGATGAGATGACATGAGAAACATTTTAAAGTTATAATATTACAAATTCCACAGCTAGCTATAAAGTATTTTATTTTTACCTCAAATTTATCAATAACATTACATTAGCATCTTAAACACAAAAGGACAATCACAAACCAACAGAGAATTTTGACAAATGATCTCATTTGTAGTGCTATTTTCAGCACTTTTATAAAATACCAGAAATATATATAAATACACATATACATATATAACACATTCATGTTACTTATGAAACATAGTCTAGCTAGCAAAACTCCGTAGCATATTTTTTTCCAGGATGTTGACTATGTACATGTGACCACAAATTAAATGTCTAACAGGTATGGTTTTACCAATGAACCTAATTCTTTAAAAAAAAAAAAATGCACATTGCCTCATTGTGAAATTAGTAAAGAGCCTAGATCCAAGTTCTGACTATGCAACTTACTATGTATCTCTATGACCTTGGGTAGTCAAAACCTCTCTTGGCTAAAGTTTTCTCATGTATACAAGAGGGTTAAAAAAAGTAATTTCTAAACAATAAATCCTGTGAACCTATTCCTGGATGACCAATGTTTCTTCTAACTTAAATTCCATGATTCATGAACTAATCAAAAATTTATTTTAAAACTATTAATTTAATGCAAGCTAAAAGTCAGCATACTCTTAAGTCTTGTTCAATTATAAAGGATTCTCAAGTTATTGGGAGGGGGGCCTCCTTCTGATTAAATGAATCTTTCTGGTTAACTATGATATCCTTTTAAAATCTGACTCTTACTGAAACTCTTGACAAAATTATTACAAAAGTATTAATAATCTCCAGAAAAGTAACATTAATTTAGTTTCTTAAGTAACATATGTTGAACATAACCATTTCTTTAATAAGTCAGTATTTTGCAGTGCTTCAGAGTCATTATTCTCAAGTTCAATTTTCATTGTAAAGTATTGGCTGAAAAAGCTGTATGTGTGTGTGTATGTGTTTGTGTATGTTACCAGGTTGAAAACTATCACCAGAACATATCCAAGAGTCAAGCATTTTAGGATTGAGATTATTTCTCCCTCCCCTTCCCCAACTCCCACCAAAAAAAAAAAAAAATCCTGATTCAATTTGATTTTGTTCAGTCTTTTAACAGTTGTGCCTGACTCTTCACGACCCTATTTGGGGTTTTCTTGCCATTTACTCTCTAATAAAAGTAGACTGCATCACACTGTAACCCAAGTAAATCTAATTAATACCAAGGTTTTGCTGTGTATTTTTTTACTCATCAAATTATTAAGTTTTTATTTTCTGTACATTATTTAGTTCTCAATGTCAAACCTGATCTCTTTCTTTTCTAAGACATTTAACCTTTCTGAATTGTAAAGACTTTAACAGTGCTTTTAAAACCAACCACTATCCTCTGCTATCTAAATCAAAACTGAACAATGGCCATCAGGACTAAAATATAAACCCATGGTGCTCTGCAAAGCACATATTTATATTCTCCCCTCCAAAAAAAAAAAAAGAAAGGAAAGGACAGGACAGGACAGGACAGGACAGGACAGGACAGGACAGGACAGGACAGGACAGGAAAGGGAAGGAAAGGAAAGGAAAGGGAAGGGAAGGGAAGGGAAGGGAAGGGAAGGGAAGGGAAGGGAAGGGAAGGGAAGGGAAGGGAAGGAAAGGAAAGGAAAGGAAAACAGCTCATTATATATAAACATGTATTTTTGCTATTCATTTGCATCCAAATCTTGGTGACCCCATTTGGGTTTTTCTTGGTAAAGATAATGGACTGCTTTGCAATTTCCTTCTCCAGCTCATTTTACAAATAAGAAACTGAGGCAAAGAGTGCTAAGTGACTCACCCAGGGTCATACAAGCTAGTAAGTCTCTGGGGCCAGATTTGAACTAATAGAGACGGATCTTTCTGACTTCAGGCCTTATATCCTATCCATTGTGCCAACCGGGCTGCCATAGACACACATTTTAGTTAACCATATTACCTGGGATCCAAACTTTATGTAGCAATCAGTTTTACACTTTTAATTTCACTTAAAGTCCAATCATAATTCAGGAATTCAAAATAAATATTAAGAACAATGCTACTGAAAAAAATCACTTGAGGAAAATCACCAGTTCCTCCAAAATACTTATCTTTAAGATTATAGTTCTACATTATACTACTGAATAAAAAAAAAAAAAACTGACAGCTTCTACTAGTAATCTGATCAAAGTTTTCCTTACACTAGTTCATTACAAAGCACACAACAAAACAAGTACAAACACTAGTACCTGATACCCTTTCAGTGTGTGATTTAGGGTAATAAAATTAGCAGTATATATATATATATATCCTGATATTTTCTGAGGCATGGAGTTCCAATTCTGCACTTAGTTTTTCAAGTTCTTTTCAAAGTTGCTTAGGATACCTCCAGTCCACTAAAATCTCCAGATCTTTTTCAGACAAATTGCTGTCTAGCCTTGCCTCCCATTGCACACTTTTGAGTTTGATTTTTGGAACTTAAATAAGATTCGGCCCAATTCTTAATTACATTTAGTAATACAATTTTCCAGTTTTATACACGGTTGCCCTAACCTTCAGGAATCTGGTGAAACCTATGAACTCCTCCTCTGAATGGATTTTTTAAAAATTTGTAATTCAAAAATATACTAAGTATTAGTAAGATTATTTTTCCCCTATAAATTAATGGGTCCTCCTAGACTAGAAGCAATTTTTATTCACACAAGAATTATATTTGATGATTTCTGAGGTGCCCTACAACTCAGATTCTAAGACACAATATCTAAGAACCAAAATCTATCATTTAATTCAGAGTAACATACAAATCCCTCTATTTCAATCAATCAACCTATCTATCCCACATGTCATAACCCAGATTAAAGGTAAGTTTTGTGTGTCCCCATCTATAGTCATCTCAATAGTTAACTAAGACTAAATTCGTACAACCATAACAGGTCAATAACAATTTAGCAAGTGTTAATTCTATCTCTTGTTAAAGGCAAGATTCAAAAAAGGTGGAAAAATGTAAGCAAAAAGTTATCCATGATAAAAGCAAAAAACATGGATTTATTCAAATTTCACAGGATAATGGTCTAATTATATAGAATTGGTCAGAAATTAGTCAGCAAAATTTATCTTTAAAAGTTGAAATAAGGGGCGGCTAGGTGGCGCAGTGAATAGAGCGCCAGCCCTGGAATCAGAAGGACCTGAGTTCGGAGCCGGCCTCCGACACTTAATCCGCACAAACAAAAACCTAGCCGTGTAACCTTGAGCAAGTTACTTAACCCCAATTGCTTTAAAAAAAATAAATAAATAAAAATAAAAAAATTTTAAAAAAATTTTTAAAAAGTTGAAATACATGGGTCCTTTAAAACATTACTTCTCCTAATCCATAGATTTCAATCTCCTTTGGTATATTTTCAAAAGAGGATATTTTTAAAAATTTAATATTTCATACCATTTAATATAAATATTAAAATTTCCATATTTTCCATTCACCTCAGATTTATAAATATTTCTGTATCTATTTCTACACTCATTTCAAATATAAAACAAATCATTGCTATCATTTTAAAGATTTTTATTACCTTCTCCCAACTCATCTATCTACTCATTTCCACAATAAGAGCAAACCTATATACAGTGAGTCTATCCAAAATAATCAAATGTGATAACTGAAAATGTCAGTCCCACTTTTCACAGAACACAAGCTTCAACACCAAAAGATCATAGGGTTTGAGGCACTAATTTAATTAAGCATCATACTCAGGTCAAATCTGAAAAAGGAAGCTTATTGACAAGTTCAGATTTTTAAAAGATGTGTACAAAAGATAGGGCATGTTACTGAGGTTGAGCATATGAGTGCCAAAGTCCCTTAGAAACATTAAGTCAAAAAGAGTGAAGGCCAAAACAAGTCGAAACACAACAACAAACTACCCAGATACTAAAAGAAAAAAAAAAAACTTTTTAAGGGACTTTGGAAAATGGGAATAAAAGCAGAAGGGATAGGATCACTCATAAGGGTTGTTAGAACAATAATAGAAGACTGACATACTCAAATATTTTTATCTATATTCATTTATATTTTTCAATCAACCAGAATTTTCTTCAGTTAGAAGACATCTTTCATGTCTATCTCCTTCCTTCTTCTGAGACTGAAACCACTCTGATGCAGGCCCTCATCATCTCACACTTGGAACTATTGCATTAACTTGTTGGTAGGTCTCCCTGCTGCCTCAAGCTTCTCCCCACTCCAATTCATTCTCCACTGATCTGTCAAATTGATTTTCCTAAAAAAGCAAGTCTAACCACTATACTTATTTCCCAATTTCATAAATTCCAGTAGCTCTCTACTACCCTTAAGGATCAAATATAAAATCCTTTGTTTGGCTTTTGAAGCCATTAATATCCTGGCCCCTTCCTTTCCATTATTCCTATACATTACTATACCCCAAACCCCATTCCTATAACACCTCCCTCATTTTTGCCTCACAGTTTCCCTGGACTCCTTCAAGTCTCTGCAAAAAAAGTTTTTCCTGGTCCTCCTTAATCTTAGTGCCTTTGCTGAGATTATCTCTAATTTATTCTGTTTAGTTGTTTGCATGCTGTTTCCCCTATCAGACTGTGAGTTCCTTGAGAGCAGGTACTATTTCTTGTCTTTCTTTGTATTTTTTATGCCCCAGCTCCTGGCAGTGTCTGGCACTCAAGTAGACACTAATAAATACTAACTGATTGAAACAAAAGGAAAAAACAAAAGATTACAGAAAACTGATACCTAACCTAAATGCAAAGATGATAAAGGAGTAGCCAGTTTCTGTGAATGAATTTAAATCATTTGGCACATCCTCACATAGTGAAATTGCTTACAGATACAACTGCTAAGCCACCAATAATCTTTGGAGAACTATCAAGAACTGGAAAGGTGCTGCAGATAATGGTTCTGATTTTTAAAAACAGAAAGAGACTCTTTGTTGGGTCAATGAGTTTGACACTGATTCAAGGCAAAGTCCTACAAAGAATTTTTAAGGAATTATTCACTTAGGGAAGTGGTGATTAGAGTAAGCTAGTAAGAGTTTAATGTCATTGACATCATGGTAACATAACTTTACTTCCTTTTCGGGATATGATTAGACTAGATTTCTTTAAGACATTTGCCAATCTCTTACAATATCTCTGTAGACAAAATGTAGAGCAGAGAACTGAATCACCAAAAATTAAATGGCAGTACTACTGAGAGATTTGGAAGTGGCTGAATTGAACCCAAAAACTGTGTGTTAATGAAAACTGATGCCAGCCTTTAGGAAGCTCTCTTGTGGAAAACTTCAGCACTTCTTAGCCCTTTCCAATTTACCATTTTTATTAATAACTTAAATGAAGATTAATGTATCTTGTTTATAAAATTTTTAGAAGACATGAAGCTGAGAGGGATAGCTAATACACTGGATGACAGGATCAAGATCCAAAAGAATCTTAAGAAGCTGGAAAAAAATTAAGATGAAATCTAAGACAAATAAAGCATTGCCCTTAAAAATGGCAATAAAATGTAATTACTTCCATGGTAGTATTTTTGCATTATAAAGTAACCAAATATCCAATAAAATGCTATTTCTTGTTGCTTTCAGACACACAATAAACTCTCCTACTTTCTCACCTCCCAATCAACTCTCAACCCTTTATAATCTGGTTTAAAACCTCAACACAAGTGAAACTGCTATCACTAAAATTATCAAAGCTCTACTAATCATTAAATCTAATGGTTTTTTCTCAAGTTGTCCTTCTTCCCCTCCCCTGCAGCTCCACTGTTGAACACTCCTTCTTCCTTGGGTTTTCATGACTATGTGCTCTCCTTGTTCTTCTTTTGTCTGTCTTCATGTCATTTCTCAGGTTCCTTTGAAAGATCTCCAGTTAGATTTCAAAATTGATTACTCCAAAATCTATATTCTTCATCTTAATTTCTTTCCTGAGCTCCCATCCCACAATACCAGGTGTTTGCTGGATGTCTGTAACTAGTCTCACAGGTATCTCAAACTCAACATGTCCAAAATGGAACTATTTTTCCCAAATCCATCATTCCCTAAATTCTCCATGTGTCAAGTGTACAACCCTTTTACTCATCCAGTTCACAAACTCAGAAGCATCAATTCTTTCCTCTTAATCCCCAAATATTCAATCACTTGCGAAGTCCTCCTTGATTCTACTTCCACCTGACTCCTATACACATCCCTTTTGCTTCATTCAAATACAATGTTATTTCTTTTTTTTTTTTTTTTAAAGCAATTGGGGTTAAGTAACTTGCTCAAGGTTACAAGGCTAGTCATTATTTATGCGTGGGTGCTCATTTTCTGAGGCCGGATCTGATCTCGGGTCATCCCAACTCCGAGGCGGCTCTCTTACTCACTGCGCCACCTAGCCGCCCCTTTAGGGCAATTGGGGTTAAGTAACTTGCTCAAGGTCACACGGCTAGGTTTTTGTTTGTGTGGATTAAGTGTCGGAGGCCGGCTCCGAACTCAGGTCCTTCTGACTCCAGGGCCGGCCCTCTATTCACTGTGCCACCTAGCCGCCCCTACAATGTTATTTCAAACCCTCAATCACCTCTTGCCTGCTAATAGCCTCCTAATTGGTCTCCCTATAACCAGTCTCCAATCCATTCACTTTTCTGTCAAACTGATATTCCTAAACCACAGATCTGACCATGACAGCACCCTACTCAAGAAGGTCAAAATATGAACTAATCTTGACATTTAAAGCACCCCATAATCTGGTCCTCCCCATTCAACCATGCTACATTCCAACCAAACTGTTCTAATGCAGTAACCAGATCACAACATGCCATCTCTGGCTTTTCCAATCTCACCTCTGCCTCCAGTTCTTTGACTTCTGTAAAAGTATAACTCCAGTACTACTTCTCACAGGAGACCTTGCCTGACTTAACCCTCCTATCACCAAAGTTGTTGCTAGTGCCTTCTCTGTGTTTACTTACGTGGGTTACATCTTACTTTTTTCTCCCACCTCCCAGCAGAATCTGAGCTCCTTTAAGGAAGGATCTATTTAGCTTTTTATCTTTGATTCTCCAACAACTAGAAGAGTATGTGGCACACAGCAGGTGATCAATAAAGGTTTCTGATCTGAATTAGAGACCTTTCTAATATTCTGAACTGTAGCATACACTTAAAAAACTGAACTTTATTATTTTAGGCAGCTCTGATATAAAATAATTTTAAATGTTTTTAAATTTACAAAGTGCTCTGTGTGTGTATAAAATATATTGCAACATGCAGGATTCACAACACCTCTATAAAGTACATATTACAAGTCTTATCCTCATTCTTACAGATAAGGAAACTGAGGCTGGGAGAGATCAAGTAATTTTATGTTAGATGCAGGAGTCAAAACCAAGTCTTCCTAACTCCCTGGACGGAAACCTTTATCCCCCCTCCCCCCCCATCTAGGAATAACAATGTTGGAAAGAAATGATTTTTGACTTTTACATGATAATATTTTCTTGCTATTCTCTCAGTATCTCAAACAAGCACTTGTTAAATACTTATCATGTATCAGTACTATTCTAAATACAGGGCATAAAAATACAAAACTGAGACAACTTGCCAGGGTAAGAATGATTTTTTAGAATTATTAGGGTACACATTACATAAGAGTACTATGAACAGAATCTTGAAACTTAAGTTTGTAAGATCTTAGAAAAGTTCCTAAGGAGTCACTTAGCTAACTCCCTATTTGAAACATGAATTTCTCCACTATAGTATTCTTAAGAATACAGTATAATGCATAATATATAAAATACAGTCTTAATTTGAAAATCTACAGTAACAAGAAAACGAACTACTCAGACCATGACTTTTAGATAGTTCTGTCATAAAGTTCTATCAGTATTTCTCTACAATTTTTAGCTTTCTAATTTCAACTATAGCTGCTAATTTGGATCTGTGGGATGAAGCAGAAGAAGTCTAGTGATTCTTCTGCATGATAACCTTACTTAAAGACAACTTTTCCCCAGCAGATAGACCTAGTTCTTTCAACTGATCCTTGTTATCATCTGCTTTCAAGTACTCTTATCATGCTTGTCAATATTTCTCAACAAATCAGTAAGTCCATAACTTGGCACAGTACTCCAGATGTGGCCTAGACAGGAAAAGTACTATAGGACTGTCACTTCTTGTTAAAATAAATTGTGTGATGACTTTGTCTGAAATTGTTAAAAGATGCACTGACGTTTATTTTTTAAATTGTCAGATATTTGATAACCTAGAAAAAGATCAGTATCAAGAAAAATAGCTCCTTTCCAAGATAGACAATCTTTGCCTAAGTAATACCCAAATGCCAACTGAGAAGCAAATTATCTGAAAACTTGATTCATTATATTCTGTTTTTTATTTTCTAATTACATCTATACTCAAAGTTACATTGCTTAATACTACTTTTGGTTTCAAATGGAAAAGCTTTAAAAATGTTTAGTTTAGCATCTCAAAAATTAAATACCCAAGTCAGTTTTATTTTCAATAGTTTCAAATGCAAAGCACACACTAGAAATAGTATCTCATATACAATGTTAGAAAACCCATTTTGGTAAATCATTACTATATACATTTAAAAACCAAATTTATCTAAATTTTATTATGTCCACAGACAAGAACTAAATAAACCAAAGCTAAATGAAAACAGGAAGTGATGGATATCCACCCCCCCACCCCCAGTCAAGCTCTTATCAAAACCACGAATAGTATAGATATATGATCCAAGTGATGATCTAGGACATCTACACTGAGTCACTCCTATGACAGTAAAACTTTGCAGGAATAGATGAGCAGTTGCTAGACTATTCTTCAGTATTATTCAAACACCAATCTTCCCCCTGTTTTTCCTTTCTCTCATACCGTCTAACAAAATAAATCTGCCATCTACCTTGCATTAGCTCTAAGGATAGAATGATCAAATGGGTTTTAAAATACTTGATAAATCAGTATTTGATAAACAATCTTGGTAAGTGCTTTATTTCAGTAATCCTTAATTTTAAGACATTATAAAGGAAAATACACTCAATTACATTATTTTCTTCAGTTCTTAAAATTCTACATGTAAAGTTCTAAAGCTGTATAGTGCCTAAAATACTCCATACTCCACAAATACTCATTAAGTGCTGAAACGTATTTTAAACACTGGATTTAAGCTGCTTTTATACAGTACTACTATTTTGTCAGCAACACCTCCTCTGAAAGTAATGTTAACTGCACTCTAGCTAGAAACGTCCAAAGGTATTAACAACATCACTCTGGTTTCCAAAACTTTAAACCATAAAGTTTCTAACATTTTTATGGATCAGTGTTATCAATTTAAAAAATAAAATACTATGAAAAGTACTGACTCAATGGATTCAATAATGTATAGTATAACAGAAAGAGTACTGCTTAGAATCAGATAGGAACAGCAAGTACACCTATGATTTCACTGGTATAGGTAATTTCCAGGTGAGGAAATACCAACTTTTATATAGTCTCAGAGAGTTGTCTATAGAAAGTACTGATATAATAATTTAATAATTATAATTAAAAGGATAATAATTTACCCTGGGTCATACAATCAGCACATATAAAAGGTGAATTTGAACTCAGGTCTCTTAATTTTGAGGCTGGCTCTGTAGCCAAGTCACCAATTTTGGTACAGAAAATCTATGTTCAAATTCCACCTCAAACAATTACTATACAAGTCACCTTACCTTTCAAAGAATGTTTCCTCACCTATAAAACAGGATATTAATACCTCAAGTTATCTGCCTCAGAGTTACTAAGAGAAAGAAAAGTATTCTGTAAAGATTAAAGTACTATACAAAAGCAAGTTATTATTACTAAAAAAAAATCTATTTTAAAGTATACTTAATTAGTAGTTTATGTATCTTAAAAGAACACAATATACACAACACTATAAAACAGGATTCATTTAACAAAGCTCACAGTAACTTGTCTAAAATGTTAGCCAATTAAATCAATAAAAGATAATCACTTTCCAAGAACATCATGAATTCAATTTAACTGCAATTTTTCCAGAACAAAAATTCATTCCTTTATTCCTAAATTCTGTGTTTACATTAACATAAACCACAAATGCCAATTTAAAAAACTGGGGGAAGGCTAAAAAAGGGTGGGAATATTTGTGCTTTCTATCATAAGGAATTCTAAATGATCAATGTTCATAATAATCACATAATTTAAGGCCCCAAAAGAGGAATGACAAATTCAAAAATTCTCATCACCAGAAAATTTTACAAGAAATTCATCCTAGTTTTGATATACACAACAGAATGATAAAACTAAAGACACAACACTCGCCCATCAGGGAAGTGCTCAAGAAAACAAACTTTTATGATTTTTAAATTTCCAGAACTCTGGCCAAAAGGACCAAACCAGACTTCAAGAGCAAGATGCTTTTATATACTCCAAACTACTATCTCATGACAATAGCTTTTGACTTATCAAATCAAAAAGCTTTAACATACATTAACCCAAAATGCTCACAACCAAGTATTTCATGCTATAAATTCACTCAGAAAAGTCAGTCCGTATCTTAATAGTCAGACTAAATTTACTTACGATTCTGCCTGTATCTTCAAATGAATTCTTACTTTCTTCAAGATTCTTAAACTTTTTGTACATTATTTTGCACCACCATGCCCATGATTTGGGGAAATTGCTACACTATAAACATGATTTTGAAAAGTCTAAATTAGTCATTCTGCATTTTTCAAAGTAGTAATCTGAATATGTAATAATGATATCCAAAACACAAAAACTAATTGATTTAAATGTAGTATCTAAAAGTGGAATACCTCTGAAATACAAACTTGCAAAACCGGATTCAATACAACACAGTAAGTATTTTTATGCTTAAGTAAAAACACATATAAGAATAACATTTTTGGACTGGGGAGGAGGGGAAGGAACATGAGACTACTGGGACAGGGGATACAACACATGAGTAGACAAAACTTCCCCTGTAAGGTAAAGTCAATTTTCACTCATTTAGGAGAGTACTGGGAATCACAGAATGTGCTTGAATTGTTTAATAATAGGGAAGAGTCTAGTTTCTGACAGTGAAATCACCTAGATTAGGATTTTTCATGCATAAAATGACAAGCCACAACTCCTCTCCATCCAACAAAATAGTTATTTTTTTCTCTATGCTCAAAATACTTTAATTCTCACAAATAGAGTAGATTAGCTATTAAATCATGACATAACAAATTCTTTCAGTAAGCTGCCCTACCATAAGGCCTATCTTTTTGCTAGGGCTATAATAAGATGAAAAAAATAAAGCCTACTACTAGCCTAGAAATGATCAGTCTCATCATCTCCTTTTAGTAGACTCAAAGGAAACCAGTCTTTAAGCCTATCCTGACTGTGAAAAAAAAAAAACCAAAAAAAAGGTCTTACAAATACTGTTAAAAATACGGAATTTAAAAAACTGACAATCTAGAAGGGAAGATTTCCTATCTGAACTTCTTGAACCTCTATGGAATTTATCAATGCTCTATTAAAATTACTTGCATTCCTTTCCCTAACTTAAAAAAAAACTCAACATCATTTTAAAAACTATTAGTTTCACAATTCATAATAAATTAAATACAAATGGCAAAAATTCTTAAATTATTTTGACTACTCATTTTAACTTGTATTACTGTTTGAGAATTATCAATAACTTACAGAAATTAAACATTTTAACCATAGCAAATCTATACCAAATGTAAAGGCATCTAATGTGTTTTAAGTACATTTCTAAGTTAACTTTCTTCTCATAACCTGGAATGATACACTCACAAAACTTTTTTATTCCTTAAGATTTAGTACTTAAAATGTTTTAAGATTCAATGCCAAATTAAGTCCTAGATGGCTGGCAATAGTTTCCCTCAAAGTGATACTTTCTGTGGCATGAAATTAAGAGTAAAGCCCTCCAAGAGAAGAGTAGGAATCATTTTTACAATAATTTTAGCAAAACATAAACAGTTCGAAAAAAACCAAATGGTTTTGCTAGCTAAAAATGCAATCCTAATAAAAAGTAAAGGCAATGTGGCCTAGTGCATAAAAAACAAGCTTCAGAGTCAGGAAGACCTGGATTCAAGTCAAGGTCTCTGAAGAACATTGTGTGACACTAAGGAAATCACTTAACCTCTCAGTGACCCCAGTCCCACTCTAAAACTACACCTTGCAGAGAAGGTGCTAATGTACATTAGTAAAGGAGTTCCCTCACTGGGACTTACCTCCATTTATTAAATTTCAGTATCAGTCCAAAAAATTCAAGAGTAAAGAGTCTACTCTAGGAAACATAATCTCACCTCAACTACAGAAGTAGAAAGCTAAAGACAAACATCACTGCATAAGCTGAAAATTTGAAAATGATGGTAAACCAACCAGCTTCACTCTCCAATTAACTGAACTTAAATAAAAAGGAGTTTTCCCCTTATGCTATGCTCAGATCAGGAATTTCTTCCTTTTTCTACATTAGTCCTAAGTTAGCCTTGTTTAAGGATTTTAGAAACACTCTTTCTGAAGGATCAAAATTACAAGCAACCCAAAGATCAATATAAAAAACATATGGAGTGCAGCATCTAACCAACATTTCACATATTTAAAGTAGCGTAAAGGACATTGCTGATACCATGTATTAATGAAAAATGAAGTATACTATCAAGTAGCAAGAACATACTTTTATACCTCCTCCATATTAAAAAAAAGAAAAAAACCCAAAAAACTCATGTACCTTTAAGAACATGACAGAGATCTTCTTTTGATGTATGTTACTGGAGGGAAAACACTGGTAAAATCATTAAGTATGTCATGCATTAAAATGTTCATCATAAAAACTAGAAATGTTTTAAGTAACTTGGGCTCTAGTCAACTCTTCCTAATTCACATTCCAAACATTTAAAAAACAAAAAGGTTCGTTTAAAGTTTTGAAACTGAAGATACTTATTTATATCCAAATTTTAGGAGTTCAAAAGCAGAAAAATCCTTCAAACCAAATGCTTTTTTAAATGGATATTCCCATTAAACGGGGGGGGGGGATATTCCCATTAAACCCTGGCTTTTAAAAATTATGTATAAAAAATTTTTGAAGGAATCCTAAACCACTGCTTACTCTCATAATTACTGTGATCCAAACAGTTATTATAAATATAAAGTTTTTTTAACCTTAGTATTATATTCAATGTGTATTATATCCTTAATTTCTAATCTGGAATATCCTACATATTTAAATTCAATACTACAACTTCTCTGATTAAGAAAATCACTTCACATGATAGCATAACTATCATCCTCATCTAAAAAAACTGCAAACAATTCTCCTCACTAAAACATACAAAGTCTACATAACAAAGTTAAATTATATCTGGTAGGTAAATCATGCTTTTCATTTTGAGTTTATAAAAGTAATCAGGCAGTACTTGAGCATAACTTCCAAGAGATAACAAGAGTTCAGACAAATATTACCCCAGAAACATCAGAAATCCAATAAAAAGGAAAATAACCAAATAACATTACACCAAACACAGTATACTCATATATTCAAGAGAACAATTCAAAATCATGTCCTCCCCAAGTCAAATCAGAAGCCCTTTCAGTATCTCAATAGAATTTCTCTGGGTAGCAAAGTAAGAACATTAAGAGGCAAACAGAAACATTCATGGACTAAATGGACTAAATCCTGAAGAGATCTTATAAAACATGGACTAAATGGACTAAATCCTGAAGAGAACTTATAAAACACTAATTTATTTTAAAGATATTAATGGATATAGGATTATAGCCAAACTCAGGTGTAAGGATGGAAACTGTTCCACAGTTAGTTTCATATAGTAAACTTGAAACATCATTCTTCAAAATCAAGAATGGTACTTATTTCTACCATGTTCTGCCTGGGATTAGGAGATTGGTTATTACTTAATTTTCAAAATCTAACACTGCATCTTTAATTGCTTCAAAATTTAAATTTATGAATGTTGGTTTTTAACAATTCTGAAAGGCTAAGAGAACCTAGATTAGTCTAGTAGTGGTAAATTAATGCCTACACCAAAACAAAACAAATAGTAGCTACCAAAAATAGTGATTATGACCACAATTTAAGGGTAATCCAAATTAGTTGAAATTTTTAGTCTTTGTCTAAACAGAAAATACCAGGTAACCGAGGAAGGAAAAGGGCAAAAAGGTAGGATACTTTCAATCTTCCCTTAAAATTATAGTTGTAGAGACTATGGAATGATCTTTAAGAAGAAAATTAAGCATATGTTAAAAAAAACAAACAAACTACTTTTGAAAGTCAGAACCACACAATATAAAAGGATGGGAAATTTTACTTAAGTTTCATCCCAGAGTGAACTTCATAAGGCTGAGAATCTTAACACTTTGGATGACAGTAATATATCAAGATAAACATGGATATGCATAGTCACCATATATGTGCTGTAAATAACTCACAAATCACACCTATAAATGTGTATTGCAACTCTGTCAAGGACTCGTAAAAGCTCTAACAGCAAATAAATGTACAGGTAGCCGGCTATTCTTATCGTACATTTTAATTTTCCCCCAAAATTTCCGGATTTAAATTTAAGCAAAGGAAAAAAAGCAGAGGAAATATAAAGTCTTGCTGAATTTAATTTAAGCTGAACAGTCTTTTTTTTGTGTGTGAAATGCTAATGCCACTTTGGAATAGTTAGTCACCAGCTACTGTGTGAAGGAAGAGAGAGGAGATTGTGAATCAAAAGCTGGGAAGAGAAAGAAGGGGAAAAGAGGGGCGAAAAGGGAAAAGACAGAGGGAGAGAGAAAGAGAGAAGCTGAGCTATGTATGTATGCAGCAGCAGCAGCAACAGCGCATGGAGAAATGAGAGCGCGCCCTCCTGGCCGCCTGACTCTCTGGTGCGCGCACCCGCGTCCGCGCTCTCTCGCGGAAGCGCGCTCTAGTCCCTCCTCCTCCAGCCCTTTCACTGCACAACATTCATGACGTATCTTTATTTCTAGCACATTAACAAAATATCACAAATAAATTGTCCGCAGCCCCTACGGTCTTGGGGGGCGGGTACCCCTCACCCCAACCCAGCGCCTGCCCCGAGTTCAGCTCCCAACCCTTCCCGTTGCCTTTGAAGCTTTCGCGATTTTTTTAGCCAAGTTTTTGTCCCTGTAAAAAATTGCGGGAAATTCAATTTTTATTTGACTCGGGGAAAAGTTTTTTCGCATCGCGATGGGAATCTCTCACCAGATTCTGGTAGGTCCTGGGATGCTCTTTCCCCGTCCAGTCAGTTCGCCGGGGTAACAGCTGTGAGGGGGAAAACACCCCAACATCAGCCTCTGCTCGACCCCCGCCTCCCGGCTGACCCCCACCCCCGAAGGACCCCCCCCTCCGCCGACCCCGGCCCGCCCGGGCCCGCCGCACCGCCCTCCTCCCCCCGGTGGCGGCAGGGAGCGGCAGCAGCCCGGGCCGGGTGAGCCGCCGCAGAGCGCCGCCGCCGCCTTCTCTTACCTCCTTCTCGGCCACTTCTCGAATCAGCACCTGCAACAACAAAAGCGGGGTGGGGGGACGCTGCTTGGCCGCCCTCCTCGCCCCCCGCCGCCCGCGGCCTCCCTCCCTCCCCCACCCCGGCCCGGCCCCAGCCCCGCGGCGGCGCGCCGCCGCCGCCTCTCGCTCGCCAGCCTGCAGCCCCATACCTGAGCCGCCTGCTGACAGGGTCCATCTTCCAGGAACCGGGCGATGAGGAAGTAGAGCTCTGTGCGGGGACAAGGGGAGAGGGGAGAAACACAGGCTCAGCGCCGGGCTAGGGGCGCTGGGGACGGACGCGCCCCGTGCCAGCGGCGCCCGCAGCCTCCCCACTTACCCGATCGCAGCTCCGAGAGGCCTTTGCTCTCACAAGACATGTTTATTGGTCACTTAGGGGCCACTGGCGGGGTTCCCCCGCCGAGGACGGGAAGCGGGGACGGCGCCGCCGCCTGCCTGCCTGCCCTGTAGCTGTCACTGTGTGTTCCCCAGCCAGAGCCTCGGCTCCACCATTCAACCAACAGCGGCGAAGGAGGAGGCGGCGGCGGAGGAGGAGGAGGAGGAAACAACAACTCACAGGCAGCGGCGGCGGCGGCGGCGGCAGCGGCAGCAACCCGCCCGCCACCTCCGCCACAGAGATCCCTCCGCCGGAGAAAGGAGTCCCTGCCGCCGAGCCCGGGGTTGGCTTAGGTCTTGAGGTTTCCCTCAACCCTGTCCGTGGCCGCACGGCTCCCTCCACTCAATTTCAAAAGGGGGTTAAAAGAAATAGGGAAAAGTATCCTTCCCCCACCCCAACCTCTCTAGCTTGCGCGCTCACACACACACACACTCCTTTCCCAGGCAGCAGCAGCAGCCTCACTCGGCCTGATTCCCCGCCTCCCCGCTCTCACACCGCCCCCCCGCCCCCCCCAAGTAGATCGATTTATTTATTTATTTCCAGTTAGGAGAAGATGTCGGAGCAGCGGCCGTTGGTTGGCTGGAAAGCGCTTTCTCTGTGGAGGGATTGATTCGGAGGAGGGACGACTCCGCGGAGGGATATGACGCACACGGAGCCGTAGCACAGGTTCTATTCAGCGCCTCTGACTGGGGCTGAGATGGAAGTTAGTTTCAATGTAGCAGAAATAGGAAACAAATGAAGCAAAACTGCCCAGAGAGGGGGGAAAATGCCCCGAGGATGGGTCTCACTCTCACGCGCGCACACGCAGCGTCCACACACTCATACAGAGATAACACACACACAACATTGAACAAACTCAAGATTGCGCTGCCCTCCCCGAGTTGAATGATAGTGTTTGGTTTCTGTCTCTTACCCATGTGCATGTGTATAAATGCTGCGGATTGGCATCTGTGTAAGTCTTGTCCTGCGTTATTTCTGCAGCCTGTGCAAATGTTGTGTAATTTATTGGGAGAGCTGTATATTGCAATAGAGGCTCAGGCTGCTTTTTGTTAAGCAGTAACATTTTTTTTTTGCAAGCCCGTTACTTGCCTGAGCTTATCTCTACATATTTTTTTGTATTACTGCCAATGCCTTAAGTACAAATTGTAAAATGGTTGTTTTTGATGGGTTGTTTTTTTTGGTTGTTTTTTTTTGTTTTTTTTTTTTGTTTTGGTTTTAAGAACGATGCTTTCTAACTCCTTATTTGCACTTAAAATGCTATTTTCATTATAATAGGGCTGGGGGACAGTTAATCAGAGATTTGGTATTTAGGAATCGGTAAGGCTTTTCCGAATATTCGCAAGAAGAAAATAATGTTAATCTACGGAAAAGCAAAGACGTTAATATGTACCTACAGCTGAACTGGCGGTAATTTAGTGATAAACCGATAACCTAACGAAGATCTTAAAAGAGTACAATACAGTTTGGCCAATGTATTTAGTGATTAAATGATTTAAATTGTGTATATATTGTATAGTTGACTTCAAGTTATGCTAACAAATGACTCCTAATATAAGGTCGAAACCATTTCTGTTTACTGTTGGGCAAGCAAAGACTTCCTGAAAAAACAGCCCAAAAAGTATTTTTTAAATCTTTTGTAAATTAGTATGTAATTATTGGGTTTTATATGCTAAATCATTCATCTGAGTTTTGCTGATGAAGATATGGGCCTTGTTAAAAAAAAAAAAAGAAAACGAACATGGGTGAAATTTATGGAAACAATGGAAAATACCATTTGTTAGAAAAGAGCAGTAAGTAATATTTTATCTCCAAATGATTTAAGCACTTTCCAAAAGAGACTGGAGTTAAAACATTTGAAAATGAAAGAGGTAGATGTTTAAAGGGGGAACTAGAATAAGCATTCTTTTGTTAAATGTTAACAAAAGATTCTCCATTAACATTTTAGGTAATAAACAGTATTTTTTATGAGACTGATTTAAAAGAATGGAGGTGCTTATTTGTGAGACTAGGACCCTAGAAGCTGAACTGTGGTTTTCTGGATTCTTACCTCAAGCCTTGTACCCAGCCTGGCTCCTAACATTCCTGGTGGGAAACACTTGGTGCTGCAACCGCCCCTCAGCTTTCCTGAAGACTGCAACTGTGTAAGACACTATTTAAACATCCAGGGCTGAATATGTATTTGGTGGGGTCCCCCTGCCCAGAAAATGAAGCCCTGTGGATACTTGAGTGCAATGATTGCCTTTTATAATTTATTCTGATTATAATAAAAAATGGTTACAATGACATTATTTTAAAGCCTAAATTATCAGAGTAATAATCATTTATTGATATGCAATGTCCTTTCTTTTAAATACTGACAATATTTGCATTGTCATATTGTGTAATCCATTAATTCCTTTTAAACTATTATAATTACTAGTATCCTGGTTCTTGAAGGGATGTTAAGCTTGAAAAGATGGACATTTTGTGTGTTCTATTACCGTTTTGCTACTTCTGTGATTAACTGCCATGTATGTTATCCTCTTATTTTTAGTAACTACATACTTAAAATAATCTCATCAATTGATGTAGTCCTAATTTCTTTAAAATAAATACTTCTTTGTAACCAAAGATTGTTTTGAGTTTTCATTTTTTATTCATTGTTTTGCATTAGTCTGATATTTATTGATGTTTGATTTCTCAAGGGAATAAAAAAGAAATGGTGAAAGCAAATATAAAAATACAGAGATTAAAGTTTTCCATATGTATCTTCTTGGTGACATGTAAATTTAGGAAAGCACTCTAGTAATTTCAGGTATGTCTTTCCATTTAGGAGCTGCAGTAGCTTTTATTAAGTATTCTGATACTTGCATTCTAGCACCATTTTAGGAAAATTAAACTTTAGAGTTTTCTGTTGTTTTGATTACCTTCTAAATAACTTTGACATAATTTTTGTCCTTCACTTTTTTGAAAATACCTATTTCAAGACATTTTATATTCTGTTATTGAAATATTTGCCATACCATGTCGTAAAGCAATATAAAATACATTAAGATCCAGTTGTGTTGGAAAAGTTATTTTAAATTTAATCTACTCTAAGTAACTTAGTTTCTAGGTCAAAAATTTTATTTTTTATAACAAAAAGATGTGAAATTATTTCTACTTGGAAATGAACATTAGAATTTTACTAGTTCCTATAGTAACAAAAATCATTCATTAGCTTATTTTTAATTTCAAAATACAAAACTTATTTCTGAATGTTGACCTTAAATACAAGATTAATTTCTGTTCTTAAAGTATTACTAATTATATACATACTATAAATATACTCTTCTTTTTCATTTGATGACATTTAATTTGGGGAAATAGCTTATCTTAAAACACAACTCCATTCATTCCCCTGTCATAAAGACTTAACTATTACTTTCTCAGATTTTTCTTTTGCCAAAAGGTTTTAAGGATAAAATTCAAATTATGACTAAAAAAATTTTAGCCTATTTGCTAGTTTAAGGAGGTTGCTGATTTTTCCTTCAAACTAATCAAAATTAAAATAACAGTTGTTAAGCGTACAGCTCTCTTTTATAAGGCATTTAAAATAAAAGTAGAAATCCATTGAATACCTCAGTAAAGTTACATAATATAACAACTGGCAAAAGCTATCCCTATTGTCATTTCCTCTATAAGAAAACTTAAAGCCTTATTTAATGAACTGTCTTCTCAGGATTAAAAATTTTGCATACAATTCACTATTGGAGGTTTTATTATGATGATAGGCTCTGAAAGATTTAAACTCTTAATTTTATTTCAAATTTGCTAGAATTATGTTTTGTGAAATTTGGTTTCTGGCCTACTTGGATACTTTGGAAAATGTGATTATTTTGGAATTTTTAAAAGCAAATCCAAGACATAAACTTTTTAAAATATTCTAATTTGAAGGAATCAGAAGTTTCAAAATTCTGTTTTGAGTTTTGAAATAATATAGAGCCAGAAGTATAAGATAGAAGTCCTGTTCCTATATCTTCGGAAAAGGTCCTGTTTAACAAAGTAAATATCCAGAACTCCCATATCTCTTCACTGACCCCAAACTCTAGGTATGGAAGAAACCATATTCTTTTACTTCCACAAAAGGATTACATCCAGGTCAAACTAGCTGGATCACTGAGAAATACCCCATTTTTAATTAATTTCAAGGAAGATGTGTACCACCTTCAATAAGCCATTCCATCCTCTAATAATTCACTCTGAGAAATTTTTATGTGTAACTAATAATCCTCACATTAAAGTTCAAAGTCATTTCCTCTTGTTCTAGTCTCACTAATAGCAACTTACATTTTATGTAGTGCTTTAAGATTTTCGAAGCACTTTAAATCTGATGTCATTTTTGGCACGTAATAACTGGGATTAAAGTGCTAGAGATAAGGTTATCCCCATTTGACAGATGAGAAAACTGAGCCTGAAAAAGGTTATGACTTTCCCAAAGTCTTTCTGCTAGTAAGAATCTGAGGAAGGAGTTGAACACATCTTCCTGATTCCAGGTCCCATGCTCTTTTTACTACCCAAAACTCCCTATTCAATGGAAAATAATCAACTTATCATCAACTTTCATATAACACCTCATTTCCTATTTAAAGATATTTTATTAATTCACTTTTTCATTTCTCCAGGATCAATAATCCCAATGCTTTTGATCTTTTTTTCATAGGTTTTACTTTCCACAAGAAGTTCGAGTCTTCATGAAATCCTTCACATGATGGTTTGCATTCTCTCTTTCACATAAACAGTATACCCCAACACTTTGTTGCTCCAAATCACATAATTACAATGATTAAAGGACAGAAAACAATTTTAAGGCATGGTCCCCTAAGATTTGAAGTGACACAATGGATAATGTAGAAAAAGCTGTTCCAGATGGCAGGAAAAGCAAAGGAGAATTCTATAAGTATGGAATACCATGAGGAGATGCTTGATGAACCTCAATAGATTATCCTAAATAGGAAGTACCAGAAAATAACTGGCGGTTATTTTATGACTGAACTCTAATAAGTTTTTTCTTTTAATTAAAGCATCAAAGTGATTTTAAAATGGAATTTGAGGATTGGAGAAATGTACTTACATGACTTTATGCATGCAATGCTATACTAACAGTTGAGAAAAAGTGAAAGAAAGAAGAGGAAGATTTAGATGGAGATTTTAGTAAAAGACCTTAACAATAAGCATCTAAGAAGAGTCCCAAATCAAATGTTTTTATTTGAGGAAAGAATTCAAAGAGCAAGATCAAACCTGTACATATTTTTATTTCAATTCAGACTCTTAAATATCGTGAATTTGAACAATATGGGAAAATTATAACTAGAATTTATAGAGCACTTTAAGATTTGTCAAGCACTTTACATGTTACCTCACTTGATTCACAACAACCCTATGAGGTAGGTGCTATTTCCCCCCATTTGACAGATAAGGAAACTAAGGCCAAGAGAGGTTATGCTGCTTGCCTAGGGTTGCACAGCTATTCAGTGTCAAAGGTAGGATTCAGACTGATACTTCCTGACTACAACACCAGCATTCTATACATTGAAACACCTACCCACAAAAATAAATTAATTTGGAGAGTATTTTCTTGTATTGGCCTTCTATATACTGAGTTGAAGTCAGTTTCATTCATAATTATCCATGATGATGGATTTTGAGTAAAACAAGCATAGATTTATTTAATCTGGATTTTTAATTTATAAATAGTCATTTCTTCCTATGCATTTCTATATAGTGTTTTGATCACACAAACTTTATTTGTATAGCCTTTTTTATTCTATTTATTCTCAGTATTATGACCTCAATTATTTCTATGTCCTCTACCACTTGTTTCTCCCAAAACTCTAGATATTTTTAAATAAATCTATGGTGATTTATCAACTAATCAGATCTGAAATAATGGCAATTTATATTTACATATTACAGAATAGTTAAAAACCCCTTAATATACATTATCTCATCTGATTCTCATAAAAACCCTGACATGGATAGGGAAAAGCTTAAATTCATAGGAGCTTTAATTTAGAGCTGGAAATTACCTTTGAGGTCATCTAATACAACTTCCCCATTTGATAGAAGACAAACCAAGGACCAGAGATGATAAGTGTCTTGTTAAAGGTCATACAGCTAGTAAGGAATAGAGTTGGGATTCTAACAGGTCTTCTGACTCCAAACTCAAGTTCTCTGGAAACTGAGGACCAGAGTCGTTAAATGACCTGGGTTTGCACAACCTAATACAATTTGTGGGGCTTCTGACCCAAACATCACAATTTCTTACACCACGTAGGTACTTAACAAATATTTGTTCAATCAGATTGACTTTATACATACAAATAAACATTTAATTTTTCATTCTTAGGTTTAAGTGTATAAAATAGCAAAGAAAGCAAAAGAAAGTTAAAAAAAAGCTTTTTAAAAGCTCACCAAATCTTGCCATTTGTCACTCAGTCTACAACAAAACAAAGGTAGATTTAGAATCTCAAAACAAGGAGAAAAGTTACATTATAAGACACCTGGTCAATCTGAACACCAATCTGAACAATCTTCTCTACAACATATCCAACAAGTTGTCATCAAGCCTTGGTTTAAGGTGCCAAAGACTGCCTCCCAAGGAATCCCATTTCACTTTTGGGTAGGCTAATTGGTAGGAAGTTTTTCTTTACCACAAACTTTATTTTTCCCAACTGTTACCCATTATTCCTAGTTTTTCCCCCTGGTTCCAAACAGAACAGCTCTAATCCTTTATCCATGTGACAGCCCTTCAAATACTTGAAGAAAGTATCATGTGCCTACCTAAGTAATCTCCAAACTAAAAATCCTTGGTTACTTTCATTGATTTTGTTATACCATGATCACAAGACTCTCTTAGTATTCCAGTTGCCTTTCCCTACTTACTGTACAGCTTATTAATGTTCTTTCTAAAATGTATCCAAGACTGAACACAATACTTAATATGTGATCTGACCAAGGCAGAATATACTTCCTTAGTCTTGGACCTTATTGCTCTGTCAATGCGATATACTAGTAAAATGTATAATAAAATATAAAATACTACTTATCTCTACAATATTTGAATACAGAAGGATCACAGATAAAGAGCTGGAAAGGACCTCAAGTGTTCTTTAACCAAATAACCTAATGAGGAATTGAAGTCTGGAGAAGTTAAGTACCTTGCCCAAGGTCAGATAGAGCTAGGATTAGTAGCCAGTCAATCCGATGATTCTAAATTTGACACCTTTCCCAAGTGTTCCATAGGAATTCATCATCTCCTTTGCTAGATCTTCTTTTTCTGTTAGTGACACCATCACTCTTATAAATATTCAAGTTTGCAACCTCAACTTTCTCTTACTGACCCCTCATGTCCAATTAGTTAAGTCTTGTCAGTCCTACCTCCACATCTCTTCTATATTATCTACTTCTCTTCTAATTTTTTAACGTGTGATTTTTATTATTAAGGTCATCTATCCATGTGGAATATGTTACAAGGTGTGGATCTAAGCCTAATTTCTGCCAAACTTCTTTCCAGTTTTTTTTAACTGGTTCTTATCAAATGAGGAGTTTTTCCTTGTGTAACTTATGTTTTCTACTTCATCAAACACTGGGTTACTGAGTTCAGTTGTTTCTAATTTTTCTTCATCTAAGGTATTCCATCAATTTATCTGTTATTTTTTTTAACTAATCCAGATGGTTTTGATGACTGATTCCTTATAATTTGTAGGCTAGAAGTGTTATTCCCTCTTTATCCCTACATCTTTTCATCATTTCCCTTAATATTCTAGATCTTTTGATTTGGTCACTATTTTGTCAAGTTCTATAAAGTATCTCTTGGGTAATTTGACTGATATAGCATTAAAAGTGTTGATCGACTTTGGTAGTATTGTCATTTTTATTATATTGACAAGGCCCAGCTTATTGATTTTCTGATTTTCTGAACTATTCTTTTTTTCCCTACCCCTCATGCCAGAATAGCAGTCCCTCAGGATATCCCTTCATCAAATCTGCTCTCTCCCAAATCTTCTCCCATATCCCCCTCGACTGTCCCAGTAGGGCAAGGTGAATCTCCATACCCCAATGCCTATACATCTTATTTCCCAATTATATGCAAAATAGTATTAATAATACTATTTGTGCATTTTTACACATTTGATTTTAAAACTTTGAATTCCAGATTCATTCCCTTCCTCCCTTGTCACCCACCCTTACTGGGAAGATAAGCAATTCAATATATGTAGTGAATGTGTAGCTATGCAAAATATTACCATAGTAGATATATTATAAAAGACTGACTATATTTCCCTCCCTCCTATCCCACCTCCCACTTGGTCTGTTCCCTACTTTGATCCTGTCCCTTTTCACAAGTGGGTGCTTCCAATCTCCCTGCCCCCCTTTCCTCCCACCCTTCCTTCCATCATCCCTCCCTCTTATCCTCTTTTCCCCTACTCTCCTGTAGGGTGAGATATCCTATTTACTATGTATGTCATTCTCTCCCTTATCCAAATTCAATGAGAATAAGGTTTTGCCTTTTTGCCTTCCTGTTCCTCCCCTCCCTTGTAACCATTTTCTCTTGCTTCTTCTCTATGAGAGAGTTTACCCCCATTCTCTCTCTTCCCATCTCCTCTCATTACTCTCACCTTTTAATTTCACCTTTTAAGTATTATCCCTTCCTATTAAATTTGACCTGTGTCCTGTATGTATACCTGTAAACATATATATATATATATACACATTCACATATATATTCAAATGCCCATATACCCTTCTTCAACTATTTTCATACTGAGAAAAGTTTCATCAGTTACAATTATCATTTTTCCATGTAGGAATGTAAATAGTTCAACTTTGATAAGTTCCTTACCATTTCTTTTCTCTGTTTACCTTCTCAAGCATCTCTTGCTTCTTGTATCTGAATGTCAAATTTTCTATTCAACTCTGGTTTTTTCATCAAGAATGCTTAAAAGTCCTCTATTCCAGTGAATGACCAAATTTTCCCCTGAAACATGATACTCAGTTTTGCTGGGTAGGTGATTCTTGGTTTTAATCCCAGCTCCTTTGCCCTCCAGAATATTATATTCCATGCCCTTTGATCCCTCAGTGTAGAAGCTGCCAGATCCTGTGTTATCCTAATTGCATTTCCACAGTATTCAAATTGTTTCTTCCTGGCTGCTTGCAATATTCTCTCCCTGAACTGGGAATTCTGGAACCTGGCTATAATATTCCTAGGAGTTTTCTTTTTGGGATCTATTTCAGGAGGTGATTGGTGAATTCTTTCAAACTCTATTTTGCCCTCTGGTTCTAAAACATCAGCGCAATTTTCCTTGAGACTTTCTTGAAGGATGATTTCTAGGTTCTTTCTTTGATCATGGCTTTCAGGTAGTCCAATAATTTTTAAATTACCTCTCCTGGATCTGTTTTCCAGGTCAGTGGTTTCCCCATGAGATATTTCACATTGCCTTCTATTCTTTCATTTGTTTGGATCTGTTTAACAGCACTAGATTCCCTTTGGTATATTCTGAATCTGAAGGAAAGATTCTCCTCAGTGAGCCTTTAAGATTCTTTTTCTATCTGGCAAATTCGGCTTTTTAAGGCATTCCTCTCCTCATTGCCTTTTACAGCCTCTTTTGCCATTTGAGTTAGTCTATTTTTAGGGCATTATTTTCCTCAGTAAGGCTGTTGACTCTCCTTTCATAATTTTATTGCATCATTTTAATTTCTCTTTCCAATTTTTCCTCCACTTCTCTTATTTGATTTTCAAAATCCTTCTTAAGGTCCTCTATGGCCTGTAACCAGCTGATATTTTCATTTGGGGCTTTTGGTGCAGGAGTTCTAATCTCCCAGTCCTCCTCCTGTTCCATGCTTCGATCCTCTTTGCCCCCAAAATAGGAGTCTAATGTTGAATTTTTCTGTTTATTTTGTTTTCTTTGCCTAGGCATGTTGCCACTCGATTACTTGACTTTTGGGCTTGTTGACGCAGTAGGACTCTGCCACCAGCCAGGGGAGCTTCCATCCCAAATGCTGGGGTTTTCCCAACTTCTGGAGGTATTAGTTGGGTGCCCTTTCTGAAGCCCCCACACACTCTGGCAAGCTGGTCACACACCCCCTCCACCCCAAATGGCAATCCAGCTCCAAGAAGGCCAAATTAAGTGTGAATACCCCCAAGACTGATTGCCAGATCACCCCTGTAGTTAGCAGGGCAGGAACTGAAGCTGCCTCATGTGTCCATAGCTGTGCTGAAGCTTCTCAGTGGCTTCTCGCACCCAGGGAAAGAGGTCTATGTGCTCTCCCAACTAATGAGTCCCAAAGTCCATACCACAATAACCTCTCACTTTGTCCATGGCATCTATGTGTTAGCAATTCTGGAAACACCACAGCTGCTGGTGTTCTGGAGTCTCTCCAGCTGACTGCTGGTCAGGCCACCCTGGGTCTAAAACCTCTGACTCATGTGGGCCTGGGCTCAGCTCCCAGAGCACTAAGCTGGCTGCTCCCTGCCAGGTTGGCGGGCTGTCCTCAGTGGGAGGTTAGCTTCTTTGTGTCATTTTGTGGGTTCTGTAGCTCCAGAGGTTGTTTAGAGTCCCCTTTTATATAAATTTGGAGGTGGTGGGAGCAAGAGCTCTGTGAAAGAGCTGTTCCTACTCTGCCATCTTGCTCCGCCCCCCTGAACTATTCTTTTTAATCAGATTAAATAAAGGTTGGTCAATTTTATTAGTTTTTTCAAAGAACCAGATTTTACTTTTACTTAGCATTTCTATAGGCTTTCTGTTTGTTTGTTTCCATATTATCCATTTCTTTTGTTTGTTTTGCTTTTTGGAGGGCAATTGGGGTTAAGTGACTTCCCCAAAGTCACATGGCTAGTAAGTGTGTCAAGGGTCTGAGGCTGGATTTGAACTAAGGTCCTCCTCACCCCAGGCCAGGTGCTCCACCACCTAGCCAGCCCAATCCATTTATTTTTTTATTTTTAATATCTCATTTTTTGGTGCATATTTGGAGTACAAATTTGTTGGTTTTCTAATTTTAGAAAATGCATATTGAGTTCATTAATCTTTTTCTATTTTTCTTTTTCTTAATATTTGTATGGATATGATTTTCCCCCTAAAGACTGCCTTTGGTACATCTCAGAAATTTTGGTATGTTGCTTCATAATGATCATTTTCTTTTACATAATTATCCATTGTTTCTTTTTTTTTCTTTTTCTTTTTGGAGGGCAATTGGGGTTAAGTAACTTGCCCAAAGTCACATGGCTAGGTTTTTGTTTTGTGTGCGTTAAGTGTCTGAGGCTGGATCCAAACTCAGGTCCTTCTGACTCCAGGGCCAGCGCTTTACTCACTGCACCACCTAGCCGCCCCCATAATTATCCATTGTTTCAATGGTGTTTTTTGTACTCACTCATTATTTAGTACAACTCCATTTGAGTCTTTGTCTTTTGTGCATGGCCTCTGAATTAATGGCAGTTTTTATTGTGTTAAGTCTTATTGCATTATAGAAAGAAAGGATGCCTTTCTCCTCTGATATATGGTTAATTTTTGTGAAAGTTCCATGTGGTGCTTAGAAATACATATATTCTTTTGCATTCCTATTTAGAAGACAAGCCTTCTAGCTCAAGTTTCTCAAGCAATTTGTTCACTTCTATAATTGCTCCTGTTTACCTTTCTGTTTCTATGTTTTCTTATAGCTTAGTTAATGTTTCCTTTATGAATTTGGATGAGCAGGATATTAGGAACATATAAATTTATTACTGATATTGATTTGTTGCCTATGGTTCCTTTCAGAATACTGTAGTTTCCTTGTTTATTCCTTTTAATTTTTTGACTCTTTTTGCTTTGTCAGATAGTATATTTGCAACTCCTATTTTTTTGGATTCCCTTGATACATAGCAAATTTTTTCCATCCTTTCAGTTTTATTCTTTGTGTACACACACACACACACACACACACACACACATACATACAAGTACATATTTGCTAATGTATTTCTTATAAGCAACATTTTTGTTTCGTCGCAACATTTTTATTTTATTGAATTTTTTAATACACTCACATTTAAAGTTATTAAAGTTAGGTTTATATTTTCCTTTATTTCTCTATAATATTGGGACTTTTAAAGTTATGATTTTTCTATGTTTCCCCTATAAACACAGTATTATGTCTCTTTAGTTACTTTGGATTTACCTTTTTTAAGGTGGGCTTCTTTTTTTTTTTTTTTTTAGTTTCTAGAACAAGTGACTTATTTCCGTAACTTCATCATTTTTTACCGAAGTTGTATTCTTTTTATTTTTTTTAAACAAATGATTTATTAACTTCTGTTTTACATCATTCATTTCCGCCAGATTTTGAGTTACAATCATCTTCCCCCCCCCGTTTTTCCCCTACCCACCCTCCCAGAATAGCAGTCCTGCAAGATATCGCTTCCTCCAATCTGCTCTCTCCCATACCTTCTCCCATATAGTGGGCTTATTTTCACTGGCTGTCTTCTCATCTCTAATCCCTTAACCCATTTGTTATGCCTCTATTTTTGGAGTTTTGCTTATTAGTTTCTTTTGTTTTATTTTATTTTATTTTATTGTTAAACTTAATATGGTTATTTGATTCTTTTCATTTTTTTATTTCAGGTTGATTCTCCTCTCATATCCTCCCCTTCAATTAGTAGTATTCATTAGGATTTTTTGTCTGTTTCATTTTTTGTATTTTGTTTCATATTTTGTTTCCTTATTTCCAGAGAGGATTTCTCTCCTTCACTCTTTTCAGTATCCATCCTCCCTCTCTGTCTTCCTAGACTCTCATTCTCTATTTTATGACACCCATATTTATCAAGTCCCTCTCTATTCTGTTCATTCCTGATGGAATCAAAGCTTCTAACATATCCATTCTGAGCTTTTTCCTCTAAGTGGTTTCTGCTGTTTTATAGAGTTTGCCCCCTATCACCATTATGCCTCATTCCCAGAAAAGTATCAGTCACTATAGGTGACAAAGAAGACACTATCCCATGGCATGATCTTTCCCCAATCCTCAATTATGTAGCCATATGCCTCAAAATCCCATTTCCATTTTGGCTCTTGGCCAATTACGACACCTTTTGCCTTTTAAGGTCAAGCACACCTTAACCCCTGGGACTCTTATCTTGCGATTTCTACGTGGAGCAAGGATATTCCTTGTGGGCCCGGATGTGCATCGCTCCTTAGAACAAGGCGGGGTCAGCTGGGGGCCTAGCAGTCCCTCAAGTGCCTAGAGGGTTAATGGGGGCGAGAGGCCTTGCCATCATCGCGTAAGCCCGGAGGCAGTGCCATCACAGGTCCAGGGACCTCTCAAGGGCACTGAGGTAAATCCACATTGGCTCTCCCACATGAGAGGTCATGAGGATTAAAGAAAATGCCTAGACCTCCATCTTGTTGGTCACATCCATATGTTTATTTTTGTTGACAATGCTATTAATAATTTTTGACATTGCTGTCACTTCTCAATATACACTTCTCACCCTACCCACAGCACCACTAGTCTTACTTAAAACAGTGTAGTTAAGCAAAACAAATTAACATATTTGGAGTGTCTGACAGTGTTTACCTCATTTTGTAACTCATGTCTACCACTTCTCTGCAGAGAGTAAGGAGGTGTGTTTCATTGTCAATTCTCTAATATCAACTTACATGGATCAATATTCTAATGTCTTCCAACTTTGTTTTCCTTTGAATTTTTGTGGTCATTATATAAATTATTCTTTTGCTTCTGTTTACTCTGCATCACTTTGAATGTATTCCCAAGTTTCCTAGAATTCTTTATATGTTTTCTTGTGATATAATACTGTTACATCATATTTATATACCAGAATTGTTCACCTATTCCCCAATTCATGGGCACCAACTTTTTCCCTTTTTTTTGATACCACAAAAAGTGCTATTTTTTTTTAAAAGAGTGCTGCCTTCAATCTCCTTGGTGTATACCAATAATGGCAGGATTGGGTAAAGATGTATTTCATGATCTTTCTAATATAGTTCCAAATTATTTTCCAGAATGGTTGGACCAATTCACAACTGCACTAATAATATACTAATATACTTATCTTTCCACAGTCAATCTAAGATTTACTATTTTTATTTTTTGTCATCTTTGACAGTCTGAAGGATGGAGAGACCTCAGCATTGTTTTAATTTGCATTTCTCTTATTATTAGTGATTTGGAGCATTCTTTCCAAAAGTTGATAGTTTCTTCACTTGAAAACTTCTTGTTTTTATCTTTTGTTTACTTATCTATTACAGGATGGTTCTCATTCTTACATCTTTATGAGAAATCTCTACATAGTTTGGATATCAGACCTTAAACAATTTTTAATGCATAAAATTTTTTTCCACAATTGACACCCTCTCTTCTTATTCTAGCCGAATTGATTTTGTTTATGCAAAAACTTTACATTTATGTAATTGAATTACATTTAGCCATCATTGTGCAAGTTATTTTCTTCTGCTTTATGATTTTTAAAATCATGTGACCTTTTATAATTAGGTTTCCTATCCATTTGGAACTTACAGAATGTGATGTAAGAAGTTCATCTTAACCTAATTTCTAGCATACTGCTTTCTAGTTTTGTACTTTTCAAATATGTGTTTTCCCTAGTAGTTTGTGTTATTGGATTTATTAAGCAATAGGGCACTATATATGATTGCTCCTATACCTCCTAACACAGTCAATAAATCAATTTTCACATGTTTTTAACCAAGGCAAAATAATTTAAATAATCACTGCTTTATAATATAGTTTAAGTTTTCATTATTGCCTTGAAATTTTTTACCTTTTGTTACTCCAGATGAATTTTATTATTATTTTCTCTGCTTTTATATAATAATCCTTTGGTAGTTTAGTTTGGCATTAAATTTGTAAATTAATTAGATAGTCTTGTCATGTTTATTATAGTGGCATGTCCTAACCATGAACAATGAATATCCCATCACTTATTTAAGTATACCTTTATTTCTACAAAGAGTTGTTTGCATTTTTTTGTAAAAAAAAAAACAAAAAAAACCTCCCAAATACTTTATTCTCTTTGTAGTTATTTTGAATTAAATTTCTTTGTATATTCTATCCTCATTTTAAATTAGTAATAAAATAGATATTTTCTATAACTTGTTACTTTTGTTTCATTAAATTTTTAAATGATCCTTTGAGATTCTCTAAGTAAACCATCATATTATCTGCAAATAAAGATAATTTTGCTTCCACTTTGCCAGTGCTTATTTCTTTAATTTTTATTGCCTTGTTGTTGTATCTAGCATTTCTAGAACTATGTCAAATAATGACAATGACAAAAAACATTCTTTCTTTACCATTAATTTTATTAAAAAGGCTTCTGTTGCCATACCATTACAAATAATGCTGGCTCTTGGTTTTATATAGATAATCTCTAATGAAAAACATATTTATCCTGATATATTGGATGTTTTCATCATAAATTAGTGTTATATTTTTCCCAAAGGCTTTTTCTGCATCTACTGATTTAATTATGTAATCTTAATTGTTTTGTTATTTAAAATGGTCTATTATGTTTACAATTTTCCTTAGTCATGCATCCTGTATTCTTCCAACTGGATAATAGTAGGTAATTCTTTGAATATTTTTAAAATTCACTACTCCCCAGTCATATTCTTTTTTTTCCCTGAGACTTGGTCTCCCTATCTCACCTATACTAGAAATGCAACAGCATTCACAGACATAATCCCAATCCTAACTGACTAGGATTTTAGGACTAATTGACTAAACTTTAACTTGCTCTATTTATCCATCCTGGGCCAGTTCACACCTCCTTAGGGAGTTTGGTGACCCATTGCTGTGGCTGCTGACCATATTGGTGTCAGATTTAGTGCAGAGACTAGATCAGCTTTAGCCCTCCTACAATTCAGAATTTCTGAACTCAAGTAATCCACCAGGTTCAACTTCCCCAGGAACCTGAACTACATACATGAGCCACTTTCCCTAGCCATATTCTCATCAGCAACTTCACTGCCAAGAGCAGGGCCTTCTCCAGCTTTTGATAAGAACTAGTCAACTCCAAGGCCTCGTCCAATGGCTTAGTACAGCCAGCTTGCCCGTGACAAGATCCTGCCAATCCCCTCTGGCTACCATAGTTCACTATGCTCCAAGATTTTCTTGAAGTCCAGGCCCATCAGAAAAAGACCCAGTTATCTTCCTCCCACCTTCTGAGGCCCCTAGAACATTCTCCACTGCCATCCTGCCCCAGGACATGAATCACTCCACCTCCTCTTCCCACTCCACCAAGGCCTTCTTTAATACAGTCCTTTTCAAGCTGCCTCTGCATTGAGTTCCCATATCTGCTCTGACTCCTGACTGCCATGAGCAGCTCTTTCAGTATCTTTTAAGATAAAACATCCCCACCTAGCACAAGGTACTTGAAGGAGGACCTCTAATGATTTATTAACAGCTCTTATTCAAAAAAACCTCTCTCCAACCACTAATATGACACATGGACTCACTCTTAAATAGTTAGTATACTTCCATCTACTCCCCATCTCAGTGATTCTGAACCCATAGATACCAAGATAAGTACACTGATGTCCATCTCCAACCATCTGTTCCCTATACTCATCAACTTCAATCCAAACCTCACAAAGTCTCATTCTAGATACTGTTCCATAATTAGCATATTTCCTTTCATCTTAAACATCTTCCTTTCTCACTCCTTCCATCTTCTGGAAATCACAGAGACCTAGTTCCTTCCTGATGACACCTTTTAAAATTATTATTCAATTCTTATTTATACCCTATTACTCAATCATAGTGACAGAATTGGAATATTCCTACCACCTTCAGAAATCTTTTCTTTGAAGTTCATGCTGTCTAGATTTGTTACCCAATACAGATGGTGGTAGTTATTTACCACTACCACCCTTCCCTGGACAATTTCCTTCTTTCCTCAAAGATTCAGTACCTGGTTTATAGTCTTTCTCTCCATCCCAAATCATATCCTCCTGTTAGAGGTCTTCAACATACATATCTATATTTCTTCAAATATACTAACTTCCCATTGGTTCAATTTATTCAGTTCGCATGACCTACTTCTCTACTCCTCAGTTACAAATTTTCTGCTCCCCAAATCAATGTAGTAGCTCTATATTCAAGAACTCTGAAATTCCTTCATCTGCTCAGAATATTTTATTATTCCATATTTCCCTGTGTCTTATTATTTTTAATCCTATTTTTCTCCCTCATCCCTTCAAGCCCTCCAGGCAATCAAATAATAAGTATTTATTAAGCACTTCCTATATTCCAAGTACTGTGCTAGGCACTGGAAATACAAATACATGCCAAATAAAAAGTCCCCATCCTCAAGGAATCTACATTCTAATTGGGGAAAACAACATGCAAAAGGAAGCTAAAGTGTGGGGGTAGGGAGCTGATGGGAAGGTACCTGGACAGGGCATGATGGAAGAATCAAATTGAGGCCTGGTGAGAAATGAAGGCTTGACCTGAATGCCTTATCCTTATCCTGAATGCTCATCCAGTCAGAGGAAGGACCCCTTCTCTCAAAGGCTAAGGGCCTTTCTGAGGTGTCAGTTCCAGAGTGAAGTTATCTTACTTAACCCTGGAGTGAAAAGATTTTGTAGGCATAATGAAAAACTCTAGATTTCACTCCTCTTTTGGCAGGCCCCTCAGCCCTGCCCTAGTTACACTCTCTTCCTTTAACAATATCTACCCTTGGTGAACCAACTCAACTCTACAATCTTCTACTTCTGAATTCTTTATCTCCTTGACCTCTTGCAGAAAACTTGCAGATCTCCAACCTACAGTGAAGCCTACCATCCTCTTCTGCTCCTATTCATGTGCTTCTAAATAGAGGTAGAGGAAGTCATAAAACTGTGCCTACCATTCACTACAAATTTAGGTTGTCTAATTTCAGTTAGGCTTTCATGGCAGCAAGGTAATTGTTTTATTCCTCATTAATCAATTAACTATCCCACCATCCATAATGGCTGTTCCAAATCTTCCTGTCTCTCCTCAAACTTTGCATAATACCTTCTCTACAACTCTTTCTGCTGAAGTCTCGCTTTATACTTTGTCTCCTTTCCCAAAAAGAGTCCATTTTCTAAGAGCTTCCTCTTCTCCTCCTCTCTTTTTTATCTAGTGATACTTAGATGTCATCCTGCATTATCTCCTTCAGTTTGTTCTATAATGAAAAGGTAGTTGTTTTTCTTGCCAAAGCCTACTATCTTATCTAACAGAATCCCCTTTCTTCCCCCACCAACTTTCATCCCCATTTTTCTCAGTCCTTATTCTTCTTGACTTTTCTGCAAATTTTGACACTACTAATTACTTTCTTATCCCAGATACCTTATACTCTCTAGTACTTTTCTGACACTGCTCTCTCCTTGGGACATTGATACTGAGTTAGCTATAAACCCACTAGGACACTGGGATGCCAGGATGACGGGACACCTGGATACCCAGACAATTCTCTTTCCTGGCTTCTCAAAACTCACACGGTTAGAGTCTCCAATCCTTTTACAGAAAATGGAGAGAGAAAATGCAAAGGCAAAAGATTTAGGTCAATTTCATGGGGCCACATACTGACTTAATAAGGAAGGCCCAACACCTTTTCCCTTCTCTTACATCATTGCTTCTCTCTGAACTCTTTCAGAGCTGTAAAACCAGATTGGAGCAGTTAAAGAGAAATATAGGTAGAGCTCTGGTTGCTAGTCCTTTTTGAATGCCTCCAAATCCAATAAAAAAACCACTTCATATTCTCTGCTTAGTTAGTCAACCAGAACCTGCTACAGGATATTTGCATGTACACATCTCTCTAAGACACTTCCATTACAGGTCATCATGACTCCCCTGCAAGCAGGTTCCTTGGCCTCTCTACATGGGGAGAAACTTTCAGAGTTGTTCAGTGCATATATCCATACTCATTACAAATCCTTCTAAAAATGGATTTCTTGTTTCTACAACCCTTAAATTTCTTCCTATATTCCCTCATCCCCTACTCGTAATAGCCTTTTGAATTAACATTGGGGAAAAATGCTACATCTTAAGGTTCTTATTCAGTACCTTTTCCCCACCAGCCTCCATACTTAAACAGGGCTCACAAATTAGACCATGCATGGACTTCTGCTTTGGGATCCAGTTGGCAATTTCTCTGCTCTTGCAGTTTCTGTTGGCATACCCTGCTCCTACATTTTCCTCATATTCACTTTGCAACAAATACAAGGCATCAACTCTTACTAGACACATGAGGTTGAGGAGAATGGATGGGGAAGAACTGGGTTTCCAGCTTCCTAGGGCAGCCCCTAGATTAGGTAACTCCAAAGTGGCTAAAAATCTGACAGTTCAACCATATCATCTTCGCCTAAAGACATGCAGTGTAGAAAATACTGATACAGGATATGTGATTACACCAGGCCTGAAGGAGAAGGGATTAAAATCTAGCTAAGGCTAATTGTGTTTCCCCAGAAGCTGCTTGGGTCAGAAACTGAGGCCAGGTGAAAGTAAATTTCCTGATGTGGGAGGAGATTGAGATAGCTTTGAACTCCAGCCCCTGAGGTAAACCCACCATCAGAGAAAGAAAAGTAAAAAAGTGAACTAGAGGGAAATTTAAGGGAAAAAGGCTAAAACAACCAAAGACTGCAAAAGAAAGAAAAGTAAGTTTAAAAATATATGAAATCAACAGAAAATATACAAAAATTAGAAGAGAAGTATCAAAACATCCAAGAGATTACAAATCTCTCAAAATAAATATTGCAAAATAAAGGAAACTGCATCAACACCTAATGAAACTCTGTGGATTCCTAAGGGAACATGGGATAATAACATCATGTTCCAGAATTTTGCAAGAGAGAATAAAGAATCTTGAAAGAATTTAAGAGGGGACAAATTTATTATATGCATAGTAGGAAAAATAAACAGAATAGAAAAATGTGAATCCATGGTGATATCTGAGAGAACAAGAAATTGAGAGCACAAATATATTGAAGTGAAGGACATTCTGGAAAAGAAGCAAAAAGCAATAGTATTTTTTAAAACACATGATCTTTCTACAAGTAAAATACACTGATCTCAAAGGCATGATGTATAGAGACAACTTAAGGTTACTTGGCCTTCTAAAAGGAGATGACAAATCAAAAAACCCAAAACACCATAATGAAAGAAATAATACAAGAAAATTGCCCAGTGCTTCTGAATACAGAAAACAAAACACCAATCAAAAGCATACACAGATCACCTCCAGATAAAAAACAAAAAATGAAAAAAAAAAAACCCTGTTTGCTTCAAACTCAAAGTCACAATAGTTAAATTAAGCGATTTCAATTACAAATTCTTTAATAAACTGGGTGGGGGGAGGGGCAGAAAAAAAGACCTTCAACATAAAGGAAAGGAAATTTGAATAACAGAAGACTTCTCTGATATTGTTTCATTATCTATGGTACCTTTAAATATAATATAGAAAGGAAAAAAAAAGTCCATTTAACAAAGAGTAAAACAAAACATATCCCTGCAATGATGATGTCCAAAAATGTATGTCTCCTTCACCATAAGTTCATCACCTTTCTATCAGTAGGTGGATAATATTCTTCATAATAGGTCCTCTATCTTATAGAAAAACAGGTTTCAGGGGGAGAGTGAACTGGATTAAATTGGATTAAATTAAAACCCTATTCCAAGGATTTTAAGAGAAGAAAGAAAAGGGATATAAAAGGAATACACTAGTTTAGAAAGGAAAAAGAAGGTAATAGAATTTAATTTTTCTCATAGTTGGAGTTCATGAGAAGAAAAGTATATAAAATATAAAGGAAGGTATGGGAAAAGCAGACATCATTCTTACCTGATTCTCAAGAATCTCATTCTTATCTGAAAGTAGAAAAGGGTTGAATATGCCCCCCCACACAGCTTATACATATACATATACATGTACACACATGCACAGAGAAATATATCAGACTCAAAAGAGAACTAAGGAAGGATTGGTAAGTGGGGTTTAACAAGGAGGATAACATTAGAGAGAGAATAGTCATAAGCAAAACAAACTTCCTGAAGAGGGAATTATAAGACAAAAAAGGAAAGAACTATATTCTAAGTGGGTGCTCATCAGTTGGAGAATGACTGAACAAATTGTGATATATGAATGTAATAGAATATTATTGCTCTGGAAGAAATTATGATAAAGGTGATTTCATAGAATATTGGATTGTTGTTTGTCCTTTGTTCTCAAAGAGGACTGTGACAACAGGAAGGTGATTCCATGACTGGCAAGTGAATTGGATTTAAGTGAGGGAGGGCTGTGCAAAGTCCCCAGTCTCTCTCCTCTGGAGCCATCTGTATCTAGAGGCAAGGTAGAGATCAGGATGACTGGAGATGGCCCCAATGCAGTGGGAGACCTTGACCTTTTTAAGCTAAAGTCTTTCCCAGGTCTCAGTCTGACTGAGGCAATGCCCATTCAGTGATTACAGCTGGGCAAGAAACAAGGCTTTCACTGCCTGAAGGCCAGGTATATTCCATTCTCTTACACAGACTAGGGTTCTGTGGTACCCATAAGGGACATTGGGGGAAGGGAGGAAATGTATAAGTTCTCTATTATTGGCTACAGCTCCCTGCCATGGTGTTCCCCCAATGGTGGGTTCCCTGCTCTCCAGTTCCATTAACTAATACTTATATTAGTTTTTACAGAAATATTTATTTCAAAAGGTATAGCAACATATTAACTTGCTCCCCATCACATTGTGCTTAATCCTCTTTCTACCTTGTACTACCTCAGTCTCTGAGGAATAGAAGGGGATTAAATTCATACTTTAGTAGCTCAGTTCCTATAGAGCATACAGTACCAGTTCCAGATCCAAAACTCACCTTGGACTCAAGTCCCAGGTACCTTAGCTTTTGGTGCTTCCTTTCCAAACTGACTGCCGGCAACATTCTACCTGTAATCCTGGCTCCAAGGTCACAATGACTACTACTCCAGTGGGGATTGCCTCCAGCTCATGAAAGTGAGGACAAATTAAACAGAACTGAAACAAGTACCCCCATACCTATTTCTTGAAGGCAGGGTAAAAGTAAGAAAGGAATGGGGAAGTATCCCTCCTTCTGTATCAGGTCATGGTACCTGCTCTGGGGGGCGGGGAATTATGCATGGTATTCACTCTCTGAACTAACAAAGGAAAGAGAGCAACTCTCTCAGCCTGGATGGTTTAAAAGACACAGGCTGTTGCCACTAAGCAACCAATCAAAGGAGATTACTTCCACCTATGTGGTAAGGGAATTGAGAGAAGCAGGATGCTTCTATATTAGGTAATTTAGGTAAGCCTCTTTGCATATGTGTACACAGTATAGGTAGATATAGATATATGTGTGTATGATATATAATGTTGTGTTATATATTATGTATATAATATATAATGCGATGTTCAATGTATCATATATAAAGATACTTATAAAGTAGTTAGATACAAGGTAGTTTGGGAGGAGGACGTGATTGGGGAGCTCAGGAAAAGCTTCAAGTCTTGAAGGAACAGAGGGACTCTATGAGAAAGAGGTGAGGAGAGAGACAGAAGTAAAGGATAAGCCAGTGCAGAGGCATGGAGATGGGAGATTAAGTCTTGTATGGGAGGAGCACAGAAAAAGGCCAGTTTGACTAAATTGCAAAGTATGGGAGGGTGATATAATACTCATGAGAACTGAAAAGATAGATTGGGGCCAGATTGTGAAGATTTTAGGAGCTAAACTGAGGAATTTATTTGATCCTAGAGCAACGAAAAGCCACTAGAAAAGGGGGGTCACATGATCAGATCAGCACTTAAGGAAAATCACTTTGGCAGCAATGTGTAGGGTGGACTGGAGTGAAGAAAGACTTGAGACAGGAGGACCAATTAGGAGGCTATTGCAGTAACCTAGGGGAGAATTGATGGGCCCTGAACTAAGGTAGTAGCTGTGTAAATAGGAAAATGGGGTAAGATGCAAGAGATGTTGTGGAAACAGAAGTATTGTTAGAAGCAGAAGTATTTTGAAAACTGGCAGGATATGGGGATTAAAAGAGAATGAGGAGTCCAAGATGATCCTGAGGTTATGAAACTCAGAGACTCTAAGGATGGTAGTAACTTTCACAAAAATAGGGAGGTTTGGAAAAGAAAAGTGAGGGTGGGGGAGACAACAGTGAATTCATTTCTGGACATGTTGAGTTTATATTGTCTCTGAGATATCAAGTTTGAAATATCCTGTAGGCAATTGATAATATGAGACTAAAGATCAGGAGAGAGAATGGGGCTTAGATATATTAATCTTACCCACAGGAGCTGATGAGGTTACCAAGACAAAGAGTGTAGAGAGGAAAGAGAAGAGGGCCTAGGACAGGGCATTGGGAATCACCCACAGTTAGGACACATGTCATAAATCATGAACCAGGCGAGAGTAGTGCCATGAAAATTGAAAGGAAAGAGTATCCCAGGAAGGGAAATGGGATGTGGCGTGGTATTCAACCATAAACAATGTCAAATGCAGCAGACAAATTGAAAAAGATGTGACTGACTAAAGACCATCAGATTTGACAATTAATATGTCACTGGTAACTTTGGAGAGAGGAATTTCAGTCAAATGATGAAGTCAGGAACCAGATTGCAAAAAGTTGTGGGAGTAGAAGTGAAGTACTCAGTGCAGACAGCTTTTCCTGAGGCTTGTGATATTAGAATCCAAATGTGGATTCTAATCCTCCACTGTCCTTGATGGTGAAAGAGTTTTGTTACAAAATTCTCTCTCTCTCTCTCTCTCTCTCTCTCTCTCTCTCTCTCTCTCTCTCTCTCTCTCTCTCTCTTTTTTTCTTTCCTTCTTTCTTTCTAGTTTCATCCTGAAATGGCCTCAGGATCATGTTGCTTAGTTGATCTCATTGAGTTTTCTTTAAATTTATTTTTTCCCTCTCCTGTTTTTCACTGTTTCATGAGGTAATACTGCCCATTATCTTCTGCCATCCTCCATAAGATTTACAAATTAGTTTATACTCTAAACTGCTGTTGTCCTTGGCTGCCATTTCTCTCTACTTGGCAAGGAAACCAAATGTTACTGGCTCAGGTAGTTACTAGGCTTTTTTGTTCTCTTTTCTATCACAAATGATATACATTTGTAAAATTTCCATGCAGAATTGTTATAATTGGTGTCCTTTTTTTCTATCCATTTCCCATTTTCAGCATCAATAACTTGTCTAAATAGATAATATTTGAGTTGTTTTAATTGCATTGTATATCTTTTACTCATTTTTAGTTGTTTTCTTTGTTTTGTATTAATTTAGAGCTCTACTCTTACAAGTTAGTGAACTGACAGCCAATTCAGGAATGATTCCTTTATCACTAATGAATTGTTTCCTCTTTGTTAACATATGGTTGGTTTGATTTCTTTGTGATGATATTTGGTACTCACTACATCCAGTGCTTCCTAATCAAAGTATTTGAGATATAGGCATGAAGTTTCCATGTAGTTTCCAAGTCTTTCTATTCTCTTAACTTTCTCTTCTTAACAATATTTCCCAACATTTTCACTGTTCTCCCCTCAAGCTTTTCATTGAAGTCAACAAGTACCAAATTTTCTATGGTGACTTGATTTGGAAGATCACACCAAGCTCTTCATAAAATTTCTCAATTTTTGTAACAGCTGCTGAAACAAAGGTTACAATTATTTTCATGGTGGCCTTCTTGTAGATATTTACATGAGTATTGCAATATGAAATTAACAAAGGTCCCATGAAATGACATTTTTTGTTATTTTTGGACATGCAATAAAACCAACTCCTTCATTTACTTCTCCAAGGAGAAATTACCAACTCTTTTTGCAATTAACTGTGACTTTCCTTTGTCTTCTGTTTTCACTTATAGCAAGAATGTGAAGACTGAGATGATTCCATTCCTTAAGTATCATTTCCATCCATTAGTCATTGGATAAGTATCCTACAGTACCAATAGCTAAGTCAATAATTATAGACAACCTAAAAACTATGTGATTCTTCATATTTTGTGCCACTTTTTTCCTGCCAGTCTGACATGACCACTGTAGAAATGGTAGGTGACTAACAGAACTGAGAACTTTTTTTGAATTTCCTTGGTTTCATGTATTTCCATGGACAAAAACTGATTACCAAGGGACTGGCCCATTGGTGATAAGCTTCTCCTCCCATAAGTAGGATGAGTCTTATAGAAAAGATATATTCCGGGGCGGCTAGGTGGCGCAGTGAATAGAGCGCCAGCCCTGGAATCAGAAGGACCTGAGTTCGGAGGCGGCCTCAGACACTTAATCCGCACAAACAAAAACCTAGCCGTGTAACCTTGGGCAAGTTACTTAACCCCAATTGCCCTAAAGGGGCGGCTAGGTGGCGCAGTGAGTAAGAGCGCCGGCCTCGGAGTTGGGATGACCGGAGATCAGATCCGGCCTCAGAAAATGAGCACCCACGCATAAATAATGACTAGCCGTGTAACCTTGAGCAAGTTACTTAACCCCAATTGCTTTAAAAAAAAAAAAAAAGAAAAGATATATTCCAACCTTTGGGACCAGATTGAAAGCCTTACTATCATGATAATATCTGCCAGATCTTATGTTTTGCTGGAATAAACTTCAGAAGCCCAGGGTCACCTTCACACCAAAATATAACTCTGAGTCTCAATACATTGTAGGTACTTAATAAATGTTTAAATTGAGTAAAAAGTGATTTCCCTGGACATCATTTGCAAACATCTTTATTAATAATTTTAAGTATAATTTCAATGTACACCTTGTTTCTAACAGGAGTGCTTATTTCTCTTACCTTTCTACCATTTTTACCATGTAACTTTGAATTTAACTCCATCTTGTATGTTATTATACATTGGCTCCTATTGAGTCAATGTTTTATTTTTTTATTTTTTTTTTGCTTTCTGGAGGGCAATTGGGGTTAAGTAACTTGCCCAAGGTCACACGGCTAGGTTTTTGTTTGTGTGTGCGTTAAGTGTCTGAGGCCGGATCTGAACTCAGGCCCTTCTGACTCAAGGGCAGACACTCTACTCACTGTGCCACCTAGCCGCCCCTCAATGTTTTATTTTAAAGCTTTCTCTCTTTTAAATTCTCCTGAATTATCTTTTTTGTAATATTTTTCAATCATTTACAGACCAAGATTTCCATTGTTAAACCAAATCTAGATACATAAGGAACAAATCTGGAAACCTAGTTCCACATTTCACAACCTTTTTTAAAATTGCAATTAGAACTGTGACACAGAAATGATCAAGACCCTTTTTTAAAAAAAATTCTCCTGGCTATTGTTACCAAGTACAGGATGAAATAAATTAATGTAAGAAATTCAATTGCAAGATTAGCAGCTGAAGGATAGCTTTCTGTTCAATTATTGCTGAAAGTTGCAAAGTAATATTTTAATAAAAATCAGAACCAGAGCCAGGACCTCTCCAGATCTTGCTTGGTATAAATGCAATCAAGGTGAGATTTTTGTTGTTTTCTTTTTAAAGTTCAGTTTCCCAGACTCAGACTAAATTGTGAACATTTCAAGGATTGATCTCCTTTGAACCCTGATAATTCAGAGCTGTGCTGAGTCATGTAGGTTTTATGCCTACTGGCTCTCAGCCTATCAGGCACCAAGCCTTATATGTTCTGGGAGGTTAGTATTTTGCTTTGGGGGCTTGCTTATGAGAAAGATCTTTTGATTTTCTGGTTCAGAGCCTCCCAACTACTTAGGTGTCTGTGCTCCCTCAATCCAGTGATGTATGTAAAGTATAAAGCAATATTGCCTTACTCAGACAGTTGGAGCCCTGTCTGTTTGTCTTTGTGCTAATTTCTCTGCTTGTATTTTCTCCATGTTCAGGGTGGTAAACTTTCCACTGAACTAATGAATATAATTAAAAGTAGGGTTGTTGACCCCCTTTTGAGTAGTCTTTCCTTTAAAAGAAGATCAAAGAACCTGTACTAGCAGGCCATCCTGGGTGTGCTTGAGTGTTTGCTAATACCCTTGGTTATAGAGATTTCCTAATTTACAATGCACTTGCATCCTCACAAGCTTGGTGGGAGCACATACACACACTCATTGAGTGGTAATTGATATATCTTTCTCAAAATCTACATATGAAAAGTTTCTGTCCAATTTTGGTTAAAAGAACTTATGGATGCTAGTACTATCCCATGTTTAATATTTCTAAATTGAACACCTAACTTTGTGTGATGGTTAGTTTGAGAAACTAGATTCTAACTGGGTAGATAAAGAATCAGTATCAAAGACCCCAAAACAAATTTGCATACCATGATTTTGAGAATTATTTTTTAATTGCTAATTACCAGGTCATTTCTTTTTGGCTAATAGTTACATAAATCAGATCATTTCTTTTTTCAGTCATCCAGCTTCTCATAAGGTCTCCTTTCTCTGTCTCCCTGGGAGAACACATTCACCTTTTTTATGGAATCAAAGTAAAGAAAAACAAAATAAAGCTGCCACTATGGTGATTAACTCTACTCCTGAATAGTAATTTTGTGGTCCCCAAGAGCATTTTTATTTGATATATCAGGAGGAACCAGAGCCAGGCTTCACCTGTCACTCCCATGGAACTATAGAATGTTAGAAGAATTGGAAGAGCCCTTGAAGATCATCTAGTTCAGTGATCCAAGGCTGAAGGCAAGATGTGTTAATCCCAGGAGATGCACAAGGGGAGATGCATCCCACATGGAGCTGTTCTTTCATGTTTATTCTTATCTAAAAGGAGGACAAAACTAAGTTTTATTACTTACTATTTAAAATGTTTTACTATTTACTATTACATGCATATGTTAGACACATATGCATATATCTACATGTGTATGTATGTGTATGGAAAGATTCAGAGAGAGAAAGAGGGAGAGAGAAACATTGATACTTCTTCTCTGTCAGTATGTCAGACAGTCACATGTCAGATCATCTGTTACAAAAACTGGGAATAGCATATTGTTGTGGGGCTCTCTCCATCCTGTTTTGGTATTCCTGTTCACTCATGCCCAACTCTTTGTGACCCCATTTGGGGTTTTCTTGGAAAAGATACTGGAGTGGTTTGCCATTTCCTTTTCCAGTTCATTTCACAGATGAGCAAACTGATTTAAACAGGGTTGAGTGACTTGCCCAAGGTCACAGAGCTAGTAAGTATTTGAGGTCATTTTTTTTGAGGGGGGAGGGCAGGGCAATTGGGGTTAAGTGACTTGCCCAAGGTCACATGGCTGATAAGTGTTATGTGTCTGAGGCTAGATTTGAACTCAGGTCCTCCTGACTACAGGGCCAGTGCTCTTGCTCTAATCACTGTACCACCCAGCCACCCCGGTCATATTTTTTTAAAATAAATTATTTATTTCTAGTTTTCAACAATCACTTCCATAAATTTTAAATTTTCTCCCCCTCCTCCCTCCTCCCTCCCCAAGATGGCTTGCAATCTAATATGGGCTTGCTCCACACATACATTCCTATTAAACACATTTCACATTAGTTATGTTGCATAGAAGAACTACAGTGAATGGGGAAAAACCATGAGAAAGAAAAAAAACAAAAGAAAAGAAAACAAAAAGGCAATAGTCTGCTTCATTCTGTATTCTGACTCCATAGTTCTTTCTTTGGATGTGACTGGCATTTTCTATCATGTGTTCTTTGGAATTGTTTTAGGTCCTTGCATTGCTGAGAAGGGCTAAGTCTATCAATATCAGTCCTCACATAGTGGCTATTACTATGTACAATGTTCTCCTGGTTCTGCTCTCCTCGCTCAGCATCAGTTCATATAAGTCTTTCCAGGATTCTCTGAAGTATGCCTGTTCATCATTTCTTATTGCACAGTAGTATTCCATTACATTCATATACCACAACTTGTTTAGCCATTCCCCAGATGATGGGCATCCCCTCAATTTCCAGTTCTTGGCCACAACAAAAAGAGCTTTTTGTACATGTGGGTCCCTTTCCCATTTTTATGATCTCTTCGGGATATAGTCCTAGAAGTGGTATTGCTGGGTCAAGGTTGAGGCCATTTTTTAACTCACAAAGATGAGTCTTCTTTACTCCAGCCCTGGAGTCTATCCACTGTACCAGTTAGCTGCCCTAGGCCATTGTAATTCTTATATAACTGACATCAAGACTGAACATGCTAAGAAAACAGAGTAGATTTGAATGACAAGTAAGAAAACTTTTCTACTACCTGGACGCCCTACCCACCTGTGCAGGCCTGCACTCAAAATAGTTCAGTTAAGTTGCTCCCATTATCCCAGTTTTTTAATGAGGAAAAGAAAAAACTATTCTTCTCACCCTCAGTTTTGTCCTCTCTTTTCCTCTCATTCCGGTTCCCATGCCGACCTTTCTAGTTCAGGACCAAGGAGTAAGGAACTAGGTCCTTTGGGACAGTTTCACAGAAACTAGAACTGGGTTGGGCTAGACCCACATACAAATTCATGTGTAATAGAGTTAGAAGGTTAGGGAATGTGGGTTGGGGCTGGGTGTAATCCCCATGTGAAAGAAATTGGGGGTTCTGCTTCTGGAAAGTTATGATGATATGTAATGAAAGTGTCCTGTTCCCAATTTGAAGCTGGTATAGAAATTATGGAAGTGGTTCTGGTCTGCCAATGACTTGAGGAAGAAAAAAGCTGCATGGTTAAAACTAGGGGATATTCAAAAGGCACTAGTTAGCCTATTCTGCCTCTTTTTCTGCCTACTATTATTCAGGTAAGAAAGACTATGATGTAAGAGGAGGGATTTTGAACCCTCTTCATCTGAGACTAACATGTAGAATTGGAATACGGACTTCCATTCTTTGTCTCTTTGCATTTGTTCTGTCCTGCTTTTAAGTGATAGAATAGTGGAGACAATTTTGTGAGCTTTAAAAGGTCAAAATGTGAGCCTTGAGTGATTTGGGAGCTGAAGTCCCCCAAGTTTTGTGGTCAAGCAGCTCAATATAAAGGCTCTCAGGAATGACCTGAAAGACTTAGCCTCGTGATAATTGATAAGGGGACTCATCTATTGGCAATACTGCATTTAGAAGTGAATGTGGTTATGTGAATGCTTTGTAGCAACTATTAAAGTTTGAACCTACTCAACTCACCCAGGTGGTATGGTACCCCTTATTTTGGAAAATATCTTTAGAACAAATATCCTTTTTGTAAAAGCTAATTGATGTTAATTGACTTCATTCAAATTGGAATGCTAATTACCAGTGACCAACAGTGGAGAGAACCCCCTCCCCTCCCCACACCCTTAAACTCCCCCTCCCACATACACAAAGGGCAGAATGGAGACTTGAGTAATAATAACATTAGAGAAGATGTCACTAACCCATCAGTGGTACTCTAGAACCAAGATTGGGAACTGGAACTAGCTTCCATCTGGGAAAATAAGACCACAATATTGCTACACTTCAATTAGGCCTGTGCAGCCTATACAAAGGAAGCACAGTTAAGAGCTTTGTCTAAGAAGCATAGGCATGAGTTTGATCTGCAATAACAAAGTTCTAAGGAGGTATGTCTCACACATAGGGAAAAGAAAGGGCTAGTGAAAGTTCTAAATGTAAACTGAAGTATGACACCTTTGTTTTTCCTGGTCCCAAGATTCTCTTGGACAATAAGGACCCTCTCCTTTTATCCTCTTTCCACTTCTTTCTCTGTCCTCTACCCTTGCCTACTTAAATGAATTTTATCTGCTTAGAAAGTTGGGGCTTATGGTTTTTGTAACAGGAAAGAAATTCTATAGTGGCTTCAAAGTGTAGTTATTTTTTTTTCTTTGTAAGAATGAAAGAGGTATGTTTAGGGAATGGAGAATGGTAGCAAAATAGTCACTAATACTGGTCATTTGAAAGTTGTAAACCATGGGAAATGGAAGTTGTATGAAGCAGATGTTAAGGCGGGCAAAGCTCTGTGGACCTAACATATCAGTGGGAGTGGGAGTTGGGAATAGTTGTCTCAGTGTATGTGTAAGGTTATGGGATTTAAAGATCTTCCATGCCCCTTGAATTTGCTGATGTAGCAGGAAGGGGTGGGGCAAGAGTAAGCAGAAGCCAAGCTAGAGTGCATGTGGTGACTGGCAGCACGAACTCCTTTTTTTGAGTCAACCAGAATTTCTGCTAAGGACTCCTGTGGAGGACTGCCAGGGATGGGAACTTCGGAGGGCCAGAGCTGCTGGGAGCACGCTTCCTGGATGCTGAGCAGTTGCCATGAGTGGGGAGAGGAGGACCTTTGCCTGAGGTAGCCTGTTCTGTTTTGAAGGCTTGAGAATGTGGATATTTACTCCATTAACTACATGAGCCAACTTCATAACTACTGTGATGGCTTTTACTTTCTGGTTTTGGGACTCAGTTTTCTGGTATTTGAATAAATGTTCTAGCTTTATTCCCCATGTAGAGAGCCTGGTATATTTTTATGATTAATAACCATATCAGCATATTTATAGTTACCATAGGCTTTGTGAATATTGCATTGTTGATACAGTATGTTCTACACAAAATTTAGGGTAAGGTAGATTTTGCTTATTTGACCCAATTTATATGATCTATTACATTACTGTCCTTTTACAAATAGAATGAACGATGTTTATTTACTTGGTGTTCACAGTCACTTGCTTCCCATTATGTGAATGCTGGCTGCATATATTTGCAAAACAGAAAAGATGTGCAAAGATACATGCCTTGGTTCAATTCACCAAACCTAAGAACCTGTATGGTGACTTAATATAGCAGAAAGAGTACTTATAGCCAGCCCTGATGGCACATAGCTGTATTCTCCACTGGTGACAGAGGCTGAATCTGGTATATTGCTTGAACTAGGAGTTCTGAGTTCTGGTGGGGCTGAAGTCACCAGGAGAATATTGAGAGGTGAGAGCCAAAAATAACTCATAATAGGTTAAAGTTTCCTAGTTGATAAGTATTGGGATCTGACCTGAGAGTAGCTATTGTATTTCTAGCCAGGGCAAAATAGGGATACTCAATCTCAAAAATAGAAATAGAAAATTAAGAAAGAGCACTCAATGACTTTGGAGTCAGAGAGAACCTGGGTTCAAATCTAACCTTTGACATTAATACCCATGTTTCCTCTTCTGTAAAATGAGAGGGTTGGACTGGAGGGCCTCTGAGGCACTTTCCAAATCTATTTTTATGAGCCTATGAACTATGATACAATACTATGTTCCAGGAACTGTGGATTCAAAGACAAATACAAAAGTGCCTGACCTCAAGGTACTTACATTCTACCTGTACACACTGATAAGTAAATATGAAATACATAAAAAAATAAATACAAAATAATCTTTAACGCAAGGCTAAAGGTAGAGTACTAACGAATGGGGCAATTTAGACAGATTCTTATGAGAAGTGACACTGAAGAATCAATAACCTTTTTTTCATTTGCAAGTGTTTTCAGGGCTAGGGGGAAAAACCCTACTGATTACAATGAAATAAGAGTGAAAGAAAATTATATTTTTCCACTTTAAAATTACTCTATTGCATTTAGATAAAGGTATTTTGTGGTTTCTGATCATCATAGTTTTCCTGTTTCAGGTATGAATGTCACAAAAACAAAATATCAAAATATACTAAACTTAGAACTAAACCTTCAAATTGCTGTATTACATAATGCTAGCTTAAGGTTTGAAAGAAAATAAAACATTCAATCACAATGTTCTCTAAAAATATTATTAATAACAACTTTACTGAGGACAGAAAAGTTTTTTGTACTGTGCATCAATAAAAACTAGAAGTATTATTTTAAATAACATGTCATTCTTTTTCATTTCTATTTCATCTCATTTTTTCATTTCTGCTTTTGTATGCTTTATAATGCACATGCTTTATTAATACTTTAGCAAATAGATATAATTTATAAATAAATGCATACATGGGGAGACTCAGAAATGTTTTTCTAAGAGGGTACATGACCAAAAAACTAACCCTTATGTTACAGTTGAGAAATAGGCCAATGTGCTTTACTTTTATTCCTGACTAAATTCTACTATATGTTGTTAAAGAGATTATTAGTGAACATTTAAAAAAAAGGAAGAGGTTATCACAAAGATATATGATGACTTCATCAAGAAGGTCATACTGTTCTCTGTAACTTCACGTCTTTTTTTTTTTAACAGGGTCACTAAACTGATTGATCGGGTGATTCCACTGATCTGTTCTCAAACTTTTTGTTCTCAGACCCCTTTATATTTTTGAAAATTATTGGATATCCCAAAGAGTTTTGATTTTGTGGGTTTTATCTATCAATGTTTTCCTTATTAGAAATTAAAACACCTTTGTATTATTATGAAAATAGTTTTGACTTTTGTAGGCTTCCTGAAAAGGTTTGAGAACCCTTTGAAACTACTCTGAGAACCACTATTATAGATATTATTCACCTAAATTTCACCTACACCTATGACAAGGTCTCTTATACTGTTCTTGTGAAAAAATTAGAAATAACTCCAAGGAAAAATAAAACAAAGAATAATAATTACAGATCAGTCTCACTAATGAATATTGATATAAAAATATCAATGAGGAAAACAACACCTTAAAAAATAGACTAACTCAAATGGCAAAGGAGGCCCAAAAGGGCAATGAGGAGAAGATGGAAAAAGAATCTCAGAAGTTCACTGAGGAGATTCATTCCTTCAGAGTTAGACTGGAGCAAATGGAAGCTAATGACTTTATGAGAAATCAAGATGCTGTTAAGCAGATCCAAACAAATGAAAGATTAGAAGGCAATGTGAAATATCTCATGGAAAAAACCACTGACCTGGAAAATCGATCCAGGAGAGACAATTTAAAAAGTATTGGACTACCTGAAAGCCATGATCAAGGAAAGAACCTAGAAATCACCCTTCAAGAAATTCTCAAGGAAAACTGCCCTGATGTTTTAGATCCAGAGGGCAAAATAGAGGTTGAAAGAATCCACCAATCACCTCCTGAAAAAGATCCCAAAAAGAAAACTCCCAGGAATATTATAGCCAGGTTCCAGAATCCCCAGATCAAGGAGAAAATACTACAAGCAGCCAGGAAGAAACAATTTCAATATTGTGGAAACACAATCAGAATAGCCCAGGACCTGGCAGCTTCTACACTGAGGGATCGAAGGGCATGGAATATGATATTCCAGAGGGCAAAAGAACTGGGAATGAACCCAAGGGTCACCTACCCAGCAAAACTGAGTATTTTGTTTCAGGGGAAAATATGGTCATTCAGTGGAATAGAGGACTTTCAAGCATTCTTGAGGAAAAAACCAGAATTGAATAGAAAATTTGACATCCAGACACAAGAAGGAAGAGATGCCTGAGAAGGTAATCAGGGAAAAGAAATCAAAAGGAACTTATCAAAGTTGAACTATTTACATTCCTATATGGAAAAGCAATAACTGTGACTGATGATATCTTTCTCACTATGAAAACAATGGAAGAAAGGGGTGTGGTCATATGAATACATATGTGAATGTGTGTGTATATGGTTACAGTTATATATGGATAGAGGGCATAAGTTGAATTTGTTGGGAAGGGAGAATACTCAAGGGATGAAATTATGAGGTGAGAGAGGAAAGTGTCAAGAGGAGATGGGGAGAGACAGGGTAGGGTAAACTATCCCATGTAGAAGAAGCAAGGGGAAGTGGTTGCAAAGGAGGGGGAGAATAAGGAAGGCTAAAAAGGCAAAACCACATTCACATTGAATTTGGTTCAGGGAGAAAATGACATACATACTAAATGGGATATCTCAACCTGCAGCAGGATAGGGGAAGGGGGATGAGAGGAGGGATGATGGATGGGAGGGCATCCTTGGGGGGAGGGGAGGTTGGAAGTACCCACTATAGAAGAGGGACAGGATCATGTAGGGAATGGACCAGGTGGGGGGTGGGATGAGTGGGAGGGAATTATAAGCAGCCTTGTACAATATATCTACTATGATAATGTTTTGCATAGCTAGACATGTACAACATATACTGAATTACTTATCTCCCAAGAGGGAATGGGTGACAAGGGAGGAAGGAAATGGATCTGAAATTTGAGGTCGTAACATTAAATGTTTCAAATATATATAAATACTATTATTAATACTCTTTTGCTTGTAATAGGGAGATAAGATGTGCAGGCATTGGGATGCAAAGACTCACCTTCCTCTAATGGAAAAGTCGATGGGGGTATGGGAGAAGGTATGGGAGAGAGCAGATTGGAGGAAGCGATATCTTGTGGGATTACTGTTCTGGGAGGTTGGGTAGGGGAATAATGGGGGGAAAATGATTGTAACTCAAAATCTGGCAGAAATGAATGATGTAAAACAGAAGTTAATAAAGCATTTGTTTAAAAAATAAAAAAAATAAAAAAATATTGGATAAGTATTAGCATAATGGTTATAGTATATATTGAAAAATATTCATTATGACAAAGTTTAATTTATTTTAAGAATTCAAAAATAATTAAATATTAGGAAAATTATAAACATAATAATTCATTTTAATAACAAAACCAATAAAATTTATGTGATTCTATCAAAAAATGCCCCCAAAAGTCTCCAACAAAATATAACATTGAGACATATATGTGTGTAATATTTAAGTATATTATATATGTGTATATATGTATATATATATATATATATATACACACACACATAATGTATACTATTCAATATATATAAAACACTAAAGAGCACTGGAATTAATGGACCTTTCCTTAATATATATAAATGAAGAATTCCAGAAAGTTGATGATAAAATTAATGAAAACAATGAATAATTTCAGTAAACTAAAAGGTATAAGATAAACCCACAAAGTCGTCATCCTTTTTGTTTCTTGTATGACTTTTAAAAACCAGCAAGAAGAGAGTAAAAAAAGCCTTTCAAAACAGCTACAAAATATATTTTAAAATCTGGTATCAAACTTGCCAACACACACTTAGGACTTCTGTGAATACAATTATAAAACAATCTTCACAGAAATAAGGAAAGATTTAAATCATTGGTCAAATATTTATTGTTCTTAGTTGAGTCATGTCAATATAATGAAAATGACAAAATTATATAAATAAGTTTGAAGACTTAGTGGCACACCAAGCAAACTGTCATATCAGGTCCCCTAACTGTGGGAACTCCCCAGTATGGTTCTATTCTAGGCCTTCTTTCTCTTCTCTCTCTCCACGTATCCTTATCAATTCCCATGGGTTTAATTATCATCTCTAAAAAGGTGACTCACATATCTATATATTCTACTCTTTCCCCTGAGCTTCAGTCACGTGTTACTAATTGCACCTTGGATGCTTCAAATTGTATTATGATGTACAGTTTGAAACTTGAAGACATCTTAAATTCAACACATCCAAAACTGAACCCATTATCTTTTCTTTTCAAACCCTTCCCTCTTCCAATTTTCACTCTACACTATCAAAAGCACCACTACAAAATATTCTTTATAGAAATAAGGAAATATTGAAGTATTTGGACAGACATTAATTGTTCATGGTTGAGCCATGCCAATGTGATAAAAATGAAAAAAACTTAAAATTAATTTACAGATTTAGTGCCATACCAATCTTTTCAGCCTTTTATGTTTGTAAACTCAGCATTATCTTGTATTCTTAACTCTCCCCCTTACCCACATATATGTTCAATTGTCAACTATTGCCATTTCAACCTTTATGACAACTCTCAAATCTGACCCTTTGTCCCCATTCATATATCTGCTACCCTATTTGAGGTCTTCATCACCTTTCACCTAGATTATTGCAACAATTTCCTTAATGGTCTCCCTGCTTCATGTCTCTTACAAGCTCTGTTCACCCTAGAAACTGTTGCCAAAATAGTTTTCCTTAAGTATAGACCTGACCATGTCATTTCCTTAGTCAGTGAATTCTAGTGGTTCCTTTTTGCCTCTAGGATCAAAAATAATATCTCCTATTTATCTTTTAAACCCTTCACAGTATTAATTTGGAAGAATTCTCCAACAAAAATGTCTAATAATACAATGATATGTAAGCTATATAGGGAATTGATAGAAATATGTAATATCAAAATAGATAAATTCTCAAAGGATGTGAAAAAGCAGTTTTTAAAGGAAAAAATGCAAGCTATCAACAACCATTGGAAAGAACACTACAAATTACTGATAAGAAAAATGTAAATTAAAACAACTCAGTTTGGCAAAGATGGAAAAATATGAAAAAGGTAAATGTTGGATGGACTATGGGAAGACAGGCACACTAATGCACCACTGATGAAGCTAAGTGGTCTAACCATTCTGGAAAACAATTTGGAATTATACTAGAGGTGTTACTAAATTTTACCTATCCGTAGAACTAGCAATACCACCACTGGTATAACAGACAGAGGTCCAAGGTAGAAAGGTACCATATGTACCAAAATATCCATAACATAGTTTCTTGTGGCAGCAAAGACCTGGAGACAAAGTGCATGTCTATCTGAGTGACTGAACAAATGACTGAGTGACTGAACAAATAGTTTTAGAATAAAATTGCACTATCATATAAACCAATAAATATAAAGATTTTAAGGAAATCTTGGAAATACTTAGATGAACTTAAAATAGGACAAAGTAAATAGAATGAGAAAATTTACAAAATGCTCACAATAATAAAGGGTAAGCAATATTGAAAGCTATCAAAATGCAGTGAATGATCATGACTTCAGAGGACAAGCAATGAAATTTACCTCCTTCCTCTGCAGAGAGGCAATCAACTATATAGCAAATATGGAATGAGGTATATGTTGTTAAATATTACCAACAAATTAACTTGTTTTGGTAAATACTGTTTTCATATAAGGAAGTATTCTGTTGGAAAGGGAGACATATTTGGGAAATGATAGCAATGTTAACAAATGAAAAACTATATCACTTTACAATATTTAATTAACAAAAAAAAGATGACCTAAGAGATAGTAAAAGTTAATTGTATTTGGAACTGATTAAATGACCAGTCAGTCCATACACATTTATTAAATGCCTACTATGTACAAGGCACTGTGCTAAGAGCTGGGGATAAAAATTCAAAAAAGAATGACAGTCCCTGACCTCAAGAGGCTGACAATTTTAGGAGACTTGACCCAAAGAAGACATTAATGGTTTGGTGTACTCTTTTAAGAAGACCTGCAGTGGAGTACCCCAGAGATCCAGTTCTCTGAGATCAACACTGTGCTACTTAATATTTTTTATCAGAGATAACTCTTTTGTTGTTCAGTTGTTTCAGATGAGTCTTATCCTTCGTGACCCTGTTTGGGGCTTTCTTGGCAAAGATACTGAAGTGGCTTGCCATTTCTTTCTCCAGCACATTTTACAAATGAGGAAACTGAGGCAAACAGAATTAAGTGACTTTCTTTGGGTTACACAGCTAGTAAATGTCTGAGGCTGCATTTAAAACTAGGTCTTCCTGACCCTAGGGCCTGCGCTCTAATCCATTGAACCACCTATCTGCTCCTACAGATACCTTAGGATTCAAAAACTCAATCCATGGGGGAGCCTTGACTAGAGAACAGTTCATTTAAAAAGAAAATGAGACAATTAGTAGAATGTTTTGAGTGTTAGTGGAACTAATTATTAGAGGGACCAAACAATGTGATACAGCAGCCAAGAAAAGTTAATTCAAACTTAGGTTGCATCAAAAGAGGTATAGTGGCCAGAGTGATGGGGCCTATAGTCCCACCTATACTCTGCCCTGGTTAAGGAAAGATAATGAAAGGAAACAAGCATTTATATAGAGTCTACTATGTGGCAAGAACTATGCCATTATTTCACTTGATCCTCATAATAACTCTGAGAGGTAGGTGCTATTATTATCCTGGAAACTGAAGCAAACATTGGTTAAGTAACTTGTCCAGGGTTACACAGCTAGTAAGTATCTGAGACCACATTCGAACTCTGATCTTCCTGACTCCAGGCTCACCACTCTGTCTACTTCACCACCTAACAACGGTGGTCAGACCACAGTTCAGTTCTGGGTGCCACATTTTAAAGAAGATAATAAGTTGTAGAAGAACTGGGTAAGCAGGATGGGGAAAAACCTTAAGATAATGCCATGTGAGAGTATTGGAGGAAATGGAAGTGTTTAATCTGAAAAAGAGAAAACTTTGCTGGAGGAGTGATTTGGGGAATAATATGTCTTCAAATATTGAAGGGCTGTCATGGAAGAGGGATTAGACTTTTTAAGTGGGGTTAAACTTGCCCTACTTGGCCCCAGATGGCAGAACTAGGAGTGGAAATTGAAAAGAGGCAAATTTAGGCTTGAAGAAAGTCAATATTTCCTAATATTGACTAATAATAATAATTAGAGCTAGCCACAGGTTGAATAGGTTGCTAAGGACTTAACTTCTATGTCCAGTTTCTGTCTACTCTGTATATATCTTGTATTTACCCATTTATGTACATATTATCTTTGCCATTAGAATGTAAACCTTTGAGGGAAAGCACTATTTCTGCATTTTTCTTTGTAACACTTGGCACAATATCTAGCACATAGTAAGTGATTAGTAAATGCTTGTTGTTTGATTAATAGTAAGCTCCACCATATTTGCAGTCTTCAGTAAAGGATGAAAGACAGCTTGTCTGGTATGTTGAAGAGAGCATTTTTATTCACATATGAATTAGTTTGGATTAGGTAGCCTCAAATGCTCTTTCCAAGGCAGTTAAGTGGTATAGTCGATAGAACCCTGGACCTGGGGTCATGAAGACCTAAGTTAAAATCCAGTCTCAGACACTTCCTAATTTTGTGACTCTGAGCAAATTATTTAACTTGTCTGTCTCAGCTTCTTCCAACAGTAAAATGGGGATCATAAAAAAACCTACCTCTCAGGGTTGTGTGAGTTTCAAATGAAATAATATTTGTAAACTGCTTAACACAGTGCCTGACATACAGGGGGCACTTGATAAATGCTTTTTCCTTCCTCCCTTCCCAACTATTCTATGGTTTTGAATCTTCATTCCTCTATCCTCTCCCTATCTCAGCTTCCATTCTGGTTAAGATAACACCATTCTAATCACTCAGCATGCATTTTGCAATGCTTTGGGACACATCTGCCCTCCCAGAGCCCAGCCCAGACAGCCAAACACATCCTTAAGTAAATAATGCAGAACCTTAGAAAAGGGAAAATCTTAGTTTACCTTAACAATTTGATTCATTTTAACCTTCTTTCAAAGGTGTGAATAAATTCGACTTGAATGTTGTTCATTTGGCAATGATCTTTAGAATGAATATGACATAAATAATGTGGAAATAACATTTAACATACTTCTCTTTCCCCACCCCCTGCCCATGAAGCTATTAATTCAACATTTTTTTAAAAACTTAAGAGCTGGGTAACTGCAGGTTACTTTGACACTCCACTCCAGAATAGAAATTTTTTTTTAAAATGAGGTTTAGACTTAGAGAGGCTATCCCCTATGCCTGAAATTTTCTCCCTCCTTACCTCAACATCTTAGAATCCTTATCTTCCTCCAAAACTCAGCTTATTTGCCCCTCTGTCATAATACCGTTCCAATGGTTAGTACTCTCTCTTTCTTTGAATATAAGCTCCTTGAGGGCAGGTTCTGTTTTTAATTTTTATCTTTACATTCCTTACATCTAGCCCTGTGTCTTGCACATAAAAGGCACTTAATAAATGCTTGTTCAATTTAAATTTTTGTCTTTTGTAACAATCTCTGACATAAGGTTGTTTGACTATAAAAAGTCTGAAATGTATAGTTCTTCTCAGTTTTGGAAAAGGGGAAGCTAAGACATGATCAGACTCCTGACAAAAGTGTGGAGATTTTCACGTGCAGGCAATTCACACATAAGTCAAGACACAACCCATAATGTCATTGGTTCTTTTTGAAAATGAAGGATGAACAACATAGGTGAGTTTGGCAGCTCTTGAATAGAAGGAAAGGAGAAGAAAGCTGTCAGTTGTCCCATGGCAGCACTGTGACTGTTGCAATAGCCAATGTCTGTAATAGCCCATCTATAATTCTCTTCTTTAAGACCATGAGCACCTCTGACACTGCCATCCCTCTAGTGTTTACCCTTATCACTTCATGCCTGAACTATTGCAATAGGTTGCCTCAACTTTCTCTCCACTTCAATTCACTGTTCATTCAGCCACAAAATCGATTTTCCTAAAGTACTATTTGAATCTCGCCACCCTCCTATTCAACAAACTCGAGTGGCTCCCTGTTGCCTTAAGAATCAAATATAGGGTAGCTAGGTGGCTCAGTGAATAGAGCACCAGCCCTGGAGACACTTGACACACTTACTAGCCGTATGACTTTGGGCAAGTCACTTACCCCCAATTGCCCTCCAAAAAAGAAAAAGAAAAGAATCAAACATAAAATGCTCTGTTTGACATTTAAAGCCCTTAATAAACTAGTGCCCTCGGAAGCGGAGCCAAGATGGTGGAGTAGAAACAGCACGTCCAAGCCACTCTGCCCCCAGATTACCTCCAAACTATGTAAAAGGGGACTCTGAACAACTTCTGGAGCCCTAGCACCCACAGAACAACACAGAGAAGCTAACCTCCTGCTGAGGACAGCCCAGCAGCACTGCAGGAAGGACCAGCACAGTGGTCTGGAAGCCAGCAGTGCAGTGCGCAGAGCACGGGGAGCCGAGCACAGGTCCACCTGAGTCGCAGGGTTTTAGCCCCAGGGCGGCAGGGCCAGCAGCCGGCTGGGGAGACCCCAGAACACCAGCAGCTGTGGCGATTCCAGAATTATCAACATAGACATGCCTAGGACAAAGTGAGAGGTTAGTGCCCTATGGACTTTGGGACCAGTATTTGGGGAATTCATCAGCTTCCTCCCCTGGGGGCTAGAAGCTGCTGAGGAGACACCCCATTTTGTAGTTTTCAGAGGCAGCTCCAGCTCCTGGCCTGTGAACTGTAGGGAGAACCAGTGATCAGTCTTGGGGGGTAATCGCTCTTGCTTTAACCTCCCTGGATCTGGATTGTGATCTGGGGTAGAGGTCGTGGGTGCGTTTCCAGCTTGCCAGAAATGGAAGTTGCCCCCCCACACGTTTGGGATGAAAATTCCCCTATCTGGCAGCAAAGCCATACTGTGGCAACAAGCCCAAAAGTCAAGTAATTAAGTGGCAACATACCAAGGCAAAGGAAACAAATTCAACAGAAAAACACAACCCTAGACACCTACTTTGGGGGCAAAGAGGGTCTAAGCATAGAGTGGGAAGAGGACTGTGAGGTCAGAAGTCCTGCTCCAAAAGCCCCAGGGGAAAACATGAGCAGGTTTCAGATCATAGAGGACCTTAAGAAGGACTTTAAAAATCAAATAAGAGAAGTGGAGGAAAAATTGGAAAGAGAAATGAGAAGGATGCAGGAAAAGTATGAAATGAGGTCAACAGCCTGACTGAGGAAAACAACACCTTAAAAAATAGACTAACTCAAATGGCAAAGGAGGCCCAAAAGGGCAATGAGGAGAAGAATGCCTTAAAAAGTCGAATTTGCCAGATGGAAAAAGAATCTCAAAAGTTCACTGAAGAGATTCATTCCTTCAGAGTGAGACTGGAGCAAATGGAAGCTAATGACTTTATGAGAAATCAAGATGCTGTTAAGCAGATCCAAACAAATGAAAGATTAGAAGGCAATGTGAAATATCTCATGGGAAAAACCACTGACCTGGAAAATCGATCCAGGAGAGACAATTTAAAAATTATTGGACTACCTGAAAGCCATGATCAAAGAAAGAACCTAGAAATCACCCTTCAAGAAATTCTCAAGGAAAATTGCCCTGATGTTTTAGATCCAGAGGGCAAAATAGAGGTTGAAAGAATCCACAGATCACCTCCTGAAATAGATCCCAAAAAGAAAACTCCCAGGAATATTATAGCCAGGTTCCAGAATCCCCAGATCAAAGAGAGAATATTACAAGCAGCAAGGAAGAAACAATTTCAATATTGTGGAAACACAATCAGAATAGCACAGGACCTGGCAGCTTCTACACTGAGGGATCGAAGGGCATGGAATATGATATTCCAGAGGACAAAAGAGCTGGAAATGAACCCAAGGGTCACCTACCCAGCAAAACTGAGTATTTTGTTTCAGGGGAAAATATGGTCATTCAGTGGAATAGAGGACTTTCAAGCATTCTTGAGGAAAAAACCAGAGTTGAATAGAAAATTTGACATCCAGACGCAAGAAGCAAGAGATGCCTGAGAAGGTAATCAGGGAAAAGAAATCAAAAGGAATTTATCAAAGTTGAACTATTTACATTCCTATATGGAAAAACAATAATTGTGACTGATGAAATCTTTCTCACTATGAAAATAATGGAAGAAAGGGGTGTGGTCATATGAATACATATGTGAATGTGTGTGTATATGGTTACAGTTATATATGGATAGAGGGCATAGGTTGAATTTGTTGGGAGGGAGGATACTCAAGGGGTGAAATTATGAGGTGAGAGAGGGAAGTGGCAAGAGGAGATGGGGAGAGACAGGGTAGGGTAAACTATCTCATGTAGAAGAAGCAAGGGGAAGTGGTTGCAAGGGAGGGGGAGAATAGGAAGGCAAAAAAGGCAAAACCACATTCTCATTGAATTTGGTTCAGGGAGAGAATGACATACATACTAAATGGGATATCTCAACCTACAGCAGAATAGGGGGAAGGGGGATGAGAGGAGGGATGATGGATGGGAGGGCATCCTTGCAGGGAGGGGAGGTTGGAAGTACCCACTATAGAAGAGGGACAGGATCAAGTAGGGAATGGACCAGGTGGGGGGTGGGATGAGAGGGAGGGAATTATAAGCAGCCTTGTACAATATATCTACTATGATAATGTTTTGCATAGCTAGACATGCACAATATATATTGAATTACTTATCTCCCCAGAGGGAATGGGTGACAAGGGAGGAAGGAAATGGATCTGAAATTCAAGGTCTTAAGATTAAATGTTTCAAATATAAAAAAAAAAATAAACTAGTGTCCTCCTACCTTTCCAGTTTTTTTTATACCTTACTCTTCAACCAGTACTCTTTGATTCAGTGAACTGAACTCCTTGTTGTTCCTCAAACAAGACACTCCACCCCTGTATTGGGGACATTTTCTCTCTTTGACTTCCTTTAAGTCCCAACTAAAATCCCCCCTTCTATAGGAAACCTTTCTTAACCCCTATTAATTCCAGTCCTTCTCTGTTCTAATTATTTCCTATTTATCCTGTACATAGCTTGCTTTGTATGTCTTTGTATTTTGTGTCCCACTAGACTGTAAGCTCCTTGAGGGTAAAGATTGTGTTTTTTTGTTTTGTTTGTTTTTTTGGAGAGCAATTAGTGTTAAGTGACTTGCCTGAAGTCACAGGGCTAGTAATTGTGTCAAGTGTCTGAGGCCGAATTTGAACTCAGGTCCTCCTGACTCCAGGGCCAGTGATCTATTCACTGCACCACCTAGCTGCCCCAAGGTTGTGTTTTGCTTCTTTTTGTATCCCCAGTGCTTAGTGCAAGGTCTGGCACATAGAAGGTACATAATAAACATGAACAGATTAACTTAACAAGTAGAGGGCATGTATGGGTGTGTGTATATCTAACTGTGCTTCTTTTGGGAGAACTCTCACTCTTAGTAGCAAGAATGCTCAGGGGAAGAAGCTAGCCAAGAGGAAGAAGTGGTATCTACCCTTCCTCTGCCTTACTTATGCTTAATTGCATTTTAAAAATTCTATTGAAGGATAAATCTGCTCATTTTAATATTATTTATCATAAATGCCCATGGCTGGCTCTGTACTTCCTTATGTTGCCTGATGTCGCTTTGTGGCATGAGGACACAGTGGAAACCACACAGGAGAGATGGACCTTTCCTAGCTCAAGGCTATATGCTAAACTCCCAGACCATTGTTAGAAAATTTTGCTCTTGAATTTGGGGGCATAAGCATGAGACATTTCATAATTATACTTCCAAGCACAGAATCACTACGAATGTGAACCATATTTTATAAATCCAACTTAAAGAAAAGAGACAGTGTTACACTTTTATTTGTCATCTTCACAAGTTGAGTCCTTTTAGACTAACAAAAACCCAGACGAGATTGAGTACTAGTAACCTTGACAAAGAAGTTTTTTAAACAGATGGTAGAAGCTGAGAACTATAACCTTTTCAGCCATGGTTGGTTAGCCAAAACCATGAAGATTGGTTCCAATAAGTAACATCTGTGGTCACTAGAAACAAGGACTATAGCTATTTTGGCCATTTCTGGATATATGACAGGGTAGCACCTGATTGTGAATGGATACTACTCTAATTGGCCAGTATTTTAGGAGGGAAGGGAAATATTTGGAACCATTGCTAGGATTTCATTGCCATAGTTGAGAAAGAGGTTTTTGTTATATTTTAAGGAAATGTCAGAATCATGTATGACATCTGGATGTCAGCTGTGCCCTAACATGAGATTCATATAATATTCTACTAAAGGAGAAAGGCAAACTATGTTCATGCTTCCCATCTCTAAAATGTGGGTGACAGAAGGCCAACATAAAAGCTGACAAAATCAGGAGACACACCTCAAAGTCAGGGCTATCCATTTCCTTTATTCTCCCTTTGCTTTGCCTCAAATTCCCTTTGGAATTGTCTTTGAAATTCTCTCAAATTCTTACATGCCCCTACTTTGTCTTTTTTTTTTCATTTTCTTTCATCTCCTACTATCTCCTGCTTACCATGCTTTTTCTCCCAAAGGTCAGAGAAAAGTGTATGTGGGGTGTGTGTGTGTGTGTGTATGTGTGTGTGTGTGTGTCTGTGTCTGTGTCTGTGTCTGTGTCTGTGTGTGTTTTAAAAAGTAGGAAAAACAATGAAGAGAGGATGCCATTACTAAAGGGTGGTGTTTAAAGATGTCATCTGAATCTTAATAGCAGATGTAAGAAGAGTTTAGGCCTATGATTTTATCTGTGGACGTTTGAGACGGTATGAATTTCAATTCAACAAACACCTCAAACTGTTTACCATGTTAAGGCCTGTGATTTCATCATTTTAGGGAGTTCCCAGTGTTGAAATTTTATTCACCAATCAATTAATCAATCAATAAGTGTTGGTTAAAGACCTAACATCTGTCTATCATGTTAAGGCTTGTGATTTCATTATTCTAAAGAATTGCCCGGGGTGGCTACATAGCGCAATGAGTAGAGTGCTGGCCCGGGAGTCAGAAGGACCTGAGTTCGGATCCGACCTCAGACACTTAACAAAAAAACCTAGCCGTGTGACCTTGGGCAAGTTACTTAACCCCAATTGTCCTCCAAAAAGAAAAAAAAAAGAATTGCCAGTGTTTAAATTCCACATAACAATCAATTAATCAGCAAATATCAATTAAACACCCAATATCAATCAATACATGACAGGCTCTGAACTAGGTGCTGGTAATATAAAAATGAAAGTGAAAAATTCTACTCTTGAAGAATTTATAGTCTATCCAGGGAAGAGAGCAGGTACATATACATGACCATAAGAAGTTAAGCCAAGATGATTGGGAGGGTACATATGGAGAAGGGAAGCTCTTATGGCTGAGGGATCATGGAGAAGGTGGAATTTGAGCTGACCCTTGATGAAAGCTAGGAATTCTAAGGGGCAGTAGTGAAAAGAGAGTATGTTCAAAGTATGGAAGATAGCCTATCCAAAGGCACAGAAATGGGGTATGGAGTGCCTTTGATGAGGAATAGTAAGAATGCCAATTTAGCTGAACCATTGTGTATATGGAAGTAATTAATATGTAATAATAAGCCTAGAAATATAGGTTGGTGCCAGTTTGAGAAGGACTTTAGGTGACAAATAAAATTTATGATTGATTATAAAAGTAACAGGGAGCTATTGGAGTATTTTTAGTAGGGAGAGTAACATGCTTAAAATATGCTTTTGGAAAATCGCTAGTGACTGTGTAGATAGCAGATTGGAATACGGATATATATGAGGCAGGAAGACCAGTAAGAGGTTATTTCCAGGCTCCAGGTAAAAGGGGATATGATGGTAGTTTTATGAATAGAGAAGAAAGAATAGATGCATATCAGCACTTAAGAAATTTGCCAGAAGCACTGAGAGATTGTCATTTGCCCATGATCACCCAACTAGTATGTATCAGAAGTAGAACTTAAACACAGATCTTCTTGACTCCAGTATAAATAGGTTTATGCACCATTCTAAGCTACCTTACTGGTGAAATAATAGATTCTCCCTCCCCCAATATCCAAGGACTTTACAGCACAGAGTTGAAATAATCACTGCCTTCAGAAAAGTGGAATAATCATTTCCTTTAAAAAGTTTACATTCTTTTTTAAAATTTAGTATTTCATTTTTCCCCAGGTACATGAAAAAACCATTTTTAACATTCATTTTTAAAACTCTGAGTTCCAAATTCTCTACCTTCCTCCCTCTGCCTCCCATTAAGAAGGCTAGCTATTTGATATAGGTTACACATGTATAGTCATGCAAAACATCCATAAAAAATTATGTTGGAAAATAAAACATAAATAAGAAAAAAGCCTCAAGAAAAATAAAGTAAATAAAAGTACATTTCAATCTATATTCAGACACAATCAGTTCTTTCTCTAAGGATGGATAACATTTTTCATCATAAATCCTTCAGAATTGCCTTGGATTGTTGTATTGCTGAGAATAACAAAGTCATTCACAGCTGGTTATCTTACAATATTGCTATTACTTTGTACATAGTACATTTCACTTTGCATCAGCTCATGTAAGTCTTTCCAGGTTTTTCTGAGAGCACCCTGCTCATCATGTCTTATAGCACAAGAGTATTTCATCATAATCATATAATACAACTAGTTCAGCCCCATGATGGGCTTCACTTCAACTTTTAATTCTTTGCCCCCAGAAAAGAGCTACTATAAATATTTTTGTATATATAGGTCCTTGTCTTTTTCGCTTTTTATCTATGGGGATACAGACCTAGTAGTGGTATTGCTAGTTCAAAAGGTTTTTATGGTTTTATAGTCCTTTGGGCATAGTTCCAAATTGCTCTACAGAATAGTTGAATCCGTTCACAATTTTACCAAGAGTGCATAAAGTTTCATTTTTCCCACATCCCCTCCTACATTTGCCATTTAATTTTTCTGTCCTATTAGCCTATCTAATAGGTGTGAGGAGGTATCTCAGAATTGTTTTAATTTTCAGTTCTTCAATCAATAGTGAGAGAGTATTTTTTCATATGGTTATAGATAACTCTGATTACGAAGTTTACATTCTAATCAGCGCTTAGCACGGTGCCTGATGCCTATTAGATAATAAATGTTTATTGACTGATTGACTAATCATGGCTTGGGTCTGGTACAGTGGAATAAATATGTTGGAAAATTAGAGAACTTGGTTTCAAATCCTGCTTTTCCAATTAATCCACACATGACCCATAGCAAGTCACTTTCACATTTCTGGGTCTCTATTTCCTCATCTCTAAAACAGACATTGAATTAGAGGACCTCTAACGTCCCTTCCAACTGGGAAACTATGATCTAATATAAATAGAACATGAGATCATAGACTTAGAGCTTGAAGGTCTTCTAGTACAATCCCTTCATTTTACAAACAGAAATGAAAGCCCAAAGACTAAGTGATTTAGCCAATATCATAAAAGTAATAATTATCAGAGCTAGAAATGTACTTTGACTCTAAATCGAGTTTTTTATACCATACTGTACCCCATGTATACATACTTGAGTAAATACAAATTAGGGAGGTATGGGGGCAAGAGAGATGAAACATGGTACTCTAAAAATTTTTGGAAAGAGCACTAGCATTAGGAATGTTTTCCCAGAGGATAAAATACCTAAGCTGAGTCTAGGAGAGAGTATCAAATTTCAGTAAGAAAATAAGGAGAGAGTACATGAGGGATGGCTTGTGTGAATAAAGTAATGTAAGAACAAGTAAGTCAAGTTCAAGGTAAGCTCAGTGAATCAGTTTGGCTGAAATGCAGAATATATAGTATGAAAGAGGGCTGAAAAGTTAGGTTGGAGCCATAATACCAAATGTTAGAGATAGGAGTTCTCCTAAGGGTAATCCACTACAACTTTATATTGTTATATATGAGGAAATCAAGGTGCAGGGACTTCAGTTAAATAACTGACCCAATGTTCTGCAGCTAGCCAGTGGCAGAACAAGGCCTAGAAGCCTGACTTCTAATCCAGTGTTCCATTCAATATACCATATGGTTATCAGCAAGGGATAGATATGATTTAACTTCACCATGCTCAGTGAAGATAGCAGCATTAGTATAGTCAGGTTTTCACTACCAAAACAAAACAAAGAAATAAAACAACTATTTAAATAGAAGCCATCCACTACCTCTGGCCTCTTTTTTGTTGATGCTTTTGTTTTATTCTTCTTTCCTTTATGTTCCATGATGGTCCCAATAACCATAGTATTCCATTTTCCCCCATACTTAAAAGCTGAATGTAATTGAGAGGCAACAAAATGGTTTAGGAAGAACAGAAAAGAAAATTAAAATCTATTTCTTATGGTTAGAGGCAGCCAGGTAGTGTAGCAGATTGAGCATTGGGTTTGGAATCAAGAAGGTATAAGTTTAAAACCTACCTCAAGCATTTACTAGCTGTGTGAACCTGGGTGAGTTCTTAAACTCTTTATGCCTCAGCTTCCTAAACTATAAAATGGGGGTGATAATAGTATCTACCTCACACAGCTGTTGTGAGGATGATATGATATTGATAAAATGCTTAGCACAATGTCTGGCATATGTAGGTAATGAATAAATGCTTATTTCCTATATTCTTTATAGATAAGGAAGGTAGAATATTATGGCAATGGGCTCCTAATGTCTATTGAGTAAAAGTCCAACCTTCTTAGCCTGGCATTCACAGATCTTCACAATATGACTCTGACATACTTGAAAAGTTCCATTTCATAGTATTGTAATTCACCAGTCTTTAAATAGTCCAAGCCTTTCCTTCCTCTGTGCATTTGCTTATGCTCTCCCTATGCCAGAAACTATTCTTTCCCTACTTCCTCATCAATAGCATTTGGAAATCTGTCTATACTTTAGGGAAAATTTCTAATTCATCTTCTCTGTGAAGCCTTTCCTGATCTCCCTGCCACCTCCCCCAAAAAGCAATTGCTAGTACTTTGGTCTTTTCCTTACACTCATCATATCCTTTTTATGTTACAGTTATTAGAGATATCTCTTATCTCCCCTATTATATTGTAAGCTCCCTGAGCCCAGGGACTGTATCTTATCTTTGTATCTCTCAGTATCTGGACCAAGAAAAAAGCTGGAACCTGGTACAATGCAATGACTGCCCTGGAGTAAGATAAAATTGCACCTCCAAATCCTGGTTCCTTAAGCTGAACTTTCAAGAAACTAAAGGAGGTTCTAGGATCAGTAAAGAAAGATTTGTCATCATTAAAAATAGAATAAGAAAAATTTATTTTTAAAAAACCAACATCCTGGAGAAAGCTGTGGAAACTTAGATAAAAGGATGAGCTCAATAGTAAATTAAATTCTTAGGCTGGAAGGTAAATCATCAGTAGCAGACCAAAATCAAAGGACAACTCAACTGGGGAAAGACTTGAAAACTTTACAAGCAAAGGTGATAGAATTAGAAAACAGAGCTCAGAAAGATCGTTTTAATCACAGGATAAAAAAAAATGCAAATATGGGGAGATTCTAATCACTGTTTACAGAAAACAACCCAAGAAAAATTCCCAGATATACTCAAATAAAGGAGATGATCATAGATTAATAGAAATCACTAAATACCCTCAGAGAGAAATGTCAGATTTAGTTCACCCAAATACCTTGTAATCAGGCTAGAAAACTCCATCATTAGAGGATTTTGCAATTGGCCAAGAAGCATGAGATCACTCATAGAGGGATTCCAGTTTGAATCACACAAATGCACTCAAAATAAGAAATACTGAAAAAGAGGAAAAGTGGTTTATAGAAACTTTAGAGAATTGTAGGATTGTATAGTTAGACTGTTCTTATTTGTTCCTCATTTGTTTTCTAAGAGAACCAAAGACATCATCAGACGATGTCTTGACTCAGGGAATGAATTTGATTTAAGTGAGGCAGAATTGAACAATGTTATCAGCCTCACTCTCTCTTCTAAAGTCAACAAAGGCCAGTGGCTAGACAAAAGTTAGGATGACTGGTGATGGCTCTGGGTACAGTGAATGACCGTGGCATCTTTAATGTCTGACCAAACTCTAAGTGCTCCATAGTACCTGCTTCAGGTTCCTCCATGGTCATTTGAACAAATTGTTCTCATCTGTCCATTCCATTGGGGGAAGTCTTCACATGCTTGGAGTAGACATCCCCCTAACTAATTGACAGGTCTGAGACCTGTTGGTTGCCTTCAGCCTGGTTTAGCCCATCTGTGGAGATGATTTTACTAGGGTATGGCCACTGCCATGCTACAGTTTCTTGGAACCACAAGTGAAAGTTAGGTAGCAAGTGGACACCAAAGGAAGATAAATAAGCAGTACTGAAAAGGGCGCAGCAAGCTCTCACACCAGAGATGCCAGTCTTCCCTGAACATCCCACATACCCCATTAAGACCTGTAAAGATCACTTAATTCTGCTCCTCCCTGCCCGCCCCCTCAACACTAAATTTTTTTTGGAGGGGAAAGGCAAGGCATTTGGGGTCAAGAGACTTACCCAAGGTCACATAGCTAGTTAAGTGTCAAGTATCTGAGGCTAGATTTGAACTCAGGTCCTCCTGACTCCAGGGTTGGTGCTCTGTTCACTGCACCACCTAACTGCCCCCACCACTAATTTTCAAATGAAGAAACTGAAGCTTATTAAGGTAAAGTGACTTGGTTAAGGACACACGGGTTATTAATGGCAGTTCTGAAATTTAAATCCATTTCTTCTGACTCCACATCCAGTACCTTTTCCACTGTACCATATTGCCTCCCAAGTTGTACTTGACCTCAGAATCTTCTATCCAACTAAACTAGGAATAATATGGAAGACCAAAAAAGTACTTTAAATTATCAACAACACTTTTCAAATGTTTGCACAAGAAAAAGAAAATCTGCCAGAAGCCTTTTACATATAAATCAGTCCAGAAATAAACCTCCAGGTAATTCTTGGGGGGTGGGGTGAAAAAAAGAGGGAGAACATGCCCAGTGGGGACATTTGATATGTAAATCAATGGTGAACATTAAGCAATGACAGCTTTAAGATGCTGAATCACTAAATCACTAGAAAGGCGTTCCATATAAATGTAATGCTGGGTGAGTAAAACAATATTGGAGATATTGTGAAGTGATATTGTTTCAAAGGCTGGAGGGACAGTATTGGGTGAGAGATTTATTGTGATTGTTAGGTAGTCAAAGACCAACAGGGGTAGTGATAGAGGGGTTGTGGAAAAATAGGTACCTTAATGAACCATGGCTAGAGTTGTTTATTGGTTCAAATAATCTGGAAATCAATTTGGAGCTATGCAAAAGGTTACTAAACTATGCATAACCAGTAGTTATCTACAATGGGCTCTAGGGTTGGAAGGTATTCATGTGGGGAAATAATCTCAGGAGGGAAATTACACATAAATGTTTCAAAGGGCTAGTAGGGCTAGAGAGATGTACAATTGTCCCAAGGACTGGGTACAAGACCCAAAAGTGGACTCAGAATGGCAGAAGTGTTACTATGATTCCCATATTAGAATTAGGACTATCAAGACAACAAAGATTTGACTCAGATAATAAATGCTCAGCAACAAGGTCACTTTGTTTTTTGGTGGTGGTTTTTTTTTTTAAAGCAATTGGGGTTAAGTAACTTGCTCAAGGTTACATGGCCAGTCATTATTTATGTATGGGTGTTCATTTTCTGAGGCCCAGACCAATCCTGGGTCATCCCGACTCTGGGGCTAGCACTCTTAGTTGCTGTGCCACCTAGCTGCCCCAACAAAGTCACTTTGAATGATAACTAAAACTCACAAATGAACTAGGGGATGGGAGGAGAAATTGATAGAAAAATGAAAAGGGAAGGAAGATTAAGAATTCCTTGGTTGTGGCCATCACATATACTGATTAAGCCAGGTCTTAGAAAAGGGGATGATAAGAACATAGATCTGGAAGGAACCTCAGAGGCCATCTAGTCTACCTTCTCCTAGTTTACAGATGAGGAAACTGAGACCTAGGGACTTTAATTGAATTTCCTAAGGTTAGATTTCAAAGAACAGATAATGAAACACACCACATATCTTGTGCAAGACAGGTGATAGACTAGAAGTGTAGAATGAAAGATATGTTTTCAGACATAATCAATGAGTTAATTTGTTTTACTTGACTATGCTTATTGTTACAAAAATGGTCTTCTACTTGTGTGTAGGAGGGATGGGGAAAAGGGGTGGACAAGTTAATAGGTAGTGTTGGCAACACCAAAAATATTAGCAAAATAATTTTTCATGCATAGAAGAAAACAAAAAGTACAGGAGACACAAATAGAGCGATTTTGTTAGTCTCATTAAATTTAATATAAAATTTTAAAATTATGTGTAAGCTCAGTTTGTATATAATCCTTACAGATGAATGTTAAATTCACAATAAAAATAAAATTTATTAAAAACAAAAACAATCCTAGGGGTAATTGAATCAATGTAGAAACTAGGGGTTAAACTCATGAGTATGTGTAAGGGTGAATATCTATGCAAATTTGTAAAGACTGGGATCCTAACTAGGATTGTGAGTGGACACCATAGTAAATTTCTATGTGTACATGTAATAATGAGATTGCACTAACAAAAGGAAATTAAATCATGTTTTATATTTTACTGACAAGATAAAGATTTTAACTGAGTATGATAAAGAAACTAAATTTAACAATTATAGCTTTGAGTATTAATAGATTATATTCACCTATAAAAAAGGATATGGACTACAGAATGGTTAAAAATACAATACCAAGCAGTGTGTTAACTACAGGAAATATACCTAAGGAAAAAAGACATGAAAAGCTACTGGCCCTGCCCATATCCCTCTAAGGAGAGGCTCAAAGACTCCTGCTATGCTCAATGGATGAGAAAAGAAGAGTAGCAGATGGTGGATCACTCCTTTTAAAGAACCAGTGATGTAGGAGAGAAATTCTAGCCATAGACCAACTTGTAAGGATCCCCAAAGTCCATGGGGACAAGAACCCAGTAGGAGGGAGCAGCCCCAGCGAGCTTCAGATTTAATCAGTACTGTACCAGAAGCTATGAACCCAATGGTGAAAGAAAGGCCCTAGGGAGAAGTAAAACTGAGTAGTCCCCAAAATTTGTGGCAAGAGTCTAGCCTATAAAAGATTCCCCTCCTCTGGTCCTTCTCCTAGTATCAGGGGACCCTATGGCAGAGGGAGGTCCCAGAGCCCTGTGGCAAGAGAGAGGTTTCAGGCAGAGCCTAGTAAAGGAGAAGCCTTCAAATATCTTGAAGGAGGGGCCTAGTCTGGACCACCATTCTCAGGACTAATTAGGTCCTGCTCATAACATTCACTTGTAGAGATTGACTCAAACACAGGCCTTCAACCTAGATGTTGAGGCAGAAGAAATGAACAATGGAGCAGTTAAGTGGAACAGTGAATAGAGCACCAGCCCTGGAGTCAGGAGGACTGAGTTCAAATCTGGCCTCAGACACTTAACACATACTAGCTGTGTGACCTTGGGCAAGTCACTTAACCCCAATTGCCCTGCCTTCCCCCCTCCAGAAAAGACAAAAGAAGAAGGAGGAGGAGGAGGAGGAGGAGGAGGAGGAGGAGGAGGAGAAGAAGAAGAAGAAGGAGAAGAAGAAGAAGAAATAATGAACAAGCTAAGGAAGAATACAAATACCATGAAAAATATCTTAGTTTGAGAGATATTCGGGGGAAACCCTAAACAGCAACCTTACAGAAAATGCAGAGGGGAAAAAATGTTCTGGTCACAAAGACTACAAGAATACTAGGAAAGAAATAAAACAAGAGGAAAATAAAATGGGATGGTTAGGGAAAATGCATGACAAATAGAACTGATGCTTTAAAAAAGATGATGGAAAATCTCACCCCAAAATTGAATGCCCTGAAAGCTAGAATAGACTAAATGAAAACAATGACACAGTATTTTTTAAAAAATGAAAAGAAAATCAAAAGATTTGAAAAAAGAAGAAAATTTAAGAAATATATAAAAAACAAATAACTTAGGAAACATAGGGCAAGGAGAGATAATCCAAAAATTATCAGACTATATGAAAATCATGACCAAAAAGAAGTCTTATTACCATATTTCAAGAAATTATAAATGAAAATTTCCCAGAACTCTTAAAATGAGAGGCCATATTAAAAATAGCATCTGTCAGTCATTTTCTAAAAGAAAACTCAATGAAAATTGCCAGGAATGTTAGAGCCAAAATCCAAAGATTTAAAGTCAAAGGAAAAAATACTACAAGCAGTAGCAGCTTAAAAAAATACTAAGGAGCCATAATAAAGATCACATGAGATTTGGCATCTGTTATAATAAAGGAGAGGAAATCTTGGAATTCAATATTCCAAAAGGCAAACAGTAAAGTCTTATAGTCAAGAATAATCTATTGAGAAAAACTAAGTATAAGCGTACAGGAAAAAGTGGAACAGGAGATTTACAAACATTCCTGACAAAAAAGCCAGAACTAGGTAGATATTTTGAAACAGAAATACAAGAAGCAAGAAAAACAGAAAGGTGCATATGTTTGTTTAGTTGGAAGGGATTATATAGGGATGAATTGCTCACATGTTAATTGGGAGATAAGAAACAGATGTCTTCTTAGAATTCTAACATCTTTAGGGTTATAGACAAAAAAATGAAAATGACAGAAAGCCTATAGTGATGGTCTTAGAAGACAAAAAATAGGAAAGATAGCAGACTTTATTGGGGAGGAAAGAAGAAGAAAGAGAAGAGAAATCACTATTTTATAAAATGAAGACTATATGATCATAGAGAAACAGGCAGAGTGAAAGGACATCCCATTAACTTCATTTTCATCAGAGATGGATAAGGCAATAATTTTAAAATAATTTAATATAATTACATACACCTACCCCTAACTCCCTCAGACACACACACACACACACACAGTGGTGAAGTGGATAGGGTGCTAGATTTTTTGTCAAGAAGAGCTGAGTTTAAATCTGTTTTTTATACAAATTATTATTTTTAATAACAATAATAATAAACTCAAAAGGGAAATAAGAGGGAACAGGGAGAAGCAGGTGGACAGAGGGGTCTAAAAAAGAGGGTAGGAATAATCAAAAAGGCTTTATTGGGAGGGTGGAGTGAGGGAGAGTATGGTGATAGTGATACCAATCAATTGATCTATCAATAAAAATGTATTAAGTGCTTACTATGTGCCAGGCACTGTATTCAGTATTGGGGAGATATAAAAAAGCAAAAGACAATCCCTGCCCTCAAGGAACTCACAATCTCATGGAGATCTAATCAAAGAAAAGAAAGAAAAGAGTATCAATGAATTATTTTTATGCACAGAAAAAAGCAGAATAAAAAAATTTTATGTTTAGTGCAGACATGTCACTCAAATAATAATTTTCTTTCTTCTTCTCCTCCTTCCCCCTATCCCTCTATTTCTTTCTTTCCCACATGCCCCTGGCAGAAAGGTTGGGAACACCTATTCTATTCAATCTCAGGGTAACCCTGGTGAAGAAAACAACTTTAGTTTATGAGCCTCCATCAGTGTCCTTCACGTTTAACAAATCAACCAATATGATACCATAAACCCTTAATAAAATAACTTACTAAACAAAAGGCAAAGCAAGAACAACTAAAATATGAAGTTCCAACAATAAACCTCGGACACACTCTCCCACCAACACATACACTGATACAGTTTCACCATGCAAAATAGGCACAGATTTACAGAAACAACATGGAGGGTACACATATGCCCAAAGTAAATCACAGCTCTGAACTTTGGTCTTCTTTGTTTACTTCAGGGACAATCTTCACAACAATTTGCTGAATGGTGAGGCTTTTCCTCTTCTGTTAACCCAATGCTAAGCTCTTTTAGCAAAACAGAAACTCTAAGTCTTAGACCTACAGAGCTTTCCAGGTTTGCTCCCTTGGCTAGGCTATTAGGAAATGTTATGCTGTTTTACAAAAAGTGCCACAGATTGTCAAGAGTATTGAATATAAAACCAAGTAATATGGATTTAATTAAGTAGGTAGCTGTGTACCATTGAAAGTATTATTATTATAATTATTATCTCAGTGATAGATTATCAGAAATTAATACCAAAATTATTAATATTAATTAATATTGATATATGAAATTAATCTGGAAGAAGTATATAGAAATAATATGAAGGAATAGAAACATAAAGAAGAAAAACTTAGACCATTAATCTTTTCATACTATTTACATACTGAGAAAAGTCTTATGAGTTACAATGATCATTTTTCCATGTAGGAATGTAAATAGTTCAACTTTAATATGTTACTCATGATTTCTTTTTCCTGTTTACCTTCTCATGCTTCTCTTGCTTCTTGTATTTGAAAGTCAAATTTTCTGTTCAGCTTTGGTCTTTTCATCAAGAATGCTTGAAAGTCCTCTATTTCATTGAATAACCATATTTTCCCCTGAAGCATTATATTCAGTTTTGCTGGGTAGGTGATTATTGGTTTTAATACTAGCTCCTTTGACCTCTGGAATATCATATTCCAAGCACTTTGATCCCTCAATTTAGAAGCTGCTAGGTCTTGTGTTATCCTGATTGTGTTTCCACAATACTCAAATTGTTTCTTCCTAGCTGCTTGTAATATTTTCTCCTTGACCAGAGAACTCTGGAATTTGGGTATAATATTCCTAGGTATTTTCTTTTGGGGATCTTTTTTAACAGGCAATGGGTGACTTCTTTCCATTTCTATTTTGCCCTCTGATTCTAGCATATCAGGGAAATTTTCTTTGAGAATTTCTTGAAGGATTATGTCTAGGCTTTTTTTATGATCATGGCTTTCAGGTAGTCCAATAATTTTTAAATGATCTCTCCTGGATCTATTTTCCAGGTCAGTGGTTTTTCCAGTGAGATTTTTCATATTGCCTTCTATTTTTTCATTTGTTTGGATCTGTTTTATATTATCTTGATTTCTTATAAAGTCACTAACTTCCATTTGCTCCAGTCTAATTTTGAAGGAAATAGTCTCTTCAGTGAGTTTTTGAAATTCCTTTTCCATCTGGGCAATTTAGCTTTTTAAGGCATTCTTCTCCTCATTGACTTTTTGGGCCTCTTTTGCCATTTGGGTTAGTCTATTTTTTAAGGTGTTATTTTCTTCAATATTTTTTGGGTCTCCTTTAGCAGGCTGTTGACTTGCTTTTCATGATTTTCTTTCATCTTTCTCATCTCTCTTCCCATTTTTTCCTTCACTTCTCTTACTTGATTTTCAAAACTCTTCTTGAGCTCCTCCATGGCCTAACCAGTTCATATTTTTCTTGGAGGCTTTTGATGCAGGAGTTTTTCCTTTGTTGTCTTCTTCTCATTCTGTGTTTTGATCCTTTTGGTGGCCAAAAAAGGATTTTATGGTTTGGTTGTGCTTCCTCTGCTTGCTCATCTTGCCAGCAATTACCCTCTGAATGGTCACTTGGTCCCCCTCTGATCTGCAGGCCAGGAGCTCTGGAGGCAACCACATGGCAGCAGCTGCAGCCACTGTACCTCCTCTACCTCTCACCCCCAGGGGCAGGGGCCAGAAGGCACTCTTCTATCAACCAGTTCCAACAGAGTTCCCCACTGACCTTTTGCTTTCTCTTCAGCTTTTATGGGTTGAGCTGTCTGGAAACTGCCATAACTGCTGGTGATTCACTCTCCTGAAATCTTCTCTGGCTTGTCTGAGCTGCTGGATGGGGCCTCCCCAGGCTGGGTGTGGCTCATGCGGGACTGTGCTAGGCTCCCAGCTCAGTGTGATAGACCCAGTGTGATAGACCCTTCTAGTTGGCCTACCAGGCTTGCTTCAGCAGGAGATTTGTTTCTCTCTGTCACTTTGAGGGGTCTGTAGCTCTAAAATCGGTTTAGAGTAACATTTTACAGGTATTGGAGGTGGTTGTGGTGGGAGCTCATGGAATTTCCTGCTTCTACTGCATCATCTTGGCTCTGCCCCTCTCAAGTGTAAATCTGACTAGTTAATCAACTCCAATGGTATCTTATTACTTCCAGGATAAAATACATACTATATTTAGCTTTAAGAGCTCTTTACAGTATGATCCTATCCTGCCTTTCCAGCTTTATTGTACATTTCTTCCTCTTGCACTCTATGATCTAGCCAAACACAGCTTTCCATCTCCCATCTCTGTGCCTTTGTACAAAATGTTCACCATATCTGGAATACTCTTCCCCTCTCCTTTTTGAAAACCTTGCTCTCTTAAAAGTTCAGTTCAAGAGCCTTTTTCTTCAGGATGCCTTTTCTGATTTTCCCAGTTGTTAACACTTTACTTTAAATTAAACTCTTCCCTATACCTCGCATGAATGGCTTACTCATCTCTATCTCAGAATTTTTATCTTACTTAAATTCATAGTTGATGTCATTTTCTAGTTGCTGAATCCAAAATAGGTAGGAGGAACTTAAGGAAACTTCTGATGCTTGTCAGACCACAATGGGCAGCTCAATCAAGAAAGTTTCACTCAAATTAATCAACTTGAAGTGCCAAAGTGTCTTCAGTGCATATCCTTGTTGAACATTCTTTTCATGCTAAGGCTAAGTAAATCTTTTGTTAACTATTGAATGATCTGTAAATGTCTCATTTAGTTCTAGTATTAAATGTAAATGATCAAAGGCCTTGCCTGAGACAGGCCCAACCCATAACAAAGTGCTTAATAAATCTTTGTTGAGTTGAATCAAATTTCTGTACATTTTATTCATTGTGAAAGTCAAAATATAAGCACTGGATATAGTTGTCATTCATATATGTATATATAGCACTCTCACAGAACCTTCTATACACTATAAACTTTGCAACCACTTAACCTCTGTTACTGGTTGGAAAAGGATGACTATAGTAAGGTGCATCAGACATAATGTCCATGCCCAAGTCAAGTTCATTCTCAGATGTACTTCTGCACTTTCTCTCACAACTGAAAATTTCCTCTGGAGAGAGTGTGAGGGCAATACTCTGTATCTACCACTTAATCTGTATCTACTGTATCTGTATCTACTCTGTATCTACCACTTAATGCTCAAGATCTCACATTAAGTTGCCCAAGAAATGGTGGCCAAGATTTCAGGCAACATTTGCTGATATAGCCAGTAAAGTAAAGAATATATTCCCACCAACAACCCAATGTCACCCCTCCAAGCTGCATTGCTACAATCTCTGCCAAATTCTCTCAACCAATCAATAAGCATTTATTAAGTGCTAGATGTTGTACTGGGTCCTAGGGATACAAAAACAAAGAATGAAACAATCTCTATTTAAAAGGAGTTTATATTCTAATGAGGAGGAGGATGAGCTCAAAAGTATATACAAAATAAATAAAATGTGAATAAATATAGATAAATACAAAGGAGTTAAATAAAAGATGGTTTGGGAAGGAGGGCACTAGTAGTTGGAAATGGTGCTTGAGGAAGGAAAGGACCCCATGAAGCAAACATGAAGAAGGAATGCATCCTGAGCACAGGTGATGGCCAATACGAAAGGAAGGGAGGTGGGACAAGGAGGAACCAGATCTCAGTGAAAATGAGCCAACAAAAAACAGTCTTGGGTGGCAGCTAGGTGGCACAGTGAATAGAGCATCCACCCTGGAGTTAAGAGGACCTGAGTTCAAATCCAGCCTCAGACACTTGACACTTACTAGCTGTGTGGTGGTAGGCAAGCAACTTAACCCCAATTGCCTTGCCTTCCCCCTCCAAAAAAAACCAAAGCAAAACAAAATAATCTTGGGCAGATTTTAATACAATGGAAGAGAAAGAAGACTGATTATAAGGGGCATGAAGAATGAATGGACCATGAAAAAGAAGAAGCAGCAAGTGCAGAATATTCTTTCTAGAATTTTGGCAATAAAAGGGAGAAAAAAGATGGCACAGTAGCTCAATGTGTATCAGGATTAAGGCAAGGTTGTTGTTTAAAACAGGATATGCATTATAAGTCTATATATTTCTATGGATATCTCTATTATCTATCTGTCTATCTTCTATCTATCTATCTATTTATCTATCTATCTATCTCTATCAATCTACCTATATCTATATGTGAATGTGTTTATAGGCAAAGAAGAAAGAAGTCATCAACTATAAAGACAAAGTGTGTAATTGTGTATACTCTGGTAAAGTTAGTTAAAATGTTAAATGTGTCATGTGGACAATCAATAAAGAGAATTGCTATCACTTCCAGCATAAGGGAGAATGACATAGTGCAATTAGCACTGGATTAGAAATCAGAAGGGGCATCTGGGTGGTTCAGTGGATAAAGCACTGGGCCTGGACTGAGCTTCCTGAATTCAAATCTGGCTGCAGACATTTACTAGTTGTGTGACCCTGGGCAAGTCACTAACCTGGCTTAGCTTCCTCATTTGTAAAATGAGCTGGAGAAGAAAGTGTCATTTCTTTTTTTTTTTTTTAAATAATTAATTAATTAAATTTACTTTTAGTTTACAACATTCAGTTCCATAATACCTTGAGTTTCAAATTTTCTCCCCTTCCCTCTCCTCTGCCCCACCCCCATGGTGGCATGCAATCAAATATAGGATCTACAAATACCTTCACATTAAACAATAGTCAGGTTATAAAGATACCCAATGGAATGAACAATGAGAAAGAGGAAACAAAACAAAACAAGAAAAAGAAAGAGAGCAAGTAGTTTGCCTCAATCCGCATTCAGACTCTGTAGTTCTTTCTCTGGATGTGGATAGCCCTTTCCGTCATGAGTCTTTTGGTGTTGTCTTACAGTCTTGCATTGCTGAGAAAAGCCCAGTCTATCAAAGTCAGTCATCACACATAACGTTGTGTTGGTAATTGTGTACAAATTTCTCCTGGTTCTGCTCTTCTCACTTCTTCTCACTCTTCTCTCTTCTCTTCTCTGTTCTGCTCTTCTCTATATAAACATCAGTTTATATAAATTTCTACAGGTTATTATGAAGTCCATCTGCTCCTCATTTCTTATAGCACAATAGAATTCTATTACATTCGTATACCACAACTTGTTCAGCCATTCCCCAATTGATGGACATTCCCTTGATTTCCAATTCTTTGCCACCACAAAAAGGGCTGCTATAAATATTTTTATACATACAGGTCCTCTTCCCACTTCCATGATCTCTTTGGGATACAGCCCTAGAAGTGATATTGCTGGGTCAAAGGGTATGCACTTATTTATAGCCCTTTAGGCATAGTTCTAGATTGCTCTCCAGAATGGCTGGATCAATTCACAACTCCACCAACAATGCATTAGCGTTCCATTTTTTCCACATCCTGTCCAGCATTTATCATTTTCCTCTTTTGTAATCTTAGACAATCTGACTGGTGAGATGTGGTACCTCAGAGTCATTTTGATTTGCATTTCTCTAATCACTAGTGATTTAGAGCATTTTTTTCCATAGGCTTATAGATATCTTTAATTTCATCCTCTGAAAACTACCATTTATCAATTGGGGAATGACTTGTATTCTTATAGATTTGACTCAGTTCTCTGTATATTTTAGAAATAAGGCCTTTATCAGAGACACTGGTTGTAAAACTTCTTTCCCAATTGTCCACTTCCCTCTTAATCTTGGTTACATTGGCTTCATTTGCACAGAAACTTTTCAATTTAATGTAATCAAAATTATCCATTTTGCATTGTATAATGCTCTCTAACTCTTGTTTGGTCATAAAATTTTCTTTTCTCCATAAATCTGACAGGTAAAACTATTCCTTGCTCTCTCATATTGCTTACAGTATCAGCATTTATACCTAGATTGTGCACCCATTTCGACTTGATTTTGGTATATTGTGTTAAATATTGGTCTATGACCAGTTTCTGCCATATTATATTCCAGTTTCCCCAGAAGATTTTGTCAAATAATGAGTTCTTATCTCAAAAACTGGGGTCTTTGGGTTTATCAAAGATTATTATAGATTTATTTACAGATTATTTATTTATATTATTTATATATTTATTTATATTATTTATAAATTATTTATAGATTACTATAGTCATTGACTGCTGAGTCTCGTGTACCCAATCTATTCCATTGATCCATTACTCTATTTGTCAGCCAGTACCAAGTAGTTTTGATGACTGTTGCTTTATAATACAGATTAAAATCTGGTATAGCTAGTCCACCTTTCTTAGCATTTCTTTTTATTAATTCCCTTGATATTCTGGACCTCTTGTTCTTCCAAATGAATTTTGTTACTATTTTTTTGAGCTCTATAAGTAATTTTTTGGTAGATTGATTGGTATGGCACTAAATATGTAATTTAATTTAGGTTAAATTGTTATTTTAATTATATTAGCTCGATCAGCCACGAGCAATTGATGTTTTTCCAATTAGTTAGATCTGACTTTATTTGTCTGAAAAATGCTTTGTAACTGTGTTCATATAGGTCCTAGGTTTGTTTTGGCAGGTAGATTCCCAGATATTTTATAATGTCTACAGTAACTTTAAATGGAATTTCTCTTTTTATCTCTTGCTGTTGAGTTTTGTTGGAAATAAATAGGAATGCTGAGGACTTATGTGGGTTTATTTTATATCCTGTGACTTTGCCAAATTTATTTATTATCTCAAGTAGTTTTTTACTTGATTTTCTAGGATTCTTTAAGTATATCATCTGCAAAGAGTGATAGCTTAGTCTCTTCTTTGCCTAATTTAATTCCTTCAATTACTTTTTCTTCTCTTATTGCTACTGCTAATATTTATAGTACCAAATTGAATAAGAGGACTGATGGTGGACATTCTTGTTTCACCCCTGATCTTATTGGAAATGCTTCTAGCTTATCCCCATTACATATAATACTTGCTGATGGTTTTAGATAGATGCCACTTATTATTTTAAGGAAGACTCCATTTATTCCTACACTTTCTAGTGTTTTTAACAGCAATGGGTGTTGTACTTTGTCAAAAGCCTTTTCTGCATCTATTGAGATAATCATATGGTTTCTGCTAGTTTTGTTGTTGATGTGATCAATTCTACTGATAGTTTTCCTAATATTGAACCATCTTTGCATTCCTGGAATAAATCCTATCTGATCAAAGTGTATTATTCTTGTGCTAAGTTGCTGTAGTCTTTTTGCTAATATTTTATTTAAAATTTTTGTATCTATATTCATGAGGAAAATTGGTCTATAATTTTCTTTTTCCATTTTGTGTCTTTCCAATTTAGGTATCAGTACCATATTTGTGTCATAAAAAGAATTTGGTAGGACTCCTTCTGGAGAAGAAAATGGCAAACCACTCCACTATCTCTGCCAGGAAACTCCCACATGAGTTAATGAAGAGTTGGACATGATTTTAAAAATGACTAAACAATATGGAGTCATTAGGGGCAGGTAGGTGGTGCAGTAAATAGAGCACCAGCCCTGGAGTCAGGAGGACCTGAGTTCACATCTGACCTCAGACATTTGACAAACTTACTAGTCATGTGACTTTGGGCAAGTCACTTAATCCCAATTGCCCTGCCTCCCCCGCTCCAAAAAAAAAAAAAAAAAACCAAACAAACAATATGGAGACAGAAGATCTTGGTTCAAATTCTAGCTCTGCCATTTACTAGCTGACTTAGTACTATGTGACTTTGCACTTCAATTCAACAAACATCTGTTAAGTGCTAAGTGCCAAGCTCTGTGCCAAGTGTTGAAATAAAAAGACGAAATCAAAATAGCTCCTTCCCTCAAGGAGACTAGATTCTCATGGGGGAAATAGCATGCACATGCATAAGTTGATACAAAATGTATGCAAAATAAATATAAATTAATTTTAGAGAAGGAACACTGAAAACCAGGTAAATCAGAAAAGGCCTTTTTTAGGAAAATGGCCCTCAAACTAAGCCTTAAAGGGAACTAAGGATTACAAGAGGTAAAATAAGTAGGGAGAACATTCAAGGCATACAAAACCATGGAGGTATGAGGTACAACAGGTGCATGGTTATCAGTTAGTAGGCCAGTTTGATTGGAAGGTAAAAAGAATATACAATCATTCTGAAAAGAACATTTGGAGCCAGTTTGGGAAAAGTTTTAAATGTCAAACAAAAGGTTCTGTTCAAATTATCTGAATCTGTAAGTCAACAAGCATTGTTATTAAGTGTACAAAATAACGAAGAGCAAAATAAACCGAACCAAGATTACAATGTATACAGTAACAGCAATACTATTTTAAGAACAACTTTGAGCAAACAAGTCATTTTGACTATTATAAATACCCAAATTAACTATAAAGAACATATGAAGGAAGATACTATCTGTATCCAGAAAAAGAACTGACAAATAGAAGTATGTATAGAATAATTTTACACCCCACCCCAAAATATGTATATATAGTATATATAAATACACACATATACATATGTATACACATATATACATATATGTGTCTAATGGTTGCTATCTCTAGGGTGGGGAAGAGAGTAAAAAAAGGAAAAATAGAGAAATTTACATGGTAACTTTTTTATATATTTAAAAGGAATGGCAACTTGTACATAACAGACTTGCAGTTTCATTGCATTTTTTTATTATGATATGCTATGAAAATGCTTGTTTTATTATGTAGATTAAAAATGAAATAAATTTTAAAAATTTAAAGCACTTATTTTGTGCCAGACACTATACTAAGGGCTGGGGATAAAAAGAAAAGGGAAAAAATAGTTCTTCCCTTAAGAAACTTACATTATAATAAGAGAGACAACAGGTAAAAATGGGGAACATCCAAGATATACACATAGTTGATAAAAAGTATTCTCAGAGGGGAATGTAGTAGCAGCTAGGGAAACTGGGAAAAGCTTTTTGCAGAAGATGAGACTTGAGCTGAGTCTTTGGAGGAAGCAAAAAGGCAGAGCAGAGTGGAGAGTGGAGAGAGTGCAGAACATTCTGGGCTTGACCAACAGCCAGTATAGAAACATGGAGATGGAAGATGAAGTGTGTGTGTGGACCATTGATTAATTAGACCAGTAGATCTGGATTGTGGAGTAAAAAGAGGTAGTAAAATCTAAGAAGACTGCAAAGGTAAGATGGGGGCCAGTTATGAAGAGTTTTAAATGTCAAGTAGAGGAAATTATATTTGGTCCTGAAGGTAATAGGGGGTCACTGGAACTCATTGAATAGGAAAGTGACATTATCAGACCCATGCTTTATTTTTTATTTTTCAGATAAATGCAACTTTGTTATTTTAAAAAAGTCAAAATGATTCAACTAAAGCAGAGGCTGTGGATGATTCGTATTTCCACTTGGGTAGGAGCACTCTCTTGGTCTTATAGAATGGAGCCAGCTGGTGAATTTGGCTCTCACTCAGAATCAAACAGAATTTAGAATCCTTATCCTTTCTGTTTCTCTCAAAATACTTGTGAACAGTAATAGCTTTCTTGATCAAGTGATAAAAACCCTTAGAAAGATCAGGAGCAAATCCTTTGGACTTCAGGATTCTCAAAAAAAAATTTTTACGAGTCACAAAGTATGACTTGTACCACACTATAAGAAGCTCAGGATTGTACCAATCTGTGAAGGAGTCAAACTCTTCTTGGCCAACTTTGTAGATCTGGTGTTTCACATCATCTGAGGATTTTATTAAACAAGATCATGATGTTTAGCTATGTGGGCATTCTGTAGCAGCAGTATGTCAGAAGTGACTGGGATAGGCCATTTCCAACAGTGTGCATACAACCCATTATGGTTAGGATCAGGCAGAGAAAGGAAGAGAACAGTAGGGAGCAGAGGAAGAAGTCATTTAACTTGATGGAAGCAAAAGAGCTCCTTCAGACCCATGCTTTAGAAAATCACTTTGGCAGCTAAGTGGAGGATGAATTGGAATAAGGAGAGATCTGAGGCAAGTAGATCAATTAGACCTCTCCTGGATCACTACCTTGTTGTGGTGGAGGGGCTTGCATAACTCAGTAAAACTATGAGCTATGTCATGTAGGGTTACCCAAGATGAACAGGTCATAGGGGAGAGTTCTAACAAAAGGCAATCAACTGGAGAAAGAAATGGTGGACCACTCCAGTATCTTTGCTTTACGATCCACATGGACAGTATGGAAGTACCTGGTATACTATGGTCTACAGAGTTATGAAAAGTTGTTCACAACTGAGCAACAAGTTCAATTAGAAGGCTATTGCTATTGCTATTGCTATCAGGCAAAAGATGAATAGGGCCTGGATTAGACTGATATTTGTATGTTAAGTGGAGAGAAGATGTGGAGAAGGATGCATATAAGAGACATTTTGAAGGTAGAATCAATGAGATTTTGCAACAAATTGGATGTGAAGGGTGACAGTGAAAAAGTTGAGAATGATCCAAAGGTTGCATGCAGTTCAGGGTAACTGGGAGGAGAATGATACCCTCAGCAGCAATAAGAAAGTTTGAAAAAGGGGAAGGCTTGAGGAGAAAGATACTGAGGTTTTTTGTTTGTTTGTTTGTTCATATAAAGTTTACGATGAATACAGGACACGGAGTTCAAACTTCCAAAAGGCTTAGAAGAAAGAGAGAAGATTTGGGATTGGATGATAACTGGACTCTTTTTTCTTTTGCTTTTTGGAGAGGGGAAGCCAGGGGAATTTGGATTAAGTGACTTGCCCAAGGTCACATGGCTAGTAAGTGTTAAGTGTCTGAGTCCAGATTTGAACTCAGGGCCTCCTGACTCTAGGGCTGGTGCTCTATTCACTGTGCCACCTAGCCATCCCTAACTGAACTCTTAACAGCTGATGAAAAGGTCAAGATGGTATAGACTAGAGCAAAAAAAGAAGAGGTGCCAAGACAGATTCTTGTAGGGTCACCAAGGGTTAGTGGGCATGCCATAGACGAAGAACCAGCCAAGAAGATGATGAAGAAACATTTGGACAGATAGAAGGAAATATTGAAGAGAAGTAGGAGATGTGTCAGAAAAAAACATAGAAAGGAGAGAGAATATAGGAGGAGAAGGTGACTAATAATGTCAAATGCTGCTTTAGTTTTCTAATATGCAAAAATAAGGATATTTGTCTATCTCATAGACAAATGAGGCTCTAGGATTACATGTATAAATAACTCTGTAAATCACAAGGTACGAGGTTATTATTTTATACTTTAAGGTCAGAGAGGTGAATAGGAGTTGTTTATGGTTCTATATTTTAAGCACTGTTTTAAAGTTACCAGGGAGAGGAGAAACTTTGTCTTACTCCATATTAGTAGATTGTAATGAAAACATCTGAACACAGGAGAAAAGAGAAAAAGAATGGGAAGTAGAAGATGAGAATAACCAGACCCTTAACAAATTAACCACTAAACCAGAGCAATAAAATAAACTTTTTAGTTTTAGGAAAGTGAGGACAAGAAATTTGATCCCAGTTTTTTTTTAAAAGAAGATGAAAGTAAATATTTTATTTCAGTTTTATAAATAAAAACACAAAAAATCACCAGCTCTTCTCAGGACATAGATATTAGAAAACCTACATTAAATAATCATTCTTTCTACTTCCCCAGCTGAAGCGGCTTTTATTGTCCACAGTAGAATTGGATGTGATGGAAAGAGGCAATGTTGGGACTTCCTGCAACCTGTGTAAACAGGCCTTCTAGCAGCAGAATCTCAGGTTAAGTGGCTATTTGCACAGCTATTTTATTTATGTTGTGACCAAGAAATTACTATAAGCATAGTAGCCTTGGAAAAAGGAGTCATGGGCTAGTTTCAAAAGGTCGCATGTCTGAGAAAATCAGCCCACAACCTCAATACCTTTCTCCCCATGTCGAAATGACCTTCTTCACTGCCCATCAGGACCAACATTCTCATTTCAATTTTCTCTCAGTTTCAACTGCTCTAAGAATCCACTTGAAAGAATGAGATTTTTTTGACCACCCATGAAAGACACTATAAACACAAGCCTTGACAAGGCTATTGAACAACCAATTTGGCTATTGTGGCTGAATTGACCATGTGTTTGGTTGAGTTGGTTAACAAATTGGTTAAGGAGAAATACCATAGCAGATGCTGAAAAATGAGAACTAATTGGCCCGTGCTATACTTTTCCACAGAAATCAGTTAATTCTGAATAAATTTCTAATTATCGTATGATATGCTCACATGGGACAGAGAGATAAAGTGTTTCTGTCTGTCTTATCTCTGCTTTCTCCCTTAAGAAATCTTATACATTTCAATGGCTTCAGCTCTCACTTTGATGGAGATGACTCCCAAATCTTTCTCTCTGATACTGAACTCTTTGTCAAACTCCAGACTGGGATCTTCAATTGCCTTCAGGATATTTCCACATATATATATATATTCCACCACTACCTAAAACTCAAGGTGTCCTGATGAAATTATTGTACTTTCCCTTAAATAGATTTAAGGTTTAGAATTCATTTTTGTCAGTCACACTGCCCTACCATTCAGTGATCTCCCACATTTGAAACCTTGGTGGGGCTTCAATCCCCAACTCTTTTTTTCCTTTATGCTCACATATCTAATGAATTACCAAGTTCTGTCTTTGCTATCTCTATCATATCTATAGCCTCCTTTCTATTTCCACTGCTACCCTTATTAGGTCCTTATTACTATTTGAGTAGACCAGAAGTTCTCAAAGTATGGTCCAAGGATCACTATGGGATCAAACTATTTTCATAATATTAAGACGTTACTTGTATCTTAAATCCTTGTCCCTTTTCCAAGTACTTATCTGTGTGAGGCTATATTTCCTTCATATACCTCAACCAAAACAACTTATCATAACAGATTGAATACAGAAGCAGAAATAAGAAACCAGTTATCTTTTATTAATATAATTTATTTTCGGGGGAAATTTTATATATATATATATATGTATATATATATATATATATATTTTAAAAGTACATGTAGAAACAATTTCTAACATTTGGGTTTTTTTTTTCTTTTTGGATGGGGGAAAGTAAGGCAACTGCCGTTAAGTGACTTGCCCAAGGTCACATGGCTAGTAAGTGTTAAGTGTCTGAGTTCACATTTGAACTCAGGTCCTCCTGAGTCCAGGGCCAGTGCTCTATTCACTTCTAAACCTAGCTGCCCCTCTAACATTTGTTTTTTAAAAATCTAAATTACAAATTCTCTCCCTCCCTTCCACCCTTTGAAAATACAAGCAATTTGATATAAATTATATATGTACAGTCATGCAAAACAAATGTCCATATTAGACAGGTTGCAAAAGAAAACAAACACACACAGAGTAAAAAAACCATATCTTGATCTACATTCAGACTCTATCAGTTCTTTTGCTGGATGTAGATCACATTTTTTTCCCATGATTTGGAATTGTCTTGGATCTTTGTATTGCTGAAAATAACTAAGGCATTCACTGTGGATCATCATACAATATTGCTCTTACTACGTACAATGTTCTTTTGGTTCTGCTCACTTCACTGTGCATCAGTTCATGTAAATCTTTCCAGGTTTTTCTGAAGTCATCCCACTTATCATTTCTTATACACATTGGTATTTAATTACAACCATATACCACAACTTGTCCAGCCATTCCTTAATTGATGGGCATCACCTCAATTTTCAATTCTTTGATACCACAAAAAAAAGAGCTGCTATAAATATTTTTGTACATGTAGGAACTTCCCCTTTTTAATGATCTCTTTGGGATATATATCTAGTAGTGGTATTGCTGGATCAAAGGATATGCACAGTTTTATAACCCTTTGGACATAGTTCAAAATTGCATTCCAGAATGCTTGGATCAGTTCACAATTCTACCAACAATGCTTTAGTTTCCCAATTTTCCCACATCCTGCCCAACATTTATCATTTTCTTTTTTTGTCAAATAATCTGATTGGTATGAGGTGGTATCTCAGAGTAATTTTCATTTGCATTTCTCTAATCAGTAGTGATTTAGAGTATTTTTAAAATATGACTATAGATAGCTTTGATTTGTTTGTCTGAAAACTGCCTGTTCATATCCTTTGACCATTTATCAATTGTGGAATTACTTGTAGTCTTATAAACTTCTCACTTCTCTATATTTTTGAGATATGATGCTTTTATCAGAGATGCTTGCTGTAAAAAAAAAAAAATTCCCCAGCTTTCTGCTTTCCTTCTAATCTTGGCAGCATTGATTTTGTTTGTTCAAAAACTTTTAAATTTAATATAATCCAAATTACCCATTTTACATCTTATCTATCACTTGTTTGATTATGAATTCTCCCCTTATCCATAGATCTGAGAGGAAAAGTATTACTTGCTATCCTCATTTGTTTATGGTATCATCCTTTATGTTTAAATCATGTACCTATTTTTACCTTCTCTTGGTATAATACAGAATAAGATGCTGGTCTATTCCAAATTTCTGCCATACTGTTTCCCAGTTTTTTCAGCAGTTTTTATCAAATAGTGAGTTGTTGTCCCAAAAACATGAGTCTCTGGGTTTATCAATCACTAGATTACTGTGGTCATTAACAACTAGATATTGTGTACTTCATTTATTCCACTGGTGGATGGTGTTTTTCATCATAAGTATTTTGGAGATATCTTAGATCATTGTATTGCCAAGGATAGCTGTTATTCACAGCTGATCATTGTAACAATACTGTTGCTACTGTGTATAGTGTTTGCCTGGTTCTACTCACTTCACTTTGCATCAGTTCATATGTCTTCGCAGATTTTTCTGAAACCATCCAGTTCATCATTTTTTATACCACAATAGTATTTCGTCACAATAATATATGACAACTTGCTTATCATTTCCCCAATTGATGGGCACCACCTTGATTTCCATTTCTTTACCATTGCAAAAAGAGCTGCTATAAATATTTTTGTACATATGCATCCTTTTTCTCTTCCTTCCTTCCTCTTTGAGATACACACCTAGTAATGTTTTTGCTTGAATCAAAGGATATGCATAATTTTATAACCCTTTGGGCATTGTTCCAAATTGTTCTCCAGAGTGATTCAATCAGTTCACAACTCCTCCAACAGTAAATTAATGTTCCCATTTTTGTTAGTCCTCCAACTGTAAATTAGTGTTCCAACATTTGTCATTTTACTTTTCTGTCATATTAGCTTATCTGATAGATTTGAGGTGGTATCTCAGAGTTGTCTTAATTTTCTTATATCTAATCAACACTTATTTACGGTATTTTCTATCTGAAAATCTATACTATCTGAAAATACTATACAGTATATGGCAATAGATAGTTTGATTTCTTCATCTGAAAATTGTCAGTTTATAGCCGTTGTTAGTCAATTGGGGAATGACTTGTATTCTTATATATTTGACTAAGTTCTCCATATTTTTCAGAAACGAAGCCTTTATCAGAGAAATTTGCTGTAAAAAATTTTCCCCAGTTTTTTTACTTTCCTTCTAATCTTGGTTGCATTGGTTTTGTTGTGCAAAACTTTAAAAATTTGATGTGACCAAAATTATCCATTTTACTTACCTTAATGCTTTCTATCTGTTACTTGGTCATAAATTCTTCCCTTATCAGTAGATCTGACACATAATATATTCCATAATCCCATAAGTTGCTTATGATACCACCCTTTATGTCTAAATCATGCACCCAGTTTGACCTTACCTTGATATATAATTTGAAATGTTGGTTAAAAGTAGTTTCTGCCAAATTGCTTTGCAATTTTTCCAACAATTTCTGTCAGATAGAAAATTCTTCCCAAAGCTTGGATCTTTGGGTTTATCAACCACTAGATTACTATAGTTATTTACTACTGTGTATTATATACTTAATCTATTCCATTGATCTACCATTTTGTTTCTTAGCCATAAGTAGATTGCTCTTATGACTGCCATTTTGTAATACAATTTGAGTTCTGGTACTGCTACACCACTTATTTCACATTTATTTTGTTAATTACCCTGATATTCTTGACCTTTTGTTCTTCCAGATAAATTTTGCTTTTATTTTTAATAGTTTTATAAAACAATTTTTTGGTATTTTGATTGATAAGGCACTGAGCAAGTAAATTAATTTAAGTAGAATTTTCATTTGTATAATATTGGCTTGGTAGGGGCGGCTAGGTGGCGCAGTGAATAGAGCGCCAGCCCTGGAATCAGAAGGACCTGAGTTTGGCGCCGGCCTCCGACACTTAATCCACACAAACAAAAACCTAGCCGTGTAACCTTGGGCAAGTTACTTAACCCCAATTGCCCTAAAGGGGCGGCTAGGTGGCGCAGTGAGTAAGAGTGCCGGCCTCGGAGTTTGGATGACCCGAGATCAGATCCGGCCTCAGAAAATGAGCACCCACGCATAAACAATGACTAGCCGTGTAACCTTGAGCAAGTTACTTAACCCCAATTGCTTTAAAAAAAAAAAATATTGGCTTGGTCTACCTATGAACAATTAATATTTCCCCAATTATTTAAATCTGCCTTTATTTGTGTGAAAAGTGTTTTGTAATTGTGTTCATATAGCTCCTGGGTTTCTCTTCACAGGTAGACTTCCAAATATTTTATTTTATCTACAATTATTTTAAATAAAATTTCTCTATCTTTTTAAATTTTTAATAAATACATTTTTATTTTTCAACATTCATTTCCACAAGATTTTGAGTTACAATTTTTCCTCTACCCATCTTTTCCCTACCCCTCACCCAAAAATAGCAAGACTACTGAATACCCCTTGCCCAATCTGTTCAATCTTATATCCTCCCCTTTCATTCCCTAACTTCCTAGTAGGGCCAGATGGGTTCCTATACCCCAGTACTTGTTTATCTTATTTCCCAGTTGCATGTAAAAACCAATTTTTAAATATTTGTTTTTAAAACTTTGAGTTCCAGATTTTTTTCCCCTTCTTCCCTCCCCCACTGGGAAAATAAGCGATTCAATATAGATTGTACATGTGTAGTTACCCAAATCATTTCCATAGTAATTATATTGTGAAAGACTAACTATATTTCCCTCCATCCTATCCCACCCCCACTTACTCTATTTTCTCCTTTGACCCTATCCCTTTTCAAAAATGTTTCCTTCTAACTACCTTCTCCCCTAATTTGCCCTCCCTTCTATCCTCCACCCTCTTATCCCCTTGCTCCTTATTTTCCTGTAGGGTAACATACCCAATTGAGTGTGTATGTTATTTCCTCCTTGGGCCAATTCAATGAGAATCAGGTTGTCCAATTCCCTTTCACCTTCCTTCTCTCCCCCTCCATTGTAACAGTTTTCTCTTAACTCTTTTATATGAAATAATTTACCCTAATCTATCACTCCCTTTCTTCTTCTCCCAACAAATTCCTCTATCACCTATTAATTTTATTTTTTAGATATCATCCCTTCATATTCAACTCATCCTGTGTCTTCTGTGTATGTATAAATGAACATACAAATGCCCATAATCACATATATTTATATACACATATATCCTCCTATACATACATATATATGTATGTATACACACATATATACTTATATATTCTCTTCAGCTATAATCCTACTGAGAAAAGTATTATGAGTTACAATTATCATTTTTCGATATAGGAATGTAAAAAGTTCATCGTTAATGTTCCTTATGATTTCTTTTTCCCGTTTACCTTTTCATGTTCTCTTGCTTCTTGTATTTGAAAATCAAATTTTCTGTTCTGCTCTGGTCTTTTCATCAAGAATGCTTGAAAGTGGGGTGGCTAGGTGGTGCAGTGAGTAGAGCGCTGGCCCTGGAGTCAGAAGGACCTGAGTTCAGATCTGGCCTCAGACACTTAATACACACAAACAAAAACCTAGCTGTGTGACCTTGGGCAAGTTACTTAACCCCAATTGTCCTCAAAAAAGGAAGAAAAATGCTTGAAAGTCCTCTATTTCATTGAATATCCACATTTTCCCCTGTAACATTATACTCAGTTTTGCTGGGTAGGTGGTTCTTGGTTTTAATCCTAGCTTCTTTTGACCTCCAGAACATCATATTCCAAGCTCTTTGATCCCTTAGTATAGAAGCTGCTAGGTCTTGTGTTATCCTGCTTGTGTTTCCACAATACTCAAGTTGTTTCTTCCTGACTGCTGATAAAATATTATTTATATATATATATATATAAAATATATATTTTTAAAATAAATATAAATATATAAATAAGTATAAAAATATTATATATATAAAATATATATCCTGATAAAATATTATATATTTTATCCTTGACCTGGGGACTCTGTAATTTGGCTATAATATTCCTAGGGGTTTTCTTTTTGGGATCTTTTTCAAGAGGTGATCAGTGAATTCCTTCAATTTCTATTTTGCCCTCTTCACCCCAGGACCCCCACCCAAGACTGCAACCCAGATCCAAGCAGGGCAAAGCAAGAGAATCCTGCCTGATTCACTGATCACCTCTTGAAAAAGATCCCAAAAATAAAACCCCTAGGAATATTATAGCCAAATTCCAGAGTCCCCAGGTCAAGGATAAATTATAAGCAGTCAGGAAGAAAAAACTTGAGTATTGTGAAAACACACAAGACCTAGCAGCTTCTACACTAAGGGATCAAAGAGCTTGAAATATGATATTCTGGAGGTTAAAAGGAGCTAGGATTAAAACCAAGAACCACCTACCCAGCAAAACAGAGTATAATGTTACAGGGAAAAATATGGATATTCAAGGAAATAGAGGACTTTCGGGATGGTTAGGTGGCGCAGTGAGTAGAGCGCTGGTCCTAGAGTAAGAAGGATCTGAGTTCAGATCTAGCCTCAGACACTTAACACACACAAACAAAAAACCTAGCTGTGTGACCTTGGGCAAGTTACTTAACCCCAATTGCCCTCCAAAAACAAAATAGGGGACTTTCAAGCATTCTTGATGAAAAGACCAGAACTGAACAGAAAATTTGACTTTCAAATACAAGAAGCAAGAGAAGCATAAAAAGGTAAACAAGAAAAAGAAATCATAAGGAATTTATTAAAGATGAACTACTTATATTCCTACATGGACAAACAATAATTGTAACTCATGAAACTTTTCTCACTATGAGGATAGTTGAAGGGAATATGTGTATATTTGTGTACATATGAATATATATATGTATATATGAATATATGTTTATATGTAAGATGGGATGGGGGAGGACATAAGAAAGAACAGATTGGGGCAAAGGATATTCAGTATGCTTGCTATCTTGGAGTGAGGGATAGGGGAGAGATAGAGAGAAAATTTGTAACTCAAAATCTTGTGGAAATGAATGTTGAAAACTAAAAGCAAATGAATGAACAAATGAATAAATAAATAAATTTATTTTTTAAAAAAGAATTCAAACTCCTTGAGGGTAGGGAATACTTTTCCCTTTCTTTGTAACTCCAAAGCTTAGCACAGTGTATGGAACATAATAGACACTTAATAAATACTTGAACAATTCACCTACTTTAAAAGAAACTATATATGGACAGGCTCACTTCCTTATTTTAACCATGAATATCTTTCTCTCTCTTTTTTGCTTTTAATTTTTATAATTCTGAACTCATAATGAAAAAGCATTTATGTGTGTATAGAAGATCATGCAGAGTGGGTTCTCTATGAAACTGTAAGCCTCCATTTCAAAATGCTTGCTTTTTGTATATGTGATAAATTCTACATCCTACTTTCAAAACGGGCTTATTTCTGCATCCTTTCGAATTCCCTTCTCTTTTGTGCATTTGGAAAAAAATGTTTCAATGGCTCTCTTTTGGGGGCATTGTTATTGCTAATCTTCCCTCTCCACCATCCAACCCATTGAAACCTGAGAGAAAGAAAGAAAAAACACTTGTAGCAAATAAACAAAAATAATCCACCCTATTTGTAATCCATACAAAATTGTATGTTTCATTATATAATTTTTGTCTGCCTCCTCTATATCAGGAGTTGGGTAATATGCTTCATCATAGGTTCTCTGAAAATGTGGTTGATTATTGCATTGATCAGAAGTCTTAAGTCCTTCAAAGTCTCTTTACAACATTGCTTTGCTTGTATAAATTGTTCTCTTGGTTATGCTCACTTCATTCTGTTCCAGTTCATATTACTTAAGATTCTCTGAAATTGTCTCTGACACTTCTTACAGCGTAATAATATTCCATTATATTTCTATTTTACAATTTATCCAGCCTTTCTCCAATTGTGTAAAAGGTAATCAAAGGCACTCCCTTAAATTATAATTCTTTGTTTTCTCCTTTCAGGATCAGGAAGTTTGTTTTGCAACTATTCCCTCCCCGGTATTATTCTTGGGGAAGCTAGGAGGTATAGTGAATAAAGTGTTAAATCCAGAGTCAGGGATGTCTAGCTTTATTAGCTGTGTGACCATGGAAAAGTCTTAATGTTCATGCCTCGGTTTCCTCATCTGCAAAATGGAGATAATAATAGCACCCTCATCTCAGGGTTGTTGTGAAGATAAAATGAAATATTTGTTTGGAGCTTTTTCTTTTAAGGATCCTTACAGGAGGTGATCAATGGATTTTTTTCTCTTTACTTTATCCTCTGGTTCTAATAGGTCAGGTCAATTTTCATTTATGATGTCTAGGATTTTTATGGTGGCTTTATGAAAGACCAGTGATTCTTAAATTTTATATCTTTGGCCTGTTTTCTAGATCAGATTTTTTGTAACATATAATTTTCTTCTATCTAGAGAAATCTTGTTACAATATTTCTTGCAGTCTCATGAAATTATTGATTTCTTTATAGTCTATTCTAGTTTTCATGGAGTCCATTTCATGACGAAGGTTTTATTTTTCTTTCAATTCTTTTTTTAAAGGTTTTCATTTAAAAAAATCTTTTATTTAATTTCTGGTAGGTATTTGTGTAGATCTTATGAAAAAAAATCCTTTTTTCCCCTGTGAATTACTTTTTTTTTTTTTTTAGCTTTTTTGGAGGGCAATTGAGGTTAAGTAACTTTCCCAAGGTCACACAGCTAGGTTTTTGTTTGTGTGTGGGTTAAATGTCTGTCGCCAGATCCGAACTCAGGTCCTTCTGACTCCAGGGCTGACGCTCTATTCACTGCGCCACCTTGCCGCCCCCTGAATTACTTCTTATAGTTATTATAGAGATGCTTTGTCCTTTTGGGGGATCTCTAGATTTACAATAATTTTGGATACTTGGTGATTATTTTCACCTTGGCCAGCTTTCCAATTTTAGTTCTTGAACTGGGGCTTTGTGTCAGAGTTGGTATCCACCTCCCTGCTGGGTTTTTGGCTGAGGTGTTTGGTTTATTTTTATTGCGGTTTTGGTGCCTGTTTGGTGCCCTGGGTATCTGTGTTGACTTCTTTCTAAAGAGTTAGGATCCCCTACATCTTTGAGATTCAAAACATTGCTATCTTAGGATAGAATATTAGAGAACTTGAATCCCCTGAGAGTCTTACTGCTCTATCTTGATCTGAGCTGTCCAGCACTTCCCATGCCCCCTTCCTAGAACTTTCTCAGAAGGGGCCCTCTATTCTTGCTTTCTCAGAACACAAAGTCTTTCAAGCTACATGTATTCATGACCATCTCTGTTTGTCATAGGAGGATATGCTTAACTGATATTAGTTTTACTAAAGGAGGCTCACTTCCCTATCATCCTTTGGGTTCTGGCTGACTTCTTGAATAGTTCTAGGGTGGAAGAAAAAATTATTGTGAATTCTCATTGGGTTTTTTAAATCATTATTTGTTCTGGTATGAACTTCAGGTTTTTGATGAAATAGGTATGTGACAACAAGGCAGCTCCAATTCAAGCAGTCATTTTTGCAGAAAAGATAACTATGAAATTTCATTGAGGAGGTCCAGTGACATTCTCAAAACAATTAGCACAATAGCTTCTGGGAACAGGAGAATTTGGAGAATCCTGTTTTTGATAAAGAATGCCATGAGAAAGATGGGACTTATTGAGTATAAGAAATATAATATTTAATTGAACAGATCAAGATGTTAATAACAACCATTTGTCCCTATAATGTACATACCGCTAACTTTCCTTTTCAAATTGTCTTGGATTTTATTTGTGATAGTACTAGATATAATAAAAAGTTTCCATATTGTGACATCCTGCCCATTGTTTAAACAGTCTTGCCAGTGTGAGAGACTCAGAAACACCAGTACTATAGTCAGTGAGATCTTTTTATTGAACCTCAACAAATGTTATTCTGTTTTGTCAAAGTATGGCCTTTGCTCTTGATTTTTCTTCAATAGTCTCATATTTGCTAGGCAATACTGAACATCCCAGCTCTATAACTTACTCCCTGTATGATCCCAGGCCAGCCATTTAATGTTTTTAAATTTCTCTTGATCTCAGTTTCCTCACATGTAAAATGAAAGTGAAAATAGATGTTTCCTTTCAGCTCTGGATCTGTGATCCTATGAACATGGAAGATGAACTTCTTAGATTCTATGATGATAGGCTGGGGAATTTCATTTCACATAATTCTGTTTTTGCTTTTCTACTTCTTAAGGCTCTGCCCATAGCTGCTATATTTAAAAAAATTCAGTTTCCTTTGTCTTCTCTTAAAAACAACCTGAATAGCAAAGTTGTAGCAAAATGAATGTAGAATTTTATTCTTCATTGTCTCGTCATCTTTCCAATGATTGCCTTTAGAGTGTGCAACTAGAGTCTTTGGCTCCTCTAGTACATAAAAGAAAACATTTCATCAATACTGACTAAAACTAAAATGTTTCATAAACAGGACATACAATGGCTTGGCTTCTGATAAATAATTTATTTTCACAAGTTATTGATGCTCTCATAAGTCAGTAGTAGCAGAGGGAAATGAAGCCATAAGTGAGTTATGAACACTCATCATTAACTTGTAAAAAATAATGCATCCAGAGTTACTTTGATATATATCATCTAATGTGTAAACTCAGGAATCAAAATGGCCCTCAGGTATACCCAGAAAACCCATGATGACTTCAAAGGGCAAAAGTCATACATCTTAAACCAAAATTCAGCATTGTGTTTCATTTCAATCTGACAAAAACTTACTATTTCTAAAATAGTCTCTATCTATATTGAATAATTTTACATGTTCCCTGTGTTTCCCTTGCTTAGAGACAAAATATTAACTAATTTACAGTTTTTGGATAGTTTCTCAACTCTTAAAGTCTCTATAAATTCTAAATTAGAACTATACATAATATTTTGCTTCATTTATCTTACTGCTTTTTATTAAACTACACTAAAGACTTGCACTCTAAAAAAATGTGACCTCCTTCCCACCCCACCCCCAAAAGAAAAACTTTCTGCTGTTTTATTCAAGCCTAGTGTTTAATTCACATAATTTGCACCCATCAGTTTCACAAAAGCTTCAGTCTAAGTTAGTGGGATCCGTCTGACAGTAAGACTTTATATGATGAATACATTCCCTAATTGCAAAACAACAACAACAACAACAACAAAACCCTAAGCAAAAGATTCGACTGCTGTGCTTAATTGTTCACCACTGCACTATTCTTTGCTGAAAATATTGGATACTAGCCATATTCAGTTTCATGTCCATTTGAAGCCACCATGGTTACTTTGAAATGTCATACAGACTTCCATTTTTTCAAGTGATTTGAAGATGAAAAAAAGAGAGAATTCCACTTTGATCCTCTATACTAACCAGACTTTTATCTATATCAGACATCCTTGAAAATTAAGGTCAGAAAAGTGAACATCAGACAAAAAATTTAATTGAACACAGTTTCAGTTGATGATAATGGTGTCCCTAATTCATAGAACACTTTCCTCCACTTTTTTCAGAAGGACATTACTCAGCTATATTGTTTCAGAATGAAAGGGGAGAACACCACACCTGAGTAGTTGCAGGGGAGATCCCATGCCCCTTACAAGCTCACAGCAATAATTGCAGTTGTGTAGACCCTGCCATGAAGTTGAGCAACAGAATAATTGGGTTCTGTGTCACCTAACCAAATAAGTATGTATAAGTGTGTACATGTATATATGCATGTATGCATATTTTCTGAAACACCAGAGTAAGCAAGGGCTTTCCCTTTCATCTGCCTGGTCTATACAATAGGTGGCATTAGAGTAGCTCACAAATGGAAGATGTCCTTTGCCATACCTTTCTTGGACTATAGCCAGGGGAATTACATTCCAATATGGAGTAGAGATATTTGGCAGCAATCTCATTTATTATTAACATAGGTAGCCAGTTTAGGTAGTTCAGGCTCCAAAGCATATTTTTCTTTTTACTTTGAATATGATGGTTGTGCAAAGAAGGCCTTCAGAATAGGTGAACCACCTGTGGCAAACTTTTGGGAACACATGGTCAGTACAGGTAGGAATGGATGGATTGTAACAGATCAACCAGAGTAATGAAAGCTTTAAGAAGAAACACAGTGAATAGAGACCTGATTCCTGAGTCAGGATGATCTAGGGTCAAGTTCTGCCTCAGGAGCCATATCTAGCAACTGGGTAAATGTTTTTTTTTAAAATAAATGTATACACACATACTATATACATATATGCACATTGTTCTTTCTCTCACTCTCTTTCTCTCTATATATACTTTGTACATAGTAGTAAATGTTTTGTTTTTTTTTTAAGTTTTTTTTAAATTCTGTTAATTTTGCTCTGTGTCAGTTCATCCAAGTCTTCCCAAGCTTCTCTGGATTCTTCATATTCATTATTATTATTATTATTTTGAGGGCAATTGGGGTTAAGTAACTTGCCCAAGGTCACACTGCTAGGTTTTTGTTTGTGTGTCTTAAGTGTCTGAGGCTGGATCCGAACTCAGGTCCTTCTGACTCCAGGGCCAGCGCTCTACTCACTGCACCACCTAGCCTCCCCAGTAAATGTTTTTTTAAATGCATGTGTCTGTATACATATATATATATATATACATATACATATATATACCTTATTTACCCTCTATATATGTGAGTTTATGTATGCGTGTATATACATATATGTGTGTATATGTATATATACATATACATATACACACATATAAATGATTCTTCAATATTAGGTTTAAAATGGGTACTATATCTTTATTCTACCTTCCTCATGGGACCATTATGCAAATTAACACTGTGAACCAAAGCCTGCTACATTCATTAAATAAAACATTTACTATGTCTACTATGTACAAGGCATAGACATACATACAAACATATGTGTATATATGTTTGCACATATACACACACATATAGACATACCCCAATAGAGGCTTGAATACTTTGCTACTTGTGTAGCAAAGCAGGGGGTGGGGGGGTGGGGGAAGTGCGGTATATGGCATATTCAAAAGGACTAGCACTTCTAATGTGAAGGCCCCTTTTCAGGGCTGCTCACGAATCTTCAGTGTGCACTCTCATCTGTGGCTCTAAGAATCCATAGCACACACAATAGTCACATGCTGGTAAACTTTATTGTCAGACAGACTAACCCAGGTTGAGGGTAACCAACAGACTTCAAACTTGTTGGTGAGTTATGGGGATGTCTACCCCAAGCATACAAGGATTTTCCCTGGTGTAATGGGCAGATGAGAGCAATTTTTTTTCCTCAATGGTCATGAAGATGGCTCTGTGCAAGTGCTTAGAGCTTGGTCAGGTATTAAAGATGCCAAAGTCCTCTACTGCATACTGGACCTGTGATGGTTATCTTGACTTTTGTCTTGCCACTGGAGTTTAATGACTCAGGAAGAGAGTGAAGTTAATGACTTTGTGCAACTTTGCTGTACTTAAATCCAATTCATGTACAAAATCAAAACATCACCCTTTGATGTCATTAGTTCTCTTTGAAAATAAAGGATAAAGGGGTGATAGATAGTGCAGTGAATAGAGCACTGGCCCTGGAGTCAGGAGGACCTGAGTTCAGATCTGGCCTCAGACACTTAACACTTACTAGCTATGTGACCTTGGGCAAGTCTCTTAACCCCAATTGCCTTCCAAAAAGCAAAAAGAAAGAAGAAGAAAGAAAAGACTTGCAGAGGTGGAGCCAAGATGGCAGAATAAAGGCAGGGACTCACCTGAGTTCTTTCCCAAACCCCTACAAGTATATTTTTTAAAAATGACTCTAAACAAGTACTAGAGCAGCAGAAACCACAAAAAGATGAAGTGAAACAAATTTCCAACTCAAGACAACATGGAAGGTCATCAGGAAAGGTCTGTTGTTCCAGAGTGAGAGAGGAACACACTCTAACACAGGCCACCACAGCACACCCTGGGCTCCAGACAACCCATAGCCTTTATTCTGCCATCCTGGCTCCACCTCTGCAAGTCTTTTCTTTCTTTCTTTTCTTTCTTCTTCTTTCTTTTTGCTTTTTGGAAGGCAATTGGGGTTAAGAGACTTGCCCAATTGAATCAGTGGCAGCAGTGGTGGTTTCCAGACCTCTCAGCCTATAAAAGCCAAAGACAACTTAGAAAGTCAGCAGAAAATGTCTATTGCACCTGGGTGACAGTGGAGTATAGTCCACACAGGCCATGCCAGCTCAGTCCAGGCCCCAGCAAACCAGGAGCAGGCCTTGGGAGTGACTGAATCAGTAGTTGCAGGGCAGCAATAGCAGCTGCTTCCAGAGTTCTCAGTTCACAGATAGTAAGGGGGTCAAACAGGGGTTGTTGGTTGTTTTTGGTTTTTTTTTTGCTAGAACTGGGGCAGGACTCTGTTGTTTTGTTCATACTTAGATCCAGACCACAGGGAGGGTGGCAGTCCCATGGCAAGGAGGAGCACTAAGGTAGCAGAGCTTGGGGCCACAGTGGAGGTAGGAACCTCCTCACAGTTCCATGGCAGAAGAGTACTTGTGGTTCACATCTGGCCTCAGATCTGAATACTTAATAGCCATATGAGCTTGGGCAAGTCACTTAACCCCAATTGCCCTGCCTTCCTCCTCCAAAAAGAAAAAAAATATCAAGGAAAACTGCTCTGATATTCTAGAACCAGAGAGCAAAACAGAAATTGAATAAATCCACTAACTGCCTCTCAAACGAGATCCCAAAATGAAAACTACCAGGAATATTATAGCCAAATTCCAGAGTTCCCAGGTCAAGGATAAAATATTGCAAGCAGCTAGAAAGAAACAATTCAAGTATTGTGGAACCACAGTAAGGATAACATAAGATTTAATAGGTTCTACATTAAAGAATTAGGAGACTTGGAATATGATATTCTGAAGGGCAAAGGAGCTAGAATTACAACCAAGAATCACCTAAGTGAAACTAAGTACAAACTTTCAGGGGAAAAAATAGATATTCAATGAGATAAAAAACTTTCAAGCATTCTTGATGAAAAGACCAGAGTTGAATAGAAAATTTGACTTTCAAATCAAGATTCAGGAGGAACATAAAAAGATAAACAGGAAAGGGAAATCATAAGGGACTTAATAAGTCTAAACTGTTTACATTCCTACATGGGAAGAATGTAACTCATAAGACTTTTCTCATTATTAAGGTAGTTAGAAGGAGTATATATAGGCAGAGGGCACAGTTATAAGTAGAATATGAAGGGATGATATCTAAAAAATAAAATTAAGGAGTGAGAGAGAAATATACTTGGAGAAAGAGAAAGGGAAAGGTAGACTAGGGTAAATTATCTCACACAAAAGAGGCAAGAAAAAGCTTTGAAGAGGTGGGAGGTAAGGGGGAGTAAGTGAACCTTATTCTCATTAGAATTTCCTCAGAGAGGGAATAACATACACACTCAATTGGGTATAGAAATCTATCTTATCCTATAGGAAAATAGGAGGGGAAGGGAATAAGAGAAGGCGGGCAGTGATAGAAAGGAGGGCAGATTAGGGGAGAAAATAGTCAGAAGTAAAACACATTTGAGGAGGGACAGGGTAAAAGGAGAGAGGGAATAGAATAAATGGGATGGGGAGGGAATAGGATGGAAGGAAATACAGTTAGCAATAGTAACTGTGAAAAAAAATTGAAGCAATTTTATCTGATAAGGCCTCATTTCTCAAACATATAGAGAACTGAGTAAATTTATAAAAATTAAGAGCCATTTGCCAACTGATAAGTGATCAAAATATGTGACCAGTTTTCAGATGAAGTAATCAAAGCTATCTATAGTCATATGAAAAAATACTCTAACTCACTATTGATTGGAGAATGCAAATTAAAACAATTCTGAGGTACTACCTCATACCTGTTAAATAGGTTAACAAGAGAGAAATATTGGAGTAGATGTGGGAAAAATGAGACTTGAATGCACTGTTGGTAGAGTTCTAAACTGATTCAACCATTCTGAAGAGCAATTTGGAACTATGCCCAAAGGGCTATAAAACTATGCACACCCTTTGACCTAGAAATACCACTGCTACATCTGTATCTCAAAAGAGAAACAAAAAAGAAAAAGGAAAAGAACACATGTACAAAAATATTTATTGCAGGTCTTTTCTGGAGATAAAGATTTAGAAATTGAGGGGAAACCCACAATTGGGGAATGGTTGAACAAATTGTAGTTTGTGATTAAGACGGGATGCTATTATACTATAAAGAAATAATGAGCAGGATGCTCTCAGGAAAACGTGGAACCTTGCACAGGCTGATGCAAAGTGAAATGGACTGAGTACAAAGTAGCAGCAATATTGTAAGATGATCAGCTGGGAATGACTTAGCTATTCTAAGCAATACAATGATCCAAGACGACTCTGAAGAAGTTAGGATGAAAAATGCTATCCATTCTCAGAGAAAGAACTAATGGTGTCTGACTACAGATCGAAGCATACTTTTTAAAAAAACTTTATTTTTCTTGGGTGTTTTTTTCTTGTCTATGCCATTTTTTTAAGCATGACTATTATTGACATGTTTTGCATGACTACACAGGTATGACCTATACTGAATTGCTTCCTTTCTCTATGAATGGTTTGGGAAGGGAGGGAGGGAAAGATTTTGGAAACTAGAGTATTAAAAAGGAATGTTAAGGGGTGGCTAAGTGTCATAGTGAATAGAGCACTGGCCCTGGAGTCAGGAGGACCTGAGTTTAAATCCGGCCTCAGACACTTAACACAAAAACTAGCCATGTGACCTTGGGCAAGTTACTTAACCCCAATTGCCCTCCAAAAAAAAGAGTGCAAAAAAAAAGGAATGTCAAATTGTTTTTTACATGTACCTGGGGAAAAATAAAACACTAAATAAAAATTTAAAAAATTTTAAATTTAAATTTAAAAAAAATTTAAAAAAAAAGACAAGAAAGGATAAACAACAACAACAGCTTGTTCTATACTCTAGCATGTGATTTGAACTGGGTACAGTTCTGAAGCACTTGCCTCTAAGCAGTTAATCAACACACATTCATTAGGTTCTTACAATGTGCCAGGAATCATGTTAAATACTGGGGCTACAAAGACCAATATGAAACAGTACGTGCCCTCAAAGTGCTTTTATTCTTTTGGGAATGACAGCCTCTATAAGAATATGGATAGCATCTCCTCTAAGGCTACTTTTCCCCAACTCACATTCATACTGACTGGTTGGGCATCCAGAGGGCAGATAACTTTTCCTCTTCAGAGTGCTAAGGATAACACTGCTGCTGAGATTTCTAGTACCATCTGGTACTAGATAAGTCCTCATGTGGTATGATCCTCATTATCAATCAACCTGTAGAACTCTATTTGCTTTTAGAAAAGGCATTTACTGAGAAAGTGGAACATGAACAGTAGTTACAAAAACATTTGCACAACCTAGGAATGCACTCTTCCCTGATAAACATAAAGTATTTGGAGAGAGTGGAGTACAGGCTTTTTTCTTTTATTAGCCATTATAGCTCCAATAGATTCTGCTCTAGACTTTAACTATTGGCAAGACCTCTCCTGGTTCTTTTGGATCTCTCAGTTGTTTGGGGATGCTTCTGTTAGAATATCCATCTAGTATTAGATCAGGAAAGAATAAACATTTTTAAAAGTCCAGAGGTAACATGCATTCACAGATATATGATAACCAGATAGGAAATAGGAAACCTCCCTATTTCAAACCTGGAAGCTTGTGATGATATTGTCCCTTATGCACATTTGGTAAAGTTATGAATTGGTTGATCCATTCAGGAAAGCAGTTTGGAACCATGCCTCAAAAGTCTTTGGACATAGTAATACTACCTAGACATAGGAATACTATTACTATCCCTATACCTCCAAAGAGCTCAAAGAAAAAAAAAACATTCTTTATGTTTGAGAATATTTAGAGTATATTTAGAGTAGCTCTTTTTTAGTGCCAAGGAACCAGAAGCTAAGAAGAATCCATTAATTGGCAATGCCTGAACAAATTATGATATAGGAATGTAATGGAATATTCTTGTGTCATAAGAAATGTGTGGCATTAGATAAGTCACATTATATATTTTTGACCATTTCCTAATTTGCAAAAGGAATTTTATGATAAATAGACAAAGGATATGAAGAATTTTCAGAAGAAAATTGCAAATTGTACACAACTACATAAAAACATTCTTCAGATCATTAAGGTAAATTATAATTTTCATTATTTAAAACCCTCTAAATTTTCCCCTCATGATCCACAGATTAGTAAATGTGACAAAAAATGGAAAGTGTATTAGAAAGGCTGTAGGAAGACAAGCACATTCATGCATTGTTGGTAAACTGCAAACTGGTTCAATTCTGATTATCGTTTGGAATTACACAAAATAAGTGACTGAAATGTTCAAATACTCTTCAACTAAGAGATCCCACTACTCGCACATACCTCACAGAGATCAAATCAGAAACAAAGGTTACATACTCAGAAGTACTCAGATCAGCATTTGTGCTGACAAAGTGCTAGAGACAAAGTGGGTGTACACTGGGGAATCGCTGAACAAACTTGGTTGTGAATATAATAAGGTATTACTGCTCAATGAGAAATGACAAACATAAGGAATTCAGAGAAACATGAGAAAATTTGTACGGCATAGAGTGAAATAAATAGAAATTGAAAAAAAATACATGTAAATAACAGCTACAATGTAAATGAAAAGATCACTAAAAGAAAGTTAGTCTAAGTAATTAAAAAACCAATCATCATCCTGGTGAGCAGACAATGAAACCTCCCTTCTCTCAGCAGAGAGGTAGTGGCAATGAAGACTAAACTTTGAATACATTATAAGAAGCAGTCACTGTGTAGCTTGTTTTGTAGTTAACTGTTTTGTTTTGTTCCAAGAGGGAGTCAATTCCTGTGTTAAGGATTAAATTAATAGCTAAAAATATCTTTAATATAAAAACAAAATATATCAGTTAAACTTTTTTTTTAAAAGGAGGGATTAACACTAAAAGACCTTTTCCCTGTACTTTCTAAAAAAGGATTAGATGTGAGAACCTGTTCAATCCTCTCTAAATTCCAGTACATCTAGTATTATCTTATAATTATGAAAGATTTATTGTGATTTTACTCCATTTATATAGTGGAACTTTAATTAATCCTATATATTTTCCCCCTGCCAGGTCAAGACCCTTGAAACTTCCTATCTTCAGGGGGCATTCCTCCTTATCTTCAAATAGTATGTATTAAGTACCCACTTCCGGATCTGTCTAACATTTCCTTTTTGTTGCATTTTTAATGGTGAAAAGGTTTCAGGAGAGGAAAAAAAAAGAATGAGTAATGATTCCTTCCTTTCAGAAAAATTCAATCACTCATTCATGTTCTTTTATTTTTCATTAAGTGTTTTAGGATTAACTCTTTCCTTTGCACTTTCTCTTTATTTTCCTGTCATAATTTCTTTAGCAAGAAAATATATGGCGTCCATCTAGATAATTAATTTTCGTATAATACAAGGTGTCCCAAAAGTCCTAGTGCAGTTTTAAGTTTTAATAGCTTTTAAACACTTCCACCAAGGGTTTAAGCTTCAACAAAGCTTTAATAGCTTTAAATTGCACTAAGACTTTTGGGATGCCCTGTATGTCAAGATTAATTGTGTTTAACTTTTCAGAGGCTTTATGGTGTAGTAGAAGTGGGAAGGGAGTCAGGGAATTTTAGTTCCTTCCCAATTCTGTCACTAATTAGCTGTGTGACCTAGAAGTAGTCATTTATGCTCTGAACCTTGGTTTCTGTTTCAATAAAAAGACAGGCATGGGTCATGCTCCTGGAGTCCTATTTCCACTGTATGTTTCAGTAAAGATTTTGTTGTCATTTGCAAAAATAAGTATTCTGTGGATCAACTTAATTTTGGAGGTTTATCCAATTTATCAGCTGGTGAAAGTAAAATAAATAACATTAGAAATTCTGACTTCCTTTTACCAAATCTCTTTCCCATGAAAAATTACACCTTGAATAAGCTGTTTGCAATTATTTCTCATGTAATAACTTTAAATCATGTTTTGTGCTTATCCATAGCATTACTTAGTGCCATATGAAGCATTGCTCTCCTTGAAAGGAAATATTCATTTAGCAAGTGCAATACTTGGATGAAGTCATGGTGAGCCAAGACTAAATTTAATGATATCTCCATAAATCACCAAAATGGGCAGTGATTTCAGGGAGCTCTGTTAACTCATCCTCTAGATTTATTGATCCTATCTGGAAATAATTAGTACCTTAGGAACTACAGAACTTTGGAGCTCAGGGCTTTAGAAATCAGAGCCCAATTTTGTTTAAAAAACAAAAAAACAGATGAAATAACTGAGTCCCAGACAGGTGAAGTGATTTGCCTATCATGTGAAGTTGTCATAGAGTGTGTATGCTTACACATGACTTCACTTGAAAGATGCAGAGAGTTAGTTAGGGGGGAAATGCTATTTGCAACAAGTTTGCTGTGCCTTAAAGGCTATTTTAAGATCAGTCCCCGTGGAAATCCAAGCAGAGGCAAAGAATTGAATCTGATCCTCCAGGATCAGGCTGCAACCCTACACAGGCTTTTTACCAGCATCCTGATTGGCACCAGTGTCGAATTCCTTTTTAAAAATGGATTAAATTGCATATAGGTAATGAGACTTTACCTACCCTTACTAACCGATGCATTAACCCCAAACATAAGTTATGAGGTGAATATAACTTAATATTTCCTTTCTTTCCCTTTCTAGACATGTCTCCTAAAGAAGAATATATCTAACTTTGGCAAAAAGATTCAATTAAATAATAGATGCTAAAGTGAAAAGAGTAAATGTTAAAAATTCCCAATTATCCTGCAACTACATACCTGAGGTCACCTTAATGACTGATGGGTCAGAGTCTATTGGTAGATTCTATTTCTATTTAAGCTGAAAGTAGGACAAAAAGTAAATGCAGACATGCATTTGCTGTGCAGAGACCGGTAACCACAATATTAGTCAGTCAACAAGCAATTATTGAGCACCTCCCTATGTGTCAAACCACCTTACTAAGCACTGTTGGATTCCTGTCCTTTAAAATTACTGTCGTTTTCTTAATGACATTCTCTTCAGACATTTTGAAGCTATAAACATTTTATATGTTGATTTTCGTACCATAGAATCTCCTATCACAGGTTAGAACAGGGTTCAGAAGTAATTGAATTAACACTAACTAAATCTGCCATTAACAGTGATTTTACCATAGAACCCTTAGATACCCCTCACAGAAACTTAAAATGGTGTCTCAAAAGAGTTATAACCCCTTAGAGAATGCCCTTTTTGTACAGAACCCCATAGAGTCATACAAGGAAAAACAGTGTTACTTGAATGTGTGCTGTCAATTTTTTGAAGATGAACTAGGTATCAGTGTGTACACTTGATTCAGTTTTTTAAAAATAGCTATATTTAACAATCTGCTTTTATCTGAGTTTAGTTAACTAACTGCTCTCCCTACTCTTAGCTGTTTTTCAAAAACATAATTCAAGTGTGTAAGAGGTTTTAAGCTTCAGAGTCTCTGAGAATGCATTCTTATAGTTAAAGAGAAAAATTCATCAATAACACTTAAGACAGCCCCAGAAACTGCCTAAATTAGTCAAAAATTCAAACAAATATTTATATAACAAGTTACATAACTAAATGTGTAACTATATGTTTCTATATCTATCTATCCATCTACATTTCTATTTAGCTAGATATTTAACTTTTTAAAAAACAACTTGTGATTTTATTGGTATAAGGAGCTCCTCATAAGGAACTTCCTCCAATGCAATTGTACCATCTGTATGATTTTTGGTCTTTTGTTTAGGGTCAGTCAATTAGTATATATTAGAAGCAGGACTTGAAACCGAGTCTTCCTGATTCCAAGGTCAGCTATATATCCACTCTACCAGGTGCTTCTTATATATGCCTAGTATATCTTCCATTTAGATTGCCTATATACTGGGTAAGTTACACTCTTCCTATAGCATATAATATATACTTGAGCAATATATTTACCAATGTGCTGGTAAATGTTTAGCAACTAGTTCTCAAAAAATGTATGATTACACACTTTTTTTTTGGTTTTTTTTAATTAAACAAATGCTTTATTAACTTCTGGTTTACATCATTCATTTCCACCAGATTATGAGTTACATTTTTCCCCCATTTTTCCCTACCCACCACCCCCGAATAGCAGTCCCACTAGATATCCCCTCATCCAATCTGCTCTCTCCCATATCTTCTCCCATACCCCCTTCGACTTTGCCATTAGGGCAAGGTGAATCTCTGAGCCCCACTGCCTGGACATCCTATGAAACATTTAATTTTAAAACTTCGATTTTCAGATCCATTCCCTTTCTCCCTTGTCACCCACTCCCTCTGAGAAGATAAGCAATTCAGTATGTGTTATACATGTATATCTATGCAAAACATTACCATAGTAGATATATTGTAAAAGACTGCTTGTATTTCCCTCCCACCTGTCTCACCTCCCACCTGGTCCATTCCCTACTTTGATCCTGTCCCTCTTTGATAGTGGGTACTTCTAACCTCCCCTCTCCCCAGAATGCCCTCCCCTCCATCATCCCCCCTCTCATCCCCCTTTCCCCTACGCAGGAGAGTGAGTGAGGGTAAGATATTCCATTTAGTATGTATGTGATTCTCTCCTTGAGCCAACTTCAATGAGAATATGCTTTTGCCTTTTTGCCTTCCTGTTCTCCCCCTCCCCTGCAACTACTTCCCCTTGCCTCTTCTACATGAGATAGTTTGCCCTACCCTGTCTCTCTCCATCTCCTCTTGCCACTTTCCTCTCTCACCTCTTGACTTCACCCCTTAAGAATCATCCCTTCCTTGGGGCGGCTAGGTGGCACAGCGAGCAGAGAGGCAGCCCGGAGCCAGAAGGACCCGAGCTCGGATCCGGCCCCAGACACCCAACACACAAACAAAAACCCAGCCACGTGAATCTGGGCAAGTCACCCAACCCCAATTGCCCTCCAAAAAAAAAAAGAATCATCCCTTCCCATCAAATTCAACCTGTGCCCTCTATCCATGTATATCTGTGAACATATGCCATGTACCCTTCTTCAATTATTTTCATAATGAGAAAGGTTTCATCAAACACAGTTATTGTTTTTCCATGTAGGAATGTAAATAGTCCAACTTGATAAGTTCCTTTTGATTTCTTTTCCTTGATTACCTTCTCAAGCATCTCTTGCTTTTTGCATCTGAATGTCAAATTTTCTATTCAACTCTGGTTTTTTCATCAAGAATGCTTGAAAGTCCTCTATTCCACTGAATGACCATATTTCCCCTGAAACAAGATACTCAGTTTTGCTGGGTAGGTGACCCTTGGGTTCATTCCCAGCTCTTTTGCCCTCTGGAATATCATATTCCATGCCCTTCTATCCCTCAATGTAGAAACTGCCAGGTCCTGGGCTATTCTGATTGTGTTTCCACAATATTGAAATTGTTTCTTCCTGGCTGCTTGTAGTATTTTCTCCTTGATCTGGGGATTCTGGAACCTGGCTATAATATTCCTGGGAGTTTTCTTTTGGGGATCTTTCTCAGAAGGTGATCTGTGGATTCTTTCAACCTCTATTTTGCCCTCTGGGTCTAAAACATCAGGGCAGTTTTCCTTGAGAATTTCTTGAAGGATGATTTCTAGGTTCTTTCTTTGATCATGGCTTTCAGGTAGTCCAATAATTTTTAAATTATCTCTCCTGGATCTATTTTTCCAGGTCAGTGGTTTTTCCCATGAGATATTTCACATTGCCTTCTACTCTTTCATTTGTTTGTATCTGCTTAACAGCATCTTGATTTCTCATAAAGTCATTAGCTTCCATTTGCTCCAGTCTAACTCTGAAGGAATGAATCTCCTCAGTGAACTTTTGAGATTCTTTTTCCATCTGGCAAATTCGACTTTAAGGCATTCTTCTCCTCATTGCCCTTTTGGGCCTCCTTTGCCATTTGAGTTAGTCTATTTTTTAAGGTGTTATTTTCCTCAGTCAGGCTGTTGACTGTCATTTCATACTTTTCTTGCATCTTTTTCATTTCTCTTCCTAAATTTTCCCCCACTTCTCTTATCTGCTTCTTAAGGTCCTCTATGGCCTGTAGCCAGCTTGTATTTTCATTTGGGGCTTTTGGTGCAGGAGTTCTGACCTCACAGTCCTCCTCCATGCTTTGACCCTCTTTGCCCCTAAAATAGGAGTCCAACGTTGAACTTTTCTGTTTATTTTGTTTCATTTGCCTAGGCATATTGCCACTTAATTACTTGATTTTGGGGCTTGTTGCCACAATAAAACTCTGCCACCAGACAGGGGAGCTTCCGCCCAAACGTGGGGTCTTCACAACTTCCACCATTTGGGTGGCCTCTGTAAAGCCTCCACCCACTCTGGCAAGTTGGATACCCACCCCAAACTTCCCCCCCAGACCACAATCCAGATCCAGGCAGTTTAAAGCAAAAGTGATTAACCCCCAGACTGATTGCTGGATCTTCCTACAGTTCGCAGACCAGGAGCTAGAGCCACTGCTGACACTGCAAAATGGCTTCTGTGCAGCTGTTTCTTCAGCAGCTTTTTGCCCCCAGGGGAGGAAGCCACGTGTTCCCCAAATACTGGTCCCAAAGTCCATAGGCACTAACCTCTCACTTTGTCCTAGGCATATCTGTGCTGATAATTCTGGAATCGCCACAATTGCTGGTGTTCTGGGGTTCCACCAGCCAGCTGAAGGCCTGGCCGCCCTGGGGCTAAAACCTCGGTTCACATGGACCTGGGCTCGGCTCTGTGGGCTGCGCTGTCGGTTCCCGGCGAGCTGTGCTGCCTGCTCCTCAGAGCGATACGCTGGCCGCTCCCTGCAGGACTGCTGGGCTGTCCTCAGCAGGAGGTTAGCTTCTCTGTGCCGTTCTGTGGGTGCTGTGGCTCCAGAAGTTTTTCGGAGCTCCCTTTCACATTGTTTGAAATTTGTGTGGGAGGGGCGGCTAGGTGGCGCAGTGAATTGAGCGCCGGCCCTGGAATCAGAAGGTCCTGAGTTCGGAGCCGGCCTCCAACACTTAATCCGCACAAACAAAAAACCTAGCCTTGTAACCTTGGGCAAGTTACTTAACCCCGATTGCCCTAAAGGGGCGGCTAGGTGGCGCAGTGAGTAAGAGCACCAGCCTCGGAGTTGGGATGACCCGAGATCAGATCCGGCCTCAGAAAACGAGCACCCACGCATAAATCAAATGACTAGCCGTGTAACCTTGAGCAAGTTACTTAACCCCAATTGCTTTTAAAAAAAAAAAAAAAGAAATTTGTGTGGGGCAGAGCACATTGGAAATGCTGTTTCTACTCCACCATCTTGGCTCCGCCCCGATTACACACTTTTAATTTTAATCTACATTAGTAGCATTTTCTCTATCACTTTCTTAAGAGTAAGCAATCAACAAAGCAATAAATCAAGCCCTGATTTGTAGTTTTTCCCCATTTTTGAGGTGTAAATACTCCAGTATATAACAAATCCAATAATTGGTTTTATACCCTAATTCAAAATGACTCCAACACACCTCTAGTACTTGAGCCAAAGGAATTAATATCATTTTGTGATTCTGTAGTAGTTGCAGTCCTAAATATATGTTTTCATGACCTAAGATATTAAGACTATCAAGTAAAAAAAAAGTTCTAAATTTGAGTTCCTCTCATGAGAATCAAAGAAACCAGTATATATAATGAAAAACAAAACAACACAATTCTAACAGTTTAAATTGCACATTCCATAGCAGAGACATTATTACAATGGGGGCAAATAATGCTTTTCCAGTGGGCACTGAAATTTTATTGGGCTCAAATATTTATGACTTATACTTCTTTTTTTTTAACTATATTATTTATTTATTTTTTAACATTCTTAAAATAAAATTTTTTGAGCTCCAAATTCTCTCTCCATCTGGCCTCTCCCCCACCCATTGAGAAGGCAAGCAATATGATATCAATTATACATTTGAAATCATGTAAAACATATTTCCATAGTATCTATGTTGCAAAAAGCAAGAAAAACAAAGTATCACATGTACTTCTGAACAGCATAGATGTCCCTATAATAACTAATTCTTCCTCCTACTCAATTGAATTTATCTTAATTATCTTGTATTATTTCCACATCATGAATTGCAAATTTGATAATTTCATGCTATTTGTCCCGGGTGTGATTAGTGCTGCCTCTCCCAGGTGCCAAAATGTCTAGTTATGAACTAGTTCAATAATACATATTCAAAAAAAGTGAATAATCCTCTATAAGGTCAATATCACTTATATGAATCCTCTTCAAAAGTGTGACATTGAATTAGGATTGCAGGATTAGAAAGTAGCATAGATTCAGTGACAGAGGACATTATAGGTGGAAGAAATGATAAGATCAAAGACTAGGAGTCAGGAAATCATGTTTGAGAAGAGTGAGCAGTGCATTTTGACCAAAACATGAGCAACATGTGGAAGAATAATGGGAGGAAAGGCTGGAAAAATTGGAAGCCAAGTTGAATTGCAGATTGAGGATTTTTTACTTAGTTTTACAGATAGTGGGAAACTATTGAAGGTTATCTGTTAAAATCTTTCATAAAATTCTCAACAAACAGGTTTATTTAATTGCAAAGCCACTAATTAATATCTTTGAGAACTTTAGGAAGGTAAAAGTTTGAAAATAACTTCCTTGGATTGTAAAAGTATTCATAACTAAATGAGGGACAGAGATCTATCACAGAAGATAAAGTAAACAATTTTGGCTATATGAAATTAAAAAGGTTTTGCACAAACAAAATAAATGTGACTAAGATTAGAAGGGAAGCAAATCACCTGGAAAGAAATCTTTGCAACAAGTTTTATTGATAAAGATTTGCTATGTAAGATATATCGGGAACTGATTCAAAACCTAAAAACAAGTGTTATAATAGATAAATGGACAAAGAATATGAAGAAGCATATTTCAAAGGAAGAAACCTAAACTATCAATGAATTTGAAAAATCACTAATAATTAGAGAAATGCAAATTAAGCAATTTCGAGGTTGTACCTTATGCCCATGAGATTGCCAGTGACAAAAAAGGAAAATGATAATTATTGGAGCAGTTGTGGGGAAATAGGTACATTAATACCCTCCTGGTTTAGCTGTATATTTGGTACTGCCATTCTGGAAAGCAATTTGGTACTATGTCCCTAATAGTGTTAAACTTTGACTCAGCATTTCCACCTTCAATATCACAGAGATATCAAAGAAAGAAGAAAAGGACCCATATCTCCAAAATTATCTATTGCAGTTCTTTCTACAATGAACTAAAAACCAAGGAGGTACTCATCTACTGGAGTATTAGCTATAATACTTACATATTAATATATATTAATTATTTATATATTATATATAATATAATAAATTGTGGTATATGAATTTAAATGAGTGTTATTGAGGTATAAGAAATGACAAAAATTTCAGAAAGACCTGGGAGTACATATAAAAGCTGATGCAGAATGAAATGAGCAGAACCAGGAGAACAATTTATATAATTATATTATAAGGGAAAGAAAACTGTGAAAGATTTGAGAATAAAAAATAATATGATATAATATACAATATAATTAAATATATTTGTTATGTTATTATATTTATAGTATACTATAAATAATTATTATAGAATAATAATAATCTATAATTCCAGATGACAGAGAGGTGATAGATTCAATATTCAAAGTAAGACATACTGTTTTCAAATGTAGCTGAAATCAATCAATAGGCATTTATTAAGTGCTTATTATGTACCAGGCACTATGCTAATCATGGGGATACATATAAAAGCAAATGATAGTCCCTACCCTCAAGGAGCTTGTAGTCTAATGGGGGAGACAATATGACAATATGTACACACAAGTTATACATGGGGTAAATAGGAGATAATTATTGGAGGGAGACACTAGAATAAAGAGGGATTATGAAGGTGGAATTTTGGAATTTTGCCTGGAACTTAAAGGAATTCATGGAAGCCAGGAAGCAGAGAGCATTCCATTTATAAGAAATAGGCAGCTAAAATGCCCAGGAGATGAAGTGTCTTATTCAAGACACAGCAAGGATATCAGTATCATTAGACTGAAGAGTATGTTGATGGAGAGGGAAAGGACTAAGAAGACTGGAAGGAAGGAAAGCTTGTGAACAGGTTATAAAGGGATTTGAATGCCAAACAGAGGATTTTATATTTGACCCTGGAGGTGATAGGGAGAGACTGGAGTCTATTGATTATGTGTGTGTGAGACTTGGGTGGGTGAATGGGTAATTGCTCAGACCTATCATTTAGGAAGATCATTTTGAGAGCTAAGTGAAGAATGGACTGAACTAGGGAGAGTTTCAGGCAAACCAATCAGTGGACCATTGGAATAATTTAGGCATGAAGTGTTGAGGGCCTGCAACAGGGTGTTGACAGTGTTGTAGGAAAGAAGGGAATATATACTAGAGATGTTGTGAAGGTAAAAACTACAAGACTTAACAAATAATTAGAAATGTGGTATAGGGTAAGTGAGAATGAGGAGTTGGTGAGGATACCTAGGTTGTGGTGATATCTAGGGATGATAGGATTAAACTGAGGTCCCCTACTATTATAGCTTTATTCTTCATCGTTTTTTTTGTGGTTCATTTAGTTTTTCCTTTAAGTATTTATTATCTATGGTATTTGGTAGATAAATGTTAAATAATGAAATCAATATTTTCTTTGTTTTACAAAAAATGTAATTTCCTTCTTTATTTTAATTAAGTATATTTTTGCTATTGCCTTGTCCAAAATTATAATTGCTACTCTTGCTTTTTTTGCATTCAGGTGAGGTCTAATAGATTTTACTCCAAGCTTTTATTTCAACTCCGTGTGAACATTCATGCTTCAGGGCTTTTTTTGTAAATAACCTGTTGTTGAATTTTGCTTTCTAATCCATTCTGCCAACCTCTTTCATTTCATAGGTGAGGTCATCCCATTCACATTTACAGTTCTGATGGTTGATTGTTTATTTCCCTCAATTCTATTTTCTTATGCTTTTTTCCCTCTATACTCAATGACCCCTGTTTATTTCAAGTTGTTCCCCTTTCTTTTTTCTTATAACTTTTTCTTCACTATTCCATCTCCCAGCTTAGAATATTTTTCTGCTTATGATTTAATCCTCCCTTTCCCATCTTCCTGTTCTAGCTTTATCCCTGTTGAGTTGAATACATTCCTACATTACACTTTATGTGTGTGTGTTGTTCAACGATTTTTTGATCAGTTGATGAAAGTAATGATTATCAAGAGACACCCATTCCCCTAGGTTTTCCATGTTTGTATATAGTTTTATTTGAGCAACCTGATTATATGTGTTAAATTCCCTCCATATTTCCTCCAACTTCCCTTTTATGTTTCCTTTCCCCTTGTTTTCTTCTTTCTTACAGCTACTTTAAAGCATAATAAAACTGTTTATAGGTCTTTTGTCTCAGTTGAATGCTTCTATGACTCTTGTGTCATTAGCCATTAAGATTTTGAAAAAACCCTTTTAACATCTCTTCCTCTATTAGGATGTAAAAAGTTCATTCTTATAGAGTCCTTTATGATCATTTACTTGTGTTTACTGTTTTATTTTCACTTCACTCCTGTGATTATATTTCAAAGTACCTTTTCAACTTTAGGTTTTTAAAATCAGTAATGTTTAAAAATCTTCTGTTTCATTGATGGTCCATTCTTTTTTTCTTGTAGGATTAAACTCAATTTTGGTTGTAAGTTATTTCTGTTTATAGACTTTTATCTTTGCCTTTTGGAATACCTCATTTTGTATTCTTCATTTCTTTACAGCCATTGCTGCTAAATCATGGTCAATCTGATTGTGGTTCCTAAATATTTTTAATTCTTTCTTTCTGGCTGCTTGTATTATTTTTCCTTTGTCTGGAAACTCAGGCAACTGGTTCCAATGGATCAGTTTCTCTCTTTTTCTTGCTCTCATCTCTGACCCCTAATTCTGGTTCCTCAGCAAAGCATTTAAGGCTAGAGAACAGAGAGCCTATTATAGATTTGTCTTGAAGGTATTCCATCTCAGCATGAGAACTGTGGAGTATTATTGAGAGGTTTTTACTGTCAAGAACTGAAATGTGGGGAGGGACTGGGGAAGCCTCCTACTGACATTTCTAACAGGGATCCCTAACACCAGCATCATCTGGATCAGGAGTTCTTAAACTGGGATCTGTGAAAAAATATATTTTATAACTATTTCAATAAAATTAATTTCCTTTGTATTCCTACGTATCTTATTTTATGTACCAAAAAAAGACATTTTTTCTCTAATAAAGGGTGCATAGACTTCACCAGACTGCCACGGGGATTCATGACACACACAAAAAAAGTAAGAACCCTTGATTGGACATGATTTCCATTTTCTTCTCCCTCTATGGCTCTGTTGCCTCACTCTCCATCCAATGTCTCATTCCTCTATGAGACCTTTCTCATAATTTTTAAACCAGAAAAACTGAAAGGCAAATCTGTGCAGGTATAACATCCATATATTCATGATGTAGAGTGACCACCCATGCTGTAGCACATCATACCTCTAACATGGATATGAGGATACTTACTCTCTGAACTACTTCACTCACTCAGACCTACCCTCAAACTGGCAAGACTATAACAGCCACTCTGCTGTTATACTCAATTTCTCCTTTGGTCCTGGGATAATGTCTTTGTGGGAAAAATATACTCTCTCTACCTCACCACTTTAGTTCTTGAGACTTCCCCAATGTATTTTCATTTACATAAACTAGTCATTCATAATAATGACACTTGTAGATCTTAAACATAACCATTTACTTAGCAGTAAGGCAAAATAATTAATAATAAATAACCTTATAGGAATTCATGTATTAAGGGAAGTGAATGAATTATAAAAATAGATCATAATCCACACATAAACTTGGGTCACAATCTCCCATTAATGTGCTCAGTATCTATGAGAGAAAGTGGTTATACAGTTATAATAACCCAATAGGGAAGTACACAAGGAGGAAAACTCATAACAGTTAATAAAACTCTAAATTGAAGTCTTTGATACTATTGGTCCATTTAGGAACATTTGCACTGTATGAAACCCCTTTTCTGCTAACTGTTTGTCAGTTGATCCTCACTACTCTCTAGATGTACAAAAGCTCTTCTCTTCTGTACCAGAACATTTACAAGGTGTTTCAACATATAATCATACTCAAAAGGGCAGTTAGAAATTGATATTTCATAATTAAATAGAACTTTCCTTTAAGCCAGAAAATGACAAAGCTCATCAGGATGAATATCTCTTAGCAATAAAGACCAAACCCCGTCAGCTAGTCATGTTCTACCTGTGCAATCAAATTATAGTAAGTTCACAGTAAAGCAACAAGACAAGTAAGCCTATGCTCTTCTCTCATTAGAATTCTGGATCATCCAATTAAATTTGCAGCACTAAAGTGCTTGCATAACCTGACTTTTCCTTTTCCTTCAAATCAGAGGAGGTACAATAAAGAATAAAGGGTACTTTTGAAAGGCTTCATATCTCTTAAGCTCAATGTGGCACTGGAGAGCAATAGATGTATTTTTGTCCAATGATGTTTAGTCCTCTATCAGACCAATCAGAAATCACATAACTGAAACCCTCTGTTACCTGACTGCTCCAGCTACATTTGTGAGTAAAATGCCTCTTACTCTCTGAACTGATGCTTTTTCCCCCCTTGCTATTTCTTTAGTCTTTACTTCCCACATTTTACTCTTCAGCCTTAGCTTCAATCTCAGCCCAACCCTTACCTGCACCCTCAGCATCCTATTCAATACTATGATTTAAATCAGAGCCTCCTGGCACTTAGTTACTTGTCTTTCACTTTAAAAGTAACAATTCAATTTCCCCAATGAAATTATCAGCCCTTACATAATCATACTTCAGTCTCCAAATGGTTATATGACAACTCCTTTTATTAGTTTTGCCACCTTAATTTTTAAAACAGTTAATATGCAAATGAGCCCACAGATCATAATGTCTTGCACCTGGAAGTTCTCAAAACAATCCACCAACTTCTTCAATGTTCTCAAAACTGTATCTATTGAAATTCAATTTTTCTCAGCTATTAATAAATAAAAGTTCACTCTTTCTGCTTCTTTAACTCATCAAACTGGTCACATACAAATGAGGCATCATTCTATATCATTCAGAGGAAGGATTTACATGTTTATATTTGTGCCATCATTCATTTTTCTGACCCAAATTATTCAAATCTTATCTGCTCAAAATTGCTTCTTTTCACACATCTTTTAGCAGCTCTCATTAGCCCAGAGTGTTTTTCTTATTCCTTCCTATCAAAATATTCACTTAGAACAGAGGAAACATCTTATGTCCTTGACTGGTTCATTTAAATATTTTCCCTTATACACAAGTACTTTTTCTGACCTTTTTTCCCCCCTTTTTGGAGGGCAATTGGGGATGAGTGACTTGGCCAAGGTCACACAGCTAGTTTTTGGGTTAAGTGTCTGAGACCGGATTTGAACTCAAGTCCTCCTGATTCCAGGGCTGATGCTCTGCTCACTGTGCCACCTAGCCACCCCTTTCTGACCTTTTCAACACTAACCTGCTCTATATGAAAATAATAGCATCTTAAAGGAACAGAACCTTACACAAGGGTAATGTTACCTGTTAAGCTCATGCACAAACTTCTGGTGGGGGTTTTGTAGTTCTCAAAGAGAGCATAGTTTTAGTTCTGTCAGATAGCCTTCTCCTTATACATGGCAAAAAATAATACCCTTAGTGGAATAAAAATATTCACTATGGTATACGGCTCTTTGTCTTAATGGAAATGGGGAGAAATCCAAAAGATTCAAAGACAACCCACTATACCATTAAATGACCTGAAAAAGAGATCTTATGTGTCATGGGGAAGGGCAAAAGAAATTGGGATTATGGCTACAGAAAATAATTCCTTCCAAGGATGTGAGACACTGCTATAAAGAAAATATGTATCAGTTTCAATTTTCACCGGGGTCAGAACAAAAGGAAACAGGCTAAAATAATAACAGGAAAAGAAATAGCTTAGTCACAAGGAAGAATTTACTGACAAGATCATTTCACCCTTAAAAACCACTAGAGGAGGGCTTAGCATGTCATTTTGGGGGATCTTTCAGGGAAAAAAAAGACTTCTATCTGATAGAATGAGAAAAAGCTCATTATGGAAGCAAGGAGCAGGAAAAGGTAAATTCTTGAAATGTCTCTCAGTCATCTGTGAACATGTTCTCTGAGTAATTCTCATGATTAATTGAAAGAGTGGAAGAAGAAAACTTCCCTCACCTTTACCTACCAAATCATAAATTCCTGTGAATCTTTCTCTTCCCAGCAATACTACTTACCCTTTTGAATATAGGTATGATTGATTAACTGATGCAATGTACTTGTCCACTCTTGTTCAAGTCTTGTATGCCTAGATTTGACTTAGATTTTAAACAACTCAAAATAGGGACCATGCCTACCCATTTGACTAGTTTGGGGCACTCTAAACAGTTTTGGGGGATCAATTCATTGACTAATATCTCTTTTCCCTTACAAAAATATCTCAGCCAAAATTATGAATTCTTAGGCTCAATTGTTTAGTGCTAAGAGCTTCCTACATCAATAATTATGGGACTGCAATATTATAATGATCCTAGCTAGAATCTCCCTGCTGTATCAGGCATTAAATATTATCACATCATAGCTATAGCTGCTTTCATTGTGCAGGTTACATAAACACATGAATATAAACACAGACCCATGCTGGTGTTCTGTATGAAGACTTCTCTACTAGTTACACTTCATTGGCTCCTAGAAGTAGGTAGACTCATAAAATGTTAGACCTGGAAGGATCATAAAGGTCATCTAGTTCGGTTGTGTCATTTTACAAGTGAAACAGGCCCAGAGAGGTGAACTGAATTTTAGCATTATGGATTCCAGTTCATAAAATATATTTTATTTCATTTAGTTATTACAAAGGAATATTTACTTCAAAGGTATAATAAGAACAAATACATAAAGACTCCTTCCAACATCCAGGGAACACAATTCCCTGCAATACCACCTCAGTCTCTAGGGAACGAAAGAGGATTAGATTCACAGATGAATTCAGTTCCTATATAGTGTGGTCCTACCAAGTTCCAATTCCAAAGCTATCCCCTCCCCACATTCCTTCCCCCTCAAATCCAGACACCATGATTCTTAGGACTTCCTTGGTGGACTTAAAGCAACATCCAACCTGGAATTCTGGCTTCAAGGTCACCATGGATTGAGCTCCTGGGTCAAGGCTCCTCTGACTGTCCTTAGAACTGAAAAAGACAAACAAAACAGGCCAAATGCCCCAGCTGGATTCTTGGTGCCACAAAGACTAAAAGGGGAGGAGGTAGACCAGCTGCCCACACTACTTCCATGGTACACATGTTGTGGGTGAACAGGACCTTCACCCCTTGGGCATTGCTAGAAAGAGGTTGCACAGGGGTGGCTAGGTGGCGCAGTGAGTAGAGCATCGGCCCTGGAGTCAGAAGGACCTGAGTTCGGATCCGGCCTCAGACATTTACGCACACACAAACAAAAACCTAGCCGTGTGACCTTGGGCAAGTTACTTAACCCCAATTGCCCTCCAAAAAGCAAAAAAAAAGAAAGAAAGAAAGAGGTTGCACAATATATTTTCACCTGAATCATTTAACTTAGGTTTATGCTGTTAAGAATGATTGCCAAAAAAAAAAAAAAAAGAATGATTGCCAATGGAATTCTGCACAAACATACCTGAAAAATTGTCATATACATTTTGCCCTATTTCTCGGGGGCATTTAAAATATTTATTGATAAATCTTATAAATTGCATGGATAGCTTGAACATGATCCTGGTACAAGGTTTCTGACATTTTAATAATAATTGCATTGGTTGTATACTGGTCTGAAAACAGGCATAAATATTGCTTTCTTCTGTACCACCTAAGTGGTGAAACAGCACCCACATTAAATACCACTGTATGGCTGTAATTTTCATTTTTCTTTTCACATGACCTAACAAATATTACTGGACAAATATTATTCAGACACAGTCAGAATGATGATGACGACGTCAAGGATGATGACACTTTAATGGAGAAGCAAAGAAATGAGAAAGGTCCAAAGGAGAGCTATAGCACGTTACAATCTAGAATGTGCTTTTACGTATATGATCTCATTTGATTCTAACTTCCTCAAAGACCCAGTTCAGATGTAAGACCTTTCCTAGTCCCCTCAGAGGCTGCTAGTGCCTTTCCCTCTAATGACCTTCTTTGTATTCTGCATATAGGGGGGAATGGAGTCTTCAGGGAGGACTGGCAACTCTGGTATGATGGTTTGCTGAATCCTTTTCAGGACTGCTTTACCAGCTTTGGTGTCCACCTGCCACCCAACTCTCACCTGTGGCTCTAAGAAGCTATATATAGTATTTCAACAACCATGTCCCAATAGGCCATCTCTAAGATAGGATAAACCAGGTTGAGGGTAACAGGCCTCAAATTTGTCAGTGAGTTAGGGGGGTGTCTATCCTAGTCATGTGAAGACTTCCCCTCATGGAATGAGTGGATGAGAACAATTTGTTCCAACCACCATGAAGATGACTGAAGCAGGTAATGTAGAGTGCTTATAACTCTGGCACACATGAAAGATACCAACTTCATCCACTGCATGCTGGGCTGTTGCTAGTGGTCTTGGCTTAAGGCTGATGACTTTGTGCAATTATGCCTCACTTAAATCCAATTCATGAACAAGTCAAGATATCATCCATGATGCCCTCAGTCCTTTTCAAAAACTAAAGGTGAACGACAATTCTGTATATATACTGTATGTACCTATTTGTATACATGTGGCTTTTTGAGTTAGATTGTAAATTTCTTGAAGGAAGGAATCATTTTCACTTTTTCTTTGTTTCCCTAGTTCTTGGCTTAATACCTGACACATAGTAAATGTTTAAATAGTTAATTGACTGATTATTCCTTAGACAACCTCGTTAAAATTTTCTTTACCATTAGACAGGCAATAAAGGGATTCAACTTAATTCTTCCAACAAATTTTTATTAAATGCCTAACAAAGGCCAGACATTATGCTAGGAGCTAAGGCTACAAGGGCAAAAATGAACATAAATATTGCCCTCAAAGTGTTTATATTCTACTAAGGTTATATAACATATACACAAATAATACAAAATCATTTAAGAAGAAAAGACTGCTAATAATTGGAAGAGATGAGAAAAGGTCTTGTGGACCTTTACAATCAGACCAGGAGAAAAGGAAATGAGTCCATTATCTTCACTATTATTCACTAGAGTGCTAGAAATGCTAGCTCTAGCAATAAGATAAGAAAAAGAAAATGAAGAAATAAGCATAGGCAAAGAGGAAACAAAATTATCCCTTTTTTGCAGATGAGATGATGGTTTACTTAGAGATCTCTAGTCAATTAAAAACTAATTGAAACAATTAACAACTTCAGCAAAGTTGCAGGATATAAAATAAACCTACATAAATCATCAGCATTTCTGCATATTACCTGCATATTATCAACAAAATCCAACAGGAAGAGATAGAAAGAGAAATTCCATTAAAAACAACTAATGAAAATGCCATCCAAGAAACACACAGAAACTATATGAACATAATTACAAAACATGTTATACACAAATAATGATAGATCTAAATAGAGAAATTAATTGCTCATGAGTAAACCAAGTCAATATAAAAAAATAGACAATACTACCTAAATCAATCTATTCAGTGCCATACCAATCAAATTACAAAAAGGATAACTTTATAGAACTAGAAAAAAACCAATAAAATTCATCTGGAGGAACAACAAAACAAGAAACTCAAGGGAAGTAAAGAAAAAATGGGAAGGAAGGAGGCCTAGCAGAAGTAGATCTTTATGCTACAAAGCATTAATCAGCAATGCAATTTGTTACTGGTTAAGAAATATAGAAGTTAATCAGCAGAACAGATTAGATTAACAACATATAAAAACAAATTATCGTAGTAGCCTGTTATGTGATAAACCCCCAAATCTCAGGTATTGGGGCAATAATTCAATATTCAACAAAACTGTTGTGAAAATTGGAAAGTAGCATGGCAGAAACTAAGTATAGGCCAATATTTCACACTACATATAACAATAAGCTCCAAATGGGTATATGACTTAGACATAAAGATTGATATCATAAATAAATTAGATGAACAAGGAAGATATTACCTGTTAGGTCTATGAATAAGGGAAGAGTCAATGACCAAAGAATAGAGGATCAAAGAAGATAAAATGGGCAATTTTGAATACACAAAATTTTAAAAGTTTTTGCACAAACAAAACCAGAAGAAAAACAGTTAAGTTGGCATAAAAAATGTTTCTAGAAAGTTTCTCATATAAAGGTATCATTCTAAGGTATATAGGGAACTAATTCAATTCCATAAGAAAAACGGCCATTCCTTAACTGATAAATTGTGAAAAGATATGAATGGACAGTTTTCAGAGAAAGAAATCTGAAATATCAATAATCATATGAAAAAATATTCTAAATTATTAATAATTAGAGAAATACAAATAAAAACAATTATGAAATTCTGCCTTACAGCCATCATATTGGCAAGGTTGACAAAAAAAGGAAAATGACAAATACTGGAGGGACTGTGAGGAAATTGGTACATTAGCGCACTGTTTGTAAAACCATGAACTGGTTCAGCCTTCTGTAAAGCACTTTGGAACTATCCTCCTAAAACTATTAAATTGTACATACCCTTCGACCTAATAATACCTCTTTTAGGTTTGTAACCCAAAGATAAATGAAAAGGATCCATATGTACAAAATTGTTTATAACAACTCTTTTAGTAGTGGTAAAGAATCGAAAACTGGGTTGGTGGCATGGAAGAGGAAAGATGTTCATCAATTAGGGAACATTTGAGCAAGTTATAGTATATGAATGTGATAGAATGCTATTGTGTTTCAAGAAAAGAAGGGGATGGTTTCAGATAAAACTGGGAAGATTTTATGAATTGAGGCAGAGTAAGGTGAGCAGAACTAGGAGAACAATTTATACAATAACAATATTTTAAAGACAAACAACTTCGAAAGACTTAGGAACTCTGATCACCCCAATGACTAAGGACAATTGCAGAGGATTCATCATGAAACATGCTCCCCCACCTCCTGATAGAAAGGTGATGAATTCAGAGTGTAGATTGAGACTTTTTTTTCCAACATGGAATGTTGAAAATGTGGAAATTTGTTTCACTTGACTAAACAAGGTTGTAACAGAGGTTCTGTTTTTCTTGCTTTCTCAAGGGGGAAGGAAGTTGCGGGAGAGAGAAGGAAGATTTTCATGAAAACAAAATAAAATTTAATTTGAAAAATTAGGGAAGTGACACCTCAGTTATACTTCTGAAGAAATCTAGCAATTCTCTGAAGTAGAGGGAGAAAAAGGAATGCATTCTATCTATGGGGGAATCAGTAATACAAAGGCGAGGAGGGAGGAGACAGTTTGACTGGAACAAAGAACCCATAAAGGGAAATATTATGAAATAAGATTTCAGAGGTAGGTGGAAGGGCAGATTAAAGAGGGCTCTAAAGGGAAAGCTGAAAAAATTTTACTCTAGAGGTAGTAGAGTGTCATTGAAAATATTTGAATAGGGAGGAGAGGAGGATGATGTGGTCAGATCTGTGTTTTAGGAACATGAATTTGGCAGCTATGTAGAGGACAGTTTGGAGAGGGGAGAAGATGGAATCAAGGAGGCCATTGAAATAGTTCAGGTGAGAGCGGATGAAGGCATGAACTGCTTCTTTAGAGGAATTTGTTTTTCATTATGACATTTGTGAGGAGGAAGGCTGAGAATGGAACTCTAATACGAAAACTAACTTAAAAACAGATAACAGGCTAAGACAATTGGGTGGCAAACACCAAAAGTTAAAATTCCCAGTGGGACCTTCTGCCAGATATATAACCTCTGCCACAATGAAATTAAGTAGATTATAAAGGACTAATTTTTTAAAGAAGCTCTCCAAAGAGAAACAACAATCCTTTTCTTGAATTCCTATAAAACCAAAAGTTAGCAGCTGGTCTTAGATGATCAAACCAATATGTAGCCTTGAAAAGGGCATGCAAAGGAATGTCCCCAGATTTTTGTGACTTATTTACCACCTCATGTGAATTTCAACATTTGATTCCTCAAAAGCCATGAAATCTAGTCCCTTCCAGGAAACAAGATCAGATAGGACATATGTGACATTTTGATGGAAGGTTTCCTGCCTAGATACTTCCATTTATTTCAATGGAAGGAAGACAAAACAAATTTTAGCCTTGCTGACTGATAAACTATTTCGCTAGATCAAGTATAACCTTTGTGGAATTCTTATAGATTCAAGATAGGTAGACAAGTTAGATTGGTAGATAGAATAGATGGTAGATAGATAGATATAGAATAGCAAGATGATAGATACACTGAAGAGATAGATGACAGTTGGATATATAGATATAGACATATAGAGAATATATAGATGACAGACAGATATATAGAATAAATAGATGATAGATACATACATATGTGCAGAGAGAGAATATATAGATGGTAGATGATAGGTACATACATATATGTGTAAAGAGAATCTATAGGTGGTAGATACATACATATACATATATATATAGAAAGAGAATAGATGGTAGATGACAGATAGATACAGATATATGGAATAGATAAATGATACAGATTATATATATATATATGTAGAGAGAGAAAGAATAGATAGATGATAGATAATAGATGGATGTTTTATTAAATAAATACTTTATGCCAGATATTGAGCTAATAGCCAAAGATACAAATACAAGTGAAAAAGAGAGTCCCTAACCTCAAGGCACTTACATTATAATGTGGGAAAGACAACGCAAAAAGGAGAAATGGAAAGGACTGGAAGAGGAACAAATATTCTCTGTATGACCTCAAACAAGTCATGTCACCTTTGCCTTTCAGTTTCTTAACCTGAGAAATGGAAATGATGCATATACCATGTATCTCACAGTGGAGTTATAAGTAGGAATATGAGTATATGTAAGGCACTATTTAAAACACAGCAAACAATTATAGGATCATGATAGATAATACAGATAGTCACACATGGTACCATTTTTGCGCATATTCACATGTGAAGTTTGTATGTAGGGTGAGGATAAGAATAATAGTCTTAGTGGATTCCTTGACATTTGCAGCTCATTCTGCCTATAGTGTCTAATTTCAATGTCATAAGAACCCAGTATAACCAGGCTCTCTGGTTATTTCTGTGCTGATTGGGTCTGGATCCTTCTATATGTGATTTTTGATAGTCAGGATTAGGGACTAGCTGTTTTCACTGGCTGAGATGCATAGAGCTCAGTGCTTTGCCTGTTGGTAGGAGTTTACAAACATCCTTAGTCCTTGTTAGTCACCCAAGCTCTGCCTATTTACTTGCAAAAGTGGCTCTCAAGTCTGTGGATTTTTCTAACTTTTGCTTTGCCTTCTAACCCCTTGTTTGGCCATATGACCTATGAATTGTAGAACAGAGCCAGGTTTAGTCAGACGGGCTGTTGTTGGGGAAGGACAGGAATAGGAAAGGACCTTCTTTTGCTACACTTTGACAGGCCCCTGCAAGGTAAAATTCTCTTGAGAATCCTTATCCATAAAGTTAGTTCCACTCAATCCTACATGATTTTCTAATTGGCAGCAAAAGATTATGTGAGTGATCTCAATCCTCTACCGCCTTCTCTTGCTTACTCTCATGTTTTGTTGTTGTTGTTGTTGGGGGTGGTGGAGAGGCTCCAGGATTTGGAGTCAGAGCATGGTGTTCGCATCCCTTCTCTAGTCTTTATTATCTGTGTCTCCTTGGGCAAAGTCAGTCACTTTGCATCTCTGTATCTCAGTTTCTCTGTTTTTATGTAATAAGATTCTAGCCAGCGGCAGCTAGGTGGCATAGTGAATAGAGCACTGGTCCTGCAGTCAAGAGGACATGAGTTCAAATGCAGCCTCAGATACTTAACACTTACTAGCTGTATGACCTTAAGCAAGTCACTTAACCCCAATTGCCTTCTAATCCCCCCTCCAAAAAGGCAAAAAATAAAAAAATAAAGCCCTAGCCAATGGGAATCTATCTTCAAAGCAGAGGTAGAGTACTTAGTCTGCTGCTGGTCCATCTGGAAGAGGTCTGCTCCCTTATTTAGGTTTGTTCTATTTGGCTAACAACATGGTGGAGAAACGGATTTTTTGTTGGCTGCCCAATCAAAAGTAGGGTGTATTCAAAAGGCACTCACCAGCCTAAGGGTGTCTCCTATTTGACAATGTTCAAGTGAGGCTGCACTAAACCCTTGGTTGGACAGAGGCCTCAGGCCTTTATTTCCCAACCAGGGCTGCCACTATGCGGCCTGTGAGTGCATGGCCCTGCCATTGCTTCTTTCTTTGGTGTGTCTATTCTTCCTGCTTTTAAGTGAGGACCACTGGAGAAAGCTGTGATCTTGTGAGCTTTATAAGATTGGAATAGCCAATGCCAGAAGTCTGGGAGCTGGAGTTTATGTCATATTTTGTGGTTACCCCAGAGAGTGATAAATGAAATCTTGAACAAACTGTTTGACGCAGCATAGATCTAAGGCAGCTGAGAGAGAACTACAGCAACTGATTCACTGGCTGTCCTGAATTTGAAAGTGAACTTGGTAGAACAAATGCCATATGGTAATTGCTTTAAGTTTCAGTTCACGCTTCCTAGGGACTGAGGTGGTATAGTGCAGAATATACCCCCAAATTGCTGGGGTAAATAGTGGTGCTTAATTAATGATTATTGATTGACCATTGATGATTAACCATTATTAGTTACATGAACCTGTGGCATTAATCATCAACAGATAACACTGGGGAGAACATATTAGAATGGGGACATAAACCAGTAGCATTTTGAAAAAGACACCCTTAGCCTCTCAGGAGCACCCCTAAAATTCTAAGAAGGAGGTGTAGCAGATGTCACTCTGAGAGATTCCAGAGTCTTACTATATGTAAAATGAGGAGGTAGGACCAGATAACCTGTAAGTTCCCTTACAGATCTAAATCTGGGGTCACTTAAAGTTACAGACCTACCATTGGAACATGTTTAGGTGCTGTTTTGTAATCAATTCTTGTATATGTATGTATGGGTATTTAGGTATGTATATATGTGTGTATATATATATATATATATATATATATATATATATACACACACATATACCTAAACAACATCCACTATATGTATATATACACACTATATACATATATACACGTGGGTGTACATTCATGGGTATATATGCACATACATACGTGTGTGTATGTGTGTGTGTGTGTGTGTGTGTGTGGCTTGTCTTTCCCAAAAAAAATTGTAAAAATTTCCTGGGAACAGACACTTTCATTATCTCAGTGTTTTGTCTTAATGAATTAATTATGAATAAATGAATGAATGCTTGTCACCTGAATACACAGGGAGTCTTCAACAAATGTTAAATGAATGATTATGTATGAGTATCATGAAGGTGTTTCTATTTGTTCCAGTGCTAGTGGCAAAAGAACACACTAAGTATCAGCCTTTTATAAAACCTCTCATTGATCCTCACAACAACTCTGTGAGGTAGTTGCTATTATCATCCACATGGAAACTGAGACAAAGGTTAAGTGATTGTGCAAAGTCACACAACTAGCAAATGTCTGAGACCAGATTTGAACTCAACTCTTCCTGACTCCACACCCAGTTCTCTGCCCACTCTGCCACCCAGCTCCCTCAGTGATTTTAAGAAATTTTCCACACAGCAGTGCCATCTACATGAAATCCACTTTCAACCAGGACAGGAGGAAGACGTACAAAGGAAAGAGAGTAGATACTTGCTCCCCTTTCTTTCTCTAATCCTGCTTCTTCCCACTCATCTCCAAATGTATATTTCTGATTAATTTAAGTATTCTTATGTATAGAAACCATATGTTATTTCTAAACCTTATGTCCTTAATATTTTGGCTACATTGCTGATATTAATGCATATAAAATATAGCAACAATAATAAATAATCTCAGCAGGAACTTTGTGGAATGTTTGGTAAATTCCTAAAAATATTTCTCTTTCCTTATTCACAAAAGCCAAGAAATTTTTGAAGTATGTGTGACATGATGTGAACTTCTATCATTTATCAATATAAGCTTGAACAAAAAGATATCTCATTCAACTGTTACCTACTGACCAAGAGTAACAATCCTGGGAAAGGTAAGAAAATGTTCATGCTATACTTTAAAGACTCATCTCTCTGAGTTCAAATCTGGCCTCAGACACTTATAAACTATATGACCCAGGGTAAATTATTTAACCTTGGTTGTCTCAGTTTCCTCGTCTATAAAATGAATTGGAGAAGGAAATGACAAACAACTCTAGGATCTTTGCCAAGAGAATCCCAGAAGGGGTCACGAAGAGTCAGACATGATGGAAAACAACTGAACAACAGTAATTTCTGCTCAGCCTCTTTTGCTGAAGCCTATATCAGACTGTTCTAAAATAGTAATGAAGCTTCCTAATGTCATTACTAGCTCATTTACATCTTTTTAGCCAATTGGCTTTAAAAAAAAAACAAACCTTTCCCAGCTTTTTACTGACCTGGTTCCTGTCCAGTTTTCAACTTTTCCCAAGGTCAAAAATTCATGAGCCAACGGTTGGCACATATGCACGTGTGTGTTCTCTGTGCACGTGCCCACTTCTACAATAACAGTGAACCCAGTCAAGAAAAAGTGGTAATGAAGATGCCAACTTATCCCTCTGAGCTTCAGTTTTTTTCAGCTTTAAAAATGGGGTTAAGGATTTTTGCCCAGCCTGCCTCATAGGATTGTGTGGAAGTCAGATTAGATAATACATGATAAAGTGCTGAAAGATATGCAGGAAAAAAAGCATCAGTTAAACATTTTTAAGTGAGCAGGGGACACAGATAGCAATTTTATTACTAACATTAAATTAAATTACCTATGCACACACATTATATACATCGACACACGTGTACATACCATGTGTGCACATGGCATACCTATAGATCACATTTTATGCACATACATACATGTACCATGTGTGTTTGTATACGTACATCATATATACATGGATGAATAAACATCTAAGGGTTAAACCCTATTGAACATTGTGATAATGGGCTTTTGGGGGCCATCCCATAGAATGTACACCTGACTTCCTTAGGCAACTACTGAAAACACTGAAAATACATTTGACTTGTTATTTTGGGATGATTAAAAACATTGCGTAGTCCATTGGTCATCCACCCCCTTATGACTGAAAGGGATTGGAAGGAGTTTGCATCTGAGAATATTGGCCAATAAGAAGGGACTAGTACCCCACGCAGGGAACCTTAGAAAAAAGGAATGAGCCTGCTGCCTCACTCACTCCTTCCTTCAGCTCTCCAGGTGGCAATATGTAACTCTGAACATAACTCATTCATATTGGGTTCAATTTGGGGTAAGCTTTATCTCCAAAGTGAAGGTTCAGACTCTTTTGTCTCCTTGTCTCTGGTTCTCTACATTCCACTTTAGAGCCCTGGGTAAAATCATTAAAACTTAGTTTTGGTTCATGTCCAGATTCTCCCTAGAAGAATGTGTAGAAAAGTACTTAATGAGCTACGTATACCAGATTTAGGATGGCTTTTCATTTCTTCTACTCAACAGAAATGCTGAATACACACAATACTTGTAAGTAAACACTGGCAGAAAAATTTAATCAAGCAACAACAGTAAAGTTACTATTACTTTAACAGCAGTTAACAGCTATTTTCTCTCACAGATTGATACTTAAAACATGAAGAAATGATGCAAGATGCTACAAGGTTTTCATTTGTTTTTCCTTGTTTACTGTAAAAAAACGTCAATGTTAAAAAAATACACGATGCAGTTTGCAGGACTATTAGCTGTGTGACTTTGGGCAAGTCATTTAACCCCTTCCTTCCCCAGTTTCTTCATTTACAAAATGGGTATAACCTCATAGAGTTGTTGCAAGAATCAAATTAGATAATATATGAATAATGCTTTTAAAACCTTATAGCACTATATAAATGCTAGTTATTAATACTGACTATTTTTATTTGCTACAAAGGAGGCCTTTCAATTTTTATAAGAGGGAGTGAGAATTAGAAAAAGGAAAGGTTGATAATGATTTCAAAAAAAGAGGAAAAGGGAAAAAAGAGTATCAGTGAAATATTGAAAAATACACAGAAGAGAGTAGAAGGAAGTTGAAGAGATACAGATAAGCAGGCCTATATGGGTATTATTGGGTTAAATTTCTATGCTCTTAAAAAAAACCCAAACTGTACATAATAGACCCAAGATTTCATATAAAAGAGTCAAAACTTAGGAATGAGTATAACATATAGGGAAAGATGTGATAAATGCAAAGAAGATAGCCAGGGAAAATGCTATAGGAAATTTTTTTTCATGTTTATTCATTTTATTTTTAATTTATGGAATAAAAAAAGTGTTTCCATAACATAGTATAATATAAAAAGATGATTACACATGAAACTGCAAACCTATTATGCAAAACTTTCTATTGCTTTTAAATTTACAAATTTTACCGCGCAAATTTCTTTTTTTTCCTTTTTTTCTTCCCTGACCTTGCCTGAGAAATGGCTACCATTAGAAACAAATAGATATGTGTGTATATTATAAATGTGATATATAATATACACACACATATATACATATATGTGTAAAATTATTCTATACATACTTTTATTTATCAGTTCTTTCTCTGGATGCAGTATCTTTCTTCATATGTCCTATATAGCTAATTTGGATATTTGTAATAGTCAAAATGACTTTGCTCACTGTTGTTCTTAAAACAATATTGCTATTACTATATATCATGTTCTCTTGGTTCTGCTCATTTCGCTCTTAATTATTTCATGCAAAACTTCTCATGTTTTCCCAACATCACCACAATCATATACCACAACTTGTTGAGCCATTCCCCAATTAAGGGCAATTTCCAGTTCTTTGTCACTACAAAGAGAGCTGCTACAAACATTTTTAGAACATATAGGTTCTTTCCTTTTATCCTAATCATCTTTGAAAATAGATATACTGGTGATATTGCTGGGTTAAAGGGTATGGGTAGTTTAATAATTCTTTGGGTATAATTCTAGGTTGCTCTGCAAAATGGTTGGAGAAGTTCACAATTCCACCAATGATGTGTCCCAATTTTTCTATATCCCCTCCAACATTTTTCCCTTTCTCCTTCATTTTAGCTAATCTACTAGGTATAAAATGATATTTCAATATTGTTTTAATTTGCATTTCTCTAATCAATAAGAATTTAGAGCATTTTTTCATATGACTATAAAATATTTTGATTTTTTTATTTGAAAACTACCTGTTTATATCCTTTGCAGAATGACTCATATTCTTTTGATTTGACAAAGTTGTTTATATATTTGAAATATGAGACCTTTATCTGAGAAGCCATCTATGAAATCCCCCCTGCTCAATTTTCTGCTTTCCTTCTGATCTTGGCAATATTTGTTTTATTTGTACAAAAACTTTTAAATTTAATGCAATAAAATTATCCATTTTACACCTATCTTTGCTCTCTGTCTCTTGTTTATTCATAAATCATTGGCATACACATAATTCTGGTAAGCAATATGTTCCATGTTCTTCTAAATTTCTTGTAACATCTCTATATCTAAGTCATGTCTCCATTTTGACCTTACCTTGGTAAATGGTGTAAGATACTAGTCTATGCCAATTTTCTGCCATACTGCTCTCTAGTTTTCTCAACAATTTTTACCAAATAATGAATTCTTTTTTTTTTTTTTTTTTTGCTTTTTGGAGGGCAATTGGGGTTAAGTAACTTGCCCAAGGTCTCACAGCTAGGTCTTTGTTTATGTGCGTTAAGTGTCTGAGGCCGGATCTGAACTCAGGTCCTTCTGACTCCAGGGCCAGCGCCAAATAATGAATTCTTATTCCAAAATCTTGTTAAGTTTGCCAGATATAAGATTATTATATTTATTTGCTGCTGTAAATTGTCTTTCTATTCTGTCCCATTGATCTACCTTTCTATTTCTTAGCCAGTATCAGATAGTTTTGATAATTATTGCTTTATAATAATATAGTTTAAGATCTGGTATGGCTAAACTTCCTTCATTTGCTCTTTTTATTAGTTCCTTTGATATTCTTGCTTGATATTTTTGTTTTTCCAAATGAATTTTGTTATTATTTTTTCTAATTCAGTAAAATAATTTTTGGTAATTTAACTGGGATGACATTGAATATTTAAATTAGGTAAAAATTATAATTTTATTATGGTGGCCCTGACTACCCACATTTCATCAATTATTTAAATCTGATTTTATTTGTATAAAAAGGTTTTTTTTACAACTTTGTTCATATAATTCCTGGGTTTGTTTTGGCAGGTGTACTCCCAAGTATTTTATACTGTTTCACATTATTTTAAATGGGGTATGTATCTTTTACTATCTCTTCTTGCAGGGTTTTGTTTGTGATATGTAGGAATGATGATGATTTATGTGGATTTACTTTATAACCTGCTACTTTACTAAAATTATTAATTGTTTCAACTAACTTTTTAGCTGAGTCTTTGGGATTTTCCAAGTATATCATCATATTGTCTGCAAAAGAAATAGTTTTATTACTTCATTCCCTCTTCTGATTCCTTCTATTTCTTTTTCTTCTCTTATTGCTATTGCTAGGATTTCCAATGCAATACTGAATAATATTGATGACAGTGGGTAGTCTTGTTTCACACTTGATCTTACCAAGAAGTCTTCTAGTTTATCTCCATTACAATAATGTTTGCTGATGGTTTTAGATAAATGCTTTTTATCAATTTATGAAAAAATCAGTTTATACCTATACTTCCAAGACACAAATGTTCTATTTTATCAAAAACTTTTTCTGAATCTATTGATAAAATCATTTTTATAACTTTCTTATTATTGATACAAACAATTATGTTAACAGTTTTCCTTATGTTAAACCATCCCTGCATTCCTGGTATAAATCTCACTCAATCATAATGTATATTTTTTGTAATATATTGTTGTAATCTTTAAGCTAGTACTTTTTAAAGGATTTTCGCATCCTTATTCATTAATGAAATTGATTTATAATTTTCTTTCTCTATTTTCATTCTTTCTGGTTTAGGTATCAATATCATATTTGCTTCATAAAAAGAAAGTTAATAGGAAATCTTTTTGTTGTTGTTTTTTTGCTTTTTGGAGGGCAATTGGGGTTAAGTGACTTCCCCAAGGTCACACAGCTAGTAAGTATGTCAAGTCTCTGAGGTCAGATTTGAACTCAGGTCCTCCTGACTCCAGGGTTGGTGCTCTATTCACTGTGCCCCAATAGGAAATCTTAAGATAAAAATATTTTTAAGATCGAAGGGTCAAGGAAGACTTCATGGTGAAGGATAGCAACTGAGCTATGTCTTGAAAGAAGAAAAAGGACTTTCCTCCTCCAAGTGAGATGGTAGAAGGGGCTGAGTTTAGGAAGTTCTCAGCCACAGGACACCATATCAATGAAAAGGAGAGAGTGTAAGACAGTAGGAGTGGATGCTGGAGAATTTGAATGGAACCTGGAGTATGTGAAGGAGAGAAGTATGAGATAAGATTGGAAAGGTAGGTTAGAATTAGACTAAGGAGGCTCTTAAATGCCAGGAGTAGGAGTTTATATGTTCTTAAGTAGGCAGTGGGAAGCTAAAGAAGACTTTTGACTACAGAACTGATATCCTGGGATATGCTTAAGATATAATTATTTGATGAGACAAAAGTCCCATAAAAAAACAATCACTTATAATAGCCAGTAAAACATATGGAAGACTACTGGGTCCAAGTTTTCTCTTGGAATTTCCTTCTTAGAGAGAGACAGGAAACTACAGGCTCTTACTATTAGTACTGGAGTTTTCCGAATGCTTTCTTTTACTGTGTTGAAATTCTTTTTAAGGCAATGGATGAAAAGAAGGTAAAGAACAGACAAATACTTCCCCTTAGTAGGAAGAAAATTAATCAGTAGCCTAGAATAAAGTCCAGAATAAGTGACACATTTTTGGATGCCTGCTTCCTGGTAAGTAGTAGTAAATGGAATTTTTCATAGGGTGGTAATAAGAAGTAACATATAAGAAAAGTGTGGCTTCTAAAAAATTTTAAACATTATTTAGATAGTTCTATTTCTAGTTTTTGAAGTGTTAAAAGCATGTTCTTTTTCTTAAGAAAAAAATATTTTCTAGAAAGAAAAGTAGGAGGGTGGAATAGCTAGATAACAAATTTTGTCCATACTTGGGAATAGCTCTGAAAATAATATATGGAAAAATCCCAGTCTTTTAGAGTTTTTCTAACAAAGGCTATGTCTATTCTAGCTGAATGCAATATATGTTAATAAGATTACATATCCCATGAGTACAGAGATTGTAGTTTGGAAAAGGTTTGGAATGTCTCCTGAATCCCATTTAACATAGATGCTTAGTACCTTTGAGGATTCAACAAATGAATTAATAAAACTCTGTATTATATGACCAGTCTCCATTGTATTTTTGTGGTCAAACAATGGATTCAGAAAGGAGATTACTTCATTTTCCCCCACATAGCAAACTTTCTTGACTGTTGCAATGCAACCAAAATACATGGCCCATCATGTGAATGGGCAATATAGAGTACCCTAATTTAGTGTTTCAGTAGTGTCTTGGTAGTTTAACCTTATTCTCTTCATATACATAGAAAGCTATCGATAGAAAATTTTAAGGGTATTTATGGACAATTGTCAATCTCTTTGGAATTCTTTAAGAGACCTTTCCTAAAAATATTTTGTTAATTGTATTGTAGTTAGTGAATAGAGGATTATAGATTTGGAGCTCAAAGTGACTTTATGTTACAGTATGATCATTGAACTAGAGTTGAAATGCACCTCAGAGGCCATCTATTCCAACCAATTCATTTTATACAGGAGGAAACTGAAGTCATCTGACCTGAACCTTCCATATTAACAAATAATGAAACTGAGGTTAAAAAATGTTTTGTTTTTTTTTTAAAAGAGAGGTTAAAATTTTTTCCTAAAGTCATACACATACCTATCCCTGGAGGCAAGAAAGCTAGGGCTCAAGTTTTACCCCAAATACTAGTTGTATGACCTTGGCCACCTCATTTAAATTTATCTTAGTGACCCAAGACAACTCTCTAAGACTCTAAGTTACTGACAAGTTGCTGATTTTCATTGCAGGAGGGAAATTCAATAGCAGGAAATCACACATAAAATCAGAGGTCACTGCCCCTTTCTCTACTCTCCCTCTTCCCCAGTTACCATCAATTAAGCAACTCTATTTCAGGATTATTCTAGATGAATTTAATAATTTCTAGCATTTCAGAGTGAGAATAGTTTACCCTTTGTAACTGCCCATTTCTGTATTAGTGATATTTTAAGCATTATCACCAATCATGCCAGGGTACACAAACATTTTATTGCTACACTTTGTGTCATAAATACTTGATGTCTATTTTAAACTCCTGGAGGCAGAGAATCAGCTGGGACTGTGTTTCATGCAGTGCCATGATCATTTACAATGCTATATGAATAATACTGGTAATTCTCTACCTTTTAGTACTTTAGTTGCTTATGTCACTTAATAAATAATCACATGTAGTTTACCTTTCTACATAAAAAATAAGCTTATAAGTATCATACCTCAAAGTATTCTAAATAGTCTCCCTGCTATTCCCTGGCCCCTGAAGTCCTGCTTATCTTTGGTTCATGATTCTCATCCATATTATCCTATAGGATTAAATTTTTTTCATTTAAGTAATGCCTGTTATCTTGACATATCCATTTTCTCCATATTTAAAATCTTCAACATTTTGTTGAACTTTTTTAAAGTGTTTCTGAAGGAGTCAGAAAAACAATATACACAATGATGGTGTGAATGAAAAGAACAGTAAAAGGATGTTTTAATGACCAGACTTGTCCCTAAGAAGAAAAAGAATTTCCCTACTTTCAATAGAATAGCAGAAGACCATGAAAGTGGACTGTTATATATGCTCCCAGAAATGACTTGGATGAATATATATGTATATATATACACACACACATATAAATATTTGTTATAATGGAAGGTTAACTGAGGATAGTAAAGGAGTATATTTGGGGAAAATGTGGTGCAAAAACAATAGGTATCAATAATACTAAAAAAAGTACAGGTGAGTACTGGTTATTTTATAAATATTTCATCCCAAAAATCATTTATAAGAGTGGCTACCCATATTAAAAATCAGCTCTGAAGTATGAGAATGAAAATTGAACTTATATTTTGTTTTCATCTTTTCATGCATTGCAAATGACCTTTCCTTCTGTCTTCTTTGTCCTAAGGACAAATCCTTACACTATGAAATCTTCCTGAAACAGCACAAAAGAATTCCTTTTCAGGCTGATTTTTTAAAAACTCAATCATTTTCACTGAGTTTATTTACATTGTCTGAGCTTTAGTTGTTTATTTTGTTTTTTTACTTCCCACCAGGCTTCTTAGTAGAGCAAAAAAATGGCTGATTCAGGCCTAAATCCTATTTCTAATTTTACCATCACACCAGCTTGGGTAATTCTAGTGTTTCTGGGGGATTTAATACACTTTTTTCTCTTGGAATTTCCTCAGAAGTATTCAACTGGAATGATGGTTAGCTTCACTGCTCTGGTTCTCCCTGATGGACTTAGACTTATCTTTATTCTTAGCAAGTGGCTATTTGAAAGAATCTTGAAGTTTTTCCATTGATTTACAGGTAAGATACATAGTTTAAATCTTGTCACACTGAGGAACAATAACCTAGAACTTAAAAGTGCACACCACCATCAGAACCTGTTAATATCAAGGAGTGTGTGTGAGGTTGTAATGAGATTTGTGGGTCTCCTCAATTGACCCATTTCCTCCCATAAAATTTCTTTCTCCCTTTGATATGATGGCTGTTGATTTGAACCTGGCATCTCTCCATTATTTAAACTATAAGACTATAGATTTAAACATGGAAGGGGCCTCTAAAGCTATCAAGTCCAACTCTTTCTACAGATGAGGAAATGAGGTTAAATGACTGGTCTAAGATCACATAATTAGTATTTCTTTCCCTCCCTTTCTTAGTCTTTCTTTTCCTTTTTCTCCCTTCTTCTTTCCTTCCTTCCTTGCTTCCTTCCCTTCTCCCAGTGGCTCACCATATTGATATTAAACTTGGTGTAGATACTTACACTATAGTAGATACCTACTTCTGTTTAACCCTTTTGCAACTGAACTGAGTTTGAACTCCTGAACTCAAGTGATCAACCATCCCCAGCTTTCCCAGTAGCTGGGATTATAGGCATGTGTCAATGCTAATGATTTTCCAAGGGTCACTATTTATTTATTTATTTAGAGCAATTGGGGTTAAGTAACTTGCTCAAGGTTACACGGCCAGTCATTATTTGTGTGGGGGTGCTCATTTTCTGAGGCCGGATTCAATCCCGGGTCATCCCAACTCCGAGGCCAGCGATTACTCACTGCGCCACCTAGCCGCCCCAGAGGGCCACTATTTAAAAACCTAAAAGGAACATCATTTATTGTTCAGAGGTCTGGCCTAGGTCTTGGGAATGCTGTAGGATCTTCCATGAGGACTGGCTACCATGGAGACAGGAATAAGGGACCAGAAGCAATGGATGTGTCATTCTATGGGCCTTCTCTCAATCCATGTGAATTACCTCATGTGATAAATAGTCCTAAATGAATTCACTGGTTTCAAGATGAACTCACAGGAACCATATGGATGTAACTACAAAACACTCATAGAAATAAAGTCAGACCTAAAAATTAGACTGATATTAATTACTCACCACTGCTATGTACTAATATAATTAAAATACTGCCTAAAATTAATTTACTTTGGGGGGTAAGTGGCCCAGTGCACTGAGTGCTGGACTTGAAGTCAAGGGGACCTGAGTTTGAATGCTATCTCACACACTTACTGGCTGTGCAACACTGGGTAAATAACTTACTATTTTTCAGTCTCAGTTTCCTCACAATAAAATTTCATCAGAAATAGCACCAGTTTCTCAGTGTTCCTCTAAGGATCAAAAATGTTCAATCATTTCAGCTGTTTCCCACTCTTTATGACCTTATTTTGGGGGTTATTTGTCAAGGATACTGGACTGGTTTACCATTTCCTTCTTCCTATCCATTTTACAGATAAGGAAATAAGGGATAAGTGACTGTAATGTTAAGGGAATTTGAAGATCTTTCCATTCCCTTAATAGGTCTATGCGCTCATGTGTAACCTGTAGTGGGAGGAGCTTGCTAAAAGGGTGGAACAGGAAGGGTGTAGCAAGAAGTGTGGGTGAGGCAGAATTGAGAGAGAGTGAGACAGATTAGGGAGAGAGAGAGAGAAGGCAGAGCAGAGCAGCTAGCGTGAGTAAGAGAGGGAGTGATTCTGTCTAAGGGAACTTGTTTTGTGGGGAGTCCTAATGGAGCGAAAGTTTGGTATATTGGTGTTTCCTGCATTGGTGATGTGTATGGACTTTGTCTTTAAAAGAATGCTTGGGGTGTTGGTGCTCCCTGCACTGGAAATGTGTATAGACTTCTTTGTTACTATAATAGATTTGGCTTACTGGTGTTGAATAAATGTCTTGGTTTCATCTTCAAGGAAGAGAGTGTGTTATATCTTGTGATTCAGACCTAGGAATATGCTTACATATTCATAGCACCCATTATGGGTATCACATTGGCAAAATATTTGGCATCATGAGCAGGATCACAAAATATAAAACCTCTACTTGGAGACAGGAAGACTCTAGGGAAGGAAATGGGTATCCCAGGATGGGAGGATTTACCTTATTCCTCCCTGGTGAGAGAATGGGACTTTCACAAAGTACAGGACTTTGTGAAAACTGGGAACCAAGGCTACAGAAGGGAGAACTCAGAGATTTAGAAAGATATTTGCAAGGAATACCAATAGAAGTGGGAAAGAAATGACAGGGGTGTGTAGAAGAGGATGGGCATTATTAACAAGGTATCTTATTATATGTAAAAGCATATATAAATTGCTGAAAGAAAAGGTTCTGATGGGAAAGGAGTTAGCTGGGGGCAGAGCCAAGATGGCGGAGTAGAATAAGCTCATCCAAGCCACTCTGCCCCCAGATTTCCTCCAAACTATGTAAAAGGGGACTCTGAACAACTTCTGGAGCCCCAGCACCCACAGAACAACACAGAGAAGTTAACCTCCCGCTGAGGACAGTCCAGCAGCCCTGCAGGAAGGACTAGCATAGCGATCTGGGAGCCGGCAGTGTGCAGCACGCAGAGCGCGGGGAGCCGAGCCAAGCCCAGGTCCCTGTGAGCTGAGGTTTTAGCCCCAGGGCGGCAGGGCCAGCAGCCAGCTGGAGAGACCCCAGAACACCAGCAGCCATGACAATTCCAGAATTATCAACATAGACATGCCTAGGACAAAGTGAGAGGTTAGTGCCCTATGGACTTTGGGACCAGTATGTGGGGAATGCGTCGGCTTCCTCCCCTGGGGGCTAGAAGCCGCTGAGGACACACACCATTTTGTAGTTTTCAGAGGCAGCTCCAGCTCCTGGCCTGCGAACTGTAGGGAGATCCAGCGATCAGTATTGGGGAGTAATTGCTCTTGCTTTAACCTCCCTGGATCTGGATTGTGATCTGGGGTGGAGGTCATGGGTGGGCTTCCAGCTTCCAGAAACAGAAGTTGTCCCCCACATGTTCGGGATGAAAATTCCTGTCTGGCAGCAGAGCCATACTGTGACAACAAACCCAAAAGTCAAGTAATTAAGTGGCAACATGCCAAGGCAAAGTAAATAAATTAAACAGAAAAATGTAACCCTAGACTCCTATTTTGGGGGCATAGAGCGGGAAAAGGACTGTGAGGTCAGAAGTCCTGCTCCAAAAGCCCCAGGAGAAAACATGAGCGGGTTGCAGGCCATAGAGGACCTTAAGAAGGACTTTAAAAATCAAATAAGAGAAGTGGAGGAAAAATTGGAAAGAGAAATGAGAAGGATGCAGGAAAAGTATGAAATGAGGGTCAACAGCCTGACTGAGGAAAACAACACCTTAAAAAATAGACTAACTCAAATGGCAAAGGAGGCCCAAAAGGGCAATGAGGAGAAGAATGCCTTAAAAAGTCGAATTTGCCAGATGGAAAAAGAATCTCAAAAGTTCACTGAGGAGATTCATTCCTTCAGAGTTAGACTGGAGCAAATGGAAGCTAATGAGTTTATGAGAAACCAAGATGCTGTTAAGCAGATCCAAACAAATGAAAGATTAGAAGGCAATGTGAAATATCTCATGGGAAAAACCACTGACCTGGAAAATAGATCCAGGAGAGATAATTTAAAAATTATTGGACTACCTGAAAGCCATGATCAAAGAAAGAACCTAGAAATCACCCTTCAAGAAATTCTCAAGGAAAATTGCCCTGATGTTTTAGATCCAGAGGCAAAATAGAGGTTGAAAGAATCCACTGATCACCTCCTGAAAAAGATCCCAAAAAGAAAACTCCCAGGAATATTATAGCCAGGTTCCAGAATCCCCAGATCAAGGAGAAAATACTACAAGCAGCCAGGAAGAAACAATTTCAATATTGTGGAAACACAATCAGAATAGCACAGGACCTGGCAGCTTCTACACTGAGGGATCGAAGGGCATGGAATATGATATTCCAGAGGGCAAAAGAGCTGGGAATGAACCCAAGGGTCACCTGCCCAGCAAAACTGAGTATTTTGTTTCAGGGGAAAATATTGTCATTCAGTGGAATAGAGGACTTTCAAGCATTCTTGAGGAAAAAACCAGAATTGAATAGAAAATTTGACATCCAGAGACAAGAAGGAAGAGATGCCTGAGAAGGTAATCAGGGAAAAGAAATCAAAAGGAACTTATCAAAGTTGAACTATTTATATTCCTATATGGAAAAACAATAATAGTGACTGATGAAATCTTTCTCACTATGAAAATAATGGAAGAAGGGTGTATGGTCATATGAATACATATGTGAATGTGTGTATATGGTTACAGTTATATATGGATAGAGGGCATAGGTTGAATTTTTTGGGAGGGAGGATACTCAAGGGGTGAAATTATGAGGTGAGAGAGGGAAGTGGCAAGAGGAGATGGGGAGAGACAGGGTAGGGTAAACTATCTCATGTAGAAGAAGCAAGGGGAAGTGGTTGCAAGGGAGGGGAAGAATAGGAAGGCAAAAAGGCAAAACCACATTCTCATTGAATTTGGTTCAGGGAGAGAATGACATACATACTAAATGGGATATCTCAACCTGCAGCAGAATAAGGGGAAGGGGGATGAGAGGAGGGATGATGGATGGGAGGGCATCCTTGGGGGGAGGGGAGGTTGGAAGTACCCACTATAGAAGAAGGACAGGATCATGTAGGGAATGGACCAGGTGGGGGGTGGGATGAGTGGGAGGGAATTATAAGCAGCCTTGTACAATATATCTACTATGATAATGTTGTGCATAGCTAGACATGTACAACATATACTGAATTACTTATCTCCCCAGAGGGAATGGGTGACAAGGGAGGAAGGGAATGGATCTGAAATCCAAGGTCTTAAGATTAAATGTTTCAAATATATATAAATACTATTATTAATACTTTTCTGCTTGTAATTGGGAGATAAGATGTGCAGGCATTGGGACACAAAGATTCACCTTCCTCTAATGGAAAAGTCGAAGGGGGTATGGGAGAAGGTATGGGAGAGAGCAGATTGGAGGAAGCGATATCTTGTGGGACTGCTATTCTGGGAGGGTGGGTAGGGGAATAATAGGGGGAAAATGCTTGTAACTCAAAATTTCGCAGAAATGAATGATGTAAAACAGAAGTTAATAAAGCATTTGAAAAAAAAAAAGAAAAGGAGTTAGCTGATTTGTATAAGAAGCTTTCACAGTGTTCAAGCAGAAGAGAAGCTGCTGTGAGTCTAGCTCAGAAAAAGAAGAGAATTACCAAGAGGAAGGTTCAGGCAGACCTTGCCCAGGCTGGGCCTGATTGGGGACCAGACACCTGAACAAAGATATGTGGGAGGAAAGTGAAGCAAATTTAGATGAGGAGGCTTCTAAGACTGTGGGTATGTGTCCAGTACTAAGAAGGAAACAGGAGAATGGGGGGAGGGGGAACGCCACCCAGTGCTTAATGAAGTAAATTGAGGATTGTATTCAACAGGAGGCCACAGATATTTTAAGTTGATTCACCCAAAAAATGGGAGAATCATTAGTATCTTAGATGGTGAGAATCAGTGATGATGGGTTTGGATGAGTAGGGATGGATAAGAAAGATTGTTTGAAATTTATAGATATTAGTCAGAATCCTTTTGTGCAACAAGATTTTCGGCATTATCACATTCAAGTAGGTTAACAATGGAACTGATCTATTAGCTTCACTTGCAAAGGCATGCAGTAAGCAGTATCCCACTGACTCTATGTGGCCTAGTGGAGACAGACCCTGGTATTAGCTTAGAGACTGTAAGAAAAAGTTAAAGGAAGAGGTAATGAAAATTGCAATAATGATTGGAGATGAAGAGGCTTATCATAGTAGTCCCTTAACAATTTCTCACAGAAATATAATAGTGAAGATTGCTTATATGCACCTAATTCTGACTTTAGTAATTGGGGAAATAGGGTACCCTCTTTCAGAGGTGCTGGGTAAGATTTCACAGTTAGGTGACTCAGGGGAATGGGGAAAAGGTAAATTTCCTCAACAGAGAAGAGTGAATAGCCAGTGGATTCAAAATCAGAATAGATTAACAAGGAAAGAATTGTTTATTGCTTTATGGGATAGATTTTGGAAGAATAGATGGTATTTCAACTAATGAACTGTATAAAATGTACCAAGAAAAGGGGCTTAATATTAGATGGAATAAGGAAGTAAGAACTTCCACTATAGATCCTCCTGAACCATTGTATCTAAGTTTGTCACATCTTCAAGAAGAATAGGAAATAGGCCAGGCCCCAGCTCAGATTAAAGAAATACACAATGGGATTACAGACCTCATATCAGTTTAACCATATATTAGAAAAATGGATCAATCACCGTAACTGTTATTTATTTAGAAGAAGATGATTGCCAAATTGTGCCCTTAACTCACATATTTTACCATAAATAAGGCTATGATAGTGGGTTCATGGACTCCAGAAGCACTACTAATGCTATATTTACCCTGTTTCTGGTTATTGTCTACTTATTCTTTTTGGTTTTTGTTTCTTTAACCTGTTTACTAGATTTTTCTCCTACAGGCTTAGTGCCCTCCACCTGTAGATGATTGACCACTTGAGCTAGATGTCACCCCCTGTCCAAGACTCTGATGCATTTCCCCTGGACCTGGCATCGACCAAGTTCCAGATGCTGATTAAAGAACTGACCCCTTGAATGAGACCTTGAGATAGGGACAGAGCTACATCCAATCTCAGCAGGAAGTAGTTATAGAAGAAGAGACCTTTGCCCCTTACCCCAAGAAATTTTGGTTCCCATTCATTGGAGGGGGGGAATGATGGTGTATTTGTGTTTAAGCCCCCACCTTAAGATATCTTATGTGTTTATTTTGTGTTGTCTCAGTTATATTATTGTGAAAATATGTTGATACTTGTTACCCCTAAAGTCCCATCAGCCTATGTAATGGACATGAAAGATCTTAGGGTCAAATGTAATGTTAAAGGAATTGAAGATCTTCCCTGCCCCTTGAAAAGTCTATGTGATCATGTGGAGCTCATGGTGGGAGGAGCTTGCTGAAAGGGTGGAACAGGAAGGGTGGAGCAGGAAGTGTGGGTGAGGCAGAGCTGAGAGAGAGTGAGATTGAGAGAAGGAGTGAGTTTGCCTAAGAGAACTTGTTTTGTGATGAGGTCTAATGGAGAGAAGGTTTAGGATATTGGTGTTTCCTGCATTGGTGATGTGCATGGACTTTGTCTTAAAAAGAATGCTTGGGGTGTTGGTGCTCCCTGTATTGGCAGTGTGTGTAGACTTCTTTGTTACTATGATGGCTTTGACTTACTGGTGTTTGAATAAATATCTTGGTTTCATCTTCAAGGAAGAGAATCTGTTATATCTTGTGATTTAAACCTAGGAATATGACTGTATATTCATAGCAGCCACTGTGGGTATTACATTGTTGAAACAGTGACTTACCCAAGGTCGCACAGCTAGTAAGTGTCTGAGGCTGGGTTTAAATTCATGAAGATGAGTCTTACTGATTCTAAGCCCAGTGGTTTATCTACAATGCCATCTACCTAATCCAAGGATCAAATAAGATAACATATATAAAATGTCTTGCAAGCCTTCAAACACCATACAAATGTTAGCTATTATTACTTCTTCAGTGACATAATAAGCAAACTACCAAAAGATCATCTTATAGAGAAATAAAAAATAATAATAAAATTCATCTAGAGCAGTGGTTTCAAATGTCTTCATCTCGGGACTTTTTTATACTCCTAAAAATTATTGAGGATCTCCCAAAGGGCTTTTGTTTATGTGGATTATATCTACCTATATTAAATATATTAGAAATGAAAGCACCTTAATAATATTATGAAAATAGTTTTTGCCTAGAAGATCCTTTGAATGGGAGGGTTCTCCAGATCATACTTTGAGGGCTTTCATCTAGAGGAACAAAAAAATCAAGAATCTCAAGGGAAATATATTTTTTTAAAAAATGGAAAGGAAGGAACAAATAGCACCAGATCTCAAACTATATACTAAAAAGCAGTAATCATCAAAGCTATTTTTTGCTGATTAAAAAATATAAAATTCAATTAATGGAACAGATTAAGTATATAACATATGGAAGTACACAAACAAGAACATATGTTTAAAAAAAATCAAAGACCAAAGTTACTGGGATTAAGAACTCATTATTCAACAAAAACTTTTGGGAAAATTGGAAAGTAGTGTAACAGAAATTAGGCTTACACTAACATCTCACATGATATACCACAATAATCTCCAAATCAATACAAGACCTAGGCATAAAAGATCATATCATAAACAAATTGAAGTAACAAGGAAGAAGATATCTTTTACATCTATGGGTAAGAAAAGCATTGTTGATCAAAAAGGAATGTAGAGAATTCCAGAAGATAAAATGGACTATTTTGATTACATAAAATTGAAAAGTATTTACACAAACAAAATCAACTTGGTTAAAATTAGAAAAAGGGAAACAGTTAACTAAGAGGAAAATCTCTGCAGGAAGTTTCACTGATGAAATATTTGTATCTGTATCTATTTGTCTATCTATCTACAGATAAAATATGTACCTGTCTAATATCTAGTAAATCTAGGGAATAGATTCAAATATTTAAGAATAAGAACAATTCCTCAACAGATAGTCAAAAGATATGAATTGGCAGTTCTTAAGGTAAGAAATGAAAACTTTCAATAACCACATGAAAGATGTTCTAATAATAATAATAATGATAATAAAATTATAAATTAAAACCACTCTCTGTTTTCTTCTCACATCCATCAGACTGAGAAAAATGACAAAAAAAATTGTTTAATGGCATTCATTGGAGGAAATAATACTCTGTTAGAGGAACTGCAAATTTGTCCAGTCATTCTTAAAAGCCAATTGGAACTATATCCAAAAGTCATTAAATTGTGCATAATGTTTGACCCAGAAATACTATAAATATACATAGATGTACCTCAAAGAGATTAAAGAAAAGACCCCTATGTACCAAAATATTTATAGCAGCAACTTTTGTTATAGCTATGGACTAGAAACTAAGAGATATCAATTGGAGATTGACCTGAAAATTATAAAATATTAATGTAATGGAATATTTTTGTGTTATAAAAGTTATGAAATAGACTTATACAAATTAACACAGGGTGAAGTGTGCAGAATCAAGAAACCATTTCATACAAAAACATCATCAATGTTGCAGAGAAAAACCCTGGTAATTGCAATGTCCATCCCATTATTGGTGGTGAAGCATATTTTTCCTCCCCTGACAGAGTGATGGTCTCAAAGTGCATAATGAGATATATGTTTTTGAACACAGTTAAAATAAGAGTTTTCTTTGCTTGACTATGCTTATTTGCTCCAAGAATTTTTCTTTTAATACAGGGGGTAGTTAGAAGAGAGGAGAGCTATTGATAGTGAAGGTGAGTGGGCAAGACATGGGAGGGAGGAAGAAATAAAATTGAAACCTTTTAAAAATGCTCAAAAGAGAACAGAAGGAAATTTAGAAAGAAACATAGATAAGCAGGATAGCTTTGAAAGTTATATGTCATACTGATAACTTTTTTTAAAAAAGGGAAACTTCATGGAATTGAAATATGTGATTTCATATGCATTCCTCTTATTCTGTTCTACGTGTATAGAAATGTTTTAGTTTGTTGATTTTTTTTTTGCTTTTTTTGGAGGGCAATTGGGGTTAAGTGACTTGCCCAAGGTCACATGGCTAGTTTTGTGTGTGTGTGTGTGTGTGTGTGTGTGTGTTGTGTCTGAGGTCAGATTTGAGCTCAGGTCCTCTTGACTTCAGGGCTGGTGCTCTATTCATTGCACAAATTAGCTGCCCCTAGTTTGTTTCTCATTCCTGAATAGGGGTCAGGAGTGATCTCTTTAGAGTTTACCCAGTTCCTCTCATTCCTAATCTCAAAAAAATGGGTTCCAGGGGTGGCTAGGTGGCGCAGTGAGTTAAGAGCGCTGGCCTCAGAGCTGGGATGACCCGAGATCGAAACCTGCCTCATAAAATGAGCACCCACACATAATGACTAGCTGTATAACCTTGAGCAAGTTACTTAACCCCAATTGCTTTAAAAAAAATTGGTTCCATTTTGCATCTGCGTTCCAGTGCCTCTATTCAAATTGTTTCCCTTTGGGTTTTAGAAGATAATTCATAGAGAGAGATTCACATAGTAATTTTCTGATGACCCTGGCAAGGGAGGATGATTACCTCTTTTCCCAGACCTCTACCTCCTACTCCCAGGTATTGGTGATCTCATGGGGGAAATCATAAGATAAGATAAAGATATTCTATGGTATGTAACCTAGTGCCCCTTTGTTATGTGGATATTTTGATTTCTGAAAAGAAGAAAAGAACATTTATGTGTAGAACACTGATAAAATCAGCTTGAGAAGAAACAGTTCATCAGATAATGCTTGAGAAACACAGACTGCTCTGAGAGGATGAGAATGAGAACATTGTCTCAGAGATAAAAGAGCTAGTGGGAATGGCTTCAAGTCAATATAGCCCATCAGTTAATTTACATATTACTATTTTCAGGGATTTAAAGGACATAGCTGAGAAACTATAAATCTATAAAACTATAAAATAAATACAATTGTTTATATAGAAGGGGAAAATTTGCATATTGCCTGTTTGTGCCATATCTGATAGAACTGGGAATTTAGGTTTTCTCAATCTGAGTTAGAGATAAGTCAATACTTGCAAGAAAGCCTAGATATGAAATATAAGAAGTCTAAGATGACCATATTAAGATAGGAAATTTGTGTTTGTTGAAGAGGACCATGACATCAGGAAGATGATGACATGACTTGCAGTTGATTTTGATCTGAGTAAGGGAGGTCTGTGCAATGTCACCAGCCTCACTTTCTCCTCCAGAACCATCAGTGTCCAGTGGCCAGATATTCATCAAGACTACTGGAGATGGAGGTAGGGACAGAAGATGAGAAAAGAAGCTATTTTTAGAATACAGAAACTGACAAGACCTGATCACTGATGACAAGTAGGCTTTGCAGTTGCATGGGGGATTCTATAAGACACTGTTTTAGTTGCTTAGCGAAAGAAAGCAATTTGAAGCACTGTCTTAATTGCCTTTTAATGCCACCTATAACCTGAATGAGCAGAAACTTCTGAGGGGTGCCTGCCCTTTACTGTCCTAGATAGCTAAACAGAGGGGATAAAAGAGCAAGGGAAATAAAGGTTGTGTAACTAATTTTCCTGAGAGCTATGCTGATGTATTTTGTGGAAAAGAATGAGTAGAAGTTTTGTGTACTTCTTGTCTCACTTTAATTTCTTTACTAAAGAAAATTGTGAGAGGCTTCCAATTTGTCTCAGGATCACGGACTAAAAGAAAAGCAACGCATAGTGAACATGATTTACAATAGCTGAAAGAGCATAACGATTTTTCAGCACCCTGCCAAGGATGTCTCTGTGCTTAAAGAGTTTAACACTGCTTCAGTGACTTGAGAGTAGTATAGAGTTCTGAGGACCAGAAGGGAGCAGGTTGAAAAAACCAACCAAACAACCAAACAAAAAACCAAACCCATAGACGAAATGTAGCATAAACTATTCCTTAAAAAGATCAAGGAAATCAAGACCTACAGTCCAGAGTCCGGAGCTGCCTCAGCACGTGGATTTCTCCTTTATGTGCCTCACTGCTAAGTTTCTGTTAAGTATGTGCCCATCCTCTTCCATGGAAATAGAGTGACCTAGGTTTGCCTTCTGTGAGTATTGTGATTACACTTGCTTTTGCCTCCTTGTTTGGTAAATATAAGTGATAGCAATTGTTATTTTGGTTGGTTGGTTGTTATCCTTTGTTCTCAAAGAAAGCCAAAATGATATCACTATGGTAGACTCAAGTTTCAGTATGTCCAAATGCGGCTGATCAGACCAATAAAAGATTGGAATGTTCTACCACAAATTGGGCACAAATAGTCTGTGTGAATATTTGGGGTGGATTCTATAAATTTGCTTATCCTGTATTTCCTTTGAGTTGTTTCAAATCTGCTTTGCTCATAGAGCACAGCTCCTTCTCTGATGTGGGCACACCATGCTGAGCAGTCCTGTGCCAGTGTCTCCCACGTCACACAATCAATTCCAAACTTCTTAAGAGAGACCTTAAAAGTGTCCTTGTATGGCTTCTTGTGATCACCATATGAGTGCTTGCCCTGTGTGAGTTCTCCATAAAATAGTCTTTTTGGCAAGAGTATGTTTTGCATCTGAACAACATGGCCAGCCCATCAGAGTTGCATTCTCTGAAGCAGGGTTTGAATATTTGGCAGTTTAGTTCAAGGATATCAGTGTCTGGTACTTTATCCTGCCAGGTGATCTTCAGAATCTTCCTAAGACAACTCAGATGGAAGTGATTCAGTTACCTGGCATGGAACTGGTATACTGTTGTGGTTTCACAGGCATACAACAATGAGGTTAGCACAACAGCTCTGTAGACCTTCAGTTTGGTAGTCAGTCTAATACCTCTTCTCTCCCATAATTTCCTTCAGAGCCTCCCAAACACTGAGCTAGCTCTGGCAATGCATGTATCAACCTTATTATCATTGTGTACATCCATGGAAAGTACACTACCAAGGTAAATGAACTTATCTATAGCATTCAAAGCTTCTCTATTTGCTGCAAGCAATGGTTCCATGTATAGATGGTGTGGTGGTGAATGATGGAGCACCTGTGTTTTCTAGGTGGTAATTGTTAGGCCAAAATTAGCCTATAATTTTAGCTGTTATTAAATGGGAAGATCACCAATGGGGGTTCAGGATCTATAGTGGTGAGTAGTTGGAGTATATTCTCCCCATACCAGTTACTCCTACTACCCCGAGAAACATGTTGTATGGTCATCCCCCTCTCTTCCAGGCCTTGGAATCCTTTCCCAGATCCACCAGTATAAGGGAAGATTGAAAATAATTGAATCATCCCAGAGAGAGAGGGGGAGGTCATAAGTATCATGTTCAAGTTATATGTATACTGTAGTATCTTCTTTTTACCTCTAGTCTTCCTCTGTTTTTGTAATTCAGACTTCTGGCAAATGAAATAAATGAGAATAGTCAGGGACTATATGGAAGAGTACAGATGCCATGCCTATGGCCAGCCACAAATAACTTAAGTCCAAAATTTCCATATCTCCCATGTGTCTATAGGCACCATTAGAAGCAAGGTGACCAGGGGAAAGTCAATAAAATTCAGAGTTCATAATCTAGAAAACAGAAGAAGTATAGAGTTGTTGAGCTGCCCTTCCTTTTAGTTCATGATCTTGAGACAGAAAGATGTTCCTCACAGTAATCTCCTTTCTCCTTTTTTAGTCTATGAGTTTGAGACTAGTATTACACAACACTTCTACTCATTCCTTTCCACCATCTGTTGATGTGTGTGATTGGGATTCCATCCTGTACAAATTTGAGAAGAAAATGGTCAGGGGGAGAGGGAAGGCTAAATTATGATTAGTAGTAACTATTGCCATACAGAAGTACATGGCCTAGTTTTCTTTTGGCTTTATTCTGTTTCTATGTGATCACAGCATGCTCTGAATCTATGGATGCATAGAAGAGTTGAAAGAGTAACATTCACTACAGAGTGGGGGCTCAGAACTAGCTATAGATGACAGAGTCTATATTTTAATATTTTTGCTAATATTCCATTTTATTCCCTAGATTAAATTGGGAATAAGTCAGGGAGAAAAGGGCTAATGAAAGCTACTTTAATAAAATGGGGATAATAATAACATCTACCTCCAAAAATTCAGGGGAGTATCAAATGAAATTCTCTCCAAACACACACACACACACACACACACACACACACACACACACACACACACACACATCTGTAAGATTTAAAGTACTATCTTTATCATTATTACTAATATTATTGCTACATTAGCTTGGCAGTGAGGGTTAATGCAGATTTATCATGAGATCTTTCTAGTTGGTCATTACTATCTTTATGGAGAGACTGGCAAATAGTATCAGATAAGGCCTGGGTTGGTAGCTCAACTAGAGCTCCATTTGGAGGGAAATTAAGATACTCCACCTAAGTGATAAAATTCCCTCGATGGATAATTAACACTATGACAAGCTATCTTTCTGTAGATTAAGAAAGGCATAATGAACCACATAACCTAAAAGCTCTCTATTGGTGCCAGTGTCACACACAGTGTAGAGAGATTGTGCTACACACACACACACACTAAAAATTATCTTGCCAATTGAACCCAAGAGTTTAGTATGACATCTTTTGTTTTTAGCTTTATATCACTTTACTGACTTTTGCATACTTTACAATCAAACCAAACTGAGCCCCTAGTTATTTCATGATCTTGCTCTGCTGGCTCCTGCCTTCATGCATTGGGGCAAATCATGTTCTGTGCCTGGATTGCACTTTTTCCTCATCTCTGCCTTTTAAGATCCTTCTCATCACTGAAGGTTCAGCTCTGGTGTCATTTCTCCATGAAGCTTTCCCTAATTCTCTTCAGCTGAAAGAGTTTGAGCCCATTTCAAATGTACCTAGGAAACTTTATATCCCTGCTTTGCCTCCATCATAGGTCCAGCACAGAAAAGAAGTTCAGAGGCCACTAAGTTCATTTTTACAGGTAAGGAAATCAAGGCTTGAGGAAATGGAATGACTTGCTCAAGAACACTTGGATATTCTCAGAAGTGGAATTTGAACCAAAGGTCCTCTGACTCCAGAGACAGTGTTTATTTGTTTGCTCTTTTCCCACATGACCACCTCAGTGGCAGTTGACTGTCTCCTCAATTAATCAACGAGCATTTATTAAACACAGTATTTAAAAGATTGCTCACTAAATGCTAACCAAGCACTATGCAATACAATACAAATATAAAGAAAGAGACAATCCCTACTCTCAAGAAGCTTACCTTCTATCTTTCATTATGCTTCTTTGTGTACACATTGCATTCACTTAGCAGATTGCAAACTCCTTGAAGGGAGGGACTCATTTATTTTTCATCTTAGTACCATGAACTTAATTAAATGAAATGAAAGAATTGGATAAAAACTTTAGACTGGAGGTTTTATTCATTTACATTTTCATAGAACTTTTAATTCCAAGGTAGGAAACTTAAAAATACTCTGTCCCAGAAAAAGAGACCTAGATGCCTCAGAAGGTGGTCTGTAGGGGAAGTTCCATTAAAGTAAGAGAATCTTGAGGGAAAGGAAGAGGGTGGACAGTATACCCACACTTGTGACCAGAATATGATCACCACCACTCTGCAAGGCTGTTCACATGGTAATTCCCATTTACCAGGACTTCTGTTCCTCTTCTCTCATACATGGGGTATTATTTTTAGTCCTGTTCCTTCCAGGGGAGCTGGAACACTGTCATCTACACCCTGAGAGGAAGTTATGGAAGGCAGAGGATTAAGAGAGAAAGATGAGAAGCTTTATCTTTCGTGTCTAAGAGAGCCTAAAGGAGAGATGTAGTATTGAGAAGTAAGATATGGTTCAGGAAAGGGAGATAGCAATAGGGAGATTTAGATTAAATTACTCAGGGACAGAAAGGAAGGGGTTAAAAGAAATGAAGTATATTGGGGGGAGTGAATAGGAGATTCTCAGCTGTCTTTGGAGAAATGAAGAACAGAAATCTCTAAAAGGAAATTGGAAAGAATGACTGGAGTACAAGTCCATTCAACTAGAGTTACTCACATAGCATTCAGGTTTATTTATTTTGAACACATTTTTAGATAAAAAATGTACTGTTTCCTAAATCAACCTAGTTTCTCAATGTGAGCCAGAGTATGGTAAGCTAAGGGTAATGGGGTCTTAGTGCCTGGATGAAGTTGTTCTTGTGAACACAGACACAGGCACATTAATAGATACCTTCTTGATAGCATAATCCATCCATAACAAGGGAATACTCAAGAGGGTTATTGTAATACATTAAGCTGACCCTGTCCACTTCTGTTTTGTGGCTATTCAGCAAAGAATGGAAACCTTTTGAACTTTCATGAACATGGGTTAAATGTAGTATGATTTTTGAGGGCAGACCAAAGTAAATCAATTTATTCCCTTTAGACATTCTGTTTTAACTAAATATAATAGATCCCAAGGGTTAAATTAAATAAAAGTTAGGTAAATGTAGCTACATTAGCAAATCTAAAGAAAAGGAGAAAATAACTTAAGGACTTTAGCACTCTTGGTTAACAAAGTAAACCCTTGAAACTTGAAAACATAACATATTTGAATATCCTTAACAAAATCCATTCATCATAGAAATACTTGTGTATTGATAAGTAGAGACCTAATAAAAATAGCTGATACTTATATGGTACATTGAGGCAGCTAGGTGGCACAGTGGAAAGAGTGCTGAAGTTAGGAAGATTCATCTTCCTGAGTTCAAATCTGGCCTCAGACACTTACTATCTGTATGACCCTGGGCAAGTCACTTAATCCTTGTTTGCCTCAGTTTCTTGATCTGTAAAATGAGCTGAAGAAGGAAATGGCAAACCACTCTGCAATCTTTTCCAAGAAAATCCCAAACGGAGTCACAAAGGGTTGGACACAACTATAAAATAACTGAAATATGGTGTTTTACAGCTTGCAATGTATTTTACAAATATTAGCTCATTTTATTCTCACAACAAGCCTGGGAGATAGATGCTATCATTATAGCTTATTTTACACATAAGGAAACTGTGGCAGGAAAACTAAGTGATGCCCATAGTCACATATGCTACTAAGTGATGAAGGCTGGATTTGAACTCAAGTCTTCCTGCCTCCAAATCCATTATTTTGTACACTATGCCACTTAGTTCACAAAGAACTATGCTAGTGTAAAGGTATTGGGAATTTGAAGATCTTTCCTGCCCCTTAATAAGCTTAAAGGAATTTGAAGACCTTTCCTGCTTTGAAAATATATGCCCTGCCCCCAATATGCTGAATGTAATCACATGGAGCCTGTGGTGGGAGGAGTTTGCTGAAGGGTGGCACAGAGCTCACAGGAAGCTGGGAGTCAGAACAGCTAGACACATTTGGGAAGAGAGGATGCATTAGAGGGAGACAGTTAAGCTCATGAATAAACATTGGTTTGTGGGAAGGCTAAAGGATGCTGTGGCTCTCTGTGCTGTTGAGGCTTAATTAACTTCTTTGCTACTATGATGAAATTGGCTTACTGGTTTTGGGATTTGGTTTTCTGGTGTCTGAACAAATGTTTGCTTCTGTCTTTTATATAGAAAGTCTGTTATATTTTGTGATTAAGCACTATGCAGGTAGATTTATAGTGACCATTGGCACTGTAAATATTGGTATAGTTAGGTACAGTGGGGAGGGTTAAAAAAATTAAGATGGGATTCTTGACTGGAAGTAGATTACAAATAAAATAACTCACTAAAAGTGTTCAAATAGGCTGGATGCCTATCTGCAGGCACATTGTAGAAGGAATTCCTGCATAGGTAAAAGTTGACCTCTAAAATCATTGTCATTTCTTTGAGTCTATGATTTCAACACCAAGAAAAAATTAACTCTATTAATTGCGTAAATGTTTGAGACGTTAAAAAGACTCCTTAGTTTAAAACCATAGCAATATGAAAGATGTTCCAAGTTAAAAACCATAGCAATATGAAAGATGTTCCAACAAAGTGCATTGGAAAAACAAAATGGATAAACACACATAGATACTGCCCAGACTCTGACATGAGCAAGCAGCACAGTGAATTACCCTATCAGTAAGGATACCTGGAGTAGACACAGCAGTTAAGCCTAGAAATTAATAGGAAGAAGTAAATCTGTATTACCTTTGAAAACTATACTGTGCTTTTAATGATCCTAAATGGGAGATTTCTGCACAAGCCCATCTATTTAATACTGATATTCTCCTGATAGTGCTTCATAGCTAGGAATGATTCAAAAAAATGTTAAATCCCCTCAAAATGTCCCATCTCTAGCATGATGGTTGATCATGCTTACTGTGATTAGAACAAGTATTGAGGTTAGGGAAGGAGTTCTGGGGTCAAAGTCTTGGTCCATTCCAATATAAATCAAAGGACAGACCAGATTTAGAACCTAAGTTTCTCTGGAATTCTGAAATCCAAGGGACTGGGGATCACCACTTACCTTATAAGTCTTTTTTTTTCTTTAAGTTTTTTCTTTATTTTAATTTTCAACATTCATTTCCACAAGATTTTGAGTTCCAAATTTTCTCCCTATCTCTCCCCTACCCCCCCCACCCCAAGATGGCAAGCATACTAATTACCCCTTCCCCCAGTTTTTCCTCTCTTCTATCCCTCCCTCCCACCCCCCATCTCCCTCTTACCTCCTTTCCACTTACTTTCTTGTAGGACAAGATGGATTTCTATACCTCATTACCTGTATATCTTTTTTCCCAGTTGCATGTAGAAACAATTTTTAACATTTATTTTTAAAACTTTGAGTTCCAGATTCTCTCCCTTCTTCCCTTCTCACCCACCCCCATTGAGAAGAAAAGCAATTCAATATAGGTTATACATGTGTAGTTATATTTCCATAGTAGTCATATTGTGAAAGACTATATTTCCCTCCATCCTATCCTACCCCCCATTTATTCTATTTTTTCCTTTGGCCCTGTCCCTTTTCAAAAGTGTTTGCTTCTATCCCCTCCCCTAATCTGCCCTCCTATCATCCCTCCTCTTATCCCTTTTGCCCCTATTTTCCTGTAGGGTAAGATACCCAATTGAGTGTATGTGTTATTTCCTCCTTAAGCTAAATCCAATAAGAGTAATGTTGACTCATTCCCTTTCACCTTCTTGCTCTTCCCCTCCATTGTAATTGCTTTCTCTTCTCTCTTTTATGTGAGATAATTTACCCTATTCTATCTCTCCCTTTCTCCTCCCAATATATTCCTCTCTCACCTCTTAATTTTATTTTTTAGATATCATCCCTTCATATTCAACTCACCCTGTGCCTTTTGTCCATATATACATACACACATAAACATATACACATACATGTGCATACATATACATATATGTCTATGCTGGCACAGCCCATGTCGGACTAAACTCTGCTCCCAGCCTGGTGTGATAGACTCTTCCCATCGGCTTGCCAAGCTGACTTCAGCTTGAGGTGTATTTCACTCTGCTGTTTTGTGGATTCTGTAGCTCTAAAATTTTTTTAGAGTCATTTTTTACAGGTACTGGAGGTGGTTGGGGTGTGAGCTCAAGCAAGTTCCTGCTTTTATTCTGCCATCTTGGCCCTGCCCCTATAGGTCTTTTTTAAAAAGCATTTTAAAGTCTTTCATTTTATCTCCAAATAGCAAGCACTTATTTTACCTTTTATCCATGTCAACAACATTGGAAAAGGAAAAGAAAAAAGCTTTTTGAAAAATATTCATAGTCAAACAAATAAACAAACGAACATCCCACAAAATGTCCAAAATGTTTTTTAATTCTGCATCACTTCCTCAATTTACAAAGAAAAAACTGAGTCTCAGAGTGGTTAAGAGATGTACTGAAGATCACAAAAATAGTAAATAGCAGAGTTGGGATCTAAACCCAGGTTTTCTGACACCAAACACAGTGTTTATTCCAATGTTCCCTGCATGGTTGACATGTACTATGGTTTTGTTGTTGTTGAGTTGTTTTCAGTCATGTCTGACTCTCTGTAACCCCATTTAGAGTTTTTTCAGGCGAAGATACTAAAGTGGTTTGTCATTTACTTCCCTAGCTCATTTTTACAGAAGAGGAACTAAAGCAAACAGGATTAAATGTCTTGCCCAGGGTCACTAAGTGTCTGAGGCCAGATTTGAATTCAGGTCCTCCTAACTCTAGGAACCAAACTCTGTCCACTGTGCCACCTAGCTGCCCATGTAGTAAGGAATGTTACAAAAGCAGAGATTTCAACATGTCAGTGAGAACAATGTTAGGGATATTGATGAATGGACTTGGTGAATGCTAGTGAATGACTCAACCTTTTTCCCAAGAGCTCTGGTCTTTTACTATGGTATCCTGAATTTCTCTTCCCCACTGTCAACTGATACAGAACTGATTGAAAGATTTTGATAAATTCTGAGGTACTATGGCCTTGGTCCTATGACCTTTCCTTAAATTAATACCCCTGTCATCCAAATCAATCAATAAGCATTTATTAAGCTCCTGCTATATACCAAGCACTGTGTATACTAAGTTTTGAAGATGGAAATACAAATTAAAATTTCTCTCAAGAGCTTGCTATTAGCTTATCATATACTGGAGGTAGCCTAGTCACTTGTCAACCAATCAACCAAATCAATGAATAAGCATTTATTAAGCCCTCACTGCATACCAAGCATTGTGTGTACTGTGTTCTGGGGATAGAAATACAAACAATGAAACAATTTCTACTCTCAAGAGCTTGCTGTTAGTTTATCATATACTGGAGTTAGCCCAGACTCCTGTCAACCAATCATCCAATCAATGAATAAGTGTCAAGCTATATGTCAAGCACTATGTATACTAGATTCTGGGGATACGAATACAAAAAATGAAACAAGCTCTTCTCTTAAGAGCTTGTTATCAGTTTATCGTATACTGAAGTCAGCCCAATCTTCTCTGTGGATAAAGAATATCCATTCATAATTACTAGTCATAAGCAAGGATTTGGAGGGTATACTTTGGGGGTGTTGTCACCTATTGTAACAAAAATCATTAGAACACATGATGGATATAAAGATATGACAATAGGGCGGCTAGGTGGCACAGTAAATAGAGCACCAACCCTGGAGTCAGGAAGGCCTGAGTTCAAATCCAGCCTCAGACACTTAACATAAAACTAGCTGTGTGACCTTGGGCAAGTCACTTAATCCCAACTGCCCTACATTCCCCTCTCTAAAAAGCAAAATAAATAAATAAATGGAACTTTCTTTAAAAAAAAAAAGATGTGACAATAAAACCAGTCAATGAATCACAATGTCTACTGGTAAGGAAGCTATCATTCTTTCTGACAGTTTTGAGGAAGATCTCCTGATAAAGAGGATATGAGAGGATAGCTAGTCCTGGTCCCCTATATTCTAGAGCTCCTGGATTGTTGTGGTAGACAGATCCTTCTTTGTATAACATTTTGGCTACTTGCAGGATGCTTTGAAATCATCCTGAGTAGCCTCCAACTTCTGCAAGTAGTCATTGACTATAGAAATTGTGTTTTTGTTGCTGTTCAGTCATTTTCAGTTGTGTCCAACTCATTGTGACCTCATTTGGAGCTTTCTTGGCAAAGACACTGAAGTGATTTGCTATTTCCTTCTCCAGGCCGTTTTACAGATGAAGAAACTCAGGAAAACAGGTTTAAGTGATTTTCTCAGGGTCACATAGCTAGTAAGTGTCTGAGACCAGATTTGAATTCAAGAAGAGGAAACTTCCTGATTTCAGGCCCACCACTCTATCCACTGTGCCACCTAGTAAAAGCACAAGGGAAACCTGAGGGTGGTTTGACATCTCTGTTCTAGAACACTGAGAAGCTAAGTGACTTGACCAAGGTCACAGAACCAATACATGTCAAAAATAGCACTATGAACCCAGGCCTTTCTGACTCTGGGACCAGTTTTCTATTCCCTATGTCAGGCTGTGGAGGAAGTAATAATAACAATAACTAACCTATATGATCTTTTGGATCCTGGCTTTCTCATCCAATGTACTAGCTATCCTCCCTACTTTTATGGCACCTATAAATTTGACAAGCATGTCACACATATCTTTATTCACGTCATTGATTTTTAAAATGTTTAACAGCCCAGGGCCAAGAACAAATCCATGGGTGCTCTATTTCTTGAAAATCAAAGTCTGCCCATTAATTGACTTCTTTGTAACTCCTGTTATTCAACCAATTCCAAATTCAACTAAATGTAACCTTCTCTAGACCATAGCTCTACAAGACAGCATGAGAAACTTTGTCATGAGCTTTGTTGAAATCTAAGTCCATTATTCCCCTAATCTATAAATTTAACTATCTTGTTAAAAATAAAAGGGTCCATGAACTTGATTTTTAAATATATATTTTGATTATTGTCTTTCAATATGTTTTTTTCTTGTTATTCTATGTATTTTATTGTATGCATTTAAAAATAGGTGGTATAGTGGCTAGAGCTCTGAATTTGGAGAAAGAAAGAATTGAGTTCAAATCTTGCCTTAGACACTTTCTAGCTGTATGACTCTGGGCAAGTCACTTGGCCTCCCTCAGGCATAGTTCTACTCTGGATTACCCTGCATAGAATACATCTGGAACATTTTATTGAATTAAACTTAAGGACATTGGCAAGAAACCCACATGGTAAGGGGATGAAAGCAGGGAAGTTTGACCTGGAGAAGAAAAGAACAAGTATGTGGTTGTTGTTCAGTTGTGTCTAACTCTTCATGATTCCATTTGGGGTTTTCTTGGCAAAGATACTGGAGTGGTTTGCCATTTCCTTCTCCAGCTTCTTTGACAGATGAGGAAACTGAGGCAAATAGGTTTAAGTTACTTTCATAGGGTCACACATCTAATAAGTGTCAGAGGCCAGATTTGATCTCAGGTCTTCCTGACGCCAGGCCCAGCACTCTATCCACTGGGTCACCTAGCTGCCTGAATAAGGACACAACTGAATAAGTTACTAAGTAATAAGCTAAGTTAAATAAGCTAGCATTTATATGGAACTTTAAGGTTTGCAAACTGCTTTATCAATAGTATCTCATTTGATCCTCACAACAACCCTGGGAAGTAGGTGCTACTATTATCCACATTTTACAGACAAGGAAATTGAGGTTGAGATAGGTTGGGTGACTTGTCCAGAGTCATATAGCCAATAAGTTTCTGAGGCCAGTTTTGAATGAAGGCCATCTTTACTCCAAATCCAATATTCTATCCATGGAATTACTGTCATGTGTTATAAATCGAAATTACATTGTCATTACTGCTGTTCAAGTCCTTTTTTCTTTCTAAAGTCTGAAGACCCAGATGGTCCCAAGAGGAATTCCATAGGTTTGTAAACTTATCATAACTTTGTAGATTCAGAGTAGAAAGAGGTCTTGGTGACCAATCTTATTTTACACATAAGGAAACTGGAGTCAAGAGAGGTTCAGTGATTTGCCCAGGGTCAAGTGGAATAAATAGAAGAACCAGAATCTAAATCCAAATCCTCTACCTCAAGTCTAGAGCTCTTTCCCTGCATGGGGCTACTTCCCTCACAATGATAACAGTAGCTGACATTTATATAATGCCTACCATGTGTCAGGCACTGTACCAAGTACTGTACAAATATTATTTTATTTTATCCTCCCAACCCTGGGAGGTAGTTGCTATTATTATCCCCACTTATAAATGGGGAAATTGAGGCAAACAGAGATTAAGTGACTTGCCCAAAGTCACACAGTTAGTAAGTGTCTGAGGTGAGATTTGAACTTAGGTCTTTCTGACTTGCACCCCTCTGCAAGGGCCACCTCACTGCCTCTGTCTCAAGACCCACCTATTTGAAGCTCCTTCTGATTTAATAAAGGGTTGCCATGATATATTAGCAGCAAATTGCAGAATTTCATAAAATATTGAATTTTCATGTAATTCCCATTTCAGTACTTATGAAAGATGTTTAATCAGCTACCTGAATGCCAACCACTCATACAGCTGTAGCTGTTGTGAGATTAAAACTTGAAAGCCAAAAGAAAGCCTACTGAAACCAGAGCCTAGAAGCTGCCTCCTTTCTCTTACAACAAAGGCAAAAATACCATCCAATTAGCTCCTGTACTGGGTGAGGAACGATGGAATTTGTTCATTTTATAATTAATAATTGATATTTGTGCCCTAAGTCCTTGCTCTGCTTCTAAACTCTACATTTTCTTGACTACCAACCAGGTAATTGAATGTGTTTAACTAAGGGTTAAATACATGATACCTCATTTGAAAATTTTTTTCCTTCAAAGAAGATTGGGAGGAAGGAAGAAAAGACAATTGTTTCTCAATCATAAAATAGATAGTTATTCTTAAGAGTTAACTATTAGTACTGAGTGTGAAAGAACTGGAAAAAATGAACACATTCCATGAGCTTTCCAGTTCAATTCACAAATGCAATTTAAAACTTAAGAAAAACCTCAGTTCATGTGGAATCATGAACCCATGAATTTTACAAAGTTTGATGTATACCAATGCATTTGTAGAACAACTATAATGAATATGAATCAGCTAGACTTATGACTGTATATTAATTTTCTCTCGTTTATAAGCTTGATTTAAAAATGATTTTTCTGGCAACTAAATTGGGACAGTATTATTCAAATATCACATTTCAAGAAAAATATAGAAAAAAAGTGATAGACCAAAAACATCAAATACCTAACTTTAATATATCTATATCTCAGATGTAAATCATTCATATATAATACATTTTCATAAAAGAATTACAAAAATATTAATATATATATATATGAAAGCTTCTGTGTTGAGATAAAGAATAAATTCCTGGACAATATACATGTTTTTCTTAGATTTCAATAGAGAAATCATAGGGAATATAAATATATAAAATTTGTTAAGATAGTGAGGTCAAGAACTGGTCTTGGGGCCAGGAAGACACCAATTCAAGTAGTATTTCTGACATACACTAGATGTGTGATCCTGAGTAATCACTTAATCTCTCAGTGCTCCAGGAAACGCTAGAACAGGGTTTGCAAAATAGTTCTTGCATTCCTGTGTCCAAATATACATGTATATGTATTTCTGAATCTTTCTTAACTTATTGGATGTAGTATTCATACTTTGTTCTGAGCACATTGCCATTTAATAGTTTAAAAAAGAACTATTAATGTCCAAATAATAGACATGAGTTATTTTATAGTGGGAAATGTAGGTGACACAAGAACAAAATATATCCATAAAAATTTATTTCAAAAAATTAAGCTGGAGGTACATATATGAAATAGAATAATATTATGTTTTAAGAAACAATATGACAAATACATAGAAATATGAGAAAACTTTTATGAACTAATGCAAAGTGAAGTTAGCAGAATCAGCAAAACAATATATACAATGACTACAAGAATATAAATGGAAAAAACCAAAACAATAGCAAAACAACTAATTTGTATGAAATGATAATGACCAAGCTTGGCCTTAGAGAAGATATGTAAGAAAATACCTCTATCCCTTGTTACAGGGGTGTGGGACTATAGGTATAGAATGTTGCATTTAATGTCAGGCTTTTTTTGATATGCTAATTGGTTTTTCTGGTCTGTTTTCCCCTTTTCCTCATATTTTCTTATTGGTTCTCTTGGAGGAAGGGGAGGTGGGGGTATGTTGGGAAATATAGGTGACATAAAAACAAAGGATATCAATAAATGTTTTTTTAAAGAAAAAAATTAAGAATAACTTTGGGTTGCCAGAGAGAGAGTGTACTGACTCTGATCATATCAAGAATCTATTAAAATATTTCCAAAGAACTAGATTATATAATGCAGCCTTTATTAAAATGGATTTGTCCTATAAAATTTAGATTCAGTCAAAAGATCGTACTTAAGGATCCAATAAGACCAAATGTTCAAGACTGCAGGTTCCCCACTCCTGGTCTAGTTGAATTCTGTCACTATTGAAATACAGAAAGTGCAACCCAAAGGGTCTGTACCTTGTGAAAATTTATACAAATTCATGATAGAGGCAGGGACTTGAACCCAGGTCTCCTGACTTGCAGCCCAAGGTTATTTCTGCTCTATCACATGGCTCTCCTTCAATGACAGCCTGTCTTTCCAAATCATAACAATAACTTGCATTTATAAGACATTTTATGATTTACAAAACACTTTGCTCACAACAATTCAAATGAAGTGAGAGAAGTGATATTAATAACCAAGGATTCAAGAAGATCCAGAGTTTTCCCCTTTTCTAAAGTCCTGATTTTAAAACTTTAGCCTCTTGAAGGACATTGCTGATGAAGAGATTGGACCCACCCTCAGGCTGCCATGGTCTCCACTGCTATAATTGTATTTGGTCTAAGAGAGATGGCCAAGTGACCATTCTTTTGTTAAAGTTTTTTTTTAATGACTGAAACTTAAATATACAATAAGGAACAAAAAGAAACATGTTATAAATTTAAATATTGAAACTTAAATACAAAATGAGAAAAGAAAAAAAGCATGTCATGTTCACAACAGGATGTAAGAAATGACCGTTCTGTTATTAATAACACCCAGGCCTTATTAATAAAATGATTAAATTACCCAGAAACTATGTCTCTTGAACCTTCTTAATCACCAAAGAGGGAACTAACATTCATAGAGATTAACTCACAAGCCCAGGTTAATAACCAGCGGAGACTGAACTGGAACTCAGTTCTTCTGGCTTCCAGCCTAAGCTCTTTTCATTCCATTCCATAATATTAATTTCTGAACAAAGTCTTCTTTATATAATCATAACAGAATTCCACCTTACTGATAAGTTCTTGCAATGTGTACTTTTTTATTCATACATGGAGTTATGGTTGAGAAAACAGTTGTGCAGGTGGATTCCATTTAACAGCTTTTGAAGGCAATTTCTGATTTCCCTTTTTAGCCTCATGAAAAAAACCTATAGTTCCAATTTAATATAGAACAAACATCACATATTTTGTTAAAAAATACTCCTGTTTGAACTTAACTTAGTATAATTCTTTTAGATTAATTAAACAAAAATTCAATGATTTGAATGGCACAACGTGCATGGGCAGTGAATGCCTGAATTCAGATTACTACACTCATTTTTCTAGTCTTGGGTTTCTCCTTCTGCCCCAGCTTCATCCAGGAAATAGAAATATTTTGTCAAATGCCAACCTTTGGCTGGGGTGCAGAACATTTGATATGTTTGGGTTGCTTGAACCAAAAGGAAAAAAATGCCCATTCTAAGACATCAAACAGTAATTATGGTACGGCATGGAGATAATTCCTTATATTCAACTGGATCTATTTGAATTTTATTTAGAAATAAGTAGGGAAAGAAAATTCCAAATATGGTGATACAGGGAGATAAAGACCCATCTGACCACACTGATTCTTAGTCTCACATTGCATAATTACCTGATATAATATTATATAATACATGATATCTAATTATATCTAATCATATACATATGTCCATATATATATATATATATATATAAATCCATTATATATAATCCTTACCACTACAAGAGACAGTTGTTTTGTTTGCCTGAAAGATGTCAGTTATTTTTAAATCTATGAAGTTGGGTATGTATGGTGTCTGGAGTTACATGGCTGTTTGGCTAGGGATTTTTTTTTCTTTTTAGTGGTTTTTGACTGGAAGTCAGGAGAGCTGAAAAAAATACTGAAGAATTTAAATGCCAAATCTTATACAAATATGTATGTAAAGTCACATATTTTATGTAACAATTGGACAGGCTATAGAAAATGTTAAGTTTTGAATAATAGCTCCCATTTCTGTGGCACTTTAAGAGTGGTTACAAAGAGGTTTCCTCGAAACTTTGTGAGCTAAGTAGTATATAAGTATCATGAGCCCCATTTTTTAGATAAGAAACTGAGGCACAGAAAGGTTAAATGTCTAACACTTAGATTCTGTGGCTTACCCAAGGCCATCAAGCTAAAAGTCAGAAGTAGAACTGGAACACATGTCTTTCCTGATTATTCCCAGTCTAGGGCTCTTTTCACTTTGGGAAGGGAGAAAGGAATGAGCTTTTTATATGTTCTAGGTACCTTGCTAAGCATTTTTACAAATATTATCTCTTTTGATATGAAATGGCCACTCTGCTTCATTTTATCTCCTCTTAAATAAGTAAAAAATTCTAAATTACTCAGAGGATTTAAAATTCATGCCTTTTGTGAACAGATCATAGCCCAACTTAAGCTTCAATAGTTCTACAAGGTGTTATCTAAGTGCTGGAGCCTACAGTAAGTACTCTCATACTCCTCTTATCCTAACACTAATTATCTGCATCACTCATTTGGCATTAACCACATACTGCCTTGCATTGCTAATGTTTTTTGTGTGGGTATATAATATTTACCCAATAAAACCATAACCTCCTAGAGGACAGGGACCGTGTTTTATGATTTCTTTATCTTGTAGCATCTAGCATGACTTCTTACACATTGTCAGTCAATAAACATTTATTAAGCATCTATTAGGTACTGGGGGATACAAAGAAAAGTAAAAGACAGTCCCTTATTCTCAAAGAGCTTACAATTTAAAGGGAGAAACAACATGTAAATAACTGTGTACAATAAGCTAAATGCAGGATAATTTGGAAATAATCAACAGGGGAAAGGCACTAGCATTAAGGGAGAACAGGAAAAGCTTGTAAAAGGTGAGATTTTAACTGGGACTTGAAGGAAGCCAGGAAAGCCAGGAGGCAGGAGAGCATTCCAGGCATGGGGAACAGCCGGAGATAATGCCTAGAAAAGGGATATGGATTTTCTTGTTCAAGAGACAGCAAAAGGGCCTGTGTCACTGTGACACAGAGGAATTAGATGTAGGATGACTGGAAAGGAATCAGAGGCAGGTTTTAAGGGCCAATAGATGATTTTATATTTGATCCTGGGGAAGTAATAAGGAGCCGCTGAAGTTTACCGAGTAGGGAATAGTCAGTCTTTGGGGCGGCTAGGTGGCGAAGTGAATAGAGCGCCGGCCCCGGAGTCAGAAGGACCTGAGTTCGGATCCGGCCTCAGACACTTAACACACACAAACAAAAACCTAGCTGTGTGACCTTGGGCAAGTTACTTAACCCCAATTGCCCTAAAGGGGCGGCTAGGTGGCACAGTGAGTAAGAGCGTTGGCCGGCCTCAGAGTTGGGATGACCCGATAGATCCGGCCTCAGAAAACGAGCACCCACACATAAATAATGACTAGCCGTATAACCTTGAGCAAGTTACGTAACCCCAATTGCTTTAAAAAAAAAAGAAAAGAAAATCACCTTGACAGTTGAGTGGAAGACACACATAGCGATCAAATGAGGTATATAATTTATGTAAAGCACTTTGAAAACTTTAAAGCACCATATAAATGTTGGTTGTTATTGTGATGATGATGAATATCAAGTAAAAGCTATTGATATAGTTAATCAAAGTGAAACTGGATAATCCAAGCTCCAAAAAAGTTTCATATGGGGGCATGAATGATCCAATTTGGTTGTCTATGTTGATTGAGTCAATTGGATTATTCCAAAATATTTACTCCAGTTTAAAGGTCTGTACATCTTAACAATTGTATTAAATTGATCAGGCAATTAAAATAAAAATCAAGGAACCCAATTTGTGTCCCTTCCCTCTTCAGTGGATCCATGATCTTTTCAATATGGCTACTACTACCACTTCTTATCCTGTACCTTTGCATCCCACCTCACTTTCGTACATATTCTCATTATATGAGTACCCCACTACCTGTTCCAGTCATATATATTTCTTCCCTCCTCCACTTCTTGAGCAGAAGCCATTATTGGAATTATGCTACAGCTGACTTGCCCCCCCACCGTGGATCTCCCCATTGTTCTTGCTCCTAGCAAGAAGACCATTATACTACCCATCTCCACTTCCCCTGGTGGAGGGATTTTATTTTCTGTTTCCTTTATATTCCTCATGTAACAACTAGTACAATAGTTTGTACCCCATTGATCCTGAAGAAACAACTGACTATAACTGTATGTTTATACTATAGAAGTATTAGTAACTACGATTCCTTTCTCTTTAAAAAAAAATTTCTGTATAGCTGTTAAAATAAAGGGTGTCGGGACTGGACGTATGATTTCATTGGTTTAAAGAACTCCCAGGTAAGGAAAATCCTTTCTACCAATGCAAGTTAGCATTTTCTCTGCTACTCATAGTCATAGTCATAGAGGTTTGCCTCTTAGGTAAGTGACTTGCCCAAGGGTCACATAGCAGTATAGATTATAGGCAGAACTTAAACCAAGATCTACCTCACCTCAAGACCAGCTCCTTTTCCTAGTCTCCCCCATTACTAATGTCTTCACCATGAGGTTACCTTTTATTTACATTGTATGTATCTTGTTTGTGTATTTTTTTTGCATGATTTCCCTTCTATTAAAAATATAAGCTCCTTAAGGGTAGGAACTGTGTTTTTGCAGGTCTTTGTATCCTCAGGGCCTTAGCATAGTGCCTGGAACATAGTAAACACTTAATAAATGCTTGTTAACTGAATGAATGACTCTATCCACTATAGGGTGTGACAATTGATGACTTCTACATCTCCTTTCACTAATGGATTTAGTATGAATATGGTAAAAGGCATCCAGATATAGCAGTTAAAGAGCCTGCCTTGGAGCCAGAAGGATCTGAGCTTGAGTCCTGCCTCTAATACATACTGATCGTGTCACCCTAGGCAAGTAATTTAACTTTCCCATGCTTTAGTAAACTCTCTAAGACTACCAGTTGTAGAGAAGTTTCCAAAATGCCTTGCTAAAATGAGTTGGTTTCCTCCTCTGGGACTTCCCTATGCAAACAAAATTACAGGTCCATTTCCAGTTGCTATTTCTATTTTGAGGTCAGAAAGCATTTCCATTCCCCCTGCACCCAGATTACCTAACAAAGATACAGAATGAGACACATCTTCTTTCTTTTTTTGGGGGGGGGGGCAGGAAACATGGCAAATATGGCCAATATGAGGATTTTGTTTTGGGGGGCATTTTTGACCAAGTATATCAGTATATCAGTTACAGGATTTTTTTTTCTTTTTTCTTTTTCCAATGGGGGCAGGGAGAATGAGAAAGAAAATAGATTTTTTTATTAAAATATTTTTTAGGGGGTGGCTAGGTGGCGCAGTGAGTAGCGCGTCGGCCCTGGAGTCAGAAGGATCTGAGATCGGATCCGACCTCAGACACTTAACACACACACAAATAAAAACCTAGCCGTGTGACTTTGGGCAAGTTACCTAACCCCAACTGCCCTCTAAAAAAATATATATTTTTAAAAGATTATCCCTGAATTAGCCCCCAAATAAAAAAATTTCTGATTAGCACATTCACTTATCAATTTGAACTTGCCTAGGTTAGGAGAGCTTTTCAACCTCTTTGGGGTGACCCTTCCCCCTACTTTCTAGGCAGCTGTATAAATGTGGTTCATTGGGAAAATGTCATTCAGATTGAGGCAGAAGCTAAAGTGACATCTCTGGCATCTGGATTTAGAATAGAAACTCCAAAGAGCATCAGAACATTTTCATACCAATAGCTCCCCAAACTCACCTTTCACAAAGAACACCAAAAAGGAAGAAGCATACTTGACTTTACATAGCGTTTTCAACCCTCGGGGATTTGGCCGAGCCATGAATATGAATGGCAGACAGGAACTTGGGCTGCATTCTATCTGGTAAACAGATTTTAAATGCTTTACTTAGTCACTATTCCCTAGAAAGTTTGGAGACACTGAGATAAAAACAGAACTCAGTACAAGTACAGGGCTAGACCAATGGATCCCTTCCACAAGGCAGCTATCTGTCTAGAACCAACTGCACTATTTGCATCAAATGCTGGCTGTTGGGCTAGGATTTAAGGAAGCTCTAATTCTCTAGTTAGCAGGAAAGAAAGAGTCCTGGCCTCAGTCAAAGGCAAAGGGCCATGGGCCTCGTAATTAGGCAACCTGCAAATCTGATCCACACCAATTCATAGGCTCTAGAGCTGGAAGAGGTCATTCATTCCAACTCACTTGTTTTACAGATGAAGAAACTGATGCCCACAGAGATGAAAAGACCTGGCCACTTTGGTAAGAGGCCTTTCTTGGTCTTCCTCGAGGCTTGCCTTGCCTGAGATTACTTCCAATTTGCTCTACATGCATCTTTTATGTACATGGATTTTTGCATGCTGTCTTTCCTATTAGAATGTGAATTCCTTGAGAACTACAACTATTTTTGCCTTTCTTTGTATCCCCAGTGCTCAGTACAATTCCCAGCACAGAGGAAGTGCCAAATAGATGCTTGTGGACCAACTGACTGACTGCAAATGATCTGTCACTTCCTTGATTGATTTGGCTGAGCTGGCCAGTGAGTCATATGCCTCCTTCCTGTCTCTATCATAATTATTTCTATTTTATACCTAATCGAAAACCCTTTAGTGTTAATAAGCTTAGGATCATAGAAACATAGATTTAGACCTGGAAGGAACTTCAAAGGCCATCAAGTCCAGTCCCCTCATTTTATAGATGAGGAAAGTGAAGTATGGGGAGGTTGTGGCTTACCAGAGGTCATATAGGTAGTAAATGTCAGAGGCAAAATCTGAACCCAGGTCCTCTCATTCTTCCAATGGAACTAGATGCCAGGTAGGTGTCAGTAAACTTGGTGAAAATAATGTCCTTTGGATGGGTTGGATTCAATTAGCTAAATTCAAATTAAATAAATGTTGTGTGCAAATAAGAAATAGCCCCAGTCCTCTTGGAATTTATATCACAAGCTAAAATAGTAAATAGTAACTACTGGGGAGGGAACAACAACATGATTCCTTCCAGCCCCTTAATCCCCCTAGGAAGCAGGTATTTCTACACTTGGAGGCAAAAAATAACAGAATGGGGATCCTGTTTGAGATGTAAATGGATCTCTCAGCATCGGGCCACAACTAGGGCCAGCAATTATCTGTCTTCTGGGGCTAAGGGTTGGCGCTGGGTGTTTGGGAGTGGCTGACGAAGAGGCAAATTCATCAGGGAAGATACCTGCAAACCTAACTCTGTATGTTTCAATAAAGACCAGGGATGATTATATCATAGGCTTGTAAAAACTTCTCTTTACATTTACTCTTCTGTTAATTTTAACCCTATGACTTTTTCCTTCATTCAAACATTGAAAAAGTTCTGTGTGCTCATTTCAGAAACAGCTGGGCAGAAAGAGAAGTTGGGATGCTGGTTCTCCAATCCATTGTGAGCTTGGGAAGGCAGGAAGGCCTCAGGGCTAGGGTTGTTAACTGGCTATTATTGGACCAACTTGAAAGGTGTTTTATCTTAGAATCTGGTGTCTCAAAAGATTTTATGATTTTCCCTGCAGTGAACCTTTGTTACTTTTTTGCTTTGTTTTAGTTGGAGGTTTAGGCCATCATCTAAATTATTTTTTTAAAATGACAAAATGAATGGAGGTTAGGGGAAAGGAAGGGTTTAAAGGGGGTGGCAATGGTAATCAGGGTTGTTCTTAATGATATGTCATACTATGTATGTATGACTTGATGCTTTTTTGGGGGGAGGGCAAAAGGAAGGGGAGAAGGTGACATTTGTTTAGTTTTGATTTTGATAATAGTAAGGGCCCTTGGAAAAATAGTCAAAGGGAGGTGTCAAGGCACAGAGCAATGTCTAAGGGTTCCTCTGACAAGCTGAACTCCATATTTGTTCTCTGAATGTGAATGGGATTATAAAAGCCTATTTTAAGGGAGGAAAAGTAAGTTCAACTGGCATTTCACTGAATACTGTGCCATATAGCCAGTAGATGTCTTGTTATTGGAATTGTTTTTCAAATGAATAGAAGACCTCACTGTTTGATTTGGTGGCCTGGGATTGACATAGCCTTATTCTACTCACCATTTAAAATAAGAAAATTGAGGCACTGAAAAGTTGCTTGGTAGAAGACACCAATGCCCAACTCTAGGCTAAATAGTGAAGCCAGAGAAGTTTGTTGTTCAAATATCCCAGTTCTTTTGAGGTCATATAAATATAGCCTAGGTTGATGAAAGAAACTGAACCAAGGCACCATGGGGAACAGAAATAAAATATAACTTGGAAAATGTGGCAAAAACCCACCCAGCATTTTAGCAGTTTTTGCATTTGTACTGAATGGTTATAATTGGTGATTTGTAGAAAGAAGACTTTTGAAAATGTCTTTCAAAGAAATACATAATTTAGTCTTGGTTAAATGAGAGAAGTTCAAAGCCCTTTATAACTGGCTCACCCTAACCTTTCTAGTCTTCTTATACTTTACCTCCCTTCACCCTTCTTCCTCCCCCCATCATTTTGTGATTCAGTGGCACTGGTCTCCTTGCTGTTCTTTAAATGAGACACTTCATCTTTGGACTCCAGGCATTTTCTCCAACTGTCCCCCTTTCCTGAAATGTTCTCCCTCCTCATCTCTGCCTCCTGGCCTCCCTGGCTTCCTTCAACTCCCAAATAAAGTCCTACTTTCTATAGGAAGTCTTTCCCAATCCCCCCTAATTCTAGTGCCTCCTCTCTACTAATTATTTCCAGTTTATCCTGTGTACATAGTTGCTTGCATATTGTCTCCTTTCCCTATTAGACACTCCCTTGAGAGTTTCTTGAGAGTAGAGACTGTCTTTTTTCTTTGCATTCCTAATACTTGGCACAGTTCTTAGCACATAGCTGTCATTTAATAAATATTCATTGACATGGGGGTTATAATCTGAATTTAGAAAGGAGTGCCCTGAAGATCATAGCTTTACCTAGTGTCTAAATAGAATGACTTAGCTTCTACTTTAGTTATGTGGAAAGCATAGCTATAGCTAGTTTAGGTGGAAATATTTCATTTTCTCTTCCTCAAGGCTCCATTATTCATTGGTTCAGTAAACTAGGGGTTCCAAATGGTTGTCTATGGTAAAGCTTTAATTTCTGGACAAATTAATGACTAGACTCCCTTCTCACCTCCACCTCTTACAACTGTTAGTTTCCTTCAAGGCTCAATTCAGGTGCCAACCTGCTATAGAAGGTCTTTTCTAATCCCCTGAGTTAGTGTTCTTTCCCTCAAATTATCTTACTTTCATCTGTGCTAATCTGTACCCACATCTAAATGTAAGCTCTTTGAGGACAGTTTATTTTCATTTTTGTCCTTGTCAATGCCTAGTACAATTCCTGGCATATGGTAGATGTTAATTAAATGTATCTTAAATCTAATTGAATCATAACTTTCTTTATTAGCATCTACTAGCCTATAGAAAATAACCCATTTGAAAACATTAAGCCCTTTTTCTAGCAGCATTAAATGCTTCAATAATGGGGGAGAAATTTATCCACTGACTACATTCACATATTAAGCTATAAGCCTTAGGTAGAGCTATATTGGGCCTTGGTTCAATTTGTCCTTTTACACATTGGCTGTGTGGTTGGTGTGACCTGGCTCAATCATTTATTCTTTCAGTACCCTGGACAATTCTCCAAGATTATCAATTGCAGAAAAGGTGCCCATTAGTATTGGTAGAAAGTTTTTCACTGGCAATTCCCTTTTCCTTTCTTTATATACAAAATTCTTTGCACAGTGATTGGCATGCAGTTGGTGCTTAATAAATGCTTATTGATTTGACCAGAATACACAGATGAAAACTCAGGTTCTGACAAAAAAAAAGATAACTACATTCATGTCATTTTCACCTTGAACTGACTCCTTGAACTGATCCAAATATTTAGTAGTAACTCACCTTTCCTCAGAAATACCTCTAATGTCCCAAACTTATTTAATCCACTTACTGCCCCTTTCATTCTTTTTCCTATAGCTATGGTTTACTGAAAAGGTCACTAGATGTGGATCCAGAAGACCTGAGTTTAAGTCTTAGCACTGCACCTAATAGTGATGAAACCTTGTGTAAGTTAACTGGCCATCTCTTTGAGCTTCTGTGTCTGTAGCTGTAAAATCAGGGTGATGATACTTGTAATATTTACCTCAAATTCTACATTCTTACATAATGGATTATTCCAGCCAACTCTGAGGAAGGAGAAAATCTATCTCCTCTATTCACATGGGTATCTCCCAGCACTAGGACCATTTCTACTTCAACAAGCTTAAACATGGTTTTGGATCCAACCCATTCCTTTTTCTTGCTGATATGTTATACCTTTATGGAGCCTCTCCCAAAGGAATCGTTTCTGCCTTTGCTTTTAATTAAGTGCTCCTCTCTTAGTTTTCCTCCAGAGGTTCCCTTCTGGAATTAGAGACACCTGTTTTGCACAGCACTTTGCCCAATGAATAAAAGGAATACATACACACATAACAAAGACACACACGATACCAGGATTCCTCTAGCCTACCCAGAAAATCAACTATTTACAACATTCTCCCATTAAAAGTAAGAGGGGCCATGTGAACAGGAGAATGAGCATTCAGACTCAGAGTCAGAAGACCTGAACTAGTCCTAGCTATGTAACTGAACAAGTCACTTGACCTGAGACTCATTTTCATCTTATGAAATCTTGGAAATACCTCCTTCAAAGCATTACTGTGAGGAATACAAGATCTCTCATATCCTCTTCTCTGTTCCCATGGCTACCACCATCTTATGGACCTCATTGTAGGGAGTGGGGGACTGGGAATAAGCATTTGTATAGTGCTTACCATGTGCCAGGCACTACACTAAAAACTTATAATATTTACCTCAAATTTGTTGTGGTTGTTGAGTCATTTCAGTAGTATCTGACACTCTGTGACCCCATTTGGGTTGTTGCTGTTTTGGCAAAGATACTGGATTAATTTGCCATTTCCTTCTCCAGATCATTTTACAGATGAGGAACTGAGGCAAAGAGGGTTAAGTGACTTGTCCAGGGTCACACAGCTAGTAAGTGTCACAGACCAGATTTGATCTATTTTCCTGACTCCAGGTCTGAAGTTGTATCCACTGTGCCACCTAGCTGCCGCTAAACGTTACATGTTATTTTATTTGATGTTTTTATTCCTATTAACAATTGAGGAAACTGAGACAGACAGAGGTTAAGTGACTTACCAGGTTCACACAGCTAGAAAGCATTAGAAGCTGTATTTGAGCCCATATCAACTTGACTTCCACTCCAGGTCTCTATCCAGTGTACCACCAAGCTGCCTCATTACCGTCTGCCTAGACTAGAGACCAGCAAACCACAGCCCTCAGGCCAAATCTAGTTTGCAGCTTGCTTCTGTATACTTTGTAGTTGAATTTTTTTTTACAAATTTAAATGATAGTACTTTAAGATATCTAATTGTACGTTAAAAATATTTTTAAATAATTGTGTTTAAAAATATGAAAAAAATTCCTTGCATAAAAGTTTGCCTCTTGCATGGTCCTTTTTTAAAAAAAAATTTTTTTTTGGAATGGGAATGCAAGGCAATTGGGGTTAAGTGACCTGCCCAAGGTCACACAGCTAGTATAGTGTGTTAAGTGTCTGAGGCTGGATTTGGACTCAGGTCCTCTTGACTCCAGGGCTGGTGCTCTATTCACTGTGCTACTTAGTGGCCCTGTGGTTCTTTCTTTTCCCCCTTCTTTTCCCTTACCATTGCCTAAAACTATTTCATCTCCAATATCTTCAACAATGAAATTCCCCTCTCTGGCCTCAACTTCTTGTCCTTCCATCTCTTTTACACCTTCAAATTGGAACTTCTTTTTTGTCTTCATCCTGACTAATTTTTTTATCCCTCCCTGGTTCACCTGTCACTCTGTTCCAGTTTCACTTCCCTCCCTTTAATCTTTCAAGCCATCTCAATGATACGGCTTTCTACCCTTGAATTCCTCTCCCCCTTGGATTTCTCAGTTTTTGTTCAGCACAGCCCCAGTGATGATAACCCCCACCACCTGCCTTTTCTGCTCCTATGCTACTTAGCTGCAGACAGTTGCTAGAGGACAGAAGACATCCTGGACACATGTCATTGGGGGAAGTGGAGTAACTAACCTTAACTATCATTAGGAAATCCTTTAATTAATATTTTGCTTATTCTTTATCATATTCCTTATAGTAGTAATTTTTAAAAACCTCCTTTCTCCTCAAGCTCCTCAAATCTACTCAACTCTAGATGACCTCATCTCCTGATTTACTGAGACAATTGAAGTTCATTTTCCCTCCCCCATACCTCAAAACTTCTCTGTCCTCTTCTTTCTTACTTTTCTCAGAGGATGAGGTCACCTTCCTCCTTGCCAAAGGATAGTTCTGCATGTCAGTGAAGTTTTAACATAAAATTATATCATTTGCTGTAAAATGTGTCCTGAGTTTACAAGTGGAAAATAGGAAAGCATGATATTTGTAAGAATGGATGTCACTTTTTCATCTGGATTTAGATGAGATCATAATGTTTGCCTATCTCTTTTGAAACCTTGCTCCTTGATGGGAGTGGCTGTGTGTGAGTGGATTGGTGGATGATCTCTAAGCTCTGATGCTCAGTAAAATAAGTCATTTTCCCTTTTTCCCTTTACTCTCTTTTCTGATACTTGCTCTACTGACTCCTCTTCTCTCAAAAAAAAAAAAGATTAAAGGGAGGGAGGTAAAACTGGAATAGTGTGACAAGTGAACTGGGAGGGATAAAAAAAAGGATAAAGACAAAAAATAAGTTCAAATTTGTGGGGGTCTGTCCATTCTGAAAAACAAAACAAAAACCCCCAAACCTTCCCTTGTCTCTACTACTCTTCCAAGCTAACATCTTCCTCTCCCTTTCCCTTCGTGGTTAAACTTCTAGAAAAAATAGTTATACCAGAAGTCTCCAATTTCTTAATAGTGTCATAAGTTATTTTTTCTCCATGTATTAACATACTATTTTCTTTCTATATTTCTTGGATGAGAAGCATCACTGGCAGAGTAGATTGAGGGAAGGGGTATTGTGGGGCTCAAATAAGCTAATGAATATAGAGCACTTGGCAGATCTTAAAGCATCCTATAAGGAAATTATATCATTGTTACCATCATCATCATGCTATAGTGATCAAGCCCCTGTCTGGTGAAGACTTCCTTACTTGAGCTTACAGAGTAATACTGTTTAACTGGCTCTCACCAAGCCAGTTAGAGCTGGTTCCAGTACATTCCTGATTGAGGGCCAGTGTTAGAGATAGGAAGACTTCGCGGTTCAAGTTCTCCTCTGATCATACTGGCTATGTGTCACTCTTGGGCAAGTCACTTAAACTCTCAGTGCCCCCAGGCAACTCTAAGACTATGAGCTGCAGAGTGTCTGAGGATCTGCATTGATAGAAGGACTTTCCTCATTGGGAGTTCCCTACATCCAGCTCCATCACAGCCCCAGCTGGCAGTGTCTAAAGAACTCAAGATTTCCAGTACATTGGCTGACCCCCTGTGGAGGATTCATGGACAGCATGAGCAAGACTTATAGGACCATGGATTTAGGGACCTTGAAAGTCACCCAGATCAACTCATCTCATTTTATAGCAGAGGAAACTAAAACCAAGAGTTTAAGTGACTATTCCAAGGTCACTTAGCCAGGAAAGGCCAGTGAAGGGCAGTACTTTTTCTATTTCAACCATATGAGAAATTGACATTTCTACCATGGAGAAATACCCACAGGTCCATAGAAATCGATGAATTTTTTTTTTTGCCTTTTTGGAGGGCAATTGGGGTTAAGTAACTTGCCCAAGGTCACACGGCTAGGTTTTTGTTTGTGTTCCTTAAGTGTCTGAGGCCAAATCCGAACTCAGGTCCTTCTGACTCCAGGGGTGACGCTCTACTCACTGCGCTAACTAGCCGCCCGGAAATGGATGAAAATTAAGGGTCAAATTACATAACAGCCCTCCCCTCAATCTATTATGCCATGATACTTCTTATTCAAGAAATTTAGAAAGAAAATAAGAATTAAATCATAATAAGTGCTTGTTTAAGGTTTTATTTTCATTATAATTTCTTAAAACTTAAAAAAAAAACTTTTCCAAGTAGTTTACTCCCTTCTCTCTCCAAATAAGTCACATTTTGATAGGTAATTGTGGACTGGGTAACCCTGAATCCTCACAGGTTACTTAGGATCAGTTGAATTCAAGCTCTGGAAGATTAGAAACCCTATGAATATGAATCCTGTATGGACTATGTGTCTGTCATCTGAAAACCAGCTTCACAAAGTTCATTCACAGGTTGGCTAAAGGGTAATGAACATTTTGGCCACAAAAACTCTAGAGCAATGGTCTCTAAAGTGTGAAAAATGGAATAACTGCAAAGTAACTGTGTAAATGACTCCAAGGGTTATGTGATCACCCAATCTGAGGGTGGGAAGAGGGTCACATCTCACCCTTCCATAATAGCCAGGTATGGGGGCTTGGCTCTAACACTACACCATTCCACTTCCTTCTTTAGCTGTGCAAGCTCTGGACCTCCTCCTTCTAAGGGAGTCAGCCCCTAAGTGCAGGTAAAACTTAAGAGCACCTATAGAAGCATCTTGTAATGCCATTGAAAAAATTTCATATCCTGATCCCACCTCCATCTCATGGCCAAGATAGACACCTCTGGTAAGGTGGATTCTGTGTTCCTAGGCAATGGTCAATGAGATTTCCCCTCCTCCCCACCCAACCTTTCCTTTTGAGTGAGATAGAATAAACTTCATTGCATCCTAGGCAAGAATGAATGACTTGGGATCTGCATCACAAACCTCTTTACATTATCTCTCTCCCCACCAAACCCAACCCTCTTCTGAATTTCCCTGTTACTATCTTTCTAGTCTGGAAACTAGGTGGCACAGTAGATAAAGTTACTGGGACTAAAGTCAAGAAGATTTATCTTCCTGAGTTCAAATTTGGTCTCAGACACTTACTAGCTGTGTGATCCCGGGCAAGTCATTTAACCCTGTTTGCCTCAGTTCCTTATCTGTCAAATGAGTTGGAGAAGGAAAAGGCAAGCTACCCCAATATCTCTGCCAAGAAAACCCCCGATGGGGTCACAAAGAGTCAGACATGATTGAACAACAACAACATCTTTTCAGGTACCCAGGTTCTTAATCTTGGAGTCAATGTGGACTCTTTATTCTCCCTCATCGTACACATCCAATAAGTTGTCAGATCTTGTAATTTCTCCCTCCACAACATCCATCTGTTCTCTTCTCAACACACAGCTACCACCCTATTTTAGGCCCTCATCACTTCTCAACAGTGCTATAATATAATAGCTTCCTAATTGTTCCCCCTGTGTTAAGTCTCTCCCCACTCCAATCCATCCCCCACTCAGCTGTCAAAAAAATATTTTCCTTAAGTGCATAAGTACAGATCGTAGCATGTCACCCACCCCCACTCCCTATTGAATATATAAACTCCAGTGGTTGCCTACTACCTTGAAAATGAAATTATTTTATTTTTATCTCATGCTTGAACATTTTCTATTTTTATGTAAGTTGCATAATGCATATATCTATTAGTGTAATAGTAAATATACTTCATTTACAAATATGTTGTGCATGAGTGTTAAAAATTATTTTGCTAGAGATTCATGATCAAAAAAATTTGGAGACCATGCTCTAGAGGACCATTAGCTCACTCAGTCATAGAAAGGTTGCTACCTGCATCTGTGGAAAGAGCACTCATGCCAAGAAAATTATAAGTACTTGAAATATTGCAACAAAATAACTCCCCTCTACCCTTCATATTTCATTGAAGGGATTAAAAAATAGCAACAAAATAGTCCATTTTCTTGACTTTTCACTACATCACCCACAATTTTGAAACTTTTAACTAACATAACATGTTCATTGATGGATGCCAAAACCTGAGTCACTAGGAAACTACCTTCTCCCAAGAGGCAGTCCTTTGTAAGGCTGAGGGTAGTGAAAGAAGAGAGGATGGGTAAAAGGAAGGAAGTTTACATCATTAGAGATTTTGGTCTCTAGGGTTGTACCCATAACCATTTCCCAAAAGTATTGAATTAATTTCTCTATCTTTTCTTAGAAGCTATTTGATAGAAACTAAGGTGGTTTTTTTTAACTTCCCAATTATTTTTAATTACACCCCTATAGAATTGCTGCAAAACCTTTCAACCTTGTTTATCTAAAAAGCCCATGATACCTCAGGGTCTCCAATAGGCACTCCTTGCATCTGACTATCTAAAAACCCATCTCATATGTTTATCTTTGCCAGATTGGCCAAAAGAATTCCATGATGCTTTCTGATAGCTTCTCTTTCCCCTCTACCCCGCCCCAAATCAATCAGTTATAGCATGGACATTTCTCATCTTTCACTAGTTAATATTAGAAATGTATTCAGGTTCCCTATTCTGAAGGGTGAGCTATGGTAGAAACATAAAGTCCTTCTGTTGAGTATGAAGATGTGTCACTTATGGAGATGCTGAAGGTTGTATACAATGTTTTATTGCCAGATCAACTTCCTGGTAGGAGTGACCACTAACCATTTGTCTTTGGAAGATAACAATATTCTTTTTTTTTTTTTGGCCTTTTGGAAGGGGGAACGTAGAGCAATTGGGATTAAGTGACTTGCCCAAGGTCACATGGCTAGTTTGTGTGTGTGTGTGTGTGTGTGTGTGTGTGTTAAGTGTCTGAGGCCGGATTTGAACTCAGGTCCTCCAGATTCCAGGGACGGTGCTCTATTCACTGTGCCACCTACCCGCCCCAGATAACACTATACTTAACCTCCAAATGCCTTTAAATCTAATTTCATATATGACAGTAGAGAGCCAAAACATGTCATTGCTAGGTAGAATTTAAAGGAGAGAAAAATAAAATCACAAAGCAATTAGAAGTACCTCATTCTAGGGTCTTGCTTTCTATTTTTTTGGTTTCTTTAGTGAATAAAAATTCAATTAGAATTTGTATTCTTCCTTTTACTTCACTAAAGACCTGGTTGACTGTCCCAGTGTAGGTCCCAAAGCTGTGTCTTTTTAGCCCCTTCTCAATTCATATTGATGAATCTATTTTGTTTTCCCTACTCAAAGTAAAGAGGAAAAACTATTCCTGTTGGTTGCTGCTGGTATTCAGAACTTAACTATCTATATTTTAAAATCTCTATTTAAGGAAAAGTAAAGGGCATCCATCATTCCCAATACCTTGAGACTAGAACTTGATTACACTAATACTTGCTTAACCTCCCCCCCCCCAAAAATAACAACAGCAAAGAAGAACCTAATCATAGATAGCTACTGCAGGGATAGATCTGGGTTCATATTCAAAGGAAGATAATGGAATGAAAAAAGCAACTGTTTTTAATAAGTGTTTTTTTAATAAGTGCACAATTAATGTCTTTAATAAAACATTAAAACACCAAATGGTCCTAAGCACAAAAATAATTTTTGGAAGAACTTAAAAAGGACTTTAAAAATCAAATAAGAGAGATTGAGGAAAAATTAGGGGGAAAAAAAGAACAATCCAATAATATGAAATAAAATGAAAAAAAGTCAATCAACTTGAAATAGAAAATCAAAAACTTAAGAAAATAATTCCTTGAAAACTAGAATTGAGCAAAGGGAGGCTAATGGCATTCTAAGACACCAAGAAATAATAAGACGAAATTAAAAGAATGAAAAAATAGAAGATAATGTGAAATATCTCTTCAGAAAAAAACAACTGATCTAGAGAACATATTGAGGAGAAATAATATAAGGAAGATGCTATCCATCTTCAGAGAAACAGATGACAAGTAGAAATAAGTAGTCTTACATATATGTGTATGACTGTATATGTGTATATTTATAGACACCTATACATGTGTATATATATATATATATATATATATATATATATATATATATATATATATATCTCCATACTTAATTGTAGCCTTATTTAGGGGGTGTGGGATGGGAGAGGGAAGGAGAAAAAATTAAAATAAAAAATGTACAGCAGAGAATAAAAGAAAACCTACAAGGAAGCAAAGAAAAGTTGTGCAGCTTTGAAAAATTATATAGGTTTTCTCAAAATAGAGATATATTGTTTTATATTGAATTTTCTCTTATGTTCTGCTGTGTAAATGACAATTCTTTTTCTTTTCACATCTTGTATATACATTTAAAATACATTTTTAAAAATTATGCCAAAAAAAAGGTAAATGAGGGCAGATGTCCTGAAGATTCCAAGTTTTGTAAAAGATAAAAAGAATCATTAATTAAGCACCAGACACTCTGCCAAGCACTTTACAAATATCATCTCATTTGATCCTTGCAACGATCTTGATGCTATTATGACCCCCGTTTTAAAGTTTGAGAAGACTGAAGCAGACAGAGGTTAATTGATTTGCCAGCATCACATAGCTAATAAATGTCTCAGGCTGTATTTGAACTCAGGTTTTCCTGATTCCTGGCCCAGGGCTCTATCCACTTATTGGGCTACCTAACTGGCTAAAGACAGGATAAACTCACAGGATGCATAACCACTACCATTAAGAGTTTATGTACTTTTCTATTAAAAGCAGGGGGAAAGTTCACATCTAAATGTTTTAAAATGCAAACTTCTAAAACAGAGGAAGAATAGACTATGGATGATATCATGCATGGGCTTAAAGTCAAAAGGCTCCATTTGGAGCCAAAGTACAAAAACACAAACTTAAAGAACTGGAATAGCTTGGAAGACAATGCTGAGGTCATAGATCAGAAGCTGAAAGGGCTCTTATTGATCATTCAGTCCAAACTCTTTATTTGACATCTATAACTCAGGAGTAATAATTCTTAGGCTACATTTTTTAAAAACACTGTCTAATTTGGGGGCTTGTTTGAAGGATCATTGATTTGAAAGTTATTCGTTCAATCCTCTCTCCCTCTTTTTTTTAACAGTGAATAAGCAGAAGCTCAGGGAAGTTAGCTGAGTGATCTGCCCATGGTCCTATAGTTGCAGATGCACAGTCAGAATTCAAACCTAGGACTTTTGACTACTCCAAGTTTGGTGCTCTTTCCCATGCACCATGAAAGTACTTTGTAAACATTAAAGTCATATAAAAATCTGAACTATTATTATTACTTTGCATAGAAGCAGAGGTCACTGTTAAATTTTTGGTATAAACATTTATACCTCAGACTAGAGATTACTACAAATCAGGGCTTGATTTATTGTTCAATTGATTGTGTAGGCTTAAGACAGCTGGGAGGTGGTAGAATAGGTAGAGTGCCTAGTCTAAAGTCAAGAGGATCTGAGCTCAAATCTGATCTTAGGCATTACTGTAGGACCCTGGGCAAGTCATTCAATCCTGTTTGCCTCAGTTTCCTCATCTGTAAAATGAGCTGGAGAAGGAAATGGCAAACCACTCCACTCTTTTTGCCAAGAAAACTCTAAAAGAAGTCATGACTGAAAAATGACTAAAAAATGTCTTAAGAAAGTGTTGATAATGCAGATTAAAAGTGTGAACATAAAGTTTTTCCCCCAATTTAACCCAATTGTTAAGCATTTACTAGCACATCCTTGAGCTGTTTTATAAACATGGCTTGAGCTCAGCAGGAGTGCTTTGTAAAAGGCTCAAAAAATGAAGTCATCATCAGAATGGAGGCTGAGTGACTATTCACAAATAATAACAACTACCACAATAATAATAACTGGCATTTATATAGCACTTTATAGCCATTATCTCACTTGAGCCTCACAACAACCTACTCCTCTTAGGCAGCTAAGACCTAAATGATGCATGACACAGAGGAAGCCTTAATAAATGCATTATGAATTGATATACTTATACATGCACTGATTTACATTGTATTTACCCATGGAGCTGTCTTATTACTCTCACTAGAGTATATGCTGCCAAACCTTATTTTTTAAAAGTCTTATTCCTTTCCTTTTCTTCTCTCTGCTCTCTCCCACTCCTGTCACAGAATCTGAGTTGGTAAGAGCCCCCAAAGCCATGAATACAGGGCAAACTTGATCAAGAATACATCTTCTAGTAGAGGTTCCCAAGTGTGCAATACAGCCTCCTGGGGGTGGCGCTGGAACAATCCAGGGGATGGTAGTAGGCTAGGATGTAACTGGCGGGGCATTAGATAAAAATAAAAGGGCTATGGAAGTGTAAGGAAAGAAGAAAAGACAAGAAATTTTTGAAAAACTGTTCTTAGCTGTTTCATATATTGTATAATAGACTTAAAGTCATAGTGATAATGTTATTTTCCAAATAAACATGGAAAATGCAAGGTATAACCAATCAGTGGTCAAGTCCACTGACAGGTCTTAACAAGTGAGTGTTGGCAGGGGAGAAGGTCATGCATTGTCAGGAAGTCCAGCATGCATCAGCAGGAATATGTACATGTAATGACTTGTTTACAATATGATATTATACAGTTACATGACATAATATTACATCATCAAAATTTCAATGCAGAAACCCCCCCAAATTTACAAGATGGATTATTTAAAAATATTTTATGTAATTTTTGAAATGATGCAAATTTTTTTTTTAATAAGCAATTGGGGTTAAGTAACTTGCTCAAGGTTACACGGCTAGTCTTTATTTGTGTGTGGGTGCTCATTTTCTGAGGCCGGATTCGATCTCGGGTCATCCCAACTCCGAGGCCGGCACTCTTACTCACTGCGCCACCTAGACGCCCCTGAAATGATGCAAATTTAAAAAAAAAACCTGTCAAAGGGTTAAAGAAAGTAGATTTCCAGGGAGGTGCTGAGTAATTTTCTTTTTAAAGGGGGGTAGTAGGTCAAATAAGTTTGGGAACCACTGCTCTATAGCTTCAAACCAAACACACAGCTTTTGCTTTGAAGACCCCCCAGTGAGGAGGAAATAGTTATCTTCCCAGATAGCCTATTCTGCTTTTGTATAGCTCTAATTGATAATAATTTTTCCCCTTACTTTTGGTTGAAATCTGCCTCTTTGCAATGTTCATACACTAGTCCTATTTCTGCTCTGTGGGGCCAAGCTGAACAAATCTATTCCTTATTCTACCGGAGACTATTTAAATGCTTTAAGACAGCTATAATATCTTTCTCCCACCCCCCAAGAATTCTTTTTTCTAAGGTAGACATTCTCAATTCCTACAACCATTTTTCTAGGGCAGCAGTTCTCAAAAATTTTTTCATATCGGGACCCCTTTATAGTTATTGCCCCTCCCCACCCAAGAGTTTTTGTTTGTGTAGGTTATATCTATCGATGATTACTGTGAAATAAAAACATCTTAATATTATTATGGAAATAGTTTTGACCTTATATATCCTCTGAAAAGGTCTTGGAGGAACGCAGGGGTCTCTGGTCATGGTTCAAGAACTACTGCTCCAAGGCATCATCTATAGGTCCTTCCCATCAAAGAGTTGACCTCAAATTTATCAATCTTTCTCCTGTTATGTGGTGCTGTCCACTCACTGGGCTACCCAGCTGCCTAAAGACAGAAAAAACTCACAGGATTCACAACCACTACTATTAAAAGTTTATATACTATTCATTTTAAAAAGCAGGGGAAAAGATCACATCTATACCTGTTTAAAATACCAACTTCCAAAAGAGCATAGATTATGAGTGACATCATACAGGTCATGAACTGAACACAATACTCTAGATATGGCCTGACCAGGGCACAGTACAACAGAACCATCATCTCCCTAATCCCAGACACTGGCTTTCATAATGCAGCCTAGGATCAAATTAGAATGTTTTTTGGCTGCCATAGTGACCAGTTGATTCATATTGAGATTGTACTTCCTTAAAACCCCCAGACCCTTTTCAGCAAAAATAACTGTTCAGTCACATTTCCCACATCTTGCAAATATCAGTCAAAATACAAACTTAGAGCTTGGTTAGACATCTAAGAAAACAACATCATCCACTAAATCCCAGTCCATGACCTTGGATGACCAAAGTTTTGACTTTTGTCTTGCCACTGGATTTAGATGATTCTAGAAGAAAGAGTGAAGTTGACAACTTTGTGCAATTCAGTTCCACTTAAATCCAATTCACCCACAAGCCAAGACATCACCCTCGGATGTCGTTGGTCTTATAAAATGAAGGAAGGAAAACAAGAAGTTCCCACTATCTGCCAGGCAGTGGGTTTTGTGCTGAGGGGACAAAGAAAGGGGAAAACACAGTCCAGGGCCTGGAGGAGCTCACAGTCTAAGGAGGGGAGACCATATGCAAACAACTGTACAAATAAGATATATACAGCACAAAATGGAAGAAATCACCAGAGGGAAAGTCCTACAGTTAAAAGGAAAAGGAATCCTCCATGATTATGTGTCAAGGTGATTCTGTTATTATTCAGTAAGAATTTCTCTTGTCCCCTTCATTGGAAACTTACAAGATTGATTCTTTGCAGTTTCTACCACCTTCCCCTGGCCAGAATTGACCACAAAGCCTCTAGGGAAAAACTCTAGCTGTGTCTGCCTAAAGCCTGTTACTTAGACCATGACAAATTTCAAGAATGACATCTCTCTTCCATTATAAAAACCCTTCTTAAGGTTCCACAACCAATTCACATTTCTCAGATATGTACTTTTGGGGCATTGACTCATTCCTGCCAAAACTGGGTTCTAGTTTATTCCTCTATATTAAGCCCCTGCAGAAACTAACAATACTAATCACCCTAGAGTCTCACATCTGTACCAGGAAAGTGAAATGGATTTACCATTATTAAACTAGATTTAGTTCCCCTGCCCTAGGATAGCCCTATTAAGCTAATCCTTTTACTTAATATTGATTGGAAAAGGAGGATTTGATTTAGCTGTCCTCACCCAGACCCCTGGGGACAAGTCTCTCAAGATAGCCTGTTATACAATAGCTCTTGACTCGGGGTCTGTACACTTTTGCCTTGCCTCCTAGCAGTGGTAGCTAACGCTTCTCTATTTGAACTCTCAGAGACCCTAGTTCTCCAGCAGCTACTCACTATGGCTCTTCTCTAACTTATAGCAGCCTTCCTTCTAAAGACTAAAATTAAGGACTTAACTGCCTCATTAACTAAATATGAAATGTTGCCATTATTATCAGAACATATTACACTGGCCAGGTATCCAGTCTTCAACCCTCATGATTGTGTTTCTGTTGCTGATGATTTAACCAAGGCTATCATTAATCTTAAGGGGGCTCCCTGGAAAGACCAAGATGTCGTTCTGTCAAAGAACTGTTGATGGGTCCCACCATACAATTTATACCCTATATGAGCCACCAGAAAGTAAACCCAAATGTTTTTTCTTGCCACATTGCTGAATTGTTTGTCCTTATTTAAAACTGTATTTTAACTTTTGCTGAGTCTTCTACTGTATATACTGATTCTTATTATGCTTACATTTTGAATCCCTGGCTTCCTTTAAGACTCAGTTCAAGCACCACCTTCTCCAGAAGGCCTTTTCTGGTCCTCCTATTTGCCTCTAAATTTACCTTTCATCTATTTTGTATTTTTATCAAGTATGTTCTGATTTATATTTGTTGTCTTCTGGATTATAATGTATGCTGCTTAGGGGGGGGTGACATGGGAGAATGGGGTGGGGGGTGTTGGCATCGTTCCTGGCACTGTTTAATAGCAACATCAGCAACAGCAAGCAGCAGCAGTTAGCAATTATATATGACTCTAAGGTTTGCAAAGTATGTTTGCATATCTTATTTGATGCTTACCTGTGGGGTAAGTATTCTTATTAGGTCCATTTTACAGATGAGAAAACTGAGGCTGAGAGTTACATAGCTAATAGGTGTCTGAGGCTTGTTGATTGATTGATTGATTGATTGGTGCATGATTATGATCAGCTGAGGATACAGAAAGGCTACCCAGGTTTAAAATGCACCTTATGCAGCTATGCTGCTAAGTGTTTTACAATCACTAGCAGGGGAGGGGAACCTGCAGCCTCCAGGTCATATGAGGTCACATGTAGCCTTCTAGGTCCTTGGGGGGGAGGGGGGGGCTTTTAGTCTGAGTCCAAGTTTTATAGAACAAATTCTTTTATTAAGGGGATTTGTTCTGGGAAGTTTGGATTCTGTCAAAGGGCCACACTCTAGAACCTAGAGGGCCACTTGTGGCCTCGAGGCCATAGGTTCCCCATTCTGGTAGTGAAACTAGTTCTTGTTAAATGTGCTACTTGCCAGACTGTGCCTGACAAAGTTACTTATGAAAATGACTCAGATAATACTATGGTGTCTTCCTGTCTACCCCGCCCCCTTCCCCGCCTCTGGTTTACCAATTAATATTTTCCCTTCTACTAATAATAACTGCTGTTGTTTTTGAGTCATTTCTGGACTCTTTGTGACCCCATTTGGGATTTTCTTGGCATTGGAATAGTTCCCCATTTCCTTCTCCAGCTCACTTTATGGGATGAGTAAACTAAGGCTGGAGGCAGGATAAGTGACTTGCCGAGGGTCACATAGCTAGTAAGTGTCTGAGGTCAGACTTTAACTCAGGTCCTCCTGACTCCACGCCCAGTGCTCTATCTTCTTTGCCACCCAGCTGCCCATTAATAATAATAGTTATGGCTTATATAGGCACCTATTAGATACCAGACAATGTATTAAGCATCTTACAAGTATCTCATTTGATCCTTACAACAAGCCTGGAAGTTGGGTGCTATTATATTCCCATTTTACAATAGAAGAAAATGAGGTAAATTGTGGTTTAGTGACTGGCTATGACAGGGTCATAGAGCTACTAAGCATCTGCAGCTGGATCTGAACTCAGGTTTTCCTGACTCCAGGCCCAAACTTCTATCCACTGTGCTCTCTAGTTGACTCTACTCTTTCCTAGCCTCCACTAGTCATCTTAGAAGTTCTTGTCCTTCCACAAGCTCAGACTCCAGAACCTAAAAACAGGCCCGGAACATTCAGGATAGCTTTTGAATCAAGATCACAGGTGGCATTTCCCAGATGGCAGTCTGGTTGTTCCCAAGATGATCTTTTCTCACCTTTACATGCACACTAGGTGGAGTGGCACCTCTGAGCAAAGGCATTATGATTACTGAAACTGTTTAATATACTCAAAATTTTCCATCAGTAGTCCACAATACTGCCGTATCTGTCCTCATCTGCCAAGTATACAATGTTAGGAAGCCAATCAAATCAAGGAGAACAGTGGTCAATGCCCCACCCCCACCTCTCTTTGATATTCAAGTTGATTTTAATTTTGTATATATACATATATTACATATATACACACATATATATTATATATATGTTCTTGTATATCTGTTTTCTGGACAAGTGGAAACTTACCCTGTGGAAACTTACCCTATGGCAACTTACCCTATGGTTCAAGAAACTTTAGAATAAGTTAATGTTTACCTTCCTATTAAAGTAGAAACTATGACCATTATGAAAAGATTTTATACCATTATTTGAGATACTACTGCCTATTGATAATAGTCAAGGAGCTCATTTCATGGATCAGGTAATGAAAAATGGCTATAAAGTTCTCCCAATCCAATGGAACTTCCATTTCCCCCAATCACCCTCAACCAGTGGGAGCAGTAGAGAGATGTAATGATAACCTAACTGATTAATATATGTATCAAAATTGATCTAAAATTGCCAGATATTTTGCCTTTTGCCCTCATGATCATGAACTCTACTCTAGATAGGAAAACTTGTTTTAGTCCACATGAAGTACTCATAGGAAGACCCATGAGAAGCTCAGCATGGCTACCTCTTATTCTTTTTCATGTAAATTTCATTTTGATTGACAATATTATATTGAATTATTGTCAAACATTGATGAAATGTATTAAGGCCTTCCATTTACAGGTCTTTGAGGCATTTCCAAAAGCCTCAGCTATATTGTGTCAGTCCCTACCACATGGTTACTGGGTACAGGTTATAGTCCATCAAGGAAAGACTACTTTGGAATGCTACTGGGAAGTACCTTTCAGTTACTGTTGAATACCAACACTAATGTTAATGTCACACAGTCTTCAGTCCTAGATCCATTCAATTCTGGATTTTTTTTTACAAATTTGTTCATTTTTGCTTAAATTTAAAATTGTTAAATTTTAATTTGTTAAAATTGTTTAAAAAAAACAAATAAAAATGATAACTTTCAACCACATTAAAAACTGATTTTATAACAAGGGTGACATTGATGGTAACTTCTCTCCTGCTTGAGAAGAGGATATGTTCTGCTTTCAGACATTCAACTTAAGGAACAAAAAGATGACACATTAAGCTATTTTTAGTGTCTTTTTACTTTTGACTGGATTTTCCTACCTGTGTTTTGGTTTTCCTGTCCATAAGTCACCAATGGTATGTTGTTTAGTCATTTCAGTTGAAATGACTAAATGACTCTTTGGGACACCATTTGGGGTTTTCTTGACAAAGATACTTGAATGGTTTGCCATTTCCTTCTCCAGCTCATTTTACAGATGAGGAAACTGAGGAAAACATGGTTAAATGACTTGCCCAGGATCACACAGTTATTAGGTGCCTGAGGCCTGATATAACTTAGATCCTCCTGACTCCAGGCCAGGCACTCTGTCCACTGCATCCTTCTCTTGCATCACCAATAGTATACCATCTTAAAATTCTTCAGATGGGATTCTCCTGATGTCCAACAATTTTTTCCCCTTTTAATGCCTCACCTCCAACTTTCCTCTAATCCTCATCAAGGTAGAAGAGAAGAAGGAGCATCTGCTTATGTCACAACTGAAATCTTGCAGAGCTGGTCCTGGTGGAGGAATAGATCTATAGTGCGATGTCAAAGAGGGATTTGTGGACATTTTAGCTGGGAATCTGGGGACCATCGCTGGTTGTGATTATTACCAGTAGGAGCCACCTGTACTTATGGAACTGTATTCTCCAAATGCTACACATTGCTGATGGCTAGTGAGCAGTACAAAAAGGTCCTAGGATTCTCCTTTAATGCTCTTCCACAATTGTTCCTTCCTCTAGAAAGGAGATCGTCCAGAGCTCAGAAGAAGAAAGACCCAGACCATGCTGCCATCCTACTCTGAATACTGTACTAAAAACGTTCTTTGGAAAAGGACTTAAGACATATATTCTGATTTACAAATGAGCCTGTTACAATAGATATACACCATTCTTTATGATGAGATTACTATCTTTTATAGAGGAACAGATTGGACTTGTGAAATGAATGAGATAGGACCATTTGGTTACCCTATCCCAAAATCTAAAAATGGGAAGGAAACTACTTCCTGTTTAAAGTCTTCCCAATTAAAGTCTCCAGTTGGGAATGTGGCTACTCATAATGTACCTTCTAAGTCTATGGTCCCACTGAAGGAGACTGGACCTTAGGTCTAAGGCTTTGACAGGACCTTAAGGAGGTTGTATGTGGGACTGGATAATCCACCATGACATTTAGGAACTCAATACCTAAGGGTTAACCACCTGGTTCATAGTAAGTGGTCCTCAACCCCAGATATTTACTATTGAATTGAGTATCAGTGAACTCTCTGACCTTTATAAGTCCTTTAGGGTTTTTTGTTTTATTTTTATTTTGTTTTTGTTTTGCAGAGATCATTTGTAAAAAATTTTTCAAGCCAATGAAAGCTATATTTAAGAAATTTGTATTAAAACTCAGGAGATACAATTTGTAATAAATACAGCCAAAGAAAATCATATCATCTACAGGCCTGCAGAATAATGCCATTTTAAATTTCCAAATGCCCTTTAATTGGACTGACCTGATCTGAAACTGATTTGCTAACCTTAATAATCTTTTAGCTGACATCTAGTTTAAGAAATCTGAGACTCAAATTTCTGTTTTGTGGAATATGTGTAATTTAGTATGGTATGCTTTTATTCTTGACCATGGGATAGTTTCTTTTTTAAAAAAAAATATTTTATTCTGAATTTAAGAAATAAAACAAGCATTTCTATAACATAGTAGAATAGAAAAAAGATGGATTTACATGAAATTGCTCATCTATTATGTACAACTTGCTACCCCTTTTAAATGGAATAGTTTCTTTTTAAAAAAATATTTTATTCTGAACTTCAGAAACAAAACAAGCATTTCCATAACATAGAATAGAAAAAAGATGAATGTACATGAAATTGCTAATCTATTATGTATAACTTGCTACTCTTTTAAAATATATAATAGTTATGTAATTTTTTCTCTTTTTTTCTTTCTTACCTCCTCCACCTTAGAGATGATTACCATTAGACATAAATATGTATATTTATATGTAAAATTTCTATGCATACTTCTATTTATCAGTTCTTTCCCTGGATACAGATAGCATATTTCTTCATATGTTCTTTTTAGTTAATTTGGGTATTTAAATCAATGAGAGCCAGACCAAGTCCTACTTGGTTGTTGTTTGGGCCCTCATTGGCTAAGAGTGAATGTAAATAGCAAATGTTTCTGTTTTGGCCAGAAATCCTAAGGGTCTTCCCCTGCCAGGTTGATTTTTTTTGACTAGGTAAAAGAGGCCATTCCCTGCCTCATTTCTTACCTGGACCTAGGCCCTTGCTTCAGTCAAAATGAGACCTGTGAAGGCCTTAGATTAAAAAGAATAAGGTCTCCCATTGCATTCAGGGCCATCTGCAGTCAACCTGATCTATATCTGGCTACTGGACCCAGATGGCTCCAGGGGAGAAAGTGAGGCCAGTGACTTTGCACAGCCCTCCCTCACTTAAATCATGTTCCCTTCCATGTCAAGGCATTACCGCCCTGATGTTATAGTCCTCTTTGAGAATGAAGGACAAACAACAACAACAACAATTTGGATATTTATAATAGTCAGAATGATTTAGTCAATTGTGTCCTAGCTGACATAACCTGTATCATATTCAAGGCAGTGCTCCAACCCTACCCTACCACTTGGTATACTACCATAGTAATTGAAATAGTTCTCTTTATCTTATTGTATTGTTGTATTCTCTATATTAAAGTGAGATACAGAGAATTCCATTTTTATAGTGAACTAGAATAATGTATTTTGATACTGAATACATGCATCCTGAAGAACAAGATGAGCAGATGAAGAAAGAAATCTTAAAATTAATGAACAAAGGTGACACTTGGGATTAGTTTGTGTGTGGTGCAATAATGGGAGGAATGTGGGAGCATAGTAAATTTCCTCCTAATCTCTGCATACTAAGCTTCCCCCTGCTCTGTTTTTAGGAAAACATTAAGAAATATTATTATTTTAATATGACCTCCTTTTGGACTAATCTGAATGAAATGAACTTTTTCAGTACATCATAAAATTTCCAAGGAGTCTTTGTCCTAGCTTGAAATAGTTTTGTAACAATTGTGTTAAAGGCAAATTCCTAAAGGGAAACTAAGTCAAAGTTCAGGAGGGAACTCTGATCTACCCAAAGATAGAAGTAGGGTGGTGACTGGCAAGGTCAGGAGTCCCTTTGATTAATCTAATTAAGTGCAGTTCCCCTTTAGCTATCCTTTACCAGATTGAAGAGATTTAGGAAATTGATTCTTTAGGGTTTGCTGAAGTTGTTACTATTGTTCTGTTCAGTGAATCAAAAACTCTAACCTAAACTTTGTGACTGTGTTTAATTTTGAATGTAGAATTTTGTCCTTGTCTCTTGAACCTTACAAATTCTAAGTAGAAAGTTATTTGAATTAGAGAGAATTTGAGCAAGGAAGATAAAACACCACCATTTGATTTCTTCTTTAAGCAAAGATGCTTGGATATTGATAATTTAAAGAATTGTTTCTGCTTGTGCCAAGCAGAGTGCTGAGTTTTTCTTCCACACTGGGGGATAGAAGTGAATGAGAATGAGACTTTGCCTTGGGAAATAGGGAGAGGAACTGAGATGATTGCTGTTCCTGAAATACATGTGTCTTTTGCTTTTTATTTTATTTAAGTCTCTGGGTGAAGAAGGGCCTGAGGCCCTCTCCACACTGGCTAACTCATGGCTTCTGTTCTTTGCCTCTTTGTTCTTTCCTGCCCTTAGATGAATGAGTATTGGAGTAGACTGCAACTTTTTGACCTTCAAAAGGTCCAGAGAGCTAGTTGCTAGAAGTTAGAAAGTTGTAGTTCCCTGTAAAGAGCCAGCTCAGATGAACGGCAGGGGGTCTCATCCATCATACCCAGTGCCATACATTGTGAGGATCTTCTGGAGAAAGGATGTCACAGCCCTGTAGTTCTGAAGTTGTAGGTTGCCTTAGTCATGTTTATTTACTAGTATAGGGTCTAATCACCAATGTATTTTTAGGTTCATGACCACTTTACTTCCTTTCTAGACTCTGGGTATATTTGAAAGGGAGTGTGCCCCTGGTGCTGGAGGGTATTTTTTTTTTTTTATTATTACTGCTGTTCTCACTATGCTGACAGAATAAATGTCTTTCCTAAAGAACTGAGAATACTGGCTGATTGTTAATAGAAAACATACTAGTGGGGGCTTTTGAGCTAGTATTTAGGAGGATAGCCACCTACAGAATTATCCCTAGAATCCTAAAAGTAATAGCAGCTATCCCCATGGGAACCCAACCTGCCAGTACCAGCGTGAGTTGATAAGTGAGTCCCAAAGTGAGTATTATATTAAAATAATACTATTAAGAATAGAGGCCTATAAAAGAAATCTCTGGTGAAGGTAGAACTCACTAGAAAGGAGAGAAGAATAATATTGACTGTTGTTTATAAGTCCTTTAGGGTTTTTTGTTTTATTTTTATTTCGTTTTTGTTATTAATACTTTCTATCAAGTAAAATAAAGACTGTCCAGTTCCTGATAGACACAGAAGCTGGGGACCTTTATATACATACTCGTAGAGACCTAGAAATGTATTATATTTTTATATTACCTAAGTAATGTCCGAGTGTGGAAAAGCTAGCCAAGGAGGTACATTTGAGGCTATAGCTCCACGATATATCCTGGCCTTTGTACATCTAGAATTACATGGCTCAATATATTACTATTGAATGTATTTGAGAATATGCCAATTCATGCAAACACTTTGTAAGTAGTTTACTTTAGGCCAGGAACCTTCTTCTTCTCTTTCTCCTCCTCCTCCTCCTTCTCTTCCTCTTTCTACTTCTTCTAGAACAATGTTGTGTACCCAGTGGTCAGGTGCCTCCTGTTTGGATAACTATCAATAACATTTGTTAATTCACATTTAATTTGATAATTAACAATTAACATTCATTTTCCTAAACATTTAAGAAATCATGATATTTTCTAGAGTAACTAACATAACTGCTAGTTTCTGGAGATTTTTTCATAAAAAGATAGGTTGTCTATTGAATGTTTGTTCAATGGATATTTAATGGCTAAAGGATTAAACTCAAGGTGTTACCACAGATTTTAAAAAAATTAAAAGACACAAAAATTCTATTTAAATCCATATGGGTTGGCAGTGGATGATTTATATCCTATATGTGTTGTGGTTTCATGCCACCCTTGAGTATAAGGGTTGATGTAAGCTGTCTAGAGGAACCATGTGAATGTGTTCAATTAACATTACAAAATACTTATGTTCTGCCTTTTCTTTTAAAAAAATTAATTGATACAATATGACTCATCCTTATAGCTTCAAATTCAAATAGACAACTGATTATGTCATGTGGTCAGACCACACTTACTCCAACAAATTGAGGGGGGACAGCCATTGGAGTTAATGACAAGCAAGTCTACACAGAATTCTTAGGGACAATACAGCTTTATTTTTTCAAATACAGTCTCTAGGACTGGTTTAATGAAGTGTTAGTAATTAGGACTCCTTGGAGACTTTAATGGCTGGATAAAAATGATTTGTAATTGTTATAGAAATCATTTGCATGCAAATGGATGCCCCAAAATACTCAAAAGTTTTGCTTTGTTTTGTTTTGTCTTTCTATTAGACCAATATTTTTCATTGGTATAGGGAATTCTCAGTAAGGAAATTCCCTCTACCAATATGAATAGGCAACATTGTAACATATTCTGTAATGGAAATGCAAATTTAAAGATCTTCCCTGCCCCTAGCTTAAGTGCACCTGGAGCCTGTGGTGGGAGGCTTGTTTTTCAGGGAAGCCCACACCTTGATACTTTGTGATTGGGCAGTGGGTCAAGGAGGTTGTTACATTCTCTGAGCCAGGAGAAGGCTATATAAGCCCTGAGGAGAGGCTTTGCTTTGGGGCTCACTTTGAGAAGTGTTGTGTGATTTGACCAGATGAGACTCTGGGAAGCCGTTGTTGAGAGCCCCCCGGCTTTGAAAACCCAGATGTTGATGCTTCCCTCTCTGGTAACTGTGATTTGGTATTGATATAATGGTGGGACAGTTTGGAAGCCTGTCTGTTTGATCTGTAAGTTCTGTAACTTTGAAGTTCGGGGTGCTGACCTTTTCCCCTGAACTAGGTAATGTGTGTTTGTTTGATTAAAGTAAGCTTGTTAACCCATTTTGAGTTGCTTTCCTTTACAAAAGCAGATCTAAGAACCTGTGTTGGCAGCTACCCTGGGGATATTGGGGTGCTTGCTGCTACATATTCTTAGAGAGAGGCCTGAGGGCATTGAGAAGTGAAGTGACTTGCTTAGGATCACACAGACAGAATGTGTCAGGGGCAGAACTTGAATCCAGGCCTTTTAAACAATGAGATCAGTTTTCTATTCACTACTACACTGTGCTGCCAGAGATTTTTCTTCTTTTAAATACAATCCTTGCGATCTTATTTATATTATTAATATGTATCATAGATTTAGAACTTGGAGAAAACTTAGAGGATATCTTGTCCACTGGGCAACTAGGTGACACAATGAATAGAGTACTGGAATTGGGGTCAGGAAGACTCAGGTTTAAACTGGCCTCAGACACAGACTAGCTGGGTGAGTGTATTGGGAAGGGCATTTGAAGATCTTCCCTGTCCCTTAATAGGCCTGGAGCCCAACCAGAGAAGCTTGCTTAGGGAAGCCTTGTTGTTCAGGAAGGCCTTTTGTTACTTGTAATTATGCAGTGGGTCTTGAAGGTTGTGATGTTCTCTGACTCTGGAGAAGGCTATATATACCTCTGAGGCGAAGTTTTGTTTTGGGGCTCACTTTGGGAAGAGTTGTGTGATTTGGCCAGATGAGACTCTGGGCAGCTGTTGAGCCCCCCTGGCTTTGAAAATCCAGATGTTGGTGCTTCTCTTTCTGGTAACTAACTGTATGTATGTGATGCTCAGACAGCTGGAAGCCCTGTCTATTGGTCTGTTGAATTGTATTATTTTCTCTGTATTTTTTGTCTGCTTGTAATTTCTGTTTGTACTTTCTGAAGTTCAGGGTGCTGACTTTTCCCCCTGAACTAGGTAAATGATATATGTTTGATTAAAGCAAGATTGTTAACCCATTTTGAGTTGCTTTCCTTTAGAAAAGCAGATCAAAGAACCTGTGCTAGCAGCCATCCTGGGTATGCTAGGGTGCTTGCTACTACAGTGAAAAAATCACTTAACTTCCATCTGCCTCATCTTCCTCAGCTGTAAAATGGGTATAATTATAGCACTTACCTCACAGGGTTGTGGAGAGGATCAAACAGGATATTTGTAAAGCACTTAGCACAGTGCCCGACACCTAGTAGGCACTCAAGTGCTTATTCCTTCCTCCTTTCTTCCTACCTTCCTTTGCTTTTTTTTTTTAAACAGGTGAGGGAAATGAAGCCCACAGAACTTAAATGATAGATACAAAACAGCAGACTATCAATTCTAACCCTTATCTGCTGACTCTAAATCCTGGGCTTTTTATACTGTATAATCCTTTTTTCATGCAACAAAGGTAAATTTCTTCCCAAAGGTGACCTTCAGCATTTGTAGAACCTATATTTGATTACTTGCCACCGTGGGGGTGGGGGGAAGGAGGAAGGAGAGGGAGGGGAAGAAAATTTGGAATTCAAGTGATTGTGGAACTGAATGTTGTAAACTAAAAGTAAATAAATAAATAAAACAAAAAACCTAAAAAAGAGGTTACCTTCAGCAAAGGTAAACTTCCAAATTATCACAAATTTGGAAGAAACAGGATGAATATGATTTTGTTGTTTCAGTCCATGCCATTCGTTGGATTTTGTTTTCAACTAAAAACATACACCAAGAACTTGCCAGGGATCAGAGCTTTTGTCATCTCCTAATGAGACTATTGTAATCTTTATAATCTTTTAAAAGGCTCCAGCTTTGGCAAAATGTTACTGTGGGAATTTTCATTTAATCTGTGACGACCAAGGCCCCAAATCAGTTTTCAGATGGGAGTAACAAAGGTTTATTATAAAGTTACTATGAAATGCAATAACATTTGTAAAAAGTTCCTGGCACATAGTAGGCACTATATGAATGCTTATTCCCTTCCCCACTCCACCACCCCTTTTTAAGCTCAAAGACTCAATCCAGTATGGAAGCTAGGCTGAAGCCTGTGACTTCAGCTTGTCAATGAAGGGGAGGTTTAGCAGTTCTAGAGTTAATCTGATATAGAGACATGAGGTTACTGTATAATCCACCAGTCTTTGGCCTCTCTCTCATCCCTCTATGTCATGAAAACTTTCTTCCAATAAAGGTTTACTAGGTGCTAGACATGGTGAACATCCAAAAACATCCTAGAAAAAGAAAATAGAGTATATTTTAACAATCAGGGAAAAGTAGGAGTTATCCCTGTGTATGGTCAAGCCAATGACTCATCAGACTTGGGATAAGAATTAGGAAGAAAGAGAAGAGAGGGTGGAATGAAGGAAAGAAGGAAGGGAGAAAAGAAGGGAGGAAGCAAGCAAGCAAGAAAGGAAGGGAAAGAGAATAAGTAAAGAGAGAGAAAGACAAGAGAAGAAAGGAAGGGAGGAAGAGAAGGGAACCAGAAGAGACAGTAGAGTAGGAGTAGAGTAGGTAGGCTAGGTTTCTTGCTGCCTACTCAAACACAGAGTGCTGGATTCACTGAAAGGCTCTAAGGATTGCTTGAACTTTGTCCTCTGCTCTTCTTCCTTGATCTGTGGCTTACCTATTCCAGGGTCGCTGCACGACTCTATGGGTCCCTCTGTGGATTCCTGGATTGGGTAGGGAAGTCTAGAGGTGATTTTTTTTTTTCTATTTCTTACTAGAATGGCTTATCTCTAAGGTTTGGAGGAATGCTTGTGAAGGATATAGGATCTTTTGCATCCTAAAATTCCACCATCTTCCCACCTGTTATTTTATCTCAACTGGACCCTCACATCACAGCAAGCCAATTGTTCTGCTCTCTAATCTACTTTTTTTTTTTTTTTTTTGCTTTTTGGAGGGCAATTGGGGTTAAGTAACTTGCCCAAGGTCACACAGCTAGGTTTTTGTGTGTGCGTTAAGTGTTTGAGGCTGGATCCGAACTCAGGTCCTTCTGACTCCAGGGCCAGCACTTTACTCACTGCGCCACCTAGCTGCCCCCTCTAATCTACTTTCTAAACAGATATCTTAAACCTTCACTTTTCTTCTCAAACCTCATATGGCATCCCCTCCCTATTCTCCCTTGGTGGAGGACTTCATCTCATACATAGTAAGGTCAACCCCTCTCTATCTATTCTTGATCCTATTCCCTCCCATCTTCTCCAGGAGATTGTCTATTATCCTTATCTTCCTATTCTCAGTTTCCATCTCTCCACTGGTTCCTTCCCTGCTCCTCATAAACAAGCCAGTGTCTCTTCAGTCACTGTTTGTTTTGTGGGTATGGTTTGGAGGGGGTGGGAAGAATGGCTCTTTCATTTAGGCTAGAAGTGTAGCAGCAACACAAAAAGTTTTGATCCACTCCATATTCGACTTGGGCCAAGTTGCCCCTCTTTTGTCAGCCTGATGCTCCTCTGCCCTTTCTAGAGGCTCTGCACTTTGTTGGTGCCAGACCAACACCCAATAGGCTTTAACTCTCCTACAGTTTAGAACTTCCAAATTCAAGGGAGCCATCAGCCTGGGGGATTGTAGGCCTCTGCTACTATGCTACCAGATGTTCCTCCACGCTTAAGGACCCTTTTTTGATTCTATCATCCTTGTTAGCTGATGCTCTTGTCTCTCCTCCTTAGTTAAACTCTCATCCTTAGTTAAACTCTTTGAATTCTCTCACTTGCTTCTAGAACCTCTGCAATCTAACTTCCTGATTCATTGGTTAACTGAAGTTACTCTCTCTAAAGTTATTGATTTTTTTTACAAAAGTAAATGCTCTTTTTAATTGATAAATCTGAATGCAAAACATGATCAAATTAAAAAAACAGATAGTTTTGTTCTTCAACATAGTTCAGAATGGCAAAGTCTTACTTTTTTCATTTGCAGGATTGTGGTTGCCCCCTTTTCCTCTGGCTATGCCATTCTTCATTTTTAATCAATTTTCTACTAAGTGTGTGTTGCAGGGCAAAGCTTCATTCATCAAGATATTTGCAGTAGTTATAAGATCAGAAGTGCCTTATTAATTCATTTCTTTCTGGGGTGTTAGAAAGCCTTCTTTTCTTTTTTAACATTTTAAAGTCATTACTTGAAAACAAAACCACCTTTTAAATAAAACAATCCTTCACATCACCATGGGTGACTGAATTTCTTTTGTAAATTATTTCCCTAACTATAAACATTAGAATTTTTTTTTCTTTTTGGAGGGGGGAAAGCTGGGCAGTTGGGGTTAAGTGACTTGCTCAAGGTCACACGGCTAGTAAGTGTAAGTATCTGAGGCCAAATTTGAACTCAGGACCTCCTGACTCCAGGATGAGTGTTTTATTCACTGTGCTACCTAGCCACCTCAACATTAGAATTTTTGTAAGTATTTTTAAGTGAAATGAAAGAAATTTAAAAGTTCCATAATTTTACTCTTTCAAATAGATAGGCTCAAAGTTTCAAGTATTTTTTGTGGTATATGATTAATATAGTAAAAAGGCAGGTTACAGAGGTAAATTCAACCATGTCACCTTCCTCTCCCCCCCTTATACACACACACACACACACACACACACACACACACACACACACACACACACACACACACACACACACATCTCCAGTGGATCCCTGTCATTTTCAGAATCAAATACAAAATCTTCTCTTTGGTGTTCAAAGTCTTTCATAACCTAGCACCCTCCTTCCCTCTAACTTTCCAGTCTTCTCACACCCCCTCTACCACATATTCTTTGATCCAGTAACACCAGCCTCTTTGCTGTTCCATGACCAAGATGCTCATCACTCCACTCCAAGCATTTTCTCTGGCTATCCCGCACCCCCCATTCCTAGAATGCTCTCCCTCCTTATCTCTTCCACCTGGCTTCCTTTAAGTCCCAACTAAAGGCTTTCCCAACCCCTCTTAATTATAGTGAATTTCTTCTTTTAATTATTTCCTATTTATCCAGTATATGGTTTGTATATTTATTTGCTTGTCTCCCCCATAAAAATGTGAGAGCCTTGAGGACAAGGATTTTCTTTTGCCTTTTTTTTTTCCATATGCCCAGCAAGCATTATAGCTCTTGGCACACAGTAGGGGCTTAATAAATGCTAATTGAGTGACTGATTGTAGGCATAAAGATAGTCTTTCTAATCCTTTTATCCTCTCCTTGATAAAGTCTGAACTCTGAGTTCCACTGCCACGTGTGCTTGATTAATGTTATAAATACCTATTTCTCTCAAGATTTCCATCTGGTATATCACACATCACAGGCTGTTTAGTGATATCCTCTAAAATTCTTAATACTGGTGTTTTTCAAAAACTAGATAGCATTTTAAACTCTTTGTGACCTGGCCCCTTTTTCCCTTTCTGGTCTTTTTACATATTACTCTAATCCATGCAAACTAAAATTCAGCAACAAAGGTTTTTTTTTCTATTGTTTCTATAGTAGACAGGGATAACTCATACCTCATAAAAAAACATCTGTTGATGTTTTTACCCATCATATTCTATCTCCAGACTTCATTTATTTGTAATAGCCATCCTCAAAGCCTGAAATGTGGTTCCCTATGCCTGAAACAATGTCTTTTCCCAACTTTTGCCACTTAAAATCCTTAGCTTCCTTCAGGAACCAGATCAAATCTCACCTACTCCATGAGGTCCTTCCTAGTCCTCCCAACTACTAGGCATCCCCTCTAAAATTACTTCTATCTATTCATACACACACACACACATATATACATACATATATATGTTTGTATACATATAAAGTATGCATCTAGTTATTTACATGCTGTTTCCCCCATCAGAATATCATCTCCTTGAGGGCAGAGATCATTTTTGCCTTTCTTTATATCCCCAATGCTAGAACCATACCTGACAGATAGTAAATGCTTAATAAATGCTTGTTGACTGACATTTAAAAAAACATGCTTTTTTAAAAAAAATTAATTTATTTTATTTTTAATTTATGAAATCAAACAAGCATTTCCATAACACAGTAGAATAAAAAAAAAGATGATTGCACTTGAAAGTGCAGATCTATTATGTACAACTTGCTATTACTTTTAGATATATAATAAAGTTATCATGTAACTTTCCTTTTTTTCCCTTTTTTCTTCCCTCCCTCTCTCCTCACTCTAGAGATGGCTACCATTAGATAAAAATGTGTGTGTATGTGTATGTAAAATCATTCTACACATACTTCTATTTCATACTATACATACTTCTATATATATACTATACATACTTCATACTATATATACTTCTATTTGTCAGGTTTTTTTCCTTTGGGTGAAGATAGCATCTTCCTTCATTTGTCCTTTATAGTTAATTTGTAATAAAACATGCTTTTCAACAAACTTTTCTGCTCCTGAGTCTATTTCTTTTTTGGTAACCACTCTTAGCAGTACATTACCTTATGGGTAATTTTTAATTTTTCTTTCACTTTTCCCTATGTATCTCTTTTCTTACTTCCTTCTAACTTCAAAACTGTGGTATGTAAACAAAAGCAACAAATCATCTCAATACAATTTTAAATGGCAGAAACAAAAGTGCTCCTGCATATGTGCTTATATAACCCCAGTCCCAAAGGCCATCGGTATGGGACTCTCTCCTTCTTGGTGTAGAACAATGACCAGCACCACTGGGAAACACAGAATTGAGTTGGTAAGAGCAGAACTCTTCAATCTTCTTTGAGTTCTTTTCAAGTTATGAGTCACTGTTTGCCTCAGTTTCCTTATCTGTAAAATGAGCTAGAGAAGGAAATGGCAAACCACTCTGGTATGTTTGCCAAGAAAACCACAAGTGTCATCACAAAGAGTCAGATATGATTGAAAACAACTGAACAACAAAAGTAACAGTAACAAAATATAGTTTATGATAAGCACAAAGATCTAAGCTTTTGGGATAACTCAATCTTTAACAAAACTTGCCAGGAAAACTGGAAAGCAGTTTGGCAGAAACTAGACAAAGACCAACATTTCACATTGTATGCCAAGGTAAGGTCAAAACAGACAAATGATTTAGACATAAAGAGTCACAAGTAAATTAGAGGAGTGTGGAAAAATGTACCTGTCAAATCTATTGGATAAGGGAAGATTTTATGATCAAGCAAATGATACAGAGGATCATGGGAAGTAAGATGGATAATTTTGATTACATGACATTAAAAAGGTTTTAAACAAACAAAATTAATGCAACCAAAATTGAAAGGAAAACAGGAAATGGGAAAAAATTTATAGCAAATTTTTCTAATAAAGGCTTCATTTCCCAAGTATGTAGGGAACTGAGCCAAATGTATAAAAATACAAGACATTTTCCACTTGATAATTGGTTAAAGGATACGAGTAAGCAATTTTCAGAAAAAGAAATCAAAGCTATCAATGGTCACCCACTCTAAATCACTATTGACTAGAGAAATGCACATTAAAGAAACTCTGACATACCATTGTATACCTACAAGTTTGGCTTGTATAGAGGTTATCATAGAGTGAACATGACAGAAAAGGAAAATGACAAATGCTGGAGGGGGTGTGGAAAAATGAGGACATTAATGAACTACTGGTGGAATTGTGAACTAATACAACCATTCCAAACTAATACAACATACAAAAAACAGTTTGGAGCTAAGTCCAAAGAGCTTACCCTTTTACCCAGCAATACCACTACTAGGTCTGTATCCCAAAAAGTTCAAAGAAAAGGGAAAAAGACCTATGTTAATAAAAATATTTTTGGCAGCTCTTTTTTGTGGTGGCAAAGAATTGGAAATTGAGGGGACATCCATTAATTTAGGGATGGCTAAACAAGTTGTGGCATATTATTGAGATGAACATTATTGTGCTGTAAGAAATGATAAGCAGGATGGTACAAGAAAAAAAAAACAAGCAAACTTGGGAACTCTTCTTTGAACTCATGCAAAGTGAAGTGAACAGAACCAGGAGAACACTGTACACAGTAACAGCAATATTGTAACTATGATCAATTTATACTCTGATCAAGACAATGATCTAAGACAATTGCAAAGCATGATGAAAAATGCTATCCACCTCCAGAGAAGAACTGATGAACTCTGAGTGCAAATTGAAGCATATTTTTTCATTTCTTTCTTTTTCATGTATTTGTGTGTGATTTCTTTTGCAACAAAGCTAATATGAAAATATGCTTTACATAACTTTATATTTATAGTCAATGTCGTATTGTTTGCCTTTTCCAGAGTGGAGGAGGAGTAGGAAAGGAGGAAAATTTGGAACTTGGCATTAAAAAAAATTAATGTTAAATTTTTTAATGTAATTGGGAAATACTTAAAAATATATTTTAAAAATATTTCTGTTTCTAATGTCTTTCTTGTTAACAACATATTGTTGGATTTTCCTTTCTATTTAATTTTACTATCCTTTTCTGTTTTATGAGAGAGTTCATCCCATTCACATTTATAGCTATGATCATTAATTATGGGTTTTCCTCTATCGTATTCTCTTATCTTTTCATTCTCTTTTTTTTCACTCCCACTCAATAAAGAGGAGGGTAGTAGGAAAGGAATATATAGTCAGCAATAGTGCTCTGTTGAGTATAATCTGCTTCTGCTCACCTTCCTCTCTTTTTTTATAACTTAAAGCCCAATCACATTGTATCTTTCTTTTAAAAAAAAAATCCTTTTCATGAATCTACTTTCCTTAATTAGAGTTTGTTTTGCTTAGGACTAATTTCTGAGAGTGAGGTTCAAGTGCCATCTTCTTCTTCTGTTCCTTCCTCCTTGTTTGTATAGTTTTCTATTTGTGCAACCTGGTTATGTGAGCTAATTTTTTCTCCAACCTTCTTCTGCCTTCACCTGCTCCTGCTAATGTATTCCTTTTTTCCTTCCTTTTTATTCTTTTTTTTTTTTTTTTGCCTTTTGGAGGGCAATTTGGGTTAAGCAACTTGCCCAAGGTCACACGGCTAGGCTTTTATTTGTATGTGCGTTAAGTGTCTGAGGCCGGATCCGAACTCAGGTCCTTCTGACAGCGCTCTACTCACTGCGCAACCTAGCCGCCCCCTCTATTCTTCTTTTAAGTGCATGAGAATATAAAAATATTGCTCCTATATCCTGTTTAATTGGCAATTCTATATAATCCCAATAATAATAATACTCTTCAAAGAGGATGCATCATTTTTCCATATTAGAATGCAAATAGTTTACACCTGTTTAGTCTTTTATGATTGCTCACTCATGTTTATCTTGTTATGTTCCTCTTGACCCCCATGTTTATATTTTAAAAGTTTTTATTTAGCTCTCATCTTTTTATGAGGAATGCTTAGAAGTTCTCTATTTCATTAAAGGTGTATTTACCCCCTGTAGGATTATTCTTTAGGATTATACTTATATTATTGTTGGTTAAGTCATTCTTGGTTGTAAGCCTATATCTTTAGTCTTCTGGAATATTGTATTCCCTGTATTCTATTACTTTATAATGATGGCTGCTAAATCTTGTGTGGCTCCTTGGTACTTGAACTTGTTTCTAGCCTCTTGCAGGATTCTTTTATTTGACCTGGAATCTCTGAATTTGGGTATAATGTAACTGGGAATGTTCATTTTGATGTTTCAGGAAGGTACTGGTGGTTTTTTTCTATTTTCACTTTGTCTTCTGGTTCTAAGAGATATGGACAATTTTCTTTTATGATTTCTTGAGATATAATGCCTAGGTTCTTTTTTTAGGTGGGGGTAAAGGTTGTTATAACTTTCAAGTTGTCTAATGATTCCTAATATCATACATTTTTTCCTATTTTTTAGTCTTCTGACTTTCTAAAAATATTTCTTATTGTTTCATGCAGTCAGTAATTTCTGTTTGGTCCATAGTAATTTTCAGGAGATTTATTGTTTAGCTAAGTGTACTTTTTGGTACTTGGTACTTCTTGTAGCAAGCTGTTGATTGCTTTTCCAATTCTTTCTTCCATAGCACTCATTTCTTCTCTATCTTTTCCGGTAGTACTCTCATTTCATTTATAGAAGTAATATTTTTTGCTTTTTTTAAAAAAAATTCTTACTTCATCTCTTCCATAAATTACAGTTGAACTTGAACCCAAACTATGGCTTTCTCTGAGGCTTTGCTTATAGATATTTTTGGAATGATTCTCTTCTGGGTTTGTGTCTTGATTGTCTCTCACTGTGGTGGGATTTATTTCTTGTTGGCCTATTTATCCAGCCTCCTGCTTGACTTCAGACTTTATATTAAAACCAGGCTGTGTACTTCTGGAGGGAATTCTGGGCTAAGCTTTTGTCATCTTGGGTCCTGCTGCTCTATCTTGGGATACTGAGTATTGGGTTATTCCAGGATTGCAGGGATGGCTTCACTTTGGGTCCTACAAATATTCAGTATTCCCAAAGTGATCTGATACAGGGTAAAGTCTGATCATTGCCGTCCTGGCCTGAATTCTGCAAATTCCTGACCTTGGTTTGCACCTGAGCAATATACCTACGAGCTTGTCTCTGGTTGGACTTCCAGTAGAATGCTGCTGGACTTAGCTAATATCAGCCAGGTAGAAGCTTTTATTGGCTTAGTGTAACAGAACTTCAGGTTCTCCTTTGGTTTGGGTTTTCTCCCCTACAAATTTTGAGTTTTAAATTTTCTCTCCCTCCCTCTCTTCTCCTTTCTCCAAGAAGGCATGCAATCTGGTATAGGCTCTACATATACATTCATATTAAACATATTTTCATATTAGTCACGATGTAAAGAATTAGAACCTATGGGCAGAATCATGAAAAAGAAGAAACAAAAGGAAACAACAAAAGAAAAAGAGAGCAAATAATACATTTCCATCTGCATTCAGACTCCAGAGTTCTTTCTCTGGATGTGGATAATATTCTCCATTATGAGTCTTGGAGCTATCTTAGATCCTTGCATTGCTGAGAAGAGCCAAGTCTATCAAAGTCATGCATCACACAATGTCACCATTACTGTGTATAATGTTCTCCATTCAACATCAGTTCATATAAGACTTTCCAAGTGTTTCTAAAGTCTGCCTGTTCATTTCTTATAGCACAATAGTATTCCATTACATTCATATACCACAACTTATTCAGCCATTCCCCAATTGATGGCCATCCCCTTAAATTACAATTCTTTACCACCACAAAATAGCTGCTATAAATATTTTAGTAGATGTGAATCCTTTCCCCATTTTTATGATCTCTTTGGGATATAGCCCTAGAAGTGGTTTTGCTGGGTCAAAGGGTATGCATATTTTTATAGCCCTTGGGACATAGTTCCAAATTGCTCTCCAGAATGGCTGGATCAGTTCATAATTCCACAAACAATGCATTAGTGTTCCAATTTTCCCAAATCTTCTCCAACATTTATCAATTTCCTGTTTTATCATGTTAGCCAATCTGATAGGCATGATGTGGTACCTTACAGTGGTTCTGATTTGCATTTCTCTAATCAATAGTGATTCAGAGCATTTTTTTCCATATGACTATAGATAGCTTTAATTTCTTCCTCTGAAACTACCTGTTCATATTCTTTGACCATTTAATAATTGAGGAATGACTTGTATTCTTATATGACTCAGTTCTCTACGTATTTTGGAAATGAGGCCTTTATCAGAGACACTAGTTGTAAAAACTGTTTCCCAGTTTTTTGCTTCCCTTCTAATCTTGGTTGCATTGGCTTTATTTATGCAAAAACTTTTTAATTTGATGTAGTCAAAATCATCCATTTTGCATCTCATAATGTTCTCTTTCTCCTGTTTGGTCATAAATTCTTCCCTTCTCCATAGATTTGATAAGTAAACTATTCCTTGCTCTCCTAGTTTGCTTATAGTATCAACCTTTATAGCTAAATCATGTACCCATTTTGATTTTATCTTCATGTAGGGAGTAAGATATTGTTCTATGCCTAGTTTCTGCTATACTATTTTCAAGTTTTCCCACAGTTTTTGTTAAATAGTGAGTTCTTATCCCAGAAGCTGGAGTCTTTGGATTTATCAAACAGTAGATTGCCATAGCCATTGACTTCTGTGTCTTGCATATGTAACCTATTCCACTCATCCACCACTCTATTTATCCACCAGTACCAAATAGTTTTGATGATTCTTGCTTTATTATACAATTTAAGATCTGGTACAGCTATGCCCAGTTATTTCACTATTGACTTCATACTGGGTTGGAAACTAGAACTGAGATCTGGCTCCCCTCCTGGGGTCAAAGTCACATAACTACTAGCTTCTGAACGTGTTTCTTGCTCAATAAGTAACTTAGGGCTAAAAACAAGCCTTACCCTGGGAACTAATAGGGGTACAGGTCCCTCCTGAGTCTGCTCTCTATTTCTGACCTGGAACTGAATTGCTAGCAACAGACATATCAGTTGGCACCTGTTCCTGCACTTTACACAAATTTTGGCCCCTTTGTGCTGGATTTGGGTCCTTTTCTTGACTTGGGACAAGTCCCTCCCTGTGGGACTGTTCCTGGCTAGGCCCTATTCCAAGTGTCTTTAGACCTCTTTAAAATCTCCTAATGCCAACCTGGGCAGGAAAAATGATTGACTGTAACTTTTCCTTATATTTTCCAGTCAGGACTTGGTCTGGTAAGTTTTCTAGATCTTTGTGGGGAAGTAGTAAGGGAGAGTTTGGCTGTACTTCCTACTACTTTGACATCTTGGCTCTTCCCACTTTTCTTGGTCATTTTTAAAGGGGTAGGTAGCCCTTAACTTACAATTACCTGCTTAGATCCTTCCCACCAACTACTGGTTACACAAAAGACTGTAATAAATAGAGAACAGTGAGTAAACTCCTTTATCTAAACAAAATAGCAAAAAGAAATTGGAAATTTCCCATAGATTAGAATATATAAGAAAGCACCCAAGAGTGAAAGAACTCTACTACTGGAAGACAGATAAGATCTAGCTGAAACCTAGGGAGAGGCTCTGATCTTAATCAAGAAGAAATTTTTCAAATCTCTAGGGAAGCAAGCTAAAATTCAGGGAAATGTTGAAGAGCTGACTTCCCCTATATGTCCAAAAGCATACTCTCTCTTTTTCTTGGAAGTTCTGGCATTACAACAGTGTCTGTCTTCTAAGATTCTCTGGGGCTCACTCTCCTCCTTATGCAAGTATACAGCGTCACATCAGCATTCTCTCCACTAATTAGAAGTCATATCATAATTGAACACAGCCAGGAGATCATTGTACACAGTAGCAGCACTATTGTATGATGATCATCAGTGAATGACTTAGCTATTCTCAGCAATACAATGACATGAGACAGTTCCAAAGGACTTATGATGAAAAATGCTGTCCATCTCCAGAGAAAGAACTGATGAATCTGAAGATCAAAGCAGACTCTTTAAATTTTTCTTATTTTTTTTGAGGGGGGGGTCTGTATTCTCTTTTGCAACATGGCTAATATGGAAATATGTTTTGTTTGACTGCACACACACACACACACAACGCACACATATATATCAAGGTGCTTGCCTTCTTAAGGAGCAGGGAAGGAGGAGAGGAGGAACTTGGAACTCAAAAATTATTTTTAAAATGTTAAAAATTATTTTTACATGTAATTGAGGGGAAAATATTTTTTTCCTTTAAATTATGGCACAAATGCAGCAGTACACAAAATGCCCCGGGCTTTGTTGGAAGTTCAATTTTAAACAAACACACACACACACACACACACACACACACACACACACACATTCCAAGTAAATCCCAAGAATGGATAGTAGATTTTCAGATAAATGGACTGCCTTCTTGTTTTATTCCAAATCTCCTTTTTCTTTTCTCTTTAACTATACTTGCTAGTATAACAACCCTCTCTTATCTTTCCTTCTTCCAAATCATTCCCCCTCCATTTTTTCTTTCCATTGCTCTGAAGAAGCCAGAAATATATAATTAGCATGATTCCTGCACTGTCATTCATGAAAGAGTTAATGTACATTAGAAATCATTCCTTGAGGTTGTCTGAATTCCAAAGAGATCTGGGAAAGGGGAAGAAGGGGGAACCCAGAAAGGGAACAACCATGGAAAAAAACTAAGGGCTAAAAGATTTAATCATGTCAACATCTGGACAAATTTGTTTATATAGAACACTCTAAATAATGATGAAACTTTACCAGCAACCTAAAACTAGGGTGGTATGGTCAGGTACTTGTTTGTTTCAGCAGTTACTAGGTCATTTATAAGCAACATTGCACCTGACTAACCTCAGGGTAGACCTTACAACAATATTCCAGATATAAAAGTAAGGCCAAAATAATAATGACAAGAATATGAATTGGAAATTTACATTTTTTTTTATTTGAAAGGACTCTGCTCTAGCCTAAATTAATTGTAGCATTGGAGCCTGGAAAACAGACACTAGTATCTTTCTATTAGGATGCTTGTTCACCCACAAAAAAATGCTTTTTAACTAGCATATGCATCTGATGGCAGCATGTTTTTGCACTGTTTCCTAAGAGATCTGTGTACTCAAAAAAGTATCTCATTGCAACTAATATTTCTTTTTATCCCCTTTCCTGAAAGCTCCTTTCCCTCCGAAGATGACCACAATCTGCTGTCAGAACACACCTGTCAGATTTAGATCACCATCCAATTTGGCAAGAAATGTGTTTATAGACGAACTGTACTTAACACAGCCTTGCTTTGCCATTACACACATTTCTTAAGGTTTTGAAGCAGATGATCAGGCCTCAGGAGGCCATTTACTGAAGAAACAGAAAAATAGGTGTCTTTGTAGAGTTCTATTCCTGCTCATGGGGTAGGTAGATGGTACAGTGGATAGAGTGCTGGGCCTGGAGTCAAGGAAGTCTCATCTTCCTGAATCAAAACTGGCCTCAGATACTTAGTAGCTGTGTGACCATTGCCAAGTCACTCAACCCTGTTTGCCTCAGTTTCCTCATCTGTTAAATGAGCTAGAGAATAAAATGACAAACCACTCCAACATCTTTGCCACGAAAACCCCAAATGGGGTCACAAAGAGTCAGACAACAATGAAAACTGAAGAACATTCCCACTCTTACTGCTCATCCTGCAAGGCCATGCTTTTTCCTACAGTTCGTCACCCAATTCCTTTGTGGCGCTGCATAAACTAAGCAACCCAGAACATAATAAGATCATGGATTTAGAGTCGGAAGGAACTTTAGAGTTTACCAAACCCAATCCCCTCATTTTACAGAAGAGGAAATTGAGGCCTAGAGCTATTAAGCAACTTGCTTCAGGTTACACAGGTAGGAAGTGGGAAAGTCAGGATTCAATACATTTCTTTTCCCTAATTATTACGATGGTATAGCCACTGTTATAGGAATCAAACATTTAAACAATTATTATAATTTAAACTACCCCCTCAAAATTTGACTGAACCATCCTGGTCAGTGGGCTAGCCTATCCTATTTTGACAGCCTTTCAAATCTTCATTCTAGTCTCTTGAGGTTTATTTACACAGCCCATTTCCTTTCTGCCACTGGAAAAAAAGAGCATTTTCTCTTGTTTGTCTTAATTGAAGACGGGGGGAAAAGCTGACCTGGTCCCCTCCTAACATTCTATTCTATTTGAAATTCTAAAACATAAATGAATATAATACTATGCCTCTTTTAGACTTGTATTATTTTTGTTTCTCGTGCAAATAAAATGTTTGACTGCCCAAAGGTTCAAAAATTGACTTTGTTATGGAGTTAAGCATATCCGTGCACTGCCCAGCAGTTTTTCTGCAACCTATTTTACTTTCACTTTCCAAATGTCCTTTTCCTGGAGTTTACTGTACCAGCTAAATAAACATTCTCACTTCTTGATCTATGGTGCCACATTGGTCTCCACCTGCAGTGCGCTTTTGCAATGCTGCCCATTCTGGCTTTCACGTTTGGAATCCACAATACTAATTAGACCAGTTAAGGGTCTACAAAGGCAAAAATCTGTTGAAGTGTAGTCTCATTCATTTCTTTCAGAACAGCATGCAAGGAAGGTCCTGTCAGCTTTTGGACTAGGGACAGACTCTCAAAGGTTTGGCAGGAGAAACAGCCTCAGATGCCAACCTTCCTGGCCAAAGATTTCAGTCACAAAGAGTCCCAATTCAACTTATTCCCTTGAGGCAAACTTCAAAGTAAGAAGGAATCAAGGAATTATATAATGAAAATAAACTAAGGGATAACATGCTCAATTTATGAGCTGACCAAAACATACTTCTCTCCCTATGTTTTAATCCAGGTTGGTAAGTGATACAATGTATAGAGCCTTGGTCATAGTGTCAAAGACCTGAGTTCAAATGTGGACTCAGATTTACTAGCAGTGTGACTCAGGGCAAATCACTTAACCTCACTCTGCCTCAGTTTCCTCAACTGTTAAGTGGGGATAACAGCAGTACCTACCTTGCAGGGCTGTTGTGAGAAATAAATAAGTTATCATTTGTAAAGTGCTTAGTGCATTGCCTGGCAAATAGGAAGCATTATCTAAATTCTTATTCCCCTTCTCCTTCCCCCTCCCTCCAAAGTTACCTCATGGAAACCACTCATCCATAAGGATAACGAAAGTGGTCTTAATGATGGTTAATATTAATATTTTTCATAATCTGCTATGCCTAAAAGTTTATTTTACTCAGAAACCTTGTTTTCTATGACCATGTATTGACTTTTCTATTCATTACATCATGTTTTGGGGCATTATAAAATCATATCATTTAAGATCAGTTCCTTTCCATGATACAGAGTAATTAGAAAATGATTGTAGTCAAGATGGGGATATTATCAAATTATCCTCCAAACACAGATTGCATTTTCTTTAAGATTATAAAGTCATTTAATGGATTGATTCCATACTCCAAGGGATTAGTGATCTCCTCAATGTGGGTAAATCCACCAAAGACTTAGATGATTACCCATTAATGCCTGCCCATCCCATAAGTTTATCTCATAGTTAATCAATATGCTTCCTTGAAGTTTCCTAATATTGTGATTGCAGGGATACCAATGGAGAATAGACTATCCATTCATTTTCTATTCCTCCTTCTCATAATATGACCAGTATGTGGGCTTTTTGTCATATTTTTAAAAATTTAATTTAATTTTTTGGTTATATTTAATGCTTCTGACTACCTCCTTCCCTTTGTCCCTACCCTGTTCTAGAGAAGGCCACCATTTGAGACAGATTTATAAATATGTGTAAAACAATACTATGTATACTTCTGTTCATCAGTTCTTCCTCTGCAGGTGGATAACATTTTTTATAGGTTCTTTGTAGTTGATTTGAGTATTTAAAATACTCAGAATATCTTGGCTGCTCATAATTATTCTTCGAACAATACTGTATATAACATTCTCTTGGTTCTGCTCATTTCACTTTTCATTATCTCATATAAGTCTTTCCATATTTTTCTAAAATCAACCAACTCATCATTTCTTGCCATACAGTAGTATTCCAGATCATGTATTTTATAAAACATATTTAGCTGCTTCTCTAGAATTTCTTATTTGTAATGTATTGTAGTACGCTCATTTCCACCATGTATCTTCATTGCTGTATTAGCAAGCACCCTAGCGCACTCAGGATGGCCTGCTAGCATAGGTTCTTTGATACACTTTGCTAAAGGAAAGACAACATTTAAAGGGGTCAACAATCTTACTTTAATTACATTCACTAGTTCAGAGGAAAGGTCAGTACCCTGAATGTGGAGAAAATATAAACAGAGAAATTAGCACAGAGACTCAACAGACAGGGTTCCTACTGTCAGAACAAAGTAATACAGCCACTTACATATACCATAAATTTATCCATTTTATTGGCATTTAAATGCAGTACTTAGTCATTTCAACTTCACATTGTCCTCTGCTCCCGAATCTCTTACCTCCTTGTCCTATTGTCAAACCTAGCTTTGAATTACTATTACTGTCCACCTCCTCCGCTCCTACTCAGGAGCTGCTGACAAAGTCTCATAACCACAACAGCTGGGTACATTACAGTTCGTGTTATCAATCTCAATTGGGCATTCACTGCAGCAAGGCAGTCTTTAAAAATTTTTTCCCCCACTTACCAAGCATTAATTTTTTCTCTCTCATTTCCTCCCACACATTGGGGGGGAAAAGGAAGAGGGAAGAAAAGAAGGAAGGAAGGAAGGAAGGAAGGAAGGAAGGAAGGAAGGAAGGAAGGAAGGAAGGAAGGAAGGGAGGGAGGGAGGGAGGGAGGAAGGAAGGGAGGGAGGGAGGGAGGGAGGAATCAAGGCCAAAAATGCATTTCTTATTCTTCAAATTAGTTCATCATCATCTCTCTCTCTCATGATGTGGGCAGTGTTCTACACTTGTTGTCTCCCTCTTCTCCTCTCAGCCACTTCTCAACACTTTGCAATCTAGCTTTTGACTTAATCATTCAACTGAAACTATTCTAAGATTACCAATGATTTCTCAAATACTAAATTTTATGTTTTTTAAATCAATTTTTAATCCATCCTGTCCTATTTGCTGCATTTGACATTGCAGACCACTCTGTTCTCCTGGATAGTCCTTCCTCTCTAAGTTTTCATGACAATAACAATACCACCAACAAACATTTATATAGTACTTCAAAATTTGCATAGCACTGTACATATTATTTCATTTGATCTTCACAATAACCCCAATTCACCTCCTACCTGTTTCACTACTCCTCTTCAGTATGCTATCACCCCCTACCTGTAGGTATTCCCAAAGGTCATTTTCTAGGCCCTGGTATTCTCATCAGCACCCATGGGGTTTAATTATAACTTCTCTTCCCTCTCTCTTTCTCTCTCTCCTCCCTCCCTCCCCTTCTTCTCCCTCTCCCCCTTTTGCTCCCCCTCCCTTTTCACCAACACCAATTTCTCTTCCAAGTTTCACTCCTGCATCATCAATTGCCTACTGGACATTTCAAAGTGGACATCTAAGTGAATTCTCAAATTTAACAAACCCCAAATTGAACTCCTTATATTTCTTTATAGTTTCAGTAAGTTTCTTGTAGACAACATATCTTTGGATTTTATTTTTAAGACTGGGAAGTAATAGTTTGAGTCTATATATGATAAAACATTTTCTTAAGGGAAAGTTTAGAAGCTACCAGAAGAGTACTTAGGAACTCACACTGAGTAGAAGTAAAGTCTTTTATCCTATTATCTTTGCAAGTTATTCAAATCTTAACTTTCTTCTTTCCTAATGCTTTTCTAATTAATTGAGAGTTTCAGTTAGCATTTTGCATTTGGGTTTGGATTGGAGAATATTGAATCTAGAGTCAGCAGGCCTGGGTTTAAGTCCTTGCCCTTTCACTTACTACCTACATAAACTTGGGCAAGTTACTTCAATTCCCTTGTACCATGCAGTCTTTGAGAGTCATCTGGGACACTAAGGGATGGTCATTCAGCTAGCTTGTGCCAGAAGAAGCATTTGAACCCAAGTCTCCCTGCCTCCAATGCTAGTCACTCTTTCACCATATACTGTCTCTCTTCCACTGGAAAATTATACTAAAATCTCTAATAGCCAGAATGACCAGAGAATACATGATTTGTTTAATTTTCTGCTTACCTAAGGGCTAACTAGAAAACTTTTCCATATAAATTCGTAGCAAAAATCTTAGTAAAGTATTATTAATTCACTTCTTAGCCATAGATAGCCAAGCACTGAGTATTATTGAATCTTCCTTTGATAAAGGGTTTTGAGTTTATTGTTTTTAAATTAATTAAGATTAGACAATACCATAGATATAGAAAATATATTGAGCTAAATCATCTTCATCTCAAGGGTTTACCATGGAAGTTGTTTTCTATTTAAGCTAAGTCCCTGATAGGCTGTTTTCTTGTAATTCATCTTTTTTTTGTTTTTTGTTTTTTTCTTCCAGAAACTACTTTGGAATAAAGTTTGATATATTTGACATTTATATAAGATTTTAAGGTTTGAAACATATCACGTTTTCTCATTTGAACTTCACTACGACCCTAAGAAGTAGGTACTAGAAGGATTGTAGGGGAAAGTAGTCAGCCTGAAGACAAACCATAGCAGAGAACCACAGTAGATAAAAGCAACGGGTTTGGAATCAGAGACCCAAGTTCAAATGTAGCCTTGAAGTAGTATGCCTTGACATTTCACTGGCCTAGGAGGGGCCCATCTTTGTATCCTGAATTCTTGCAAACCCAAGAATCCTCCATTCCTCTAGGTTATCGAAACTCAGTATGCCCCAGCCCACCCTGATCTCATCAGACCAAACCCAAGAATCCTCCATTCCTCTAGGTTATCGAAACTCAGTATGCCCCAGCCCACCCTGATCTCATCAGACCAAACCCAAGAATCCTCCATTCCTCTAGGTTATCGAAACTCAGTGTGCCCCAGCCCACTCTTATCTCATCCGACCAAATCCAAGAATCCTCCCTTCGGTCATTGAACAACCTGTGTTATCTAAGAGTGCCCCCGCCCCATATCCTGCCCGACCAGCCTGCCCCTGATATGATGGTAGCTTTTGGACTATTTAAACTGTGTGTCTACTGGGGTTCAGGGCAGCTCCTGGGACTTTTCCTAGGACTGCCGCTGGCCAGCTAATAAACGCTTCCTGAATTCGATTATTGATGGTTTTGGCCTGGTGATTCTGTCTGAGTGTCCATTTCAGCCTCAAGCACTTGCTGTGTAAGCTGGGTTGACCCACTTAGCCTTTGTCTGTCTTGGATGCCCCATCTATAAAATGGAAATACCTCCTAGGGTTGTTGTGAGGTTGTTATATTGCAAACCTTAAAGAAATATATATACTTACTGTTATTATGTTTGAGAGAAATTTTCTTAAAACATTGACACTGCTATGCAAATGTCTCATATAAAATCTGTTTTAGAGTAATGATTTTCTTTTTTTTTTTTTGAGGGCAATTGGGAGTTAAGTGACTTGCCCAAAGTCACATGGCTAGTAAGTGTGTCAGGTGTCTGAGGCTGGATTTGAACTCAGGTCCTCCTGACTCCAGGGCCAGTGCTCTATTCACTGTGCCACCTGGCCGCCCCAAGTAATGATTTTCTATTCATTTTTTAGTGATGAGTATTAGTCAGTATTCTGGTTCATGGATTTTTTTGGTAAGCCATGTATTCAGTTGTATGTGCCAATAATAACAACTGTTGACCTTGGTTCTTTCCTGTGCATTAACGAACACGTTTCCTAACTGTAGTCTGGAGACAACTACATAGTCTATTAGCAGAATCACTGAACTATTCATAACAAATATTTGTGACTGCACTCAGCACATTGCCTATGACATAGTAGGTGCTTAAATGTTTTCTGACTAACTGATTAATCAGGGGGAGTTAATTCTACTCCCTAGAGAATGGTGGTTCCAGGGTTCTAGCTATCCTACTAGGCTCTTTCTGTAAAATGGGAAAATGGTGGGTAAGACAGATACTTAAACTCAGAGAAAGCTGCCTTACACAGGCTCATGAGTTTCTAGGAATGTTATCCAATTTTCCTGGGAATTGTTATTCAATCATTAATCCCAAAATGTAAGAAATCATATATATTACTGGTTCTCATATTTTTTGCAGTGCTGGCATGCTTAACAACAAACAAAATATTGATGGAACTCTTGTAGGAAAAGATTTCTTCATTTAAAAAAAAAGTCTACCACTAATAGTACCAAAAAATACAAAGCTGAATATTTTTAAAAAGCAAAACTTGTGTTTTAGATCAATTTTCATTCCAAATTTAACAACAATACAAACTAGACACTTAGGAAGAATTTTTTTTTCTACCAGCTGGGTTTTGTAACTGGAAACAACAGTATACGTTGCTTTGTAATTTTTGTGTTCCCCTTTCCATTAAACTGTAGTTCCTAACATTTTTCTTTGAAAATGCAATTGCAAATGTACTATTTTGTTTTGAAGTGCCAACATAGTTTTTTTACCGAAATCTTTAACTATTGTTTTCAAGTTGGCAACTGCTCTTAATGACTCCCTATCCTACAGCCCACAGTAAATATCCCAAACTTTTCTCTTTCCTCAAACCAGCTCCCCACCCAGAACTTACAGCAGATTGCTTAGCCTCCTACTTTATTAAAAAGATCCAGCGGATCAAATGTGAATTCCCTCCTCTCCTCTTTCATTCTCAGAATAATAGTCACTCTTTCTTCCATCTTTTTCACCCCCAAGGAGGTAGCTCTACTCTCACTAAAGTATCTGCACCTTGATTCCATTATCTGCTACTTTCAAAAAGATTCTTGCTCCCACAATGATCTCCCTCTGACCTATCTTTAGACTTCTCCCCTACATGCCTACATAAACTTGCCTACGTACATGCTCAGTTCTGCTCAATTTTGGTGAAACTCCTCTTCATCTTCTGCCTCCTCCCGCCTGCCCCACCCAGGAGGAACAGCTGCAGTAGTTGGGGAGAAAGAAGAGCCCTGTGGAATAACCCTTGAAACTGGACTTGCTAAACTTCAGGGTGGAGACATATGGAAAGGGTTTTGGTGGAGGGATCTGGATACAACACGGAAAAGTAAGTAAGGACCTGGTACAGCATGACCTTTTCAAGAAGAGAGAGAAAGAAGGATACAAAATTATTATTGGCACAGAGGCTGTGAGACTCAGATAGCAAAGTTGTGCCCTGAGGACAGGAGTTGGATAAAAGGCTGATAGCAAAGGCTTTCTAGTAGAGAAATGGGCTTGTCTAAGTCAAATTAGCAAAAGCTAAAGATATCAGTGGAAGGCTGGTGCCCTCCTTAGGTGTACTAAGCTTAAAGGATGTTTAAATCTGAATGCCCAAAGTAATATTTCTTTTAATTCCTAACTTGGGCTTGCCTGCAAAGGATTTTGGGTGGCTACTTGGACTTAGAAGGAGCTGTGAGTAGAAGGAGATGTTTATGATAGTTGTATAATGAATTTGGTTTTATTCCCTAACACCTAGTGCTTGAGTATCCTTGGGCAAGTCACTAACATTCCTAGGCCTGTGTCTTCAGATGTAAAATGAGGGGGATAGCCTTTGAGGTCATGTCCAGATCTAAATCTGTGATCCAATGGTCCCTCCCTCTCTCTCTCTCTTTAAAGTTTCTTATGAGTTAATGCCCTGCCATTCTTGTGTGAAGGAATGAAAAGGAAAGAAGACTGAGTTTTCCAGTGGGAGGGTGCTGAGCCAGAGTCAGATTGGATAAATATACACTAACCCTTTAAATTATGTTAATTATATTGATAAACACTGCCACTTATAAAAGGGGAGGGGAATAGGGTTATGGATAACTAGCTCTGAAAGCCATAGATTAGTATTATCCTGGAGCACCCTTTGTTGGAGGTAGAGTCCATAACCCCTAGTGGGACTGCATTTGGCCTTTGTCACAGAAAAGCATAAACACTTGGTCAGCAATGTACCAACCCACAAACTAAAAAACCTTTCCTTGACCCTTCTGCTCCATCCAGCTATTTCACCTGTCTCCCACTTCACTGCTAAACTTCCTGAAAAACTATCTATACCTTCTCAGTTCCTTGTCAGTTAGCTCCTCTCTCCATATTCTAAAACTGCTTTCTGGAAACTCATCTAAAGTCCAAGTCCAATGATTTTTTTTCTCCATGACTTCCTTGTAGCATTTCCCAGTACTGACCAATCTTCTTCTTTTGAATCCTTTTTCCTCTTTTGGCTTTAGATATCACACTGTCTTAGTACTATTACTCCTTGTTTGCTTCACTGACTCTATACTGTTCCTAACCCCTTAATGGGTGTTCCCCATGGGTCAGTCCTTGGCCTTCTCTCCCTATTTTCCTTGGCAATCTCATCATTCCCACCAGGCCCAATCAAATATCTATGCAGATGGATCCCATATTTTTATTTCTAGCCCTGACCTCTTACCTGGGCTGCAAAACTACATCTACCACTGCCTGGAAGACATCTCTACATAGATGTCCCACCAGCACCTCAAAGTTAACATGTCTTAAGCTTATCTTTCTGCCTAAAGCTGCTCCATTTCAACCAGAAAAACTTCCGTTCATCTGTTCTGATTTTCAAAAATTTTATGTTATCGTTGACTTTTATTTCTCTCTTGGCTCTCGCATATAAGCAGTAACCAAGTCCTGTCAATATCTCCCCCACACCCTATAACATATAATCATAGATTAGGGCTGAATGGGGATTTAACAGCCAATTAATCCAACATTCTCATTTTACAGACGGGAAAACTGAGACCCAGAAAGACAAAATAACTCTACCCCTTCAATTTCTACCTGTAGCCCCACTCAGTTTGCAGAAAGCAGTACTTACCTTGTTAGTTTAAGACTAAATATTAGTATGGATTTATTCAGAGTCTATTTAGATTCTAGGCTCAACCCCCACCCACTGGTAAACTCAGACTTTGATCCTTTCAATGGAGTTCAATCACAAAAATATGGTATAATTATATTCAGTTCTTTACTCACCATACTAATTCCTCATCCATAGATCTGGATGTCCTGGGTTTGTTTTTGTTTTTTTTTCATGGATAAACTTGAAAAAGCTATCTGTGTCTCCATTTTCTCTCCTCTGAATAATCTTCAACTTCTGAACTCGGTATTCTACTAAGACTGCCCTCTCCAAAGTTACCAGCTATCTCTTGATCTTCCTGAGTTCACTGAAACCTGTCACTATAGACCATCCTCTTTTCTATGTCTTCCTCACTAGGGTTTTTGAGATATTGTTCTCTTCTGCTTCTCTTACTAGCCTGACCACTCTTCAGTATTCTTGACTGGATCTTCATCCAGGTCATGCCTACTGTGGGTGTTCCCCAATGTTCTGTCATGGGCTGTATTCTCTTCCCCTTCTTGTTCTATTAACTCCTAGGGGTTCAATGATCATAAGCAGATGATTCTCAGAACTGTTTCTCTAGCCCTAACCTCTCTTCTAACCTCCAATTTTGCATTACCAGCTACTAGATGTTTCAAATTGGATGTCCTGTAGACATCTTAAACTCAACATGTCCAAAGCAGAACCCTTCATCTTTCTCTTCTCCCCAGACTCCTTATTATATTGAAAGCCCTGTGGATTATTATTTCTTTTCTCAATATTGCTTGAACCTAACTTTATGTGACTAGATTGTTTGAATTTCAAATGTTACCCTGATCTCAGTAACTCCAGGAATGCCAGAGATGACAAGGAATTTTGGGTTCCCCTCAGGTCCTGGATCCACCCAACTTTACCCAGTTCTTGTTTTGAATCTGTTCAAGCTTATTTTGGGTTCCCTTTATCTTTTGCTTTCACCCAAATTTTACTGAATGTTTACATTTACTGATATCCATCTCAAGCTACATGGTTTTCAAGTTACCCTCCAAACAAAATTGTTTAACTGCATAATGTGGTTTGTGTTCAGGGTACCCTTGTCTAAATCCAATGCTTCTCTGTTCTCTGCAGGATCAAAGAGAAAATCATATTTTATAATTTGGTCTCTTCCTACCTTTCCAGTCTCTTATACCTTACTCCCTTCCATATACTTTACTGGCCAATGGTGCTGCTCTTCTGGTCATTCCTCAAATGCAGTTCTATTTCCACTCTCCATGCATTTGAACTGGTTGTCCTTCCCTTCCTGGGATGCTCTCCCTCTTCACCTCCACCTCCTGGCTTCCTTCAAGACAACTCAAATTCTACCTTTTGCAAGTCCCCTCCCCCTGCCCTTCACCCCACTGCTAATGCCTTCATTCTGAGATCACTCCCCATCAATACTTCATATGCAGTTGTTTGCAAGTTGTCTACACCCCAGTAGAATATGAGCTCTTTGAGGACTGTGGCTCTTTGTCGAACATACAGTGCTTAATAAAAAAAAACTCATTGACTGACTAGGTGTCATTCTTTTGTTCAAAAATCTCCTCTGTTCCCTATTGTCTGAGTAGTTAAATTTCTGCTTACCCTTCAAAGTCTTCCACAATCTTGGCAACACTCTCCACTGCCCACCATATTACTTCTTTCATGAATTCTATGATCTAACAGAGAACAAGTCCCCATCCCCCAAATAGGTCCTGCAGTTTTCCTGCCCCCATGCTTTTGCTTATGCTTTTCTCTGCTTAAGATCTTATCAGTCCTTTAAAACCTAACTCATGCTATGTCCCCATGGAAATTACCCTGTTAATAAGGATCTTCCTCTTTATATTGTACCAGACCTCTCTAATATGCTTAACCTATATTATAGCTATCTTTGTAATGTGTCTTTGAGAACAAAGATTATTATCTACAATTGGTACCATTTGCAGCAGTGTGCTACACACAGTAGGCACTTCATAAATATTGTAACTGAATAGCACACATCAGGGTTCAGAATACTTAGAAATAAACCCAAATTGGAGATAATGAGGGTCATAATTATATTTTTCTTTATTTATGGTTTGACACTCAATTGGTTGATAGATTTATAACTGGAAAGGACTTTGGAGATCAAATCCAATCTCTAATTTTACAGGTGAGGAAACTGTCAACCAGAAGTCAAGTTGGCAAACAAATAAGGAGGGTGTAATAGAACCAGAATTCAAACTTAATTCCTCCAACCACAAATTCATTTATTAGGTGTGTACTATGGCCATTCACTGTGATAAATGCTGAGGAAACAAAGCAAAGTAGATGGTTCCTGCCCTCAAGGAACTCGGCACTCTTTTGACTACTTCACACTAATGTGTTTCTTGTTTGAACATTAAAATTTTGTTTATTGACATATTTGCTTGTATTTTCAAATTCCTTAATTTTCCCTAGTTACTACAGTGGAAGTTAGTATAAAAATATTTACAAGAAAGATCTGTAGTTTCATCCAAATGTGGAACTCCCACTATCAAAGCCGATATCAATCTTTCTATTATTTAGGACTGAGATTCTAGGAAATGGCCTAAGGCACGTGGAAGTTAAATGACTTGCCCAGGCTGAATACAGTGTCTGAAGATTTGAAATTGGTCAACAAGCATTTAAGCGTCCACTATGTGCCTAAGCCATTGTGCTAAGCATAGGTTTTCCCAATTCCATGCCCAGTATTCTATCCTCTATGCCAAGTTGCTTCTGGGAAAATCCTGGGAAGTAAATAGGTGCTATCATTATTCTCATTTGACAGATGAAGAATTTTTATAGCAACAAATTCAAATAACAAAAGAGATTATTTGTAGTACACACTCTTCTGTTACAAAGCAACAATCCAGAATGCTGCAGATGGGAGATTTATGAATAGATTCCCAATCTGATTTGATAGAACACCCAGCCTGCTTTAAACTATGACATGAAGAGTTATAGGTCAAGTGGAAAATTTTCTTTTAAAACTGGTCTTTCGGGGCGGCTAGGTGGCGCAGTGAGTAGAGTGCCGGCCCTGGAGTCAGAAGGACCTGAGTTCGGATCCGGCCTCAGACACTTAACCCACACAAACAAAAACCTAGCCGTGTAACCTTGGGCAAGTTACTTAACCCCAATTGCCCTAAAGGGGCGGCTAGGTGGCGCAGTGAGTAAGAGCGCCCGGCCTCGGAGTTGGGATGACCCGAGATCAGATCCGGCCTCAGAAAATGAGCACCCACGCATAAATAATGACTAGCTGTGTAACCTTGAGCAAGTTACTTAACCCCAATTGCTTTAAAATAAATAAATAAATAAATAAAAACAAAAAAATAAACAAAAACAAAAAGAGGTCTTTCTTCCTTTCTTCTGTGTTCATATAGTGTATATGCATCTATATATGTGTGTGTGTTTTGTGCATTGACTTCTTGTTGGTTTAGAATCCATCATTATAGGATTGATGTTCATATAGAATATACATAAATGGCTCTAGATATTGATGTACATCAATGTATATTCTATAACATGTCATGTTATGTGCATGCTTATTATATGATATATATGCTCATATAGAATATACATAAATATTTCTATATATGAAAACATATATAAGGCCATCACCTTTAATGATGGATTCTAGACCAAGAGGAAGTCAACTTTTATGTCATATGATCAATATTGATGACAATCTCTGATGGTTTTTCATTCCAACTGAATGTATATAATTGCCTAACACAAATAAGTAGATGGGTCTGCTGTTTACTACTGTTATACCTTTTTTTCTTTGTAGAGTCCTTTAGATTTGAGTTCTATGGAATATAATTAGAGAACCATTTGTTTAGATCTTAAATGAGAAGATAATCAACTTCTATGGCTCTTTAAAATCACAGAATGAATAAGAAAAGGAATGCAAGAACATGCCTATATATTTTCATTAATAGCCATTTGCTCCTTCAAAGAGATTCAAAAGAGATAAGTAGTTACTTATGTTATTTTAATCCTTCTTTCAATAAATACTGGCTGTGTGTGGGACTTTGGAAAAGTCTCTTGATCTCTCTTTCCCTCCTTAAAATGGGGATATAAATGTACCTAAATAAATCACAGGATTGTTGTGAAGATCAAATGTCTATAAATGATGTCTATAGAGCTCTTTGCAAACATTAAGGGTTACAAAGAGTCAAAAAAGTATTTCAGGTTTGTGAAGGCTTCAGTGACCTTAAGGATAATGCAACATTGTAGCACCCTGCCCTAATTCTGTAATAATGAACACTAACACAGCACCCCCTAGTGGCTGGGGAGAAAGGAGACAGTTTCCCAGCTCTGGGACTTTTTCATATAGAACTGCAGGATGGCAGCTAGGTTACCAGCAGATAAATGGATTGAGACAACAAAAAACCTTCCACTTACCTTCTTTCAGTTCTCTAGCTGGCTCCCTAAGGTGGGAATTCTGTTTCCTGTGACTGGAAAGTCATCCCTGAATGTAGCTTCATATCTAGTACCTTTCTAGCTTCTAAGAATCCCACTTGCGGATGAAGGGCTATTTTGGGTAGAAAATACTGTGTGGTATCCCTTTCTTGGCAATGTTCATCTGAATATACCAGAATAGCTAGTATTTATAGTTTTTAAGCTTTAAAGCTTGCAACGTGCTTTTCAAAAGTTCTCTCACTGAGCTTCAAAACAACCTGGGAGGTAGATGCTATTATTATCTGTATTTTACAGTTGAGGAAACTGAGGCAAATAGAGGTTTAGTGACTTGCCCAGAATCATACACCTAGTACGAGTTAGAGGCCGAATTTGAACTCAGATCTTCTTGTCTCCAGGGTTTTTTAAAGCAAGTTCTTTGTGAGGAATGAACATGGTAAAAATGATATGGAAGGCCTGGGTTCAAATCCAGCCAACACTTCACTGTGTTACCTCTCTGAGCCTCCATTTTCTCATATGTGAAATGCAAATGACAGAATCTACTTTACAAAGTTGTGAAAATGAAATGAGACAATATTAGTGTTTTACCAGCCTTAAAGCTCTGTTCATGTGAGTTTGTGAGTGTAGATAAAAATATTTGTGATCTTACACATGGCACTTCTGAATACTGCATGCTTGATAAGCTAAGTAAAACAGTGTTATCAATGATCCAATTAATACCATCCATCTTAGGAACTTTTCTCTGTGATAAGAAGAATCTTTAATATACATGTCTAATAGGACAACCAATGAGCAACCAGAGTCCTTTATTGGTACATTCACGGCGTAAGAAGAAAGTAAGGAAAGGCCTTCAAGCATGTTGGGTGAACTTCCTAGGACCTGTAGAAGAGTTGCACAGGACAGGCAACTATGGATAGGGTAGAATCTACCACTGTTGAACTGATGACATCCATTTAGTATCTGAGAGATGGGAGTTGGGATTTGGGGAGTGCTAGGGTGTGTGTGTTTAAAGCATTTCAGATTTTTACTGCAGACCTCACTGTGACATGGAGGTAAGACTCTAAGTTCTTCAAGGCTTTATTAGCAAGGCACAGTGATGGGTCCTTCCACACCAGCAAGGCTTTAACTAAGACCCAGTGAGAGACTGCGTGTCATCTATTGCCCAAAGGCCAGTCTAGTTAAGTTCAGGACCATTCATCCTTATATGTTCAGACACAGGGTAATAAATCTTTCTGACCACAGTAACTCACCAAGAGTGTCTACAATGTCTTAGAAGGGTAATGAATTGTGCTGTGGATGAAACTGGATCCTTTAAATATTTCATTATTTGATAGCTAGAAGTCAATGGTGGGCTTGGGTCAGAGGAAAATGCTAAGATTCTGAGCCACCTCCTACCCCTGCCAAAGACCACCACCAACAAAAAACAGAAACAAAAAAAGCCCACCCCCTAAAAAAAAAAAAAACACACACACAACTTTTAAAGGGGCCTTTTCTCCTTTGAGATCAGTCAAATAAGAAATCCTCTAAGAGACACCATCTCTTCTCATTGACCTGGAGTTAGGAGATCCAGGTTACTAATTATGTAGGCAAATCTCTTAACTGCTGCTAGGTTCAGTTCCTCATCTAAAAATAGTGTTCCTAATACATGTAGCATGTACCTCATATTTATTGTTAATGTGAATTATTATGATTAGTCACAAAAAAGATGTCTGAAAATGAGAATGAACAGAATTTTTTTCTTAGCTTGGTTTGATATAATTTGACAAAAAGTTAAAATGATTTTGTCTGATACTATTAATCTATATAGCTTAGGTCCTGCTACCTTAGAAACAACAACAAAAATATTTTTCTTTATTTATACAGACTTCTGGCAATGAAGCTACGTGGTGCTGGTTACATTCACAATCTCCAAATTCTATGGCCACAATGCTGACTGTGGCATATTTTTCAGGGAGCCTTCACGGATGATCCCTTACTTATCTGGCCTAATAGATCCCCTAATTTGCTCCAGGTCACAACATAAATAATTTCTTCCAGGAGTGTTTTTCTGTATCTAGGCTGGCCATTGCCTTTTATAGTGCATGCATTTTAATTGTTATTCTTTTATATTTACACCTGGAAGTGATTTTCAGCACAAAAAAAAATGTAATTTTAGAAACCCAACATATTAATAAATAAAAAATTTTAATCATTAGAAGCAATGTCAGTGCAGAGGTCACAGAAATTCCTAGAACATCTAATATCTTCTGCAACAATAAAATAGAAACAAGACACTCTAAATTTAGAGACCGCACACTAAAAAGCTGAAATTTTGCAGGCAAGAAAACCTTTTATTTTAAACCATTAAAAGAACCAAAAATAGTCAGCAGGTGGCCACAAGTATCCATGTTTCATTAAAATCACATAAAACCTAAGTACAAAAGCACCACTGATTATTGCTCTAGAAAAACTGCATGAAAAATTCAAATATGCACAGTAAAAACACCACCGTCTGCACAGGACTAATTTTCAAAGCAAGTGCGTGGAATGCTGATCCAATTTTACACACGGCTTCCAATATTCAACTGATGTTCATATTACTTTGGGGGTCAGGGGAGTGATGGGGGGCTTCCAAAAAGCATTGTTATGAGAGGGGAAAATATTCATTGATATACATTTTTTTAATATGCTGCCTATCATAGTCCTAGAAAATTAGCATTTACAAAATACTTGATAAAAATATCTTTTAAAAGTTGTCCCGAGAGGTACATAAAATCCACCCCCAATTTTCGTGATAATTCATTCTCCCTTGTCACCTACAGATTCAGTTTTCCGTGCCTGTGGAAAGGAAAGGAAAAAAAAAAACAAAAAGAGAAGAAGGCTGTTACTAACTGGTCTCAGACCCCAGACAGATAGCCACCCCACTGACACAACGTTGGCTTTTTTTTTTTTTTTTAAAGCATCCCTCCTTAAGCAGCTCCACTGCAAAGCCTATGTCCATTGTAGGTGCTCCACAGACAAGACAGGCATACATACCCGCAAACACACTTTTCTTTGTTTATCAGTCTCTGCTTTTCAGAAAGCCACAGAAGCCTTCCTTACCTGCAAGCTTCCACTGTTCATAATGAAAAGCAGCACACTACTATCTGATTCTAGCCACTGCACACAGGCAGACATTCTCTACCGTACCCTTAACTTTCACTGTTTCAATCTGCCCCTTTACTGACAGTGTGCTGGGTGGGGCACCTCGGGATGTTGAAACACTAACAGTTGAGCGATAGATGCGAATCTGCAATAACATCATGGGCAATAAAGAGAAACATTATGAACATGCTATCAATGGCTTGGATTCCCGAATCAATTTGAAAATGCACTGAGTCAATCAGCGGGAGGCATTGACAGAAAGTACCTCTTCGGCTTTAGTTTCACCATTTTCAGACGGTGTAGTAGTACCTTCCTTTCCAGATTCCTGCTTCTCATCCTTCTTCCCCTTAGCGCCTTTGTTAGCCTTTGTTCCAGGTTCCTTCTACCAGAGGATCAGAACACAGGAAGATACGGAATCATTAGAAGTGATGGGACATTCGCTAGTACCAATTAGTCTCTTTAAAAACCCTTGAGGAGCCATAGCTGTGACGGCTTTCATGAGGTGGCTATTATGACTGTTGCTTATTAATATCCAATGAAAGCCACCAGATTAAAACAAATAGCCCTGTAACTCTGAGCTCCACAGGTAAAATGCACTAAAAGGAGCTATGATTTTCCTTCCCAGTGTGGGAACTCTCTCCACTGGCACACACACTGATCCACATCCGACTTGGTTTGTTCCTCATCTCTTGGATTACCCTCAACTTGGCCTCTTAGGAGCCCTAGCTCCCTTCGAAGCTCAGGCCCTTTCCAGGAGTCTTTACTGACTTGTTAGTGCTCCCCTCACCTTGAAATGACTTATTTTTCCCACTTTTTTCTTTAACCCATAAGTAAAAAAAATAATCTTTTTTTCCTTTCCTTTCACCCAAGAAAATATAAATTCTTTGAAGGTGGGAAATAGTTTGTTTTTGCTTTTGTATTCACAATGCCCAATACCAGTAGGTGCTTAAGAAATGATTGCTAAATATAATTTTGTCAATATGTTAATAGGAAGTTGCCTGAGGTACAAGTGACCTACCCAAGGTCACATAATTATCGTCAGAGGATAAGACTTGAACATAGGTCTTCTTGCCTCCAAGGCCAGCATTCTATCCACAGTCCCACAATGTCTGTATCCCAATAAATCACTGCTTAGAAAATCTACTGGAGCTTGGCTTATTAGAAATACTTTTCCTTTTTTCTGAAAGGCCAATGATTTTGCTCATTTACTTGCTCTCCTTGGTGGAGAATATATACCACTGATGTTAGGAGTGAATGCTACTTAGCAAGAAGAACATCCAATGTCTGACAAAGGGGTCAAGGAATAGAACTGTGCCAACTCCCTCACTGTAGGCCTGGAGATTTGATAGAAAACAAAATTTGGAAAGGTGGCTTGGGGAGCAGTTATAGAGAAGGGTCACCACAGTTGGTACAGCCATTAATTTCAATTAAATAGTGCACAGGGTGAAATGTGAGGCAGGCAGCAAGGGATTGAATTTAAGAACTCAGGTGAAAAGATGCTATTTTTAAGATCAAGCACCAGGAATGAATTTTTGCTGCTTCAAAAATTCACCTGGAACTCTGGGACAGAGACAACTCATAAGATCACAAGGATTCAGAGCAGGAAGGGACCTCAGAGATCATATAGTACCAACCCCCTCATTTTTCAGAGAACTCAGGTTCAGGAATTGGTCCAAGGTCACACAGGCAATAAATAGCAGAGTGAGGATTCAATGGGAAGTGTTTTGATTCTAAATACCAGTACTTTCCCCACCATACCATACTTGGGAAAAATCAAACAATTACACAGCAAAATGTCAAACTTTGAGCCAACAATGAAGGCTAGGATTGGCATAGAGCAAAAAGGCCTTTTGAGGCTCACACACCTGGATAGGCCTATATCCTATCAGTTACAGGCAAGGCAATGTGATCCTTGGGTCATCCAGCTTGTTGCCAACAGCATCCTCAGAGACTATTCAGCTCCTCTAGGTTTGAAATGAAGCATATTTAAACTAGGTCCTCTGCCAGAATGGCTCTCAGAGCACCTGCCTTGGCAAAGCTAGATGCCCAAGAGCATAGTGAGCCCTCCTGTTTCTGTTTTACTTAAGAGAAAAATGCCCTCTTTGTAGACCACAAACTACACATATTCATTTTTTTGAGGATATATCTAATAGGTAATGACAATGTTCTAGCTAGTTCATTTAGCAACCTGACCTTTCCCAGGAAATGGAGTTAGAGAGGATTATTATTTATGCATTTATTTAAAAATACTCCACCACCACCACCCATGAGGGAAAAAAAAAGCACCTCTTACCTTAGTGGTTTTTCTTGGTTTTGGTTCAGGTTTTGGTGGCGCAGGTTTCTGCAAAGACATTTTTAATCATGCAAATACTTAAAAAAAACCAAAACCAAACACTAAATTCCTTTGCCATTGCAATGCACAAAAGAATGCAGAAAAGTAGATGGCACATTTTTTGACCCCCTAAGGTTTGTAATGGGATAGCTCTAAGTCTTAGTACTCCAAACACCTGTTTCATATGGAACAGGTCTCCTCTAAAAAGAGTGGCCCAAACCAGGCTCAGCAGAAATTTGATTCATCTTTAAAGTGTTTTGTCCTCTTCTGAGCAGGAAGTGTATTAGAAAGACCTTGAGAACCATTGTTATTTTAGACTCCAATTAAATGCATTTCAAGTGAGATGCAAAAGTTAACAACCTTAGCACCATCTGGAATAGTTTTTTGGGTATGTGTCTAATCTTGCCATTTTAGGGTTTCTCTATATTTCTTTCTATCACAGCACATCAGTGATGTGATGTCACAGATACTTAAAATGATGTGAAATATCCAAGTCAAGGCCTGCAGTCTGACTGAGTGGTCAGGTTAGACTTATCCATGACCCTGAAATCATAATGAAATCTTAAGCAAAGCCCAACCAATAAGAAAGAAGGTAGCTTATGAAATATTTCAAAATTATTTCTGAATAGTGTCACACATGAAGTAGAACTAAACTCATCCCAATTTAGGTCGCTTGAAATACCATTTCAAGTTGGTTGGAAACTTTCACATTTATCCAACCCCTGTCTCTACCACAGGCAGACAGGAAGCCCCACGTTATGATGGTACAGCTCTAAGATATTATTGTACTAACATGAGAGGCAGCAGAGTATAGCAAATAGACAGCTAGGTGGCATCACGAAAGAGCAGTGGACTTGGAATCAGGAAGACCTGAGTTCAAATGCTGTAGATTTGATGAAATTCAATTCCTCCCCCTTTCCACAAGAAAATGTCAATTCTTTAAAAATAGGAAATGATTTGTTTTTACTTTTGTATTCACAGCACAATGCCCAATACTAGTAGGTGCTTAGAAAATGACTGCTGTCCTGGGCAATTCATTTAACCTCTGTCTGCCTCAGTTTCCTTATCTGTAAAGTAGGAATAATGAAAGATCTACCTCTTAGGGTTACTGTGAGAATCAAAAGAGATAACATGTAAAGCACTCACAAACTTTAAAATGTTATATAAATATTATAATTATTAATTATTTGCAGCTAGCTTTGGAGTCCAGGACACTTAGGAGTTCAAGTCTGGCCTCTGACACATACTAGCTATATGACACTTACCTTGTCAGTGTCCCAGACAACTTAAGGCTATGAGGTACAGAATAGAAGACAACCTGCACTGTACCACACCAATTATATTAATATCATATCTTGTTAATTAACTTCCTACCCCCAAATTAAGAGACTCAAGAAAAGCTCGCTGAAGGAAGCAATAACACTTGTTGCTCTGCTTTTTTCTCTTCTAGTCCTTTACAGGTCTCCGTAAATAAACACCTGCTAGTTCTGCTGCCCCGCCTTCTTCCAAAGAGGCACTGCCGTCAGCAGACAGGGGCCCAGCTTCCCCAGATGCCTTTTTAGCTTAGAGACAAAACAGGCATACTGAGGTCATTAGGGAAGGATGATGAGATTTTCAACCCCTAATTCTCTGCAGTGATGAAAGCACAAAAGGTTGGCTATGAAAGAATATGGTATGAAAATTGATCCTGCCACTATACTCCAGAACTGGCCTCAGGCAGTGGTAGGAAGGGCCAAACCCCAAATAGGGACTGGGCAGGGTAGTTGAAAGGTTCCTGGACTCTAATACTGCTCTGCCTAGCTGTGTAAACTCAAGCAGGTTATCTGTGGACCTCAGAGCCCCTCTGGGTCCATCAGCTTCTTCATCTGTACAATAAAAACATATAATATATACAAGTACATAATATAATACTGTCATATCATATCATGTTATATATAAAAAGTATTTTAAGCCCCTTTCCCAACATTTCCAGGCAACATGGATTTCAAGTACCCATCTATCTGGTTTCATTGTCCAAAGTATACAATGAAACTACAGACAATTTAAGTTCAGAAGAGCTCAGATTTCTAAAGTGGTCTACCAGCCAAAGAATGGGCCTTGAAGAGCCAGGAACGTTTTAATCAAAGACCCCAAGCCTCAAGCCTGAAGAAGCTGAATGGGTATAATGGAGAGAATGGAACAAGGAGTCAGGAAGAACTAGTCTCAAGGCCTCTCAGGTCCCTTTTCAGTTCTAAATCTTGTATCCCGTGTGCCTGTCCCCAAAGACAGAACAGTAAGTCAGAATGGGAAGGGGGCTCCCAAGTCCAGAAGTTCTGTACTTTAGACTAGGGACTCCAGACACAGTTAACTCATCTGCTCTCCTATTGTTTTCTGTAAATGACATCATGTCTGGACTTAGCTTTCAAGGGTCAACTCAATGGGAATGCACAAGGGTGACCTCTGTCTCCATATGTGATCCTAGTGACCCCCCAGAAATGAAGTTCTGCCCAAGTACGGCATGGATTGTTATAAATCAGGGAAAGGAAGGGGCACGTGCCCCTGCACTCATGTATGTATTAGTGTGTGTATATGCTACTGATTGCTACTACCAAAAACCTTAATATTTATTTTCTTTAAGACATAAAACTGTACACACAAAGCTATGGAATAGCTTGTTGTATTATCTGTTTTTAAAATCAAGATAATATTAACTTCACTTTTTGAGCCTTTGTTAAAGGTGTGAGAAAAAGGGGAAAATTATACACTGGGCCGCCTCCTTCATCCACCATGAGGTTAGGAATAATGCAATGCAGTGCAACAACTGTTAGAAAAAACCTGCCCTTCTCCTGCCACTCTCCTCCTTATTCCACACTCAGACCTCCTTCCTTTTCCCTAGGCTTCATTTTGCTCTCTCTAATGGTTCTGTGAAAACTCATTTTCTTCCATTTATTTTTTTTTTGGGGGGGGGATACAGGTCTGTGATTTTTTTGTCTATTGGGAGAATTTCTGGTGTGGAAGCTGCTCCCTTCACTACAGATAAGAACCTGATAGTCTGCTTGTGGTAAAAAGAGGTTAAGATTACCCAGCTAGTATATGTCAGAGGCAGGACTCAAACCTGGCACTTTCTAACCTCTAAGGCTAGTCCTCTCTCCACTATGCTCAGTTACAGCTCACTCCTTTTCAGAGTGGCTGGTTAATCTGAGCCACACAGAGGCTGTCTTATTCATAACCTAACTGTATTTTCAATTTGGTCCTAATACCATTTTCTGATTTGGTCCCACCTCTTATTGTGGAACAAACCCCAGCACTGAGGAGTCTTCTGTTTACCTCCTGCTGTTCTGTCCCTCCTGCCTGGCCCTGCACTAAACTATTTCAAGGGTCCTCCCAGACCAAGAGTGGGGAACCTGCAGACTTGAGATGTGGCCTTCTAGGTCCTTGGGGGTGGCCTTTTGACTGAATCCAAGTTTTATAGAATGCATCCCTTTTATTAAGGGGATGTATTCTGTAAAGTTTAGATTCAATCAAAAGGCTACACTTGAGGTCCTAGAGGATCGCATATGGCCTCGAGGCCACAGACCCCCACCCCTGTTCCAGACTATACTCAGTATAGTATAAAAGAACTGTAAGGAACCTTAGAAATCACCTGGTCCAGGGGCTTATAATCTTTTTGTATTAGAGACCCCTTTACCAGTCTAGTGAAGCACACAGACCCCTTCTCAGAATGCTGTTAAAAATGCTTTAAAATACTTAAAAGATTTACATAGGAAGCCAATTATATTGAAATACAGTTATCAAAATACTTTTTAAAAAAAGTTCACAGGCCCATGACCTCCTATACAGATGAAGAAAAATGATGGACTGCCCAGAGGGGCTCTGAAGTCCATAGAGTTTAAATGACCTGTCCAAGGTCACACAGCTAGTTAGGCAGAGCAATCCTAGAATCCAGACTCTTCCCACAACTCTATCTACCCTGCTGAAGACTCATTTTAGATTTGGCCCCTCCAACTTCTGCCTGAGGTAAATTCTGGGGTCTAGTGGTAGGAATGATATTGAAACTTCGGTGAAAGTAGAAAGGAATAAGCTAGCAGTATCAGACTGCTGGCCACAGTGAAAACAGCAGTGTTTTCCCATCACGGGCTTCCCTCTCCAGTTAAGGCTAGCCTTTCTCTCCAATCTGGTGTACCCTGGGATGTGTATCCTGGCAGGGTAATGGGGGCCCTACTTGTTACCAAGCTTCATGGCTTTTAAGCTAGGTGAAGTACTCCAGACCATTCCTAGAATTCCTCCCAACACTGAAGATTACCAAGCTTTCTACATCTTAATCAAGGAGAGACAGAGAGACAGACTTCCTGCCAATGATATCACATCATTAAGTAGGACTCAGATGCCAAAAAAGCACCTAATATTTCTTTCAATTGGTGATTTAATTATCTTGTATAACTCCATGCTGTCACATTTCATTGGTGCCTTTGATACAGTGAAGCTGCTTTAGATTGCTCCATTAAGTTATAAGCTTCTTGAGGACACGGATTGTCTTTTGGCTCTTTTTGTATCCTCAGCAGTTAGCACAGTGCCTAGCACATGGTTGGCCATTAATAAATATTTACTGATTTGACTGATTGGAGGCACCGGTGAAACATGACTGAATAGTTGTGACACCAGTTATTTTAAAACAGAGAAAAGGGAGCAAGGGAAACATCACCTTACCATTCCTTTCAACAGCAACGTCACTGACTTGCTCTGGAATGGGGGATCATGTGCCCACAGGGACTACCCCAAGGGGCTTTATAAAATACTTACAGCTGACAATCTTGCAGACCGTCTTGTAGGCTAGAAAGAAAACAAATATTTGAGTTGTGTCATATCAAAACAAAAAACCAAAAAAAATTCCCCAATTCTAACTTTCAGATGTCTTTTTTTTGTGATTAGTCATAATAATAATTTAAAAAACCCTACCTTTGTGTAGTACTTTATGTTTCTATAACATCAACTCTGTGAGGTAGATAGGGCAAGTATTATGATCCCCATTTTGTTGATGAGGAAATTAAAGCTCAAAGCAGGTAAGAGAGTTGGCCAAGGTCACATAGTAAATAAGGTCCCCTGTCTCCAGGACCTATTGTAACAACAACCACACTGGCATATCCAGGATGGCTGCTAGCACAGGTTCTTAGATGTGGTTTACTAGGAAAGATTTAAGGGGTCAACAGTCTTTTTTAATTACATTCACTAATTCAGGAGAAAAGTCAGCACCCTGAACTTCAGAGAAAATACAAGCAGAGAAATAAAGACCAACAGACAGGGATCAGACTGCCTGAATCAACTATACACTTTACATACCTCCCTGGATTGAGAGAGCCTTTACATCTGACCAGGCAGAGAGCTGTAAACACATGGCTACTCAGAATCTCAACCAAGGAATCACAAGAACCTTCTCACAGGTGAGCCCCCAAAGCAAAATATATACACTTCTCAGAGCCAGAAGGCATCACAACTCAGTGTCCAATTAGAAATCAGCAAAAGGTGTGAAAGTCTTCCTACAAACAAGCCTCCCCTAAGCAAGCTTCCCTTAATGGGCTCCACATGAGGCCTATTAATGGGTGGGGAAGATCTTATATCCCATTAACATTACACCTATCACACAGTATCAATAAATAATTCAATAATTCAGCGAACATTTATTAAGTACCTACTATGTGCTGGGGATTGTACTAAGCACTGGAGTTACAAATAAAGAAAAGAAAGACAGTACCAGCACTCAAGGAAGGCATTATTTTTAATGGAGGCCAAACCAAGCAGAGCTACTGATATGGAGTCTCTTTTTAGAATTTTAAAAGTTTCAAGCTCTTCATATATCAGAGATAATCAAAAGCAAGTCTGAAAAATGGTATACAGTGTATTGCTGGAAGAAACAGGTTTGGTTCTCTCAATTTAGGGTAAAGTCAGGGAAAGAAAAATAAAAAAAAAATTAATGTTTTGCCATAAACTATGGTTGATACTCCTGAGACAGTGTAAGACAACTGAGGTACTTCTTAGAAAAATTAGCTCTCATCCTCCTCCTCTCTTTGCAGAGATGGGGGGACAATGGGCGTGGAATATTGCGTATATTACCTCATATGACTGATGTTTTGATTTGTTTGGCTAAATGATTTTTCCTTTTCTTTTAAAAGACTTTGTTACAAAGGATAAGCTCACTGCATGGGAGGAAATATATTTAGAAATGAAAATTATATAAAAACAAAAAATATCAATAAAAATAAGATAAAAAAAGTTCCCCATTGTCATTCTATTTCTTTAAAAGGAACTAACTTCAGTTAAGACATGAACAAACTTCATTTAGAAACAAATGCAAATATTTGTAGAGGACCAGATGAGACTTCAATTCCCCTTTTTGTAACTATTCAACTACAGAAGAGAACGGATAAGGACGCTAAGCAATTTTTAAAAGTTTCAGTTCATCTTTAAGAAGTTAACCAGTTGCAGGTTGAACCGACATTACTTGCCAATTCAAACATCTTCAGTGAGTCTCTATTGACCATAGAATAAAATACAATCTCCTTAGCCTCTCATTTAAAGCCTTCCACAACCTGGCTGCCACTCAAATTTCCAGAAATTTCATATAACTCCCTTTCATGCAGAGTTGTACAGAGTGTGAGAATTCTTGCCTGAAGCAAATTCAGTTGGGTGAGGGTGGTGGAAGCACAGACAATAGTATATTTTGGTGTAGTTCTGCAAGGAGATGATACAGTTCGACCTTGAAAGAGTCTGTACTACTGTGGAGAATGGGGGAGGTGAGCCCCCATGAAGGGGAAACCATGGTAATACAACTCCAGAGAGAATAGTTGGCAAAGGAATGTGAGGGTAAAGTGCAGGGAAATGATACAAAGAGAAATGTACCCTCCTCCATGCCATTGTATCAGTTGGCCCCCATTTCTGGAATTCATTCCTTTCTCTCTTTGGCCTCTTTGAATAGCTTTCTTTTAAGGTTCAGCTCTATAGCTACGTCCTTCATGAAGTCTCCTCTCTTCTCTTTAAACTACCCACAGGAGCCCTTCACCCCATTTTCAGAGTAGAAGACCTCATTTTGTACTTCACTGAGAAAACAAAAGGCCAGTAGATGTGTAGAAGAAAGAACTCACATCTCAGAATCCCTTGATATTATCCCTCAATCCTGCTCTCTCAAATCCTCAATCTATCCCTATCTACAGACTCCTTCCCCACAGCCTAGAAGCACACCCAAGTCTCCTCCATTCTCAAAAACCTCTCACTACATCCCACTATTTTCTCAAGTTGTTGTCCTTTATTTATCATTCCCTTCACAGCTAAACATCTAAAAAAAAAAAAATTATACTGGTAGCCAGCTGCCTCCACCTCCTCCTTTTCTTTACTTTTTGATCTTTTGCAATCTAGCTTCTCATTTGACCATAACAGAAACTACCCTTTCAAAGTCACCAATGATTTTCTAATGTCCAAGACTGATAGATTTTTTTCAGTCTTCATCCTTCTTAACGTTTCTGCTGCATCAGACATTCCTGACTACCTCCCAGTTACTCTCTCCTCTCAGGGTTTTTTGTGCCATGGTTCTCTTGGTTGTTTCTCTAAGTGTATCGATAAGCACCCTAGCATACCCAGGATGGCTGCTATCACAGGTTCTTTGATCTGCTTTTCTAAAGGAAAGCAACTCAAAATGTGGTTAACAATCTTACTTTAATCAAACATATATCATTTACCTAGTTCAGGGGGAAAAGTCAGCACCCTGAACTTCAGAAAATACAAACAGAAATTACAAGGAGACAAAAAATACAGAGAAAATAACACAAATAGACAGGGCTTCCAGCTACTAACCATTACATCCATATCTACTTAGTCACCAGAGGGACAAGCACCAACATCTGGGTTTTCGAAGCCAGGGATTCAATGGCTGCCCAGAGTCTCATCTGGCCAAATCACACAACTCTTCCCATAAGTGAGCCCCAAAGCAAAACTTCACCTCAGACATATATATAGCCTTCTCCAGAGTCAGAGAACATCACAACCCTCACGACCCACTGCCTAGGTACAAAGTAACAAGGTGTGGGCCTTCCTGAAAAACAAGCTTCCCCTAAGCAAGGTTCTCCTGGTGGGTCGTGCTCCATCCTTCAGCAAACTCCTCCTACCACAGGCTCCATGTGACCATATTCAGCCTATTAGGGGGCAGAGTATATTTTTAAAGCAGGGAAGATGCTCAACTTCCCTTGGGGTTATTAAGGGGCAGGGAAGATCCTCAACTTCCTTTGGGGTTATTAAGGGGCAGGGAAGATCTTCAAATTCCCTTACCATTATATTAGGTGATCTCATTAGCACTCTCCATTCCAATTTATTCTAGACACAGCTGCCAGTGATTCTCCTAATGCCTACCGACCCAACCACATCACTTCTCTCCTCAATAAATTCCAATGGCTCTTTATTTACCTCTAATATCAACTATAAACTCCTGTTTGGCATCTAAAGCCCTTAACAATCTGGCCCCAAACTACCTTTCAGGCTTTGTAATACATCACTTCCCTCAAAACACATTCTTTATTCCAGCCAAACTGGTCTTCTTACTTATTAGTGTTTTTTTATGCCTCTGCATCTTTGCATTGGCTGTGTCCCTCAGGCCTGGAATGTATCACCTCTTCATTCCTGTCTCTTGGAATTTCTAGTTTCCTTCATGGCTTAGCTCAAGCACCACCTTCTACATAAATATACCTTTGCTGATCACCTCAAATCATCAAGCATCTATTTTGTATAAATATACCTACAGATAAACATGAAGGTACTGAGGTTTCACTCCTTTTATAACCCTACTACTTATCATAGTATTTGGCACATAGTAGGTGCTTCACTAATACCTGAGATTGAATGACTGATTCTTCCAACTGTTAGAACTCTCTCCATCTTGAACTTACTTTGTAATGTATGTATTTTCTGTGTACAGATTGTGTTATTCCTGTAAATTAGAAGGGTCTTAGGACTGTTTCATTTTTTGCTTCTGTACCTCTAATGACTTACATTATAACATAAGATGCTTAATACATGTCTGTTGAATTGATTTAAATACGTCTTTGACTTCAAAGTTTTAAATGTAGTAAAATTACATAAATTAATATCATTTAATTACATTCTTCTACTATGTAATTTCTCTTCATTTGGACAGGGAGGCTAGAATGAGAACCAACATAGCAGAGTAGACAGAGTAGGCCTCATAGTCAGGAAGACCTGAATTAAAGTTTCATCCTTGACACTGGCTGTGTGATCCTGAGCAAAGAACTTAAGTTTTCAATGCCTTAAGCAACCCTCTAAGACTGTAAGTTACAGCTCAGTGGTTTATCTGCTTTGGTAGAGGGACTGTGCTCACCAGGACCATGCGATATCCATGAAATCACAAAGCCAGCCTAAAATTCACACTCTATTAATTTTGATTTTGTGCTCATTTAGATAGGGAGGTTTATCTTCATATAGCAAGTCCTTTCTTTATGGATAGTACAAATTAATATAATTAAACAGGCTGGCAGGGAGAATATTTCAGTCACTTAAGAAAATGGTTCTCATATGCCACAAAACATCTTCAAAAGCACATGAAAACAACAGACATGCTATTTACAAATCAGTCGTGTAATTCTACAAACAGAATTACAAAACACCCTTTGTACAATAAAAAAAGATAAATCATTGGAGAGATAGTCATTATTCATGGTTGGGCCATAAGGATATAATAAAAATGGTGATACTATGTAAATTAACCTACGGATTTAGTGCTATATCAATCAAATTGTCAAGATGGTACTGTATAGAGTTAGATAAAAAAAAATGCTAAAATTTATTTGAAGGAACTGAAGGTCAAGAATCCTGAGAAAAATAATGAGGAGGCCTAGCATTACAAAATTTCAAACTACATCACAAAGCAGCAGTTATCAAAATGATGTGACTGATTTAAACAAGATTTTTAAAAAGATCAAGGCTACATAAAAGAACCAGAAACTACAGAACATAATAGTCTAATATTTGGTAAATTGAAGAACAGAAACCACAAGGGGAAAGGAAACAAATATTTATTAATGTTTATTTATTAAGACACTTAATTTATTAAGTCCCTATTATGTGTCAGCACTTTACAAATATTATCTCATTTTATCTTCATCAATACCCTGGGAGGTAATGGGCTATAATTCTCCCCAATTTACAGTTGAGGAAACTGACAAAGATAGCAGGGAAGTATCTTGCCCAGAGTCACACAGCTACTAAGTATCCACAGACAAATTTAAACTCAGGTCTCCTTGACTCCAGGTCTAGCACTCCAAGAGCTCCCTAATAGTCAAAAATTGCTAGGGAAAATGTAAAGCTGATGGGAAAGATAAAGCTTAGACTAGCACCTTGGATGACAGAGCAGAGACTGTCTTTTACCTTTCTTCATATCCCTAGCACCTAGCACAGATCTTGGTGCTTAATACAACTAAGAAAAAAGAAAGACATTAACCATGTCTTAACAACACACACAGGGGCAGCTGGGTGTTTCAGTGAGCAGGGCAGCGGCCCTGGAGTCAGGAGGACCTGAGTTCAAATGCGACCTCAGACACTTGACACTTACTAGCTGTGTGACCTTGGGCTAGTCACTTAAGCCTGAATGCCTTACCTCCCACCTCCAAAAGGACAAACAAACAAAAACAGACCAAAAACCAAACACATATCTGCAACGGTTCCATACCTATAGTGAGTCAATGAATATTTATTAAGTGCTTACTATGTACCAGGCACTGAGCTAAATGCTGGGGATACAAAGAAAGGAAAATAAGATTCCTGGCCACCATTAAAATACTGCAAAGGAGGATGCCACCCAAAGACAAAAGTTTTACTATAGAGGAAGAATCCAGTTTTAGGTAGGAAAGAAGACACATCAACTAGGAGGGAGGCTGTATGTATCCATTTAAAAAAAAAACAACATAAGAGTAAAATTAAACACACATTCTAGTTGGGGAGAGAACATAAATGTCTAGATATTTACAAAACATATAAAGAGGATATGAAAGTAACCTGAAAGGGGAAGGCATCAGCAACTGTGGAGGGGTTGGGAAGACCAGGAAAGGCTTCCTGCAGAAAGTGGAATTTAAGCAGCATCCTGAAGGAAGCAAGGAACCTGAGAGATGGAGGTAAGGGAGCTGAGCATTCCAACTATGGGGGAGAGCCAGAGCAAAGGCAGAGAGATAGAAGACTGAGTATAGTGCTCAAGAAACTGCAAGCAGGTTATTACAGATGATCTGCAGAGTGTGTGGAGGGGAGTAAGGTGTAAAAAGATGGGAAAGGTATGAAAGGTCCAGGTTATAAAGAATTTTAAATGCCAAAGGTTCAATGCTTGCTAAAAGGAGGAAGGAATGCTTCAACAATAGTGAAATTCCCATAATGAGTCACAGCCCATGCAATCAATCAACAAGCATTTATTAAGTGCCTACTATGTGCACTGCATTCACTGTTGCTAAGCCCTGAGGATACAAAGTAAAAATGAGAAGCCTCTGTCCTTATTCTTGTTCATCCTTTATTCTTAAAGAGAACCAATGACATCACGAGTGTAATGTCTTGACTTGTGAGCAAGTTGGATATGAGAGAAACAGAGCTGCTCAAAGTCCCCAGCTTCTCCAGAGTCAATGGAGTCCAGTGGCAAGACAAAGGTCAAGAGGACTTGCTACAGCCTAGGATACAAGAGGTGATGTTGGCCTTTTTAAATTAAGGTTTTTCCCAGGTCTCAGTCTGTCTGAGACCATGCCCATTTGATGACTAAGGGCTAGGTAAGAACTGTGACAAAAAGTGGCCCAATTTACCATCCCAAAAATATCAACCTTAGTGGGGAGCACCCTCAGAGTTTCTGGCCAGAAGAGAAAATGATTGCTATTTACACTCATTTTAAGCCACCAATACCTAAACAATGTGCCATAGAGGTTTGGGCTGAATTTATTACTAGCCATTCAATGAAAGCCAGAATGATTTGTGTTTAATGGCCTAGTCAAGTAGCTCCGTTTAAACACAACAGGCTTTTTTTTTTTAAAGCATGCTTTTCAGAGCTATATTTCAAGAAGTCAAAAATGAAAATTGCACAGGACAAAAGTAAATTGTCTCAGCTTTTGGAGAAGGAGGAGGAGAAGACAATGATGAAAACATGTACATGTATAGGAATATTAAAGATACATACAGAATAGATTATATAAAGCAACCGTAGAGGGGAAGGCACTCGTAGCTGGAGAAAGATTACAGAGAGGACTGGGAATGTCCTCTTGCTGAAGGTGGCAGAATTTGAGCACATCCTGAAGGAAGCTAGTTTGGGAAGGGTGGGCATCATTTGGAGGTACCATTTTAGGATTTGTGTAAAAGGTGGGGAGACAGTGGAAAGGTCCAGAGAGGGAAGATGCAGTGTTGTATGTCAGAAACAGCAGAAGTACGGCTGGATCAGAGAATGCACAGAGGAGAGATGTCTAAGACTGGAAAGGTAGGATAGAGCTAGGTTGTAAAGAGCTTCAAGTGTCAAAAGACATTTTTATTTGATAAATAAAATGGAGTTAGTGTATTTTATTGAATATGTGGAGAGAGTAGCAGGGACAGAACTCTGCTTTAGGAAACTTTGGCAGCTGTGTGGAGGATGGATTGGACAAGGGAGATATTTCAAGAGGGAAGACTAATGAGAAGGTTATTGCAATAGTTCCAAGAAAGATGATTAAGGCTGAACTAGGGAAGCAACTGTGAATGGAGAGAATGGGACAAAAAAGAGATGTTAGGAAGACAGAAATGACAAGATTGGGTAAATGATTAGACATGTGGAGTGATTGAAAGTGATTTTTTTGACACTAAGGTAGCAAATCTGGTGACTGAAGGGATGGTGGTACCCCAGAGAATACTAGAAAAGTTGAGAAGAGGAAGTTTGGGGGAAAGATGAGTTCTGGTTTGGACCTGCTGATTTTGAGATGCCTATGGGACATCCAGTTTGAATGGGGAGAAACTTGATGTCTGGAGACTAGAGATAAGGTGTAACAGAGGTGATGGTGAGGAAGGCCTTAATGATAGTGGTGTCTGTGTGAATGAAGAAAAGTGTCTATACAAGGGATGTTATAGAGATGGAAACAAGTTTTGGCAATGGACGTGTAGGAGAAGTAAGAGTCAACAATGACGCTAAGTTTCCAAACCTGGGTAACTGGAAGGATAGTAATGCCCCCAATACTAATAGGGTATTTGCAAAGAGTAGGTTTGGGGAGAGAAATGATGAATTATGCTTTGGAGATACTGGGTTTGCTATGTCTACAGAGCACTTATTTTGAAACATCCAAAAAGCAGTTGGTAATATGGGTTTGGAACTCAGGTGAGAAGCTATTTATGTCATGTTCTTAATGATACCATATTTCAATTGTCCAGACTGTAGTGCCTTGTGTCTCAGCCAAAATCACAGCAGAAGATTACTGATTTGAATAAAATAAGCCTTTGTGGGGCAGCTAGGTGGCGCAGTGAGTAGAATGCCAGCCCTGGAGTCAGAAGGACCTGAGTTCGGATCTGACCTCAGACACTTAACACACATAAACAAAAACCTAGCCATGTGACCTTGGGCAAGTTACTTAACCCCAATTGCCTTCCAAAAAAAAAAAAAAAACAGACCTTTGTTTCAAGGAGAAGTTTGGGGTCTTTAAAAGAACTCTGGAATTTCTCAAAAGCAATTTAGTCTATTCTTATGTTCAGTTCCAACTCACTGTCTTGTCTATTTGCAATGACCATTTGTGTATACACATATACCGTTTGTATATAGTTACAAATGTGCTAACCCATTGATGGGCAAAGTCTCTCTATAGGCTGGCAAAGTTCATGGCATAATCTGAACAATATACATCCTCAATCCATTTGTTTTTTCTTCCTAGGTGGACAGCAGGCCAAAACTCTCTTTGAGATGTTATGAATCTCATTGAGGAGGCTTTGAAATTTTATTCATAAAAAAAATTCTGTAGGAATTAATTTTATACAGAGATTCTCTCCCTGACTTGGATTCTAGGCTGGATCTTTTACATAATAGTGATGCATCGGTTTTATCATGTGCCTAATATTAGTTATCAGAGAGTTATCAGAAAAGGTAATCTCTCTTAAATCTTTCAAGAAATCTCACATTAGTTTAATGTATTTATAGGAGATACCTTGTAGGGGGAGAGTCCTTTTTAAATTTTTTTTAAAAATTTTAATTAAAAAAAAATTTCCAAGGCTTTATTGAACAGTATTACAGGTTGTTTTAAAAAATGATGGTTCCAATTCCTTTCAATCACTTGGCATAAAATGTATTCAGGGATGGAGACATACATACATACACATACTCAGTGATGAAGACATATACACCCATACCACAGTTACTAAAAGGAGCAAGTCCAGTATATATTCACTTTTTTTTTTCTTTTTGGAGGGCAATTGGGGTTAAGTGACTTGCCCAAGGTCACACGGCTAGTTTTTGTGTTAAGTGTCTGAGGCTGGATTTAAACTCAGGTCCTCCTGACTCCAGGGCCGGTGCTCTATCCACTGCACCACCTAGATGCCCCTATATCCTCTTTTAAAATCCTTATTCATAGACCCAGTCGTGAGCACAAGACTTATAATCAACCAGCTCTTCAGGCTTAAACCACAGGCTAATCTCCTTCTCAGCACTTTTTACAGAATCACTGCCATGAATGATGTTCCTGCCAACTTGAATGCAGAAGTCCCCACGAATGGTGCCTGGCTTGGAATCAGCTGGATTGGTCTCTCCCAGCATCACTCTGCCTGTCTTTACCACATTCAAGCCCTCCCAAACCATGGCTACAATAGGCCCTGAGTTCATATATTTCACAAGCCCAGGGAAAAATGACCTGTCCTTCAGGTCAACATAGTGCTGTTTCAGATGTTCCTCTGAGGCCCTAAGGAACTTCATGCCCACGAGGCGGAATCCCTTCTGCTCAAAACGTTTGATGATGTCCCCGACCAGACCCCGCTGGACACCGTCGGGCTTGATGGCAATGAAGGTGCGCTCGATGTTGGCCATGGTCCAGGGAAGCTCGGGCTGGAGCAGGAGAAAGAGGTGTCTGTGGCTGCAGCGGAGTTGGCCAGCATTTTACTCTATTAAAACACATTTTTGTTTTTTATAGTAAAAAAAAAATAATAAGCCCAGTAGGATCTTGTCTCTATACTTTTTTGAAAATTATGCCATAGTAAAGCCATCTTTGATGATTACTACATGAATGACCATGGTCAAGTAATTTAATCTCCTTGGGCTTCAGTTTCCACATTTTAAAATAAGGGTGTTGGCCTAGAGGGTTTTTGAGATCTTTCAGGTCTAGAACTACATTCCTCTTGGGTCTACAGCAGAATATTCATTGAGAAAAACTTCCTCTTCCCTTCTAAAACTCTCATCAGAGGTGCCATTCATGCACGTGTAGATTATTCTCTAAAATGTTTCTGCAGATGATAAAATAGGCATATAGGTAGGTAGTAGAACAGTGCAAAGTAAATTTGGAGCCAAGACCCTCTTGGTTCAAATATGTATGACCTTGAAAAAGTCATATGACCTCTTTGGATATTAGTTTCCTTATCTATAAAATGAGGGAGTTGGACTAGATGGCTGGTTTTTAAGGTCCCTTCTAGTTCTAAATATATTGTCTTAAGATATTCTTCTTGGGGGGCGGCTAGGTGGCACAGTGAGTAGAGGTCGGCCCTGGAGTCAGAAGGACCTGAGTTCGGTTATGGCCTCAGACACTTAACGCACACACAAACAAAAACCTAGCCGTGTGACCTTGGGCAAGTTACTTAACCCCAATGGCCCTCCAAAAAGCAAAAAAAAAAAAAAGATATTCTTCTTTCACCTTTGGGAGGAGGAGACATAGGGAGTATAATAAATACCTTGAAAATCAATCTCTCCATAGTTCATCATCTTGTTAACTCCAGCCTACCTCTTTTCTGTGTGCCCTTAATTTAGTCCACTTACTTTTCCCAACTTTGTTCCGTATAGTTCCATTGCTACCTCTATAAGCAGGGATGATGATGTTAGAATTCATGTTTGGCAGTTCCATTGTCCTTGACAGTGTGAAAAGCTTATTATTTGCAGATCTTTTCCACCTTTTGTTTACTTGTTGTTCTCCTTTCTATTTTATTCTTAAATGACCTTGGGGTGACTTTGCTTAGTTGGGTCTCAAGCTAAGTAAACTTTCTTTAAATTGGTTTTCCCCGCCATGGTTTCTTATTGTTTTGTGAAGCCAAACTAAACATACTCTTTCACCACCATGCCCTGTAAGATTTAATAAAGGAGTTTATATTTTCCATTGGTCCTGTCCTCGTTGTGAGGATAAAATGAGATAATATTTGTAAAGTGCTTAGCTCAGGGCCTGGCACTTAGTAGGTGCTTAATAAATGCGTTGTTTCCTTCTTTTCATAGCTTTCTCTTTGCCAAATTAGTCAGGTGTTTGCTAAGTCAGTTTTTAAGCTCTTTTGGTCTCCTTATTATGGCAACTGAATTATATCAGTTAAACTTAGGTATGTAATTATTATAACTGGTGTTGATATTCTTTCCTAACATTCTTTCCCATATTTCTAGCACTGATAGCTTATTTAGAACCATTTTAATTACCAATCATATGCTTTTTCTCATATCTATTCTTCATTTTTAAAAATCATTTTTATCTTTGTTTTAACAAATTGAGGATCTGACTATAATCAGAAAGCTGATTCAGGAGTAATGTGCACATATATAATGGGTCATTGTAATGGAAATGCAGATTTAAAGATCTTCCCTGCCCCTAGCTTAAGTGCACCTGGAGCCTGTGGTGGGAGGCTTGTTTTTCAGGAAAGCCCACACCTTGATACTTTGTGATTGGGCAGTGGGTCAAGGAGGTTGTTACATTCTCTGAGCCAAGAGAAGGCTATATAAGCCCTGAGGAGATGCTTTGCTTTGGGGCTCACTTTGAGAAGTGTTGTGTGATTTGACCAGATGAGACTCTGGGAAGCCGTTGTTGAGAGCCCCCCGGCTTTGAAAACCCAGATGTTGATGCTTCCCCCTCTCTGGTAACTGTGATTTGGTATTGATATAATGGGTGGACAGTTTGGAAGCCTGTCTGTTTGATCTGTAAGTTCTGTAACTCCGAAGTTTGGGGTGCTGACCTTTTTCCCCTGAACTAGGTAATGTATGTTTGTTTGATTAAAGTAAGCTTGTTAACCCATTTTGAGTTGCTTTCCTTTACAAAAGCAGATCTAAGAACCTGTGTTGGCAGCTACCCTGGGGATATTGGGGTGCTTGCTGCTACAGTCATTTACTATCTTTTAAAATTGAGAAAGATGCGCTGAATATCTACTTGTACATGATAATGTGGTAGATGCTGGTGATACAAACTTTTTCTTTTTCAAAAGCATGTTCTCGGGGCGGCTAGGTGGCGCAGTGAGTAGAGCATCGGCCCTGGAGTCAGAAGAACCTGAGTTCGGTTCCAGCATCAGTCACTTAATGCACACACAAACAAAAACCTAGCCTTGTGACCTTGGGCAAGTTACTTAACCCCAATTGCCCTCCAAAAAGAAAAAAAAAGCATGTTCTCTATCCCTCAAGGAGTTTACAATCTAGTAAGGAAAGGGTCATTATTGAGAAGCAGGAATCACTGAATATTCACAGAATTGAAATGAATGTTTAAGTTAAATTGAACAACATGAATTAACTTCATCAGCAAGTGGAAAACCAGGAAAGATTCTGGATGATGAATTTATGAAGCTCTTTCATAGTCATAGACTGAGTTAATAATAGTAATATAACAATAAGCTGAAATTATTATCTGATCATCAATATTTGCTTCATATAGACTATATTGGATGAATTCAATATCAAAGTTATAGAGATATGACTAAGGGCTACAGGTCCCATATGAGATGAAAAGTTTCTATATTTATGCAAAATAGAAATACAACTAAACAAGCCTATTAACAGCAAGCTTTTATAATTTTAGGTACAAATGCAAATTCTGAAGCACTGTAAGGCCTTGAAGCTAGCAAAAGAGCTCAACATTTCCACCATCATTCTTAACCCTTTCCTGTCAGTCATCTGGTCCTTTAAAAATAGTTTCATCAATGTCTTTCATTTTTAAACCACATCCATTTCCCCCTAATAAGCTATCCCTTCCCCAATAAACTCTTTGTTGTACCAGCAATTCCAACAAATTTCAACCCAAAACAGTTGAAATTTCATTTTTAAAATTTATTATTATTTTATTTCATTTTTAAACAGCCAATGAATTTGATATGTATACCACATTTCATGTCGATAGTTCCCACATTTCTACTGGGGAGGAAGGTATGTTTCTTATCATTTCTCCATCTTATATCAACTGGCATTATCATCTACATTATTGGATACACTGTGCATATTATTCTCTTGGTTCTGCTTTTTCACTCTGTATCAATGCAAACAAGTATTCCCATGCCGGTTTTTTGTTTTTTGTTTTTTTTTTGGTTGGTTGGTTTTGCTTTTTGGAGGGAGGAAGGGCAGGGTAATTGGAGTTGTGACTTGCCCAAGGTCACACAGCTAGTAAGTATAAAGTGTCTGAGGCCAGCTTTGAACTTAGGTCCTCCTGACTCCAGGACCAGTGCTCTAGCCGCCTCTATTCCCATGTTCCTTTCAATTCTTCCTAATATTCTTAAAAGTTAGGGCTTCTTCCCACACACCAATTACTTTGGATTTATTAATCTGTATATGTGTTGTTCCTCTCAGAAGAATTCCACAGGAGTAAAAGATGGTTTCATTTTTGTCTTTGTAGGACAGTGTCTGACATAGAAGATATTTAATAATAAATATCTGTTAAATTTAACTGAATTCCTCATATTCATTGTTTCTTATGTTACCTATCTGGTTTTACCTAGATTCAAGATCCATTAAGTGAAAACACATTAATAAACTGTGAAACCTGCTGTCCTTGTCACCTCTCTAAGTAACACAATGAACAAGCTGCATTGAAAGATAATGTAAGAGATTCCTACATGGTCTCTAGAGGAGAAATGTTCACATTGAAGCATTTTTCTACATAGCCTGACTTCTCCTGATCCAATGAGTTTACTAGCTGCTGACAATTCAAGGATATTAGAGGAATTTCAAAATATAAAAAAGTCCTGGGATATGAAAATAAAAAAGCATTTTAGCTTGATTGTATTTATGTCAATCTGTTATCTAAAAAGCTAACCTTTCAACTACTAAAAAAAATCTTTATTTGCTCCTACTCAGAATTTGTCACCTTTCTGAGATGTACCTTTCCTCTTCAGAAAAGAATGTCTTATCACCTCATAATTGTCATGTGGGAACTTTCTTTAATATACAAACACTGGAGACTGTGATAAGCCTTTGGCTTATAGTGAGCAGATGAATATGTGTGTATGTACATTGTACAGATAGAAGGATGGATACCTTGAAAATCTGTCCCTTGAAAAATCCTAGTCTTTGAAAGTTAAGTCAGCTTTAGGAAGTGGCACAGTTCAGTGGAATCAGAGGACCTAGGTTCAAATCCTGACTTTCCACTTCCTGTGTATGTGACCTTGAGCAAGTCATCTCACTTCTTCAGGACTCAGTTACCTCATCTGTAAAATGTAGGGGTTGGATTCATTTGATCATTTGTAAAGTCCCTTTCAGGTCTAAGTTGATGACCCTATAAATAACTGGATTATCTAACATTTTTGAAATACAATAACCAGGTATGATTTTTCCTTTTCTTAACATCAGATTTTTAAAAATTTATGTTTATTCTGAATATTTTTTCAAAAATTTGAGCTCAAAATTCTCTCACTCTTTCCAGTCCCTCCCCCACTTATTCAGAAAGCAATATGATATCAATGACATGTGTACTATCATATAGAACATATTTCCATGCTAGCTATGTTGTAAAAAAAGCAAGAAAGTTAAAAAATTATACTTCAATCTGCACTCAGAGTTTATCAGTTCTCTCTCAAGATGGATAGCGTTTTTCATCATGAATCCTTTGGGAATTGTCTTGGATTATTGATTGATTAAAGTAGCTAAGTCTTTCACAGTTGATTATTCTTACAAACTCTATCAATAGTGTGCATTAGTGTCCCAATTTTTCCACACCCCCTCCATCATTTATCATTTTCCATTTCTATCACATTGGCCAATCTGACAGGTGTAAGGTAGTATCTTAGAGTTGTTTAATTTGAGTTTCTTTAAGCAGTAGTGATTTAGAGAATTTTTTTTATGTGCCTATCACTAGTTTTGATTTCTTCTTCTGAAAACTGCCTGTTTATATTCTTTGACCATTCATCGAACTGGAGAATGACTCTTATTTGGCTCAGTTCCCTATATATCTGAGAAATGAGACCTTTATCTGAGAAACTTGTTCCCTGTTTTCCTTCTAATTCTGGCTGCATTAGTTTTGTTTGTGCAAAACCTTTTTAACTTAATGTAATCAAAATGATCTATTTTATTTCCTGTAATCCTCACTATCTCTAGTTTGGTTATAAATTCTTTTCTTATCCATTGATCTGACAGGTACATTTTTCCATGCTTCAATTACTTAATTATGATATCAATATCAACCTTTATATCTAAATCATTCAACCATTTTCACCTTATCTTGTTATATGGTGGGAAATATTGGTTTATACTTAGTTTCTGACAAACTGCTTTCCAATATTCCCAGCAATTTTTGTCAAATGTTGAGTTCCTACCCTCAAAGCTTGGATCTTTGGGCTTATCAAACACTAGATTACTGTGGTTATTTACTACCGTATATTGTGTACCTAATCTATTCCACTCATCTGCCACTCTAGTTCTTGACCAGTACCAGATTGCTTAATGATTACTACTTTGTAATCTGGAAATTCTAGGCTACCTTCATAAACATTTCTTTTCACTGATTCTTTCACCATTCTTGACCTTTTCTTCCAGATAAATTTTGTTATTATTTTTTCTAACTCTATAAATTAATTTTCTTGGTAGTTTTGCTATGGAACTGAATAGGTAAATTAACTTATGTAGAATTTCTCCCTACTATTAATCAAATATTTCTAATATTCGGAAAAGGTGGGGTTAGGGGAAGGTATCATCAATTATGGTTTTGGTCTGTCAGCAACAATTTCTAAGATCAAAAAATCCCTGAGAGGGGCGGCTAGGTGGCACAGTGAGTAGAGCACCGGCCCTGGAGTCAGAAGGATCTGAGTTTGGATCCAGCCTCAGACACTTAACACACACAAACAAACAAAAAAAAAACCCTAGCTGTGTGACCTTGGGCAAGTTACTTAACCCCAATAGCCCTCCAAAAAGCAAAAAAAAAAAAAAAAAGCCCTGAGGACAGGTTAAAACACTAGAGGGACCAGGTGCATCAACTGATGCAAAAATTCAATTGAGCCTTTGAGGTATTCTTATATTTGGGTTCTTCTAGACAGTTAGTATGAAGCCACTATCACTTATGACTTTTATAACCACACAGTAAGGTGCTAGATACAAGAAACTATTCTCAATAACTAGTTGTTGATTACTTGATTATGTGAGTATGAAGTCTATTGAAGGCTACCCTCAAAGCTACCTGCTATGGTACTTAATATATGTATGGACTCATATTTTCACTGTTAGCCACAAAAGGATGATATAAGTCAAATCTCATTATGATAAACATTCCAGGGTTTTCATAATCATTCATAGTATTATAATTTGATTGTTACAGGTGTCAGTTAAAATACACCAAATGTTCAATGGAATGTGGCCATTTTTAAAATTCCAAAGATATTTCCATTTTTATAGCACTTGTAACAGGGTTTGGTTTACATGGATTGTAGGGAACTTATTCATAGATTGGGAGGTGAACTAGATCACCTCTAATTTCAGGTTCTGGGTATGGGATGATTTTCTATCTGCTTCTAAGTAAAAATTTGATATGTATGTTGTTCTTGTCAGAACAGTAGATAAACCTTTACAGCTGAGCTTTTGGAGGTGGGAGCTGAGATAGCGGTCAAGCCCTAAGGAGAGGGGGCACCATCTTATCTTCCCAAGTTGAAGTTTCTTTCGACTAGTACAAAAATGTAGGGAGAAGAAGCAGGATTTCTACTGCTAGAGTTTCAAAACTAGCCTTTAACTTTGAAGGACTTTAAGAATTCCAATCAATACAATGACCAACCACAAGTTCTAAGGACTGATGATGAAGCATGCTACCCACCTCCTAAAAGACAGGGAATGAATTCAGTGCAGAATGAGGCAGTTTTTTTTTTTCTATATGGGCAATGGTTGAATTTATTTTGCCTGACTATATTTGTTACAAGAATTTCATTTTTCTTCTCTTTTTAATAGAGTGGGAGAAAGGAAGGAAGGAGAAAGAATACATTTTTGTTCATTGGAAAAAAGAAAAATGTAAAAAAAAAAAAAAAACTCAACCCAAACAAACAAAACTAGTCTTCTTTATACTGTGTGTGCAAAACCTGATGGTAATTAGAGAAGGGGAGATGAGGGACCTCATCACAATAGAGTAGTGTAGCTCTGAGACTGGGATATTCCTATGTGCCTCTTCTTACACATCTGCGTATTTTCCTTGTCCTGTGAGCACTCTCAGGAGGGGTCTGTGTGCCAGGCTGCACTGCTGAGGTGCCAGTCATCTTTGGGTACAAAGAACACTAAGAAGTTTTGGCTGTGATGTATCTTTCACAAGGTCAGCAAAAATTAGATAGCACTGACAATACCTTCTGTCTCCATTAGACTGTGAGCTCCGTCAGAGCAGGGACTTTTTTGTTTTTCTTTGTTTTTTGGGTTGATTTTTTTGGCCTTTCTTGGTGTCCCTAGTGCTTGGCAAAGTGCCTGGCATATAGTAAGCATTTAAGATGTGTTAGCTAGCTGGCTAATTGTAGTAGATGAAGAGAAGTCATGATAGTATGGGACCCCAATAGCTTTTAATTCTTGGAGCAGCATTTGGAGCCAAATTGAGATCATCTCTGTTTAAGAATATTTATTATGAAGGTCACTGGGAATATACTTATCCTAGCAATGCTACCATTCAATCTCAAGAAATTCATGGTGGAAAGATCTCCCCACTTACAGCCAAAGACTGTATTCAATGTCGTAACAATTGGCCAATTCAAGGAATTAAAACACACCACACATGAAGAGAGAACAACAACAACAAAACAAAGTCAAACCAGTTGTTTGGCATTGTGTAGCCAAAAAATGGCTCTCTGAGTGAATTTTCTACTTTTCAAAACAGTCTTGTTCATAACAGGCAGACCCAGCCTCAGTCTCAGCTGCCCCTTTTGGAATGTTCATGCTGTCATCTTATGTTGCTTTTGGAGATCTGCCTGGTGACTTAATTTTTGAGGTTTTTTTGAAGAAAATTAAAGGACTAACTATTCTTTTACTAAAATTGGGGATGTTATTATTTAAAACCCCTAATACACTTTGAAGGCAACAGCATAGAAGGGGAACTGTCCTGCTTTTCCCAAAAATGCTTCTTAGGGTCATGATCAGAGACAAAATACTGGTTCGAACTAGTCTAGTAGTCCTTATAGTCTTGTCACTGAATTTGACCTTTTTTTTTTTTTAAATATTGGCAAAACGGATTTAAAAGACTGTCATATAAAAGAAAGATTGCCCTTGTTCTGTTTGACTTCATAGGGCAGAACTAGGAGTAATGAAAGGATGCTGAAATAAGGTAAATTTAGGCCTGATGTCAGGAAAAACTTCCTAACAATGAGAGCTGTCCAAAAGTAGAATGAGCCACCTCTAAAGGAAGTGTGTTCTCCCAAATTATGGGTCTGCAAACTTGTTGGGAATGTTACAGAGCTGTGAATAGAAGCTAGGCCTGGAGTCAGAAGAACTGACTTTGAATCCAGTCTCACTAACTTGTTTTATAGCTCTTGCAAGTCACTTAACCTCTTTGGGCCTCAGTTTCTGTAAAATAAGAATCATAGTACCTACCTCATATGGTTGCTGTAAGACTCAAATGTGATCATGTGGATAAAGTACTTTCCACAGCTTAAAGCTGTACAAATGGTACCTGTTCTTGTTATTTTTGTTATTATTATTATTTCATTCATTATTTCTTCTGTTCCCTTCCCCCTGCCCCTACAAGTATCGAAGTAGTCCAGGAACATATCACAATGCTTCTATTTTTCTTTTATAGCTAATGTTCTGCAGACTACTGTACAACTGGGAAAAATAATTACTTTTTGTAATGGAATAAAAGTATTAGAAAGCAAACTCTTGGAGCTCACTAAAGCATCCTTGGTATAGCTCTGAAAGTACGTAGAATGTTGAAAATGGTAAGTGCCTACTCTCATATCATCCACATTTCTTCTGCTAGGTCTCTACACTTTGAAATGTTTTCTTTCTCATGTCAGGCAGTGTGGCTTTGTAGGGAGAAAACTAGTAATAAAAGCCCAAAAGACCTGAATTCAAGTTCCAGCTCTCACATATATTGTCTGCGTACCTCTGGGGAAATCAATTAATATTTTCAGTGCTCTTTACAAATCTCTAAGAATATAAGTTGTGGAAGACATGCATTGATAGAAGAAATCTCTTTTGGGAGTTTCCTATACCAAAGAAATCATAGTCTTAGACTCTATCCCCTTCTTTTAACAATAGTTTAGAGATCTATGAGTTTTGGATATGGCAAAATCTATTTAAAACATTCTTAAATATTTATGGGTCAATATTTTATCTGGATGATTGTGGGCAACAGCTGGGTCTATATGATAATAATGATCTGATTTATTCTGGAAAGCAATTGGGAATTTTTCTAAGAAAGTGACTGAAATGCCTATACTCTTTCACTCAAAGTTCCCATTATAAGGCATGTATTATAAAGAAGTCAAAGATAAAAAAAAGAAAGTGCTTATGCACACCAAAATATTAATAGTAGCTTTTTTTGTAGTAGTAAAGAACAAGACACAACAGAAGCCCAATGACCAGGCAACGGCTAAACAAGCTGTAGTTCATGAATGTCATGTCACATTGCTATGCTAGGAGAAAGATCCTCAGGGGATAACAGGATAATGTTTCTAAAATTTTTTTGTTTGTTTTTGGAATGGGGAAGACAAGGCAATTGGGGTTAAGTCACTTTCCCAAGGTCACAAGTTAGTAAGTATGTCAAGTGTCTGAGGTTGAATTTGAACTCAGGTCCTCCTAACTCCAGGTCAGGTGCTGTATTCACTGTGCCACCTAGCTGACCCCACTTCTGTAATTTCTTGTAGCAATGAACTGATCCCAACTTGCTACCATAAATTGTTGTGTTTCTACAGCACAAATCTGCAAGACTGCACTATCTGTTCAATCCTTCTTTATCAATATATTTTTGGTAGAGTTCATAGTAGATGTCACCCATGGAAGGCTTTTTGATTCCACTCTTGGATCTTAGCAATTTGATTTTCAGCTCAATTTGACAAATCCAATAAGGTAGTACATACTGTCAGACTTTACTACCACTGTTCAGGGAAGTGTTATCTGCTTGTTCTCTATTTCTGTAAATATGTGTAAGTTTCTGACCTGTTTTGTCAGATGCTGTCATTGTTCAGTAATTCAGTCATGTCCAATTCGTCATAACCCCATTTGGGGTTTTCTTGGCAGAGATATTGGAGTGGTTTGTTATTTCCTTCTCCAGCTCATTTTACAGATGAAGAATTGAGACAAACAGGGTTAAATGACCTGCCCAGGGTCACACAGCTGGTAAGTGCCTGAGGCCAGATTTGAACTCACAAAGATGAGTCCTCCAGACTTCAGGCCCAGCACTCTATCCAAGGTGCCACTTAGCAGCGTTTGTCATATGCTATGGACATGTATTGATTCTTTTCATTCTTTTTGATAAGGGAGTGTTACCTTTATCCACAATAGCCTTGGGCTGATGGGCTGTATGTTTTGTTAATATCCTATGGCTTTAATTACTATGATTACAATTACTATTATCATCACTATAGTTACCTCATTATTCTTAGAGTTTTTGATGAAGCTCAGTTAGAAACAGTCCAAGGACAAATGGTTATTCTGGTATTTTTTAGTATTAAATGTTTTGTGAATGGGGTGGCTAGGTGGCACAGTGAATAAAGCACTGGCCCTGGAGTCAGGAGGACCTGAGTTCAAATCCGACCTCACATACTTAACACGTACTAGCCATATGACCTTGGGCAAGTCACTTAACCCCAACTGCCTTGCCTTCCCCCCCAAAAAAGGGGGGGAAAAAAGAATGAGGAGGCTGGAGTAGGTAAGTTTTGAATTCTTTTCCTTTTCTGAATCTTTGATACTCTAATTTCATTAAATTCTTTACATTTTACTTTTCAAACAAAGAAACACCTCTCTCTCCACATATTAAGAAAGCAAGAAAAGCAAAACCCCTGTTACAAGAATATATTGTCACACAAAACAAATTCCTGCATTGACTATAAAAAAAAAATTACATTTCAAACTACATTCTGACTCCCATCACCTCTCCATCAGGAGGTGGTAGCATAGTTCCTCTTAAGTCCTCTGGAATTTTGGTGATCAGAGTAGTCTTTCAAAATTTATTATTTTTTTTACAATATTGTTCTTGTATAGTTCTTGTGGTTCTGGTCATCTAGTTACAGTTTATATTAGTCTTTCCAGGTTTTTCTGAAATCATCCTCTTCATCATTTCTATTTAAAAAAATATTCAAATGAAGATTCATGTTCTTTCCATCCTATCTTCCTTGCTCTCCCATTTAGAAAGTGAAAATCAACCAAACAAAAACCTAAAAGTTCTGTTACAAAAATGTACAATCAAAACAATTTCCCTACATTGGCCACGTCCAAAAAAAAATAATAATAATAATACATGTAATCTGTACTCTGAGTTCATCTCTTTATCAAGAAGTGGAAAATACCTGTTATCATTTTCTTACAGCACAACAGGGTACCATCATACTCACCTGCTCAGCCATTTACCAAGTGATGGTTACCACTCCCACCCTCACCCCACCCCTATGACTTTACAATTTGCTGTTATAAACATTTTTGCACATATAGACCTTTTCCTCTTTCTTTGACCTCTTTGGGGTACAGACCTACTAATGGTATCGCTGAGTCAAAGGGTAGAGCACAGTTTAATAGCTTTTTAGGCATAGTTCCAAACTGCTTTCTCGAATGGCTAGACCAGTTCACAACTCCACCACATTTTACATTAATGTACCTGTTTTCCCACAGCTCTCCAGCATTTGTCATCTTAGCCAGTCTGATGGGTATGAAATGGAAACTTGGAGTTTTAAAATTTTCATTTCTCTAATTATTAGTGGAACTATGATTTCTTTGAACAATTTGTATGATTTTAACTCCAACATGAATAATTGAAAATATGTATTTATGAGTACAGGCTTTTATAGGAGTCTATTAAGACTATATAAGAAGTGTGCAAGTCTAGCTATCTTTGTCTTGAACTAAATTTATTTAGGCTTTTACATTCAAAGGGCAGGAATTTTGTTCTTTCCACATTTGGTAAAACTCTATAGTACCTAGCAACAGATGATAATATCTTCCATGATTATAATCTGATTCACTGCTTCTTGTCTTATCTACTGATTTTACAGGAAATTTAAATATGCCCCGCCCTCCATGAAGTTCAAATTCAAGAATTATCTGACTCAAGACTCATTTGGATTATCTATGTTTCCCCACCCCCACCCCCACCCCAGAGATTTTTATCTTCTTGGTGAGCTTTTTGGAAATATTTCCTGTTCAGCCGGCCTAAACACTGAGTCTCTCCCATTTATAAATTGAGTATTTCCATTATTTTATATCTCTTTATGGCTTTTCAATTCAGATGTGCATGCCCTTGGGCAAATATAAAAGGCCTAAAAATGTAATTGCACATCTTTCCCACTTTCTTGCAGAAAACAGAAGTCTTTTTTTCCCTCCTTGAAGAATTTTCATATTATTTTTTTTCTTCTTGCACAGAAGGAAATCCTAATATCCTCTTTTACTCAGAAGTCACAGGAAGCGATAGGCAGACATACCAAATACAAGTAGAAAACTCATCATATATACTTGAGATACTGGCAGCTAGGTGGCATAGGGGATATAGATAGTTGGACCTGATGTTAGAAAGATTTGAGTTTAAATCTGACCTCTGATTTTTTTTTTTTGCTTTTTGGAGGGCAATTGGGGTTAAGTAACTTGCCCAAGGTCACACACCTAGGTTTTTGTTTGTGTGTGTTAAGCGTCTGAGGCCGGATCCGAACTCAGGTCCTTCTGACTCCAGGGCCGATGCTCTACTCACTGCACCACCTAGCCGCCCATGACCTCTGATTCTTATTAGCTATGTGACCTTGGGGAAGTCACTTAACTTCTGTTTCCTTCATTTCTCTCAACTGTAAAATGGGTATAATATCAGCACCGGCCTCCGTTGTGAGGATCAAATGAGATATCTGAAAAATGTTTAGCTTATGGTGTCTACTACACTGTAGACACTACATAAATGCTAAGAGTCATTATTACTGTATTGATGATGGCCCCACTGAACTGTTAGCGTCTAAAGATTAAGTCACAAAAGTAAATCTCCAACACAGGCTCCTTCTTACGGCGAGCACGCTGGAGCCAGCTTACATCGGCTCCTGAGAGCTGATTTTTACATTCTCAGTGTGATCATTTACAACTTGGAAATTGGCAAATATTACAAAAATCAGGGCTTGATTTATTGTTTTATTGATTATATAGACTTAAGAAAGTGATGGAAAAATATTAGTAATTCAGATTATACTTAAAAGTGTATTGTGTGTACATTTTTTTCAAAGAGCTGGTTGTTAAACATTTACCAATACACTTGTGCCTTTTTATCTCTACGTACCATAAACCATCCTGTTAACATTAACCTACTTATCCTAGTGAGGGCTATCTTTCAAATCTCTGGATCCCCAATTCAAATAATTAAACATGGTATATGAAAGATATACTCACCTCTTGTTTAGTTACTTTAGCTGCATCTTTGCCCTCAACACCTTCTGGAGACTGAAAAAGAAAATTATTTAATGTAAGTTAATATTTTTTTAAAATAGAGAAACATAAGATTTCAGTAGATACAACACAAGCTACTAGAATATCCTGGATAAGATTAAATCAATAATCATTCTAGAAAAAAGGAAGTTAGTCAGCATATATATGTTCTCAATTTACTTATATCACCTAACTCTCACTTTTCCTTTTTATATTTTTACCCTGACTGCTAAAAACAGATAGAGAGGTGGCTTTAAAAGTGGAAAGAGTTTTGTTCAAGTCTTGCCTCTGACACATTCTTACTGTAGAGCTGGCTATATAGGGCATGGGTCTCAGGGCCAGCAAGATCTGTGTTCAAGTCCTACCTTTTACCCATATTGGTTGAACAAGTCACTTAAGCTTTCAGTGTCCTTGGCAATTTTCTAAGACTATAAATTAGACAACAATTGCTAAACCTTGTTGGTAGAGGAATTTTCCTCCTCAGGAGTTCCCCATACCAATAAAATCACAGGTCTGGACACAGACATACAGACACATATATAACCTAAATGGGGGGGATGGGGAAGGAGAGGAGGAGGAGGAAGAGGGAATTATGTGAGTAATTGAATTCAAGCCCTTATCAAGCGCAGTTAGATGGCAAAGTGGAAAGAGTACTGGGCTTGGAATCAGGAAGACCAATCTTCCTGAGTTCAAATCTGGCACCAGACACATTAGTTATATGATGCTGGGTAAGTCACTTAACCTTACTTGCCTCCGTTTCCTCATCTGTAAAAGGAGCTAGAGAAGGAAATGGCAAGCCACTTCAGTATCTCTGCTGAGAAAATCATAAGTGGGGTCACAAAGAGTAGGACATGACTGAAAAATGACTGAATGGAACAGACAGCCTATATCAAGCCTAAGTAGGTTTGTTCCTTTCTAAGATCCTCACACTTCCATTTATACAATAAAGATAATAAAGAATCTAGACATTCCACTATTTCTTCTTTCCTTCACCAATTCATCAGTGTTCGAGGGAGAGACGGAAAGAATGACAGATAGAGGGATATATTTAGCAAGTGACTGAAAGCGCTTACACTTAGGATTTCCCTTTTTTTTCAAGCTGAAATATTAAACTATAGTTCAGAGAAGGAAGGCCATGGCAGTTATGATTCCATAGCTTACCCATCTTATCTAGCTCCACTGCTCTACACTCCACCAAAACATGTGTGTATGTGTGTGTGTGTGTATAATATGTACATATGTATATGTATATAGACACACACACATATATGAAAAAAGATTCAGAGAGAGAAGAGAGAAAAATTGAGAGGAATGGACAAGGGAGTGCCAATTATGTTCCAACAATCATTAGTGACTTTAGGGGCTCTATCCATGGCATATTCCACTTAGAAAAACTTCTGGTAGTATAAGTATGGTTTTAAATCAGAAAGAAGGGACAGTAAAAGTTAAAAATACATGAAGGGGAAAATACAAGAGAGAGTGAGGGAGAGGTTTGTGATTCTCCTACAATCCTTTCATCAATTAATGTAATCGCCTCAACTAAATCAATCAATAGATTGAATCAATCAGTTCAAACAAATAGAATGAAATTTTAGATGCTCAATCAAAATAATTTATGTCCTGTGATCCCTTTGACTGGGTCAAGAAGGGAACAGCTAATTGGCTAACCAAACAAGCTAATAATGGCTCTGAGGGCCATGAACAGCTGGAGGAATTCCAACAGTTATTCCTTTTAGCCTATGGAAAGCTCTAAGTCAGGAGCTGAGTTAAAGCCAAGCCCCTATAGGGAATCACTCTTGAGAGGAGAGATTGATTGTCACTCTCCCAACTACCCCTACCATTCACCATGGCATTAGATTATACATTAATAAATATATTCAGCTTGTAACAAAAAAGACTGGATCAGTGGGCAACAACATGCATCTCAGGACAGATACACACTGGAGAGGGAAGCATTTTCTTTTTCTTTTTTGTCTTCATTAATTTATTTGTTTATTTTTAGTTACAAGATTCGTTTCCACAATCCCTTGAGTTTCAAATTTTCTCTCCCTCCATCTCCCCCCCCCCCACCCCCATGGCAGCATACAATCAAGTATAAGATCTGCAAATACTTTCACATTAAACATTAGGGAGGTTATAAAGGATTGTATCAGATTGAATCAGATGGAACAATGGGAAAGAGGAAACAAAACCAAACAAGAAAAAGAAAGAGAGCAGGTAATTTGCTTCAATCTGCTTCAATCAATTTGTTCTTTCTAGTTCTTTCTTTGAATGTAGACATCTCTCTCCATCATGAATCTTTTGGAGCTGTTTTATAACCCTGCATCGCTGAGAAGAGTCCAGTCTATCAAAGTTGGTCCTCACACATATGTTGTGTCTGTAATTGTGTACAAATTTCTCTTGGTTCTGCTCTTCTCACTCAGCATCACTTCATATAAGCCTCTCCAGGTAAATATGAAGACCATCTGCTCCTCATTTCATATAGCACAATAGTATTCCATTACATTCATATACTTGTTTGTATTGTATGAATGGTTTGTTTAGCCATTCCCCAATTGATGAACACCCCCTTAATTTCCAATTCCTTTCCATCACAAAAACGAGGGGCTATAAATATTTTTGTACATATGGGTCTTCCTCCCACTTCTCTGATCTCTTTGGGATAAAATCCTAGAAGTGGTATTGCTGGGTCAAAGTGTATGAAATTATTTATAGCCCTTTGGGCATAATTCCAGATTGCTATCCAGAATGGTTGAATCAGTTCACAACTCCACCAGCAATGCATTAGTGTTCCAATTTTTCCACATCTTCTCTAGCATTTGTCATTTTCCTGTTTTTTCATTTTAGCCAATCTGACTGGTGAGATGTAGTACCTCAGAGTTGTTTGGATTTGCATTTCTCTAATCAATAGTAATTTAGAGCATTTTTTTCATATGCTTATAGATATCTTTAATTTCTTCCTCTGAAAACTGCCTGTTCATATCCTTTGACCATTTATCAACTGGGGAATGACTTGTATTCTTATAGATTTGACTCAATTCTCTGTATATTTTAGAAATGAGGCCTTTATCAGAGACACTGGCTGTAAAATTTCTTTCCCAATTTTCCACTTGAGGGAAGCAGTTTTAAGAGTATGGCCCCTTGCACCAGAGAAGAATGCCAGTTATGGACTCAAGAAAGTCTTTCAGTCCATAAATGTCCAGGATGTGTAAATTGCCCCCTTGCCACATAAGTACATCACTAATATTACATTTTAAACTAAAGCCCACTTTTCCCATGAAGAATATGTCCAGATTTTGGGGGGGAATGTTTGTACTAACTGTTCTTATTATACTATCTCAAGAGCTGTTCTTTTAAAAGATATTTAAGTTTATTGCCTGATTTTTAATAAGAAGTTCATTGATTGGGGCTTCTAAGTGACAGTACTAGAAATAGGGCAGCTAGGTGATACAATAGATATGAGTGCTGGGCCTGGAGTCAAGAAGGCTAATCTCCATGAGTTTGAATCTGGCCTCAGATGCTTACTAACTGTGTGACCCTGGGCAAGGGTCTCTAAAAATCCAACTTTACTCTGTACTTCTGCCAAAGCTGTATATAATACAAACATGTATTTGTGGTCATTTGCTTCCTGTTTATATAGCTACCTATATGTTTATTTCTCATAGTTTCATGTATATCTGTGCAGTCTCTTGCAAATCACAAGCTCCCACAGTACAAGAATTTCTGTTTCAAAGGTCATGTGCTGTAATTGGTTAGCTCAGCTGAATGGGGCACTGTGCATGATGCCCCAGTCTACTTTCATAGATGAGGGCTCTAAAAGAGCAGGCAGTGAACTCAGTTAGAAAAGTCAGATATGCAACTCTAAGCTGAATCTGGATGACAAAAGTCATCATCCCTTACTCAATAAACTTTAATGGCTAGAATGAAATCAAATCAACCAGCATATTTTGAATCTTTTTAAAATTAGTTAATTTATTTTTAGTTTTCAATATTCACTTCCAAAAACTTTTGAGTTTAATTTTTTTTCAACCTCCCTCCTCTATCTCCTCCCCCAAGATGGCATACAATCTGTTATAGGCTCTACATATACATCCTTATTAAACATATTTTCACATTAGTCATGTTGTAAAGAAGAATCAGAATGAATGGGAGGAGCCAGGAGAAAGAAAAAAAAAGCAAATTTTATGCTTTGAATCTGCATTCCCATGTCATAATTCTTTCTCTGGATGCGGACAGCATTTTCCATCATAAGTCTTTAGATCTTTGCATTGCTGAGAAGAGCTAAGTCTATCAAAGTTGGCCATCACACAATGTTGCTGTTACTGTGTACAACGTTCTCCTGGTTCTGCTCACTTCACTCAGCAACAGGTCATCAACCAGCATTTTTAAGGGCCTACTATGTGCTAGGTATTAGGGATACAAATGCAAAGAAAGAAACAATTCCCACTCCCCCAAACATGTACTATTTCAGCAGGATATTAAAAAGGACACTAAACATAAATAGAAGTGACATAAAGAGAACAAATGCAAATTTTAAAATAAATACAAGGTAGTTTGAGAAGAAGGACATTAACAATGCAAGTGATTGGGAAAGTTTTCACATAGAAGAAGCATGAGGCTTGAGCTGCTTCTTTAAAGAAGAGAGAAATTCTGAGGTGAAGGTGAGAAGGGATCACACTCCAGACATGTGGGATGGCCAAAGCAAAGAAGATGGATTGTTGTGTGTGGAGAACAGAGGGAAAGGCACTTTGGCCAGAATGCACAGTGTGGAGAGGATGCTAACCAAATGGAAGGATAGGCTGGAGCTGGTTTGTGAGGGTTTTAAAATTTTAAACAGGGAGTTAACAGTTAATCCTAGAAGCGACTGGGAATTTTAGGAAGCCACTGGAGTTGACTGAGTAGGGGAGTGACATGGTCACTCTAGTGACCTCCTATGGCTCCAAATGGGGAGCCATATGGAAAATAGATGGAACTAGCAGAGACTTGAGGCAATGAGGCTAGTTAGGAAACTCTTATAATAAAGTAGGGGAGACAACATGTCTAATATGGAAATGTGTTTTGCCTGACTGCACATGTATAAACTATATCAAATTGCTTGCTCTTTCAGGGAAGTGGAAAGGAAGGGGGGGGGGAGAGAATTAGGAATTCAAAATTAAAAAGAAAATGAATGTTAAAATTATTTTTATGTGTAATTAGAAAGAAATAAAATATTAAAAAATAAAATAGGTAAGTAGATATCAAAACCTGAACTAAGGTGGCAGCTTTGTGAATAGAGAATAGGGGTTGGATGGAAGACATTATATAGAGGCAGAAATAACAAGAATTGGAGACTGATTAAATAAAAGGGATGAGGCAGAGGAAGAAGTAAAAAATGATACCAAGGCTATTAACCTAAGAGCCTGGAAGGAGGGCTGTGCCTCTGAGGAATTTTTTTTTTCATTCTCTGAGTGAGTATAATCTATTATGTCTTTAAAAGTTAGTATAAGTGGAGATATGCCAGGGACCCAAAGAGGAAGGAGTTGGGAATCAGAAGCTGGGCCCTAGCTTTGGCCTGGCTCTCAGTACCTGGGCCATTGTTCACCAGGCAAGAGAGCCTTCTTCTTCACCAAGCAACTGGGCTTCAAGAGGTAGAGGCCTCTCCCTTTTATCACCATCCTTACTTCTTTAACCTGTTATTCCTTGCTAATAGTTATAGAAGCTTGATCCTTGTGGCTACCGGCCAATCCTTGCAGCTAATAGTGGATTAATATACTTTACCTCCCAGGATAATTGCAAGTTACTGGGAGATCATCAAGGTCTCACTTAAATAAGAGAACCCTCAGTGGTAGAATTTCACTTAAAATAGGATGGGGTGGGATGCAAGAGGAATATTTCTTTGGGGGGGGGGAAGGTTCTATCTAGATTGGTTGAGGGAAAGGATATTTATTGGATCAACAAATCAAAAAATATTTATTAAGTACCTGCTATGAGCAAGGCACTTGGGATACAAATACAATGAAGGAATGAATAAATGAAAGAAACATTCCCTTCTTGAAAGGAGTAAAAGGATTTTAAATTTGGGAAGAAAAAAAGTAACATCTGTCTTCCCCTATAACAGGTCCTCAAGTATGGCCGCTTAACTGAATCCAAACTTCACAGAACAAATTCCCTTAATGAAAGGATTTGTTCTATAAAACTTCAACTCAGTCAAAAGGTTCACCCAAGGACCTCGAGGGCTACATGTGGTCTTGAGGCTGCAGCTTCCCCATCCCTGCCCTATAGCTAAGAGTTAGAGGAAAGAGAAGGAAATTTGCTCTGTGTAAGAAAGCAGGATGTAGAAGAAAGCTGGGGTTACTTAAGAGTAAGAAGAAAGGGAAGCATAATTTTAGAGCAGGGTCTGTGAAGTCAACAAATATATAGGTTTGTGGGTTTCCAAGAAGCCAATCCAAGCTGATGTGGGTCATTTGAGGGGGAGGATCCAGATCAGAAAGCCAGGGTCTTAGAACGGTCAAACTGTTTCGGGCAGGAAGCTGGTATCCAGGGATCTCAGGGCCTAAGAATGAGCCCAGGCCATGGTTTTGTGTGAAGGTTGGATTTAGTTCTAGAAGAAGGGCAACTTCAGAGTTGCAGAAGCAACAATAGCATGAACTGTCAAAGAGGAGGGACTAACTGAAGAACTCCTGGGCATAAGAACTCCCCAAGCATAGCATTTAGACACAGCTTCAGGGGGGTTTTCTTGGCTTAGGGCCAACCACATCCTGATACATTTGCACTGCCCCTACCATCAGGGGCTTGACTGCTTCATAGGAGTGACCTCAAATATTCTCACACAGGAAGGGAGGTGTTGGGAAGTAAGAAAATGACAGTGTGGCACACTGCTGGATATAGGGATCTATACTGGGGAACACTTGTAGAAACAACTGTCCTGGGTAAAGGGGCACCTGCAGACCAAAGCCAATATTCCAAGGTGTGTCCAACTGAAGTCATACAGTAAGAAGTGTCCTCTTGGGCTGTCTGACTGGTATTTATCATGCATTAGGCTTTGTTCTCACTATCTCTGTGCCTTTGCACTGGGCATCCCACATGCCTAGAATGTGCTCCCCCCTCACCTTAGTCTCAGAATTCCTCTCTTGCTTCAATGCAGCTCAAGCCCCTGGGGTGCTCAGTATTCCTGTAGATGCTAAACAGATCCTTACTCTTCCAGACTCCATTCACATGGTGATGATTTTGACAGAAATCAGTTAAGTTTGGGAGAAGGGACAATTTGGGGCAGAGGGGAATTTAATGATTTCAGTTTGGGACATATCGAGTTTGAGATGTCTCCAGAGTCTAAAAGGTCTAACAAGAAACTGGTAAAGGGGGATAGTCTGGAGCTTGATACAGAGATCCAAGTTACCTACATAAAGATGAGAGCTAAACCCCTGGGAACTGATTAGGTCACCCAGAGAGAAAACAGAGGAGGAAATACAAACTGTTGGCTAATTTAATGTTTTACAACCTGTCTCCAACCTACCTTTCCAGCCTTATAATATATTACATCCCTTTCTACACTCCAGAGTCCAATCAAACTGGCCTTATTAATGTCCCTCACACATGATACTTCATTATTTCTGTGATTCTGTACAGGCTATTTCCTGTGCCTGGAACATTTTTCCCACCCCACTGCTTCCCCACCCCCTCCTCCCGTTCCCCTCCTCCCACTCCCTTCACTTCTGCCTCTCAGAATCCCTCATTTCCTTCCAAGTTCAGCTTGAGCCACATTCTACATGAGGCCTTCTCTGATTTCCCCATCAGATGGTGCCTCCTCCCCCACCCCCAATACAACCTTATATTTATTTTGTACATATTTCTGTATGAGAGGCAGCTGTGGAAGAGCAAATAGGGAGATTGCCTCAGTGCCAATAAGATCTAGCTTCAAATCCTGTCTCTGAAAGGTAATGACTGTGAGACCCTGGAGAAGTCACCCTCTCAATGCTGTCCCATAGAGGGTCCCAACCTATAGTGTAAGAAGTGCTGAAGAGGTCGAGAGTGCTAAAGTTTAAGAATCCCTACTTAAGGGGCGCAATGAGTAGAGTGCTGGCCCTGGAGTCAGAAGGACCTGAGTTCAGATATGGCCTCAGACACTTAACACACACAAACAAAAACCTAGCCACGTGACCTTACGCAAATTACTTAACCCCAATTGCCCTCAAAAAAAAAAAAAAAGAATCCCTACTTAGCCAACTCACTAACACTTTAAGCTATTAAAAAAAGAAAAGTGTTGTCCTGTATTTTCAGGAGGTCTCTTCATTCAGAAGTTCCCTTTACTAATGAAATTATAGGTCCAGTCCTTGTGGCATAGTTATATAACTACTGTCTTCCCCCAGCAAAACATAAGCCCGTTAAGAAAAGGGGCTGTTTCATTTTTGTCTCTGTAGTCCAGTAGCTACTATGCTTTCTGGCACCAAACAAAGCTGTATAAATGCTTGCTTACTGACTGGTTGCCCAATAGTGAGATCAGTATCCAAATTCAGAAGCAGCATGTGTGCAGATTCCCCCAGACACTCCAAGGGATGTGGATATCACTCATGTTCTGAGCTGTCCGTCCCTAAAAGCTAGTGCCCAGTTACACACTTAAAACACAGAGACAAAAAGAAAAGATCCAGGAGTCCCAAATTATTATATTCATGTTGCTACTTTCCTACATGGCTCCCACTTCTCATTCTCCCTCCAAACCTCTCTTCAAACTAGCAATGGCAGATGATCCAATTAATTTCACCAACACTAAAAGCCCAGCTTCTTCTAGCTATTAGATGAGGAAGAGAGGCTGATGTAGACCTCAGGGCTGCTGTTTCCTTTCTAGCCCTGGCACTCCCTTCCCTGCTACGTTAACAAAGGCATTCTTCTGGCCAAGTTCATTGGTTCTATCCTTAGTGTAGGCCATTTACCATAACCTTCTATAAGAAGGCTTTCTTGAAATCCACTTTCCCTGTTACATGCCCTCCTTCCCTAAAACTACTTCATACTTATTTAGTATTTACTCCAAAGATATTTCTATGTGTATATATTGTTTCATGTAAGCTCCCCGAGGGCACAAACTGTTCATTTTTGTTTTTGTATCTCCAGCATGTAGCACAGTACCAGTCATATATAATAAACTCCTAATAAATATATATTGATTGACTGTTGATTGATTTGATACTTCACAGCCATCACTGTACCACTGTGTTATTCCAGAGTGACTGAGCATCTATTCCTATCCATCAATCCACCCAGATTTCAAACCATGGTATCCAGTAATTGACACATATTTAAAGAAGCACCAGATGACTTGGTTTTTTAAAAAAATTTCTCATAAGACTGATGCTGGTGACATTATTCTCAATCTCCTTCTGGATGATGGATTAGTGATAGGTTAGCATGACAATGTTTACTATGAACTGAACACAAATTGCTGGCAGAAAAAAATTGGGTGACAGCAATATTCCTTAAGAAAGAAGCATTTAGAATGAATGTTAATTAGTAAATTCCAAACTCCTGCTACAGAGAGCTGCAACTACAAAACTAAGGAGCTATCAACTACACTTCTTTATTAATGAGTACTTCTACACATCCAAAGTGCAATGGTAACTGATTTTCAGAATGATGGCCCTCAGGCACTGTATCATCTTTAAGTACCTTATAAATCATGGTCAGAATAATTTGATCATTGAATATATTTTATTTTACTCTAACCCAGGATAGCACAGTATAATGGAAGAGTACACTGAACTTAAGAGTCAGAGGACCTGTGTTTAAATCCCAATTCTATCAAAGGTCATGCTCACTTGTGACCTTGGACAAGGCACTTGACCTAGTCGGGTCTGAGTTTCCTCATTCATAAGATGAGGGGTTTGGACTAGATGGTCTCAAGAAAGGCTCTAATTCCATGCAAAAAAGAATTAAATTTTATTTTTCCTATTACCAAGCACTTATTTTTTCGCAAACCACCATCCGCAATGAAAAACGAAAAAGAAAAACAAATCTTTGTAACAAATATGCATCGTCAAGAAAAATAAATTCCTATGTCACTCAAATTGCAAAAAATAAAAAGATTTACATAGTTCTTTCAGGATTTATGAAATATTTCCCTCACAATAACCTTGTTATTGAGGCATCACAAATATCCCAGTTCTACAGAGGAGGAAACTGAGGCTTAGAGAAGTTCCATGAATTGCAAATTACCACTGTCAGAATTAGGCTATGCTCAGGTTTCTCCTACCTCCAAGTCCAGTATTCTTTCCACTAAACTATGCTGCCTCTCCTATGCCTTTGCACAATGGATAGTGAGGGAGGTAACAGAGTTTATTGTATTACTTTAATCATGTCTTAAAGAAGTAACTACCTCAGTTACAACATATTAACTTATCAGCAAACAAATAGGCATCCAGTGCAACAACAAAAGCCCTTGGCTATGGCAAGGGCCTTAGTTTAACCTCAGTCCCTGGGGGACCTAACATTTTATTTACTTTTCAAAGAAGAGTCTGATCTTTTGCAGGTAGAAAAACACATTGTGCTGTGAAAAGTAAAACAAAGTAAAATATAATAAAACAACCTCCCTCTAACATAAGGGATACAAGATAACACAGTTGATGTCTTGAATCCCTGGGTTTTTCCAAAACAACCCAGTGATTAACATTACTATCCCTTCAAGCTACAATTCTTGATCCAGCTCATCCAAGTAAAGTCTGCCTTTTCCTTTGCCAACCAGTTAAAGTCTCCTTATAACCAAAACTATAATTTGATTTGATGGAACGGAGGACAGACTCTTACTCCTCCCTCCACTGAACTCCTCCTTGGAGGTGCCTCATTGTTAGATGGATAGAACCCTACATTCTTGCAGGCCATGCTAGCCAGTAAATGCCCTAGCAGGTTCAAGTGGGAAAGGCTCCAAGTATGGGCCATCACTAGGTTGTTCCCATAGCTAAGATCTGGAGGATCCAATACTAGGCGATTAATTTAATCACAGAGACTCATGAAGACATCTACTAAATTGCAGGGAAAGAGACTGCATGAGATGACAGATATAAAGTGCTTTGTGAACTTTAAGGCACCATATAAATGCTTATTATTATTATTAAAAGTTATTGTGGGAAAAGAAAGCCAGACACAATCATGATGACACCTTAGCCTTCTGAAGAGCAGACTTCAAAGAGCTGGGATAATGGGAGAGGTAGGATCCCATGAGTTAATATTCTACATAGTCAGTCCAAGGACAACGAAAAATCTTCAAGAATGTTCATTTTTGTGCCTTCAGACTTTCATTTTTTCATGAGGCAGAAGAAGAGTTTTATGAAGAGACTGGGGTATAAACACAGCTAATTCATTGTTTGATGTTCCACTATTAAAAGCCATGCAGGGAAGATGGAAACAAGAAGATGTAACAGATGAATACAAAAGTGTGGCATGGTCCTATAAGAAAAGTGTCAGGAGCACAAAGTCTCAGAATGAGATGAGGCTTTTCAGGAAATCTAAGAATAAAAAAAATGATTTTTTAAAAGGTTAAACAGGAAAGAAGAGGGAGAAATAAGGGCTAGAACAGCTGTTTAGTATGGATAAAATGATGGTGATGATGATACAGAAGAGAAGAAAAAGAAGAGCTGTTCAACTCTTATTTTATTTTTATTTTTTTGTTTTTTGGAGGGGTTTGGGGTTAAATGACTTGCCCAAAGTCACACGGCTGGTAAGTGTGTCAAGTGTCTGAGGCCAGATTTGAACTCAGGTCCTCCTGACTCCAGGGCTAGTGCTCTATTCTTATTTTAATTCAATATTTTGGTAATAAGATGAAGTATGGGTAGAATCCTTTCTAAAACAGTGGTCTTGGGGCAGGAGGTTTTCCAGGGTTGTAATCTGGCAGGCAAGGTGAAGGATGTAGGGTCTGGAGAGAACAGAAGCCAAAGTGAAGTGAAGCATGGCTGGGGTCCTTAATAAAATGGTAAGAATCTGTGTGATGCAGTTTATAAAGTACTAGATTTAGAGTTAAGAAAACAATGATTACGGGGCAGCTAGGTGGTGCAGTGAATAGAGCGCCGGCCCTGAAGTCAGAAGGACCTGAGTTCGGATCTGACCTCAGACACTTAACCCACACAAGCAAAAAACCTAGCCGTGTGACCTTGGGCAAGTTACTTAACCCCAATTGCCTTAAAGGGCGGCTAGGTGGCGCAGTGAGTAAGAGCGCCGGCCTCGGAGTTGGGATGACCCGAGATCAAATCCGGCCTCAGAAAATGAGCACCCACACATAAATAATGACTAGCCGTGTAACCTTGAGCAAGTTACTTAACCCCAATTGCTTAAAAAAAAAAAAAAGAAAACAATGATTAAGAACCTCCTAATGCAAGATGCCAAGTGTTTCAAAGACTAAGTGAAAAACAGTATCTGGCCTCAAGGAGCACATGCTACTGGGGATTAGGGGGACATACAACAAAACAACAAATGCATGTAAACTTTATGATTTTAAGAAAAGGGAACCAATACTAACAACTAAGAAATGCTTTCCCTTACAAAATGACACAAGAGCTAAGTATTGAAGGGAGCCAGAGATTCTAAAAGGCCAGTATTAAAAGGGAGTGAATTCCAGGTATAGAAGACAGACTATGCAAAAGCAAAGAAAAGACATATGGAGTGTCAAGATCAGGGAACAGCAATCAGGCCAATTTGCCTAGAGCAGGGGTAGGGAACCTGGGGCCTTTGAGACCACATGTGGCCCTCCAGCTTTACAGAACAGGTTCTGTGAAGTTTGGATTCAGTCAAAGGGCTGCATTTGAGGACCTAGGAGTCCACTTGTGGCCACAAGTTCACAGGTTCTCCACCCCTGGCCTGAAGAATGGAGAGTGTATGAACTAGAGTAATACACAATAAGTCAGCCCTAGGCTGGAGTCAGATGCTAAAGAACATTTAAATGCCAAACAGAGAAGGCTGATTTTATCCTGAGGCAACAGAAAAAGTTCAAGTCCTAATTCTAATATTTATCAGTTGGGTAACTATGCTAATTATTTAACTTTTCTAAGCTTCGGCAAACTCATGGGCAAAATGGGATATTAAGTCACAGGATTAGAGATTTAGAGCTAGAAGGGAACTTAAAAGTCACCTAGTTTAGCTCTCTTAAATCCTTGTATTCTATCTGATTTTTGTGGGGGGAGTGGGGAGAGGGTCTTTCTTTGTATCCTCAGAGCTTGGCACAGTGCCTGTCATATAGTAAGTACTTAATAAATGCTCCTTGAATTATCTAGACCTTACAGGATTGTTATGAGAAAAGTGCTCTGCAAACCTTAAAATAATCTACATGGCAAGTTATCTCTCTTTCCAGGAGATAGGAGGACGGAGCAGATTGGACACCTTGAGTAACAGATTAAATGTTGGCATATGTCCTTATTTTAAACAAAAACAAAATCCTTCTGTAGGGTTAATGTTCATGGGTGGACCTAGAGGAGGTTAAGGAATAATAACGGGATGCTTCCAGTGTTCTGAAAACATTGCCATGGTGACCTCTTCTTCCTTGGAGTGTGGGCAACAGTCCTGAGCAAGACTACAGGAAAGAAAAAGTAAATTTTCTTATTCTCCAGCTTTCATCAGAATGGGGCTGACTGGAAAAAAAAAATCAACCACACAATAGAGTAGTTTTTTCCCATCTTGTCCTTTCCTGAAGCAGTTAGTGGCACAGGTATAGAGTGCTGGGCCTGGAATCAGGAAGACCTAAGTACAAATCCAACCTCAGGTAGGCACTCAGGGCAAGTCCGCTTCACTTGTTTACTTCTGGTTCCTCACCTCTAAAATAAGGGAAATAACAGCATCTACCTTCCAAGTATACTGTGAGAATCAAATGAGATAATATTTACAAAAAAAAAATTTGCACAGTACCTAGTGCATAGCAGGTTCTATATAAATGCTTATTCTCTTATTCTTTGCTTCCTTCTTTTCTCTTCACTCCCAGGGGCTTGCAAATAACATACAAGGAAGGATCTTACATACAACCATTCCTATAGAATTTCTTGGGTGGTGTTCTAGTCATAATCTGGCCTGAAAGACAGTCTATATTATTTGCTAGCTTCGAGGGCAGAGAAATTCAAGATTCCAGGGAGCACTGGGGGAATGAGAAATGTTAAGGATCATCCTTTCAGCTACATATTCCTCAGAAATGAAATCCAAGCTTTAAGAATCCAACAGCTCTTGTCATTTTGAATCCAGAATTGTAGAAGGATTTTCAGGACATGGGTCTGCCAATTAAGAAAGCTGTTGGCAACTTTCTGTTTCAACAACAACTTGGCACTCAAAATGCTTTGGATTCTTAAAACACTGAACCCACTTCTCCCTCCTCCAAGCTGAGAAAAGAGCCTTGAAGAACCCCCACTCTTAGTAAGTAAGAGGAGGAAGGAGGACCAACATAGGAGACTAAGAAGGAGGTATCATCACATTAAGAGGAAAACCACGAGTTACTTAAATGGTTATTGGTTGAATGAACCAGGAAAGCAAGAGGAAGGAGGTGGTCAGTAGTCAACTCAGTAAAAACATGATTAGGTCTGGAAAAAAAAAAGCCTTTAGATTTGGCAATTAGGAAGCTCACTTATTACCTTAGAAAGTAGCTGTTAATGTTAAGTTGTATCTATATAAAGTCAAGAGCAAGCATTATCTATAATGGGGATGAACTAGAAGCCTTTCCAATAAGATTGAGGCAAAGCAAGAATATCCTTATCAGCATTATTATTCAATAATTATACTAGACACACTGAGCTATAGCAATAAGACAAGAAAAAGAAATTGAGGGAATAAGTACAAGCAATAAGGAAATAAAACTATCACTTTTTTTTGTCCTGTTCCTGGCGAGCTGGTTGTACACATGGATAATGTACATATACATTTTTTTTTTTTGCTTTTTTGGAGAGGGGAAGGCAGGGCAATTGGAGTTAAGCGACTTGCCCAAGGTCACACAGCTAGTAAATGTTAAGTGTCTGAGGCAGGATTTGAATTCAGGTCCTCCTGAGTCCAGGGTGGGTGCTCTATTCACTGTGCCACCTAGCTGCCCCAATATACATTATTTGCAAGGGAGAAATAACATTGGACATGGAGTCATGAAAAAAGTCTCCTGCTGCCTTTTAGTTGTACTGAAGAAACTTCCTGATTAGAATAACAAATTGTTCTCTAAAAAACAATTCTCTTAAAGAAGCAGAGAAGTATCCAAGGTCAGCATGGAAAGGGAGAATTAAATATACATGGCCTTGAAACATCCCTCTCACTGTAGCTCCCCGCCTCAAACCAAATGGAAAAAATAACCCCCCAAAACCAGAAGTTAACATTCCTTGAGTGCTTTTTCTTTTCTTTTTTTCCTTTTCTTCTCCCTTTGGCATCAGATATCAACCTTCAAATCAAAGGGCTGCTGTCTGGTAATACGAAGGTAGCTCTTTGTCAGCTTGCAAATGTCATCTCCCCCAGCTGGAATTTTGCAAAGATTTTAGCTTTCAGTTAGGGGTTATATTCATGTACTTATATATTCATCTTTTAGCTGACATTATTGCGAGCTCCTTTCTCCAGAGTCCTTGGCTTTGAGGCAGTGATTGATAAAGATCTTGTTTGTACTCTCTGTAGATCTGAATGTTTCTTTTTTTAAAAATTCTTTTAACATTTTTTATTTAAAGTTTTGAGTTCCAAATTCTATCCCTTCTGCCCCTTTTCTTTCCTTAGCTGGCAAGCAATCAGATATAGATTATACATCTGCAGTGATGTAAAATATTTCCATATTAGTTATTTTGACAAAAGGACTCAAATAAAAGAAAAAATTAAAGTAAAAATAGCATTTTTCAGTCTATATTCAGTCGATATCAGTTCTTTCTCTGAAGGCAGATAGCATGTTTTATCATTAGTCCTTTGGGATTGTCTTAGATCATTATATTACTGAGAATAGCTAAGTCATTCACACTTCTTCATCAAACAATATTGCTGTTACTGATGTACAATGTTCTCCTGGTTCTGTTTGTAAAAATTTCACTATGCTTCAGTTCATGTAAATCTTTCCAAGTTTTCTGAAATCATCCTGCTTGTCATTTCTTATAGCACAATAATATTCCATTACAATCATATACCACAGCTTGTTTATAGCCATTCCCCATTTGATGGGTATGGCTTTGATTTCCACAAATTAGCCACCACAAAAAGAAAAAAAAAAGAGCTGCTATAAATATTTTTGTACAAATAGGTTCTTTTTCCTTTTTTTGGATGTCTTTTGGGATATAGACCTAGCAGTGCCCTTTGGGCACAGTTCCAAATTGCTCTCTAAAATACCCATTCTAGATCAGTTTACAACTCTACCAACAGTGCATTAGTGTCCCAGTATTCCCACATCCCCTCCAACATCCAGAATTTTCCTTTTTTTTTGTCACATTAGCCATTCTGATAAGTGTGAGGTGATACCTCAGAGTTATCTGAATGTGCATTTCTCTGATCAATAGTTATTTAGAGCATTTTTTCATATGACTACAGATAGCTTTGTTTTCTTTGAAAACTATATGTTCATATCCACTGACCATTTATCAATTGGGGAATGAGTTATATTTTCATAAATTTGACTCAGTTCTCTATGTATTTGAGAAACAAGGTCTTTATCATAGATACTTGTTGCAAAAAAAAATTTCCCCCACTTTTCTGCTTTCCTTATAATTTTGGTTGCATTGGTTTTGTTTGTGCAAAAACTTTTAAATTGTATATAATCAAAATGATCTGTTTTACATTTTGTAATGCGCTCTATATTTTCTTTTGTCTTAAATTCTTCCCTTATCTATAAGTCTGACAGGTGAACTATTCTATGCTGTCTTAATTTCCTTATGGTATCACCCTTTATGTGTAAACCATGTACCCACTTTGACCTTATCTTGGTATACCATGTGAGACATTGGTCTATAGCTAGGATCTGCCATACTGGTTTCCAGTTTTCCCAGCAGTTTCTGTCAAATAATAAGTATTTGTTCTAAAAGCTTAGATTTTGGGGTTTAACATATACTAGATTATTGTGGTCATTTATCATAATGCAATTTGTACCTAATCTATTCCACTGATCCACCACTCTATTTCTTAGCCAGTACCAGATTATTTTGATAATTACCACTTTATAATACAGTTTGAGATCTTTCATGGCTAGAACAACCTCTTTTGTATTTTTTCATTGATTCCCTCAATACCTTTTAGTTTTTATTCTTCCAGATGAATTTTGTTATTTTTTCTAGCTCTATAAATAATTTCTTGAGAGTTTAATTGGTATAGCACTGAATAAATAGATTAATTTAGGTAGAACTGTCATTTTTATTATGGCTTGGCCTACCCGTGAGCAATCAATATTTTTCCAATTGTTTAGCTCTGACTTTATTTGTGTGAAAAGTATTTTTATAATTGTGTCCATATAGTTTCTGGGTTTGTCTTGGCAGGTAGACTACCAAGTATTTTACATTGTCTACAGTCATTTTAAATGGAATTTCTCTTTCTATTTCTTGCTGCTGGACTCTGTTGGTAATATATAGAAATTCTGATGATTTATGTGGTTTATTTTGTATCCTGCAACTTTATTAAAGTTGTTAATAACTTCAAGTAGTTTTAAAAATTCATTCTCTAGGATAAAACTATCACTCTTTGAAGAGAGTATGATAGCATGAAGAAATTTGCTTTGCATGACTTCATATCTATAATAGATCTTGTATTTCTTGCCTTCTCAATGAGTGGGGGAGGGAGACAATTTGAAACTGAAAATAAAGTTAAACCGAATGGAGCTATTTCAATCAAAATAGCCTACTTGTTACTTCCCTCAAGTAACATCCCACTTCCTTTCTTTATGCCTTTGTGTAATAATAATAATAAACATTTATATAACACTTAATATGTGGCAGGCACTGTGTTAAGTGTGTTACAATTATTATGTCATCTGATCCTAACAACCCCGGGAGGTAGATGTATACAGAGGTAAATTATCCCCATTTTACAGATAAGGAAAGTGAGACAAATTGCCCAAGATCACACAGCTTGTAAGTGCCCAAGGTATGATTTTTACTCAGTTCTTCCTGACTCTAGGCCCAGTACTCTATCTGCTGCTTTCCTAGATGTATAAACTGTCCTCCATTCATAGAATGATCTTTCCTCTTTCTACCTAATTGAATGCCCAGGTCTTAGCTCAAGTGTCACAGCCTATAAGAGGTAAGTGTTATCGACCTGCAAATCTGTTTTCCCCTCTTCCAAAGACTTTGTATTTATTGTCCATAAATCTTATCTTTGAATAAGTTGTATCCCCCCTATAGAATGTAAGCTCCTTGAGGGTAGGAACTATTTCACTTTTATATTCGTATCTATGGTGTCTAACAAAGTAGACCCTTTTAACTAATGAATATTTGATTGTAATGACTACAGTGCTAGAGTCATTGTCATAAAGATCTGGATTCAAATTATGTCTCAGGTATGTCCTAGCTATGTGACCCTAAACTAGGGCCCAAACCCCCTCAAACTTCAGTTTTCTCATCTGTAACATAAGGATAGTAATGGAGGAGGCAGCTAGGCTGTTCAATGAAAGAGTGCTGGGCCTGGAGTCTGAAAGACCTGAGTTCAAATTCAGCCTCAGACACTTACTAGCTTATGTGGCCGTGGGGACAACATACTTAACTTCTGTTTGCCTTAATACGCTGGAGAAGGAAATGGCAAATCATTCCAGTATCTTTGCCAAGAACACCCCATGATCCACACGGTCATGAAGAGTCAGACATGACTGAATGACTCAACAACAATAGCATGGACACTCACTGGGTTGTTGAGAGGATAAAACAAGATAGAGGTAAAATGCTTTGTAAATCTAAAAGCCCATATAAGTATAAGCTATTGTTATTACTTGTATTTTCTCCAGCACATAATTCAGAGCACTAGCCATTTTCAGTGCCTAACAAATGCTTATTTAATGAATTTCTCAATTAAATGTTATTTATTCACATTTACAATGAGAGGATGAGAGCTGAAAGAAGCCAAAAGATGATCAGAGTTGAGACCAGGCATTTGCATACTTTCAGACGGGCTCTGAAAATTGTGCCAACAATGTGCTATGTAGGGACAGTGAGATCTTCTGTCATTAAAAATACATGAAAATATTAAATAATATTTTTTAAAGTGCCTACCTTGTCTCCCCTGAGTTCTGATTCTAGGGGAAGTAGCAGAGGAGAAGATAAGGGGTTGATGCAGGAGAAAAAAATTAGAAGGAAGATTTGCATTTTAATAATGGACTAAGAAAAGCCTTTGACTTCTTCCCTAACTCTCTCTTTCATCAGGTAGGGAATAAAAGAAGATTTGGCAGTTAAGTTCAGGACATCAACTCAAAGTGCTGAGACACCTAAATTAGCAATCACTCCCCCCCAAAATTTAACAGGCACCTGGAATGCCTAAGGCATAACTTAATTTCCTCTTTGGAAAAGTTGCCAAAGCCAGGTCTAGCCCATACTTGCCACTGATGCTAAACCTATTGGTAGTTTAGGGAAACTGGTTTCTATGATTTCTTTCATAGGATTTTAGAGCTAAAGCAGAACATCAGACGCCACTTAGTACAACTCTCTCACTTTACAGATAAGAAAACTGAGGCCAGGAACTATGTTAGCCACTGGCAATACAAAGACAAAGAATGAAACAATCCCTGCTTGCAATTGTAAAAAGTTTCCAAAGTCGAGATGTATATGAAAGTATTTACAGAATAAATGTAAAGAGAATAAATACAAATAAATAGAAAATAGTTAAATACAAAGTACAAAGACATCAGCAGTAGGGTAGGAGGTTGGTCAGGAAAGAATTTGTGCAAAAGCTTGGGCTGCATCTACAAAGAGGTGGTGGATTTTAGGAGGAGAAGTTAATGAGGCAGCATTCCAGGCATGAAATAGACCAGTACAAAAACAGAGATGGGAGATGGCTGAGTCTCTATGTGAGAAGAACAGAAAGAGAAGTCCAGTTTGGCCAGATCACAGAGTACAGGAGGGCAGATAATGTCTTATAAGGCTGGAAAGATAGGCTGGGGCCAGGATACAAAGGATTTCAAAACCTAAACAGAGGTTAATATTTGATCCTAGAGGCAATAAGGAACCACTGAGATTGACTGATTAGGGGAATGACATGATGAGATTTGTGCTTAAAGATAATTGCTTTGGCAGCTAGGTGGAGGATGGATGGAAGCGGGGAAAATTTTGAGTCAGGGAGACCAATTAGCAGGTTGTGGCAATAATCTAGGTGAGAGGTAATTAGAGACTGAACTAAAATGTAACTGTTCATGAGTAGAAAGGATTGGATAGGAGAGAAGTTATGAAGGCAGAAATAGTAAGATTTGGTAACAGATTGTACACAGCAGGTGATGAAGAGTGAGGAGAAAAAGAGAATGTCAAGGTTATGAACAGAAATAACGATGTTTAGAAAAGGAGGAGCTGAGGAGGTGGGAGTGCAGTTTTGGACATGTTAAATTTGAAATGTTTCCCAGACATCTAGTTAGAAACATCCTAAAGGAAACTGGTCAATGTAGGTCTGGAGTTCAGAAGAGAGACTGAGACTAGTGCATCACCTGTGCAGAACTGATGAGGAGCCTGGGAGCTAATGAGCTTGATGAGAGAGTCTGTAGAGGGAGAAGACAGCCTAGGACAGAACCTTGGGAAATACTCATATGGGGTGTGATATGGCTGATAATCCAGCAAAGGACACTGAGGAGAGACCAGAGGGGAAGGAAGAGAACCAACAGAAGAGCAGTGTCAGGAAAACCCAGAGAGGACAGAACATCTGAAAGGAGAGGGTGGTCAAAAGTGTCAAATGCAGCAGATGGGGTGACTAAGTCATTCTAACTGTCATAAACACCCAAGTTAACCAGAAATATTATATGAATATTATATAAATATTATATCTGTGTCCAGAGAAAGAACTGATAAATAGTAGTATGTATAGAATGATTTACATACATATACATGTTTTACATATATATGCATATTTGTGTCCAATGGTAGTCATCTTTAGACCCAGAGATAAGGGTAAGGAAAGAAAAAAAAGGAAAAAAATAAATGTACAGGATAAATGTATTATATATTTAAAAAGAATATCGAGTTGTGCATTACAGTTTTTTATTTTCATATGCAATTATCTTTTTATTATTCTATTGTTGTTTATTTTATTTCATAAAATAAATTTTAAAATATTATTGGTAAGTTAGGAGAGAGTAGTTTTGGTCAAGTTCTAAGGTCAAGGAATTTGGTTGAGAAAGAGAAGGTAAAATATAGCATGACAGCATGAGAGGATGGCCATGTCTAGTCAAAGGTGGTGAGGATTTTTTTTGGCTTTTTGGAGGGCAGTTGGAGTTAAGTGACTTGCCCAAGGTCACACGGCTAGTAAGTGTGTCAAGTGCCTGAGGTCAAATTTGAACTCAGGTCCTCCTGACTCTAGGGCTGATGCTCTATTCACTGCACCACCTAGCCGCCCCTGGTGGGGATTTTTTAAAGAATAATGGAGAACTGGGCATGTCTCAAGACAGCAGAGAAGAGAGCCAGTAGATAGATAGGAGAGACAGAGACAGAGATAGGTTGCAACCTGCAAGACAGGAGGGGGTGAGATCAAGTATACATGTAGGGGGATAGAAAGAAGGATCACCTTAATGTCAGAGACTGTGGGAAAGAAGGAAAGAATAGGGGATGATATCAAGGGGTACAGAATGGGAGAAAGAGGGCACTCGTGGTGAATGACCTCAATTTTCTTAATCATGTAAAAGGTTGAGTCCTCAGCTTAAAAAAAAAGGAGAGGAGAAATTCTGGGAGGCTTGGTGATGGAAGAGAAGTTTCGAAATAGTTTCAGTGGGGAGTAAGACAAGGAACCAATTAGGGAGAGGGTCTAGATCCAGTCAGATGATAGAAGTAGGTCATGGCTGAGGAATTGGGAAGTTATGGAACTTGAGGGTATATCCATATTAATGTTGAGATCTCCTAGTATAAGGACTGAGGATGAGAGGAAGACAGCATGTCATCATCCGCCTCTATTATTCCTTTGCCCAGGTCTCTAATAATGAGACAGCCTTTCTCCTTGCCAAGGCCAATGCTGCTTCAGATTTTATCCTCCTTCTCTAATAGAGTGCAGCCTTAAACATTCTCCCACCCTCTTGAATCTCCAAATACTTCCTAATCTACTGATTCTTTCCCTATTGTCTTTGAACATGTCCAAATTTCTCTCATTCTTCTTCTGTAGTATAGCAAGTATTGTTTGGAGAGATGAGGGGGTAAGGAATGGGGTGGGACAGTGAGGAGAGGTATTTCACATCCCTTCCCCCAAGAGAACAAATGATGACTTGCAGAAAACACACAGTGCTTCAGAGGAGAATTCAAGGGCACTTACAGAACCTCAAATTACTGTATCTCTGGGGGATGTGGGAGAGGGAGATTATTTTGAAATTCTGAGGCAAAATGAGTCTGAAATCTATACTTCAAGCTGGTGGAGGGAGATTTCCTGGGAAGTAGGAGGTGTAGGAGTAGTCTCTGGGTGAGTTCAAATACCTAATCTGAGGTGGGGGGAGAAAGGGAGAAAGACAGAGAGAGAGAGAGAGAGAGAGAGAGAGAGAGAGAGACAGAGAGACAGAGAGAGAGAGAGAGACAGAGAGACAGAGACAGAGACAGACACACTATGTCCTGACACAGTATATTCCTTGGAGAAAGAAGACAAGCCCCATGGCTCCTGTGTAATGTTCTACTATGAGAGCAAAACCTACTTGAATTGCTTGGATGGCCCAGGTCCAGGGTAAATAGGGAGCATTTGATCAATAGCCCCAAAGTTTATTTACTTATTTAGGAAAATTTAATGGAGTATTTTAAATGCTTATACAGTTTCTATGGTAGAGGATATAAAATCTAATATTCATACTGTGCATTGACTGTCAGTGTAAAAATGGTGGATGCTGCTAACTCCTGTTTTAAAGAAGTAAACACAAACTATTTCTAAGCTTTATTTAGGAGATTTCTTTGGAGTAAAACCACTGGGCAGCAACAAAGAGCCCATAAGAGAGAAACTGACCAACTCTCTGTGGTTAACCACTAGGATTGAATCTGGTCCACATTAACCCAGAGTCTCTGTGAGAAGGCCCTTGAGCCAAAAGGTATATGAAAAATGCAACTGAGCAACTGAGTGGTGTTGATATCTTCAAATAAATGTTCTAATTAAAGAAAAAAGATAATGTGGCTGGCCATATGACCATTGATTTTCTTGAGATCAATCAATCAAACAAGTATTTATGAAGTGCTTATTACATGTCAGGCACTATGCTAAGAACTGGAGATGCAATTAAGGAGAAATTAAGGAAGGTCTCCAGAACATTGGAGGGAATCTGAGTGGCAATGTGGAAGAATATGGACAAGCATCACACAGAATGTTGGAGATGGATGCTCTGAAAGCTGGTGACTTAGAGGAGATATCTAAATCTGTGAGAGCACAGATCCATTCAAGTTTTGAGCCTCCTGGCATCCAAAACTGCCCTTGTCACCAAAGTATCTGAAGTATAAATGCTAAGAAAGTGACATGAGCTGATCCCTTATCCCCCACCTCCCATTGACACTATGAAGACACAAAGACCAAGCCAGCCTTAGAACTTCCATAATGAGTTGCTGCTTATAGTCATTAAAAGATAAAACATCAGTTACATGAAATTCTAAACAAAATAGATACTGCTTATGTTTACCTAACACTCAGCTGTTCCAGAGCACTTTCACTGACATCTCACTGTATCCTCACAACAACCTAGTATAGCAGGCAAGGACTTACTGTCCCCACTGACAGATGAGAAAACTGAGGCCCACAGAGATAAAGTAATCTAATCAATATGTATACTAAGTGGAAGAGCTAAGCCTAGAATCTGAGTCTTTTTTGCTGCCACTCCAGTGTTCTTCCCCAGAAAATATGGCTTCTTAATCATTTTAATTAATATATTAATTATCTATAATTCTTAACTAATGTATTAATAAAGAATAATTAAGTTTTAAATTGCCACATTAATTAAAAATAAATAGTCTTAATAAATAAGCTTAATTAACATATAAGCTTGAAAATACTTATTCTTTATCCAAGGTCTATTTGTAACTTTTCTTCAGTAGAGTAAGGCAAGAAAAGTCATTGAACATCTCTAGCTCTCAGTTTTCTTATCTATAAAATGTAGGGATTGGGGCAGCTAGGTGGCGCAGTGAGTAGAGTGTCGACACCTGGAGTCAGAAGGACCTGAGTTCGAATCCGACCTCAGACAACGCACACACAAACAGAAAACCTAGCCATGTGACCTTGGGCAAGTTACTTACCCCAACTGCCCTCCAAAAAAAAAAAAATGTAGGGATTAGACTTCTAAGGTCCATGTCAGATCTAGCATTTTATAATTATAAACATTTTATGTCTAACACTGGGAAATGACTTCTGAAGAAAATTTTACTAAACTTAATTTCTAATCCTAGTAACTACTATATTTTCCTTCTTTCACCTTATTCCCTTTCCTTCTTTTTTAAAAAATGTTTTGTTTTTTAATTTTTCAAAAAATTAAATTCTGGGCGTGGCTAGGTGGCGCAGTGAATAGAGCACCAGCCCTGGAGTCAGGAGGACCTGAGTTCAAATCCGGCCTCAGACACAACACAAAAACTAGCCGTGTGATCTTGGGCAAGTCACTTAACCCCAATTGCCCTCCAAAAAGCAAAAAAAAAATTTAAATTCTGTACCTAAAAATTTTTTATTTTAAATTTAATTAATTAAATTTAAATTTATTTTAAATTCTGAACTTAACAAATAGCAAATAGAATGAGCATTTCTATGCACAAAGTAGAACAGAAACAGAGAATTATATAATTACTAAATTTTAAATATATAACAAATTTAATATACCCTCCTAAGAATGAAGCCAATTCTCCAGAACTTTCTTTATATAGGGTTGGTAAAGCTGTAATAGACATTACAAAAACATTTACGTAAAAGTTTTTCTGGAACTTTGTAGAGCTTTCCACTGTTCCCACTTTGTTGAGCCTCCCTTTTTCCCTTTTTTCTTTCTCCAGCTCTGCTAGAAATTGTAACATCCTGATGACTGGGTTAAATTTGTAATCTAATCTTTCCTGGGTCTTCTGCATTACTGCAGAAGTACTTCTGGATTACTGCAGAGTAATCCTTTCCAGTCATCTGATGAACTCACACTCACATGCCCTGCTGCTGAGGCAGCTAGGTTGGTACAATGCACTGGGCCTGGAGTCAGGAGGGTCTGAGTTAAAATCCAGTCTCATCAGTTAATCTCTGCCTCAGTTCTTCATCTATAAAATGGGGATCATAATAGCACCTACTTCCAGGGTTGCTACAGGATTGAATGAGATAATATATGTAAAGTGCTTTGCACAATGCCTAGGACATAATAAATGACTGTTTCCAAACCTCTTCTCTCCTGAACTCTCCAATTTCATTCTAGCCTTATCTCTCTCTCAGCAAAGGATTATACATAAACAAGCCTTCAAAATAGTAAAGCTGTGGTTCACTATTAAATACTGCTTCATGATAGCTAGTATTTAAACAGTGCTATAAGGTTTACAAAGCATTTTATAAATGTTTCCTTTTATCCTGAGAAAACTTCCTTATTTCTTATGGACACCCTCATCAATATGTCCTTGATTCATACAGAGAAGACATAAAGAAAGATTTTGTACAGGTGAGAGAATAGGACTCAGGGTGGGGAACCTGTGGCCTTCAGGCCACATGTGACCTTCTAGATTCTTAAGTGTGGCTTTTTGACTGAATCCAAATTTTACAGAACAGGTTCCCCACTCCTGGAATAGGTAGTAGTTTTTGTTGTTTTCTAGGCTTCCTTTCTGGGGGTATTATTAAGGATCCAAACCTTTTCCATGCTTTGTATCTTAACTTCCTTCAGATAACTTGCATGTCAATGCTTTAGCACTCTTCTCCAGCGCATATAGACACATACATGCCTATAATTCCTGCCTTCTTTTTTGTCCCATTTTTATACTTCCCTTATATGCTCATCTTTATTGTTATATTGAGTCTAAGTGTGGTGAGGTTCCACTGTCCTTGATGGTAAAATAAAACAAAACAAAAAACGCCCAACTTTTCTATGTTTATTCTTTTTGTTGTCCTCCTTTCCATTTTTACCTTTCAATGACCTTGAGATGACTGCTTAGTTGAATGGCTTGACAAGCTCATCCTCCATTGCTTCTCTGCTTTGTGAGAAAATACAGCTCACAGTTGTCTATCATTGTTCATAAGATTTTACCAATAACTTTATATTCTAACCTTAGTGTTCCCTTTGGCAAACATCTCTGTTTATTTGGCAAATAAGTCAAATGTTTGTTGACTGAGGCCCTTTTGGGATTATTTTGGTTTCTTTATTACAGCAATAGATTTAGCCCAGTTAATCGTGATCATGTCAATATCATTTCTGATGTACATTTCCCATATTTGATTACCTGCTTAAGTAGTTTAGGACTGAGTTATTCCAACTGTACACCATATTTTTTCTCATCATTCTTTCTTCTTGCTGTTTACTAATTCTGATCTTTGCTATGATATATAGCCATCAAAATACAAGCTTTTTTTTTGCAGTTTTATTTGGTGTTCACCAAATCCAAAATCTAATCATTCTTTTCTCTAAAAACGTCTTTATGATATAAAAACATGAGACTTTTTTTCAGTCCACACATCTTTGGTTTCTCATATGTTTTTTCTTTCCCACGATCTTCATCTTTTACCACCTTTGCATTGTTGCCAGTGAGATTCAAGTTAGAGGGGCTTACCAAGTTTTTCACTGAATTTCTCCACCTCTTCAGCCTATGTTGGTACATAAGTTGCAATGGTGGCCATTTTGCAAATATTTATAATCAGTACTATAATATGAGATAATTCATTTTCTTTGAGATGTTTCTTGTTGCCTTTGGATATACAAAAAAGTCAACTCTATTCTTTGCCTTTCTAATGGGTAACCATGACCCATCCTACTGAATTGCAATTCTTTTTTCTTCTGATTTTTTTTAATAGAAAGAATGCATAAATTAGTATGACTCAACTCCTCCAGAAGTACATCCACTAAAGTCACTAGACAAAGATCTCACATTAAGTATCGGCAATAAAATTAAAGAGATTCTTAGGATACTCTGCCCCCTTTATCCTGTCAATTTGCCACCACCATTGTAGAAGTTATAGAGGTCAACACAAGACAGAAGGAAATTTTAAAATTTTCTTTGTTACATAGATTCCCATGTCCAAAAAGTTTTATAAAGCACTGAAAGGTTGGCAATGTCTTTTACATATGTTATATCATTTAATTGTCACAATAAACCTAGGAGGTGGGTGCTATTACCCCCATTTTACAGATTTAGAAACTGAGGCAAAAATTAAGGGACTTGCCCAAGGTCACACAGTGTCTGAGGTCAAATTTGAAATCAGGTTCCCCTGATTCCAGATCTGGCATTCTATCCACTGCAACATCTACCTGAATGATGGTATCCAAGAACAAGAAATAAATAAATACTATTCCCATTCCCACCACCATCCACTCTCCTATCAACCTGATAATCTGTGGAAGCTTTTAGGTCTGCTTTTGATCTCTTATTAAAAAAAAAAATATATATATATATATATATATTTTTTTCCCCCAGCTATTATGTTTACTCTTTAAGGTGAAAACTTAAATCATAGAGGCTGAGTGGCTTAAAATGTCCCTGGATACTGTATATTTGTAGGAAAAGCCAGAAGTTAAGACACATCTAGATATGCATGCTGAATTGAGCAAAGATAAAAATATTATCCTAGATAAAGCACATTAAAGTTGATTGATTATAGAGATTTGGCTCAACAAATTCAGAAGAAGCTCTTAATATGAACAGTCCCATTTATTTTCCAAAAATTTTAATTTAAATGCACTGGAATCTCGCTATACAACAAAATCAATATAAAAAAATGTCTGCCTTAGCTCCTGTCCAATTCTGTGTAGTTACAAAGGCACCCAAAGGACCTGACCATGAGGTGACCTCGCCTATAAAGTATAGTATGGACCTGAAGCATGACTTCAGTGAATAGACGTATGTATAGATACCTTGCTATTTTAAATAACTGAAGCCAGTATCAAATAACTGTATTTTTGTAAAGGCAAAATTTTAAGCAAATAAACTAAATTATTTTCACTGTCAATTCTTCCTAAGGTTGCCTATCAACTAATATTTGACTAACCTGGCTCCTATTCATTTTATCATAGAAGCTGAAGATATGCTCGTCTTTGTGTTATCTTATGACTGGTGGAAATTTTTGCTCTTTTAAAAAATGTAAGTTCTTGTCTCTTATTCTTTTCATTTATTGAATACAAGGTGGTATAAATATCTTATCTCTCCTTATTACAACCTGCTCATGCTGTTCTTTCCCCTCCCCTTCTCCTCCCATATTCTCCTCCCTGCTCCCCACTCCAAGGACAGTGGAAAATTTAATACCCACCACCCCCTTGACTTCACTTTGCTCCTTCCCAACCCCTGTACTGCCCAGACTCCATTAGGACTGCCAGTCAGAAAGACCAACACGAGAGTTCACACCACTTGAATGAGATGAGAATCACCAACTCTAATCCGTCACATACTATCTGTCAGAAGATGAGCAAATTACTTAGTGTTCTATATGATGCTACAAGAATATAATGAGTGGTGATGAGTGGTGATCTGCATCGGTGGGGATAATGTCCACACTGGGAATTCACCACACTGATAAAACCATAGGCAAAAGTATATGCATATTTTATATTGATAGCAGAGAGATACGAATGAGGAATAATAAACAACTGCTAACATAGAGGGATTCCAAAAAGTCTTAGTACAGTTTTCATAGCCTAATACTGTACTAAGATTCTTGGGTTATCTTGCATGTAACATATGCGATTATTTTTGGATCCCTCTAGTTTTCTCCTCTCCACTTAAAAATTATATATTTAGAGAGTTCAGTTTTCCACTGTTAGGTGCTATATGGGACAGTCAAGGCTCCTCCCCTTCAGGAGCTTAAAACCTTCTTGGAGAGACAAGATATATAAGTTCACACAAACAACCAACAACACAAAGCAGCAATGCTAGAAGTCACTGGTGGAAGATAGATGTTCTCCCTCCCTTAGTAGGGAGAAGCTGAGTTTCTCAAGGAAAGCTTCATGGAAACAGTAAAGCCTGGGCTGGGCCTTGAGATACACTTTGGTAGGATTCAGAAATGGCAGAGAAGGGAAAGCCCATCAATGAAATAGCAAGCTATGTGATAAAAGTGGATGATGAGAAGAAATATGGTATAGTGGAGGGGTGAGGAACCTGTGGCCTTGAGGTCACATGTGACCCTCTAGGTCCTCAACTGCTATCCTTTGACTGAATCCAAACCTCACAAAACAAATCCCCTTAATAGGAGGATTTATTATGTAAAACTTGGACTCAGTAAAAAAGCTGAACCCAAGGACCTAGAAAGCCACATGTGGCCTTGAGGCCTCAGGTTCCCCACCCCTGGTGTAGTGGAAAGGACACTGGAGACCTGAGTTCAAATGCTGCTAGAGACACGGTATAACCAAAGGCAAGGCATTTAACTTTACTATGCTTCATGATAACTAGAGAGAATCCAAGGCAACGGAATCCCTAAGCCCTGAATTAAAATTTGACCTCAGATACTTAATAGGTCAGTGACCCTAGGCAAATCACTTAACTGCTGCCTGCCTCAGTTTTCCCAAATGCAAAATGGGGATCATACTAATATCTATTTCTCAGCACTGTTATGAGGACCAAATGAGCTGATCTTTGTAAAGCACTTAGCACAGTGACTGGCTCAGAGCAGGTACTTAATAAATATTTGTTCTCTTCCCCTGCCCCATTCCCACCCCATTCTTTAAACAATAGGGTTGTATTCAATGAGCTCTGAGGTTCCCTCTGGCTTTTTTTTTTTTTATCAATAATCTTATGAACATGTAAGGGCATATCTAGGAGGAAAAAGAAATGGTCTGACTAGAACAGATAAAGTTTGTATGAGCAAAGAGTGATGAGGCCAGACAAAGAGGACTAGATCATGGAGGAGCTGAAATCCAGACAAAAGAGTGTAAGATATTATCCAGCAAGCAATGGACAGCTGACTTAAGCACAATCTGCCTTGTTTCATGCATATGTGTGTATGTGTATCACACACACACACGATACATGGCACTGTGGATACATCCAGGTCCTCCCTTTAGACTATACATTCCTGGTAGGAAGACTCTGTGTCATTATTTTTCATTTATGTATCCTCAGGGCACCTTATAGGTACTTCATAAATCGCTATTGCTTAATAACTAAACCTGAGAATATTTATTACAATGATTCCAAGGGTCCAAATTATTTCAATTCAAAGCCAAATTCCAATTTCAAAATATATACATTACAGTCTTTTGCTTTTCCTTGCAGGTAATGGCTATGTCTTTTTATTCCCACCACTTAGCACAAGACCTTGTATGCAGTAGGCATTTAATAGATATCTGTTAAATTGATTTAAAAGAATCTGATGTTTTAGTTTTAAAGTTACTAGTGTTTTCTAATTTTTTTTAATTTAAAATCTTTCTGATTGTGAATTACATAGCAACAAACATGAACACTTTGTTACTAGTATTTTTAGCTGAATATTAAAAGAAATATGACTTCAATCCAAACATTGTTGATTTGTTGCATTAGAAAAGTCTGATTGTTCTAGAAATGAAGGGGGGGTGGGGCTGGGCTGGGGAGCAAGAAGCACAAGAGGGCTTTCTGTTGCTCACCCCACCAGCCCTGTAGTCCCTAGACCATGCTAGCAGTTACGTTTTTGTACGTGCTCCCATGACTACACAATGAAGAAAATACAACAGGCATTCACAAATGTCTGCCTAGAAGAGTCTAGAACTCAACACTCCATTGTTCAGCCATTGCCATCTGAACACACACATTTCCCCAGACCCTTTCTAGTGCAGTCACTACCAGAGCATAGGACTACATGCACATTCCCTAATACCCTTATCTGTATGAGGAAATAAATACTGGGGCTGATCTTCACTTAAACCTCACATACCCAGAATAAAAGGGATTCAGAGGGAATGAAAAGCTAGTCACTGCTCATTGTCTACTGAAGTGTGGGTTTCATAAATGTTCCATCAAGAACAATAATCCTTTCGATTAATATGACTAAGAATAACATATTCATGGGGAGAAAGACACAAATTCACAGGAGAGTTGAAACCACAAAACATTAGATTGTCAACAAAACACAAGGTGACAGACAAAACAATGAGGCAGCATCATCTTGGATGATGTTTGGTAAATGGAAAAATAACAATAAACTGAAGCATTTCCCAGAATTTTGATTTATAGGGGCACAAGGGAAATTTCCTGTCATTTATGGAAGGATTGTAACAATTCCGGTAGGTCTCAGCACAGTCTTGAGGGGTTTATAAGACCAGAGATTATGAGGGCATAGGATAGGAGCTGGATCTGTAATTTCATGTGTTCAGGGAATTCCACCTACTGTAGTAGGTCAACAGGTTCTCTGCAATCACTAGACCAGAGGTGGGGAACCTGAGGCCATTCGGTCACATGTGGCCTAGGTCCTTGGATGGGGTCTTTTGACCAAGTCTAAGTTTTACAGAACAAAGGGTCACCCAAGGACCTAGAGGGCCACATGTGGCCTATAGGTTGCAGGTTCCCCACCCCTCCCCCCCCAACACTAGACTAACCACTTAACTTTCCTGCATTCAGGAAGATGTAGATTCAAATACTATCTTAGACACTACCTGTGTAGCCTTGCTTGGAATTAAATTGGAGGGGGGAGGGGTTCAACTGAATGGCCTCCAAGACCTTTCCAGCTCTAAACATATGATCTTATGATTCTAGAATTCTCTGCAGCACTGAGAGATTATGTAACTATGCCAGGATCACCGAGCCTCTATGTGTCAAAGTTATGATGGGGGAAAAACTCTTTGAAGAACATATCAAAGGAAAAAAATAACAGGTGAGAGTGTTCTGTGCTAATGTGGATGGAATGAGTACCTCTAGCCTGGATAATGGAATCTGGTCTGGAGTTAGAAAGACTCTTCTCCCTGAGTTCAAATCTGGCCTCAAGACACTGATTAGCTGTGTGATCCTGGACAAATTTGCCTCAGTTCCTCATCTATAAAATTATCTGGAAAAGAAAATAGCAAAGCAGTCTAATATCTTTGCCAAGAAAACCCCAAATGGGCTCATGAAGAGTCAGACACAACTGAAAAATAATAACAGCTTGGATGATGGAGTGCCAGGCATAGTGAGATCATAGGATTTAGACCTGGAAGTGACCTTAAAGATTATCTAATTAAAGATTTAAAAAGAGCATCAGACAGAATAAAAAGAAATAAATATAAAAGAAACTACAGTAAGTGATTTTTTTTTATAGGCCAGGACATCACAAAACAACAACCAAAATAATAATAATAATAATAATAAGGAAAAACCTACATGCAATGGAATGAGAGTCCTCCCTGAAGCCTGGAAGTAAGGACCAGGGATGCATAGGTTCTAGGGGCATTTGAAGCAACTCTGTGAGAGAGAAGAGGGAGATGGGCAAGAAGACAAGTGCTCCAATGAAGAAACTCCAGAGAGGCTAGAGACCCTCGATGTTCTGACCAGGTCATGAGATGGAAGCATTCAGAGCAGGATGCACCAGGGATGTTTGAAGTTTACAAGAATTTGACCTGAAAGGCTTCAAAGGACCCTACAGACTGTAGCACTCTAGAAAGGACTTCCGGGGGGTAGGGGTGTGAGGAGGGATGGTATATCTTGGGGAATAGAAATCAGAATATCAAGACTGGGACCTTACTAACTTATTCAAGAGTCCAGGATGGGGCAAAGCCTGGTCCTGGCACAAAGTCCTAAAGCAGGAATTGAAACTAGAGATGGGGGTGGCTAGGTGGCACAGTGAGTAGAGCGTCGGCTCTGGAGTCAGAAGGACCTGAGTTCGGATCCGGCCTCAGACACTTAACGCACACACAGCCATGTGCCTAGCTGTGTGACCTTGGGCAAGTTACTTAACCCCAATTGCCCTCCAAAAAAAAAGCAAAAAAAAAAAAAGAAAGAAAGAAACTAGAGATGTAAGCAAACAGAAGATACTGAAAACTATTTAAAAGTAGTATAGATTTAGAGACAACTAAGAGACAAACCCAGAATAGAAGCATGTCACTTCACAAGTATTACAAGTAGAGCTCAGAGAGAGGGAGAAAAATGCTTCTCCAAAGATACTATAGAAATTTATAAAAGATGTGAAACAAGAGATAAATCGTAAAAATATAAGTAAAATAAAAGCTCTGGGGGGAAAGGATTGGAAGAAAAATAGATAGCTTAGAACAAAAGGTATAAAATCTTACCTAAGTTTACAGACTCCCTGAAAATTACAGTAGACCAAAAAGAAGACAATGACTGTATGACACAAAAAATATTAAACAAAATTAAAAGCCTGAAAAAATTCCTGAAAACCACGACCAAAATCCTTAGTTAACCTGGAAACCTTTTTTGTAGAAATTACAAATGAGAATTGCACAATTTTTAAATCAGAAGGAAAAGTGAAAAGTGAAAGAATCTACTAATTACTTCCTGAAAGAAGCCCTAAAATGAAATTCCTGGGAACATAAGCCAAAATCTATAACTTCCAGGTCAAAGACCAAAAGTACTACGAGCAGCCAAAGAACCACATTCAGGGTCACACAAGACTTGGCAGGTGCTATAAAGGAGAGAAAATCTTGGAATACAAAATTCCAAAAGGCAAAGCTAAAGGTATACAATAAAGAATAACTCAACCTGCATGGCTGAATATAATCCAACAGGGGTGAGGAGGTGTGGCGAGAGGGGGGAATTCAATTTTAATGGAATAGATGTCTTTTAAAAATTCCTGAGGAAAAGATAGGATCTGAATAGAAACTCTGAAATAAGAACAACAGAATCAAGAAAGCTGGAAATGTAAATAATAATTAGTAATTAGGTGATTAAGTGATTCTATTCTAATGGGGAGAGGAAATCAATGTCCCTTCAAGGGTCACAGAGGTGGGGGGTGTGTGGCTTTGTTCTGTTTTGGTGTTCTTAAGAAAGGGAGAAAGAGGGGGGAAAGGCAAGAAATACACTAGGGAATAAAGGAGGAATAAAGTGAATGAAATAACAGATGTTATATGAATTGTACTCTTATATGAATCAACTCTTATCTCAACCAAAGGAGGGCTGAATACAAACACACACACAGACACACACACACACACACACACATACAATGTTTTGTGTAGAAGTATGCTGAATTTAACAGGAAAACTAGTGTGGAAAGGGAGTTCAGAGAAGAAATTTAAGAGGAAAAACAGTACTGTGAAAGGAAGAGTTACAAACTAAACTGACAAGAAAAGGAAAAAAGAGAAGCTGTGGAGTAAAAGCAGATTACTTATTATAGATAATTACATATCACCAGCATTTAGCAAATTCTTCTGTCACCAATTTTTTGTAAAGAAGAAGGAGGAAGAGAACAAAGAAAGGAGCAATTATAAAACTATAACCAAGAACATGAATGGGATGAACTCACTCATAAAATGGAAAAGGATAGCAGAATGGATAAGAAAGTAGAATGCAATAATATGCTGTTGCAAAAAACCCACTTGAAAACAGATTTACACATAATTAAAATAATGGCCTGGAGCAAGATTTATGATGCTTCAGATGAACTAAAATACTAAGAGGCAGCAATCATGTTTGAGACAAAAAAAAATGTTTTAAAATGCATGATTAAAAGAGATAAACAAACAAATTATATTATGTTTAAGGGTCCAATAGACTGTGAAATAATATAAATACAATAATATAAACATATCACATGCATTTATATACACAAAGGAAGATACATTTAATAATTTAACAAAGTAAGCAAATCATATTATTGCATCAATTTTAATTATATTGGAGACTATTATATGACTTTTCAATTTATCTAAAATTTTTTTTCTTGCTTTTTGGAGGGCAATTGGGGTTAAATAACTTGCCCAAGGTTACACAGCTAGGTTTTTGTTTGTGTGTGCATTAAGTCTCTGAGGCCGGATCTGAACTCAGGTCCTTCTGACTCCAGGGCCGACGCTCTACTCACTGTGCCACCTAGCTGCCCCTCAATTTATCTAAATCTAATTAAAAATAAATAAGAAAGAAGTTCAGGACTTGAGTAAAACTTTAGAAAAAGTAGATATGATCTCTCTCTGGCAGTTACTGAATGGAAATAGATAATAATATTTATATACCTACATATATGTTTATATGAAAATATGTTATGTGATTATATTGTATACATGCATATGCATACAGGTCTTTACATACATATATACACACATACGTGTGTGTACTTTTATATAACTATATTTATATCTCTATGAGAACCTGTATATATGTATCTACTGGATGAAACTTTTACAACTGACAGTGTGTTTGGACATAAAAGCCTCATTAAATACAGAAAAGAACTATTAAACATATCCTGTCCTGGCCCCAACATTATAAAACTGATCATTAATAAAAGATTTTTGGAAGAAAGAATTCAAACTTGAATGGAAACTAAATAATTTAATCCAAAAGAATTAGTCAAAGGACAAATCATAGAAATAATAGATAATTTCATCAAAGAAAATGACTAAATAAGACAACATACTAAAACTTTTGGGATGCAGCCAAAGCAGTTCTAAGGACAAATTTTTTATCTCTAAAACCTTTCATCAGCAAAAGAAAAAATGAACAGGTCAATGAATTTGGAATGCAACTACAAAATCTAGAAAAGTAACAAATTAAGAAACTTGTACTGTACACCAAAAAAAAATTCTGAAAAAAGAGATTAACAAAATTGAAAGCAAAAGGAAATGAATTGATGAATAAAACTACGAGCTATTTTTTTCAACAGAAAAATTATGAGCCAGCCAGACTAAAAAGAGAAAGGAAAATCAAACTGCCAGATTAAAAAAAAATTCAGAAAAAATTCATAATAAATGGAAAGACAATAGAGGAAATCATTAGAAAATACTTTGTCTAATTATATGCAAACCAAATTTGTAACATAAAGTGAATGGATGTTAATAAAAATATAAAATACTCAAATTAACAGAAGAAATAGAGAATTTTAAGTAGCTCATTTTCAGAAAAGGAAACTGAACAATAAATGAACTCCCAAAGGAAGAAAAAAGTATGAGATGGATTGATAAATGAATTCTATCAAACATTCAACAACTAATTCAATATTACTTAAATTGATTGCAAAAATAGGAAAACTAGTGAATGATCAGTCCCAAATCCTTCCATGATAAAAATATAATCTTAATAGCTAAACATGGGTGAGAGAAAGCAGAGGAAAAAAATTAAAAACCAGTATTTCTGATGGATATTGTTGCAAAAGTCAATAAAATATTAGCAAGGAAGCTACAGTAACATAATAAAAAGAATATATATTATGATGAGATTGGATCTATACTAGGAATATAGGATTAGTTAAATATTAAGACAACTCTAAGTATGATATTCATATGCTATGGTGAAACTTACCAGATGTTACAGTAAGATTAGGGATAAAATAATCATTTCCATTATCAACACTATTATCTGATATAGTGCCAGAAATACCAGCTACAGCTGTATGACAATAATAAAGAAATGAAAAGAGTAAGTGCAAACAAAAACAAATAAAATTATCTATTTTTGAAGATGACATGATAAGCTACTTAGTAAACCCTGGAGACTGGACTAAAGTTTAACTGAAATAAATAATAACTTCAGCAAAGTAGCAGAATAGAAAATAAACCTACATAAAGCACTGGCTTTTCTATATATTACCAACAAAACCCAATTAAGAAGAGGTAGAAAAGGGAATTCTACTCAAAATAACCAGAGAATGTATCACATATTTAGGAGTCCACTTCACAAAAAACAAACAGAAACTCTATGAATATACAACACTCTTAACAGAAATAAATGCAGATGTGAATAATCAAAGAGATACTAATCACACAAGGCTGGGTCATGCCAATATAAAAAATGATAATGCTACCTAAGTTAATTCATTTATTCAGTACTGTGACAATCAAACTGTCAAAGGATTATTTTAAAAGGCTAAAAAAAAAATTCATCTGGAGGCACATAAGGTAAAATATCTTAAGAGAATTAATGGAAAAAAATGTGTGAAGTAAGGGGGTTTAGTAGTACCTAAAATCAAACTATACTATAAAGCAGTAATCAAAATGATTTGATACTGATTAAAAACAGGGAGGCTGCATCAGTGGAATATATTAGTTATACAAATTGCAGAAATTAACAAACATAACAGCATAATGTTCAACAAACCCAAAGAACACAGATCCTGAGACAAGGACTCACTATTTGACAAAAACTAGTGGGAAAACCGGGCAGCTAGGTGGAGCAGTGCATAAAGTGTGGTGCCTATAGGCAGGAAAACTGATCTTCCAGAGTTCAAGTGTCTCAGATACTAGCTATATGATACTGGACAAGTCACTTAACCCTGTTTGCCTCAGTTTCTCATCTGTAAAATGAGCTAGAGAAGGAAATCGAAAACCAGTTCAGTATCTTTGCCAAGACAACCCTAAATGGGGTCACGAAGAATCGGACAGGGCTAAAATGACTCAACAACAACTATTGGAAAAACAGGAAAGCAGACTGGCAGAAATTAGGATTAGGTTAAAATTTCATGCCAAATACCACAATATGCTCCAAATGGATATGACCTATATTATAAAAGGTTATTCCATTTAATAAAATACTATTTAATAAAAAATAGGTGCAGGGAAGGAGATCGTAATCATTATGGAAGGGGGGAAGAGTTCTTGAGCAAACAAAGGTACAGAGAGGATCACAAAAAATAAAACAGATAATTTTAATTACATAAAATTGAAGTTTCTGCACAAACAAAATCAATGCAGTTAAAATTGGAAGGGAAAGAGTTATATCGGAAAAAAATCTTTGCAGCAAGTTTTTCTCATAAAGGTCTGATATCTAAGATGTAAAAGGGAATAATTCAAATATATAAGAATAAGACTGTTCCCTAGTAGATAAATGGTTAAAAGTATAAGAACAAGTAGTTCTCAAGGGAAGAAATGCAAGTTATCAACAACCACAAGAACAAATACCACAAATCACAAATAATTAGAGAAATACAAATTTAAAAAAACTAGTTCCACCTTACACCCATCAGATTGGCAAAGATAACATGAATGGGAAATGATATTTGTTGGGGTGGAGGAGGGGAATAGGTCAGGAGTTCAAGTACACTAATGAACTACTCTTGGATCTGTGAATTGGTATGACCATTCTAAAAACTAATTTGGAATTATACCCTACAAAACCATTAAACACATCCTTTGACCTAACAATACCAATACAAGGCACATATCCCAAAGAGATCAAACATCAATAACAACAACAACAACAAAAAGATCCATACATGCAAGAATATTTATAGCAATACTTCTAGCAAACCACTGGAAACAAAGGAGATGTCCATCAATTGAAGAAATGGCTGAACAAATTATGGCATATGAATAAAATGAAGTATTATTTAGCTGTAAGAAAGAAATTCAGAGAAAGCTGGGAAAACTTATACAATCTGATTAAGACTGAAGTCAGAAGAACAATTTATGCAATGATTATAAAAATTTTAATGAAAAGTAATTTTTAAACAGAGGAATTCTGACTAGTACAATAGCTAATTGTTTTTAGAGAAGACAAGTGATCAAACACACAATCCACTTCCTCAAGGAGATCAACTGGAAATTTAATCTGTGACATATATCTTTAGACATGGTCAATATGTGGATTATTTTTTTTTTTGCCTTGACTATACTCATGTTACAAGGTAAGTTTTTTGTTTTTGTTTTTGTTTTTTTTAAGACTGAGGGACAGGAATTTGGGCCATTCTGGGGACTAGGGGCAGTGAAGTATTTTTAAAATGTACATAAAATAAGATAAGGAAGTTCAGAGGGAGTCACAGACAAGCAGGACAACTTTTAAACTAACATACTGAATTAATTAATACTCTTTTAAAAAAACAAGCTATGCAGAATAGAGATCCGTAGTTTCACTCTTTGCACTACTCATGTTTTTAAATATCTGTCAGGTTCAAAATTTGAAAAAAAAAAATTTTCTTTTCTCAGAGGTGCTTTCTAGGAGGGGAGGAAGATAAGATAAAGGTAAAAATCTAGGCAGCATAAAAACAAAAGATATCAATAAAAACCTATCAAAAATAAATAGGAGTCATTCTTCAAAAAGATCGACTAGTCCAGTCCTTTTTATTTAAGAGTGTAAAGCAACTGGGACATAGGGAGGTTTGCTGATTTTCCCCATAATCCATAAAGGTAGTAGAGAGCAGAGCCAAGATTTAAAACCATGTGCACCACTGACTCTGATCCATCATGTTTTTCAAGAAAAGAAGTTCCATACCAAAGAAAGTGCTCTTGCTTCTCTTGGTTTACCCAGACTTTACCCAACCTCCATGGCCTGGCTTAAGTCCCACTTCCTTTTCCTATTCTACTGTAAGTATTTAAAGTATGACACACATTTGAAAACAGCCATTCACTGTCCCATGCTGTTAACTATTACTCTTAAATCCTTAATTAGACTATAAGCAACTTAAGACTAGGGGCCTCTCTATTTCTTTTCTCTCCATGATACCCTTATACAAGGGTTGGGCACATGAATTACATTTTATAAATGCTTGCAGAATTTAGTTTTCTAGTGCCACTTCTTGCTTTCTGAAAGACTGGGGGGGAACTTTAAATTGTAGTGCCAAGAGCCCTAGAGTCCAAGTCAGAGAATCCTGGTTTAGCTACTTGCTAAACTCTTTGAATTTTGTTAAGTGACTTAATCACTCTGGGGTCAGTTTCATTATCTATAAAATAAAGCTGAATATGGAGTCACAAAGCCTGAGTTCAAGTGTGCGTTTTGTCATATACTTTGTCACATATAACATTACATAGTATCCTTATCTATAAAATGAGAAAGCTAGAGACTTGGATGTTTAAAGCATCTTAAGGAGGCTTCACACCTCACCCAAATACCTAACACAAGCTTCTGGTGCTTAAGAAAAGTTTGTTGACTTAAAAATAAAATGGGGGCGGGAGCTTGGATCAAACAACCACTCTATGATCCTACAGCAAGATGATCTCTGTGCTCTCTTGTAGTCCTAAATCTTAAGAACTCACAACCTCTCCTTCCCCAAACCGCTATCAAAAAATTACTTAGTGTCTACCATCATGTTGATTAGGTTCACCACAAAGTCTAAATCTAAGAACCTGGGTTCAAATGCCATCTTTGATAGTTATTACCTGTGTGACTTTGGACCTCAGTTTCATCATCTGGAAGAAAAGGGAGAGTTGGACTATATGTATTATTTCTGAGGTCCCTTCCAGCTCTTTATGCTCTTATGACCTAATTAATTATGATCTAAATTGTGACTGATTTGTGGCAACATTTATTCTTTATCTATTCTATTCCTCCCAAAATTTCCCTTATCTCTTCAAACCCCTAATGCTTCCCCTCCCCCTCCACAGCTGCTGTTCTTGCCTCCTATTTTACTGAGGAAATGGAAGTCATTTTTCCATGAGTGTCTGGTTCTTTTCTCCACTCCAGGTCACAATTCATCTACCCTACTACTACATATTAATCCCTACTTTACTAGCTGGAAAGAAAAGGAACCTCTCTTCCTTGTCACTGCCAGCCTTTCTACCTTGATCCCATCTCCTTTTGGAGCTTGCTTTCTCACCTCTAAACTCTCGCAATCAAATGGATGACTCTTGCCTACAAACATGCTCAGTTCCTTTCCATCCATCAAAAACAGAGAAAGACCCTTTATTTGATTCCATCATCTCCTTCCAACTATCATGCCATATCCCTCTTCTCTTTTATGGACAAGCTCTTAGAAAGCACCACTTTCTTGCTTTCTTTTCTTCATCACCCATACTCCTCAGTCCCTTGCAATATCACTTACAATTCTCATTCAACTGAAAATGTTCGCTGTGAAGCTACCAATAATCCCTTACCTGCTAAACCACCGGACGTCCCTTTCTCCGTCTTCATCCTCCTAGACCTCTCTCGGCAACTTTTGAAACTCCTGATCATCCCCACCCTCTCTTCCAGGTGCTTTTTTATCTTGGTTTTTCTATGACCCCACTCTTTTCTTGCTTCTCTTACCTATCTGACTTCTCCTTCTGTAAATCACCATGGATCTTGCACTGCCCCTTAGCACAGGTCTCCCCCAGAGCTCTGCCTTGAGCCCTCTTCTCTCTTATTCCTAAACAAGCTCTTTGGGAAACATCTTTAGGAAACATGGATTCAAGTCACCTCTAAATAAATGAACTCACAAATCTAAGTAATCAAACCTGATCTTGCTCCCCAACTCTAGTCATGCTTCTGGACTTTTCTTCCTGGATGTGCTGTAGCCAACTAAGACTTAACATGACCAAAATAAAACATAATTTGTACCCCTTAAGCCTGTGCTCTTCTCTTGAGGGTATCATCACCCTCTCATCCTCCAGGTTGGTAACCTTAGAATCATTCTTGACACCTGTCTCTTACACACATTCCATTTCCAAGTAGTTGCCAAGTTTTATTGATTCTACCTACATAACACATTTATCCCACTTCCTTCACTCATACAGCACCACCCTATTTCAGGACCTCATCACTTGAGGATCATAGACTTAAAACAGAAAGGGACTTGACATCTGATCCACATCCCCACACCCTTCTTTGTGCAAGAGAGGCCAAGTGATATGCCTAGGGTCACATCACTAATAAGTATTTATATCACTGAACCCAAGTCCCTATCCCTTTCACTATGCATGTCTCACCTGTTCTTCCTGTTTATAATCTCTTTTAATCCATCTTCCACACAAATGCCAAAATAAATATTCCTAAATTGGCACATAATTAACTCATTCAGAAGTTGGTTCACCAGTGCCTATAGGCTAGAAAACAAACTCCATAACTTAGTATTTTAGGCCTTCCACAATCTGGTTGCCACTTACCATTCTAGCCATACTTCATACTATTCCCTCCTCAGAAATGCTATGTCCCCCTCTATCTTTGCTACTGCCATTCCCTGAACCCTATATTCCAACCTCCTTTCTCTGTCCATTCAAAGAAGCCATTCTTTTTTTTAATGGAATATAAAATAATTTTTATTCTTTTTCTTTTTATTAATTAATTTACTTCTAGTTTTCAACATTCACTTCCAAAAGATTCTGAGTTCCAAATTTTCTTCCCATCTCTCCCTTCCCCTCATCCCACAATACCATACATTCTGATTACCCCTTCCCCCAGGGAGCCATTCTTTATGCTTGGAAAACACTGCCCTTGCCAAGAAAACCCCAAACAGGGGCACCAAGAGTCAATGAAACAACAACAAGCAAAAGCAGCATCTGAACCCAGGTCTTCTGACTCTAAATCTAAGGTTCCTTCTGCTGTACCCCATCTTCCCCTACAGGGTGAAGAGTTCATGGAAAAACAGACATATACTCTAATAAGAAACTTGGTTTAAAAAAATCACTACCCTTCTTTAACTCTGCCTCTCAGTATTCCTTTTCTACCTTAAGACTCTCAGGTGCCAACTCTTCCATGAAGCCTGCCCAGATCAACCCAACAGTTAGTACTTTTGCTCTTTTTAATTTTCCATGTTATTCTTGTGTATATTATATTCTCTACATACATACCCCTCCACTAGAATGTAAGTTCCTGGAGGGCAGGGGCTATATTCATTTTTGTCTTTGCTGCCTCAGAGTTTAACAAACTGCCCAGCATGCAGTGGGCACATAATTTGTTGAATTAAAAAAGCCCAAGACAATGAAAAGCAGTGAGTGAAGCTGAAAGTTCTTGTTCCACTAGAGTAATCAGCAAATAGTGTAAAAGACAGTGCTTTGAGCTGAGCTCTAAAGCAAGTCAGGATTCTAGTTGGTTGAAGAGAGATGGGAGTGCATGCCAGGCATGGAGGCAAAGCCATAGAAGCAGGGATGGCTTAATGAACTCCGGTGACTCCAGGAAAAAATACAAAATTCCCTGGTCTGGCATTTAAAGCTCCTTACTACCCTTCCAGTCACTTTACTCCCTTATACACAATTCTGCAAACCAGCAAAGTTCCTCACATACAAAACTTATCTCTAATCTGCATGCCTTTGTCCTCCAGACCTGGAATGCTAAGCCCCCTTCACCTCCATTTAGGCTCCTTGGCTGAATTCCTTCAAGACTCACCTCAAATCCCACCTTGCATAGGAGACCCTTACCAAAGCCCCTGGATCTCTTGTCCCTCCCCTCTGAAATCTACAATAGCATGTATCTACTCTCTTTTTCTTTTATCTGTCTGTTAATGTGTTATTTCCTACATTAGGACGGATATTCCTAGACACAGTGTCTGGAACATAGCAGACCCTCAATAAACCCTTGTTGGCCAGTGGCTTGACTGAGACAGAATGTCAAGATTGAGAAATACGCCAGTTGGTTGGAGCAGGGAATAGCTAAAAGGGTCTTACTGTGTGATAGACCTGGAAAGAAAGACTACAGCAAAATTGTGAAGAACTCTAAATGCAAACAGAGCAATCTCTCTCTTATGCTAGACCTAGAAGCAATAGAGAGCCACTGGAGCTTTTTGATTGACCAAAATTTTTGTATTATTTAAAAATCATATACTTGGGATAGCTCTGGTGAAATGGCTTTGTAATCAGAGGACCTGTGTTCAAATCTCAGCTTTGCTACTCACTGCCTGTGTAATGTTAGACAAACTGTTTAATCTCTCTGGGTCTCAGTTTCCTCATCTACTAAACAAAGGGGTTGGTCTAGATAGGTGTTGTCAAACTCAAATAGAAACTGAGCCACTAAACTGTACATAAAGATCCCTGCAAGGGGCACATTGACTTAGAATACCACATACTAACATTATTTGTGTTTTATTGTATTCTAATTTATTTTAAGTATTTCCCAACGACATTTTAATCTGGTACCAGCCCCACTTGGGAGCCCAACTGTAGGCTACATAGGCTAGTTTGACACTCAAAAGCTCCCCTCCTGCTCAAAATTTGACCCTAGTTTGATAAAGAATTCCAGTGCTTCTCAGTTCATAGAACTAAAAATTATAAACATGATAGATTAGAGATAGATACATAGATACATATAGATATAGGCTGAATGTGATTTCATTCCATTTGGAAACTGCAGGATGAAAAAACTCCCTCTAGCAGTTTAGATCAGCACTTTCCCTACAATTTATATTCTTAAGAGAGCTGCCTAGAACAAGAAGAGGTTAAGTGACTTGTCCAGAGTCACACAAAAAATATGTTAGGATGGGTCTTGAGATTTCACTGTATTTACACATATGTGTACATATATACACATGTATATACAAAGAAAGCATAAAAATAATTTTGAATATATACATAACATACATACACATATATGCACACACAAAAATTATTCAATTATTTTTAAAAGCAGACTTTAATTTTTTACTTTGTTTCCAGTTCTATATCCCAATTGGCCCACATTCTGACAATCAGAGCAGCACCTGAGCTGTCTTCATCCGGCTGCTTTGCACACACGTTTTCCAAGGCAGCATCCCTGCCCTCACATGGGACTGCAGCAGCAGCCTGGGCCCCACAGGGGGAAATGCTTAACAGAGAAAAGTAAAGTATGGTGGTGCCTGGAAGGGAGAGAGGGAGGGAGGAAGGGAGGGCGCAAAGGGAGACAGACAGTAAAGTACCTAAGCAGGAGAGGGAAGAAAAAATTGACGAACCACGAACCAGGGGGGTTGGGGGGAGAGAAAAAAAGCTTCGATTTCAACTAGAGAAGGAGAGCGCGAAATTGAGGGCGGGAAAGAGAGCTTGCAGGCACAGTCCCTTCCCTACTCCAAGTCTCAGGCTCCAGCCCCAGATGCTGGGCTGCAGGAACTGCACCGTCCCAGCCTTCCATGTTAACTCTACAGCTTCTGCAGCCAGCCCTGGGGGAACGTCTCCCTCTCCCCGAGGGCTTGGGCCCAGCCTGACACGCACCAGAGTGGGTACATACGGGTCTGTCACACAAGAGGCAAGGAGGAGGAGGAAGAGGAGGAGAAGGAGGAGGAAGAGAAAGAGGAGTAGGAAAAGCAGGAGGAGGAGGAGGAGGAGGGGGGGAGCAAAAGGAGGAGGAGGAAGAGAAAGAGGAGGAGGAGAAGAAAGAGAAGGAGGAGGAGAAGGAGGAGGGCGCAGCTGATTTTTAAATATGGCTTTCCCCCTGTTTGAACCTGGGAGCCAACCCCGCGCCCAAAGCCGGCGGCTGGGGGCGCAGGGAGGCCAGCAAGAGACCGAACATCTGGAGGGACTTAATCCTTTCCTCCTGCCCCCCCCACATCTGGGTCTCGCTTTTTTTTTTTGTTTGCATTTGTTTCTCCCCTCGCCTTCTCCCTCCCTCCCTCCACCCTATCCATACCAACCACAAGCTGGTAGTTTGCAAAGGAAGGGAGTTGGAAAGGGAGGAAAGATGGCAAAAGATCTTCCATAGGTTTAGGGTTGTCGGGGTGGCAAAAGAAGCCAGGAGCCTTCATCCCCACGGTCCCGAGAAAGTGTTGATCCAGCCGAGAAAAAAGCTGGGAGGGGAAGAGACAGCAGGGAAACAGGGAGGAGGGAGCAGAAGGATGGAGATCTGCAACAGGCAGAGGCACAAATGTGGACCCCACAATCCCGGGCTGTTGTAGTCACGCGCGCTGGCGACAGCGCAATGTGTAACCACACAGCCATTTATTTCAACGCTGGGATTCGGGAGCCCATTGCCAAGCACTAAAAAGAGCGTTTGGAAATCATCCCAGGGCTACAAGGCTTACCTTTCTCTTCGGCATGATGTCCCCTGTTTGGGCTGCAAAAAAAGTAAAGCAATGGAGGTGGAGGTGCTGCTGGTGCGGCGGTGGCAGCTGCTGTTGCTGCGGCTGCACAAGCGTAGGGCACTCACAGGCGGCGGCAACCAGCAACGGGGACTCTCGGGTGACCCACACCGACCGACCGACCGCAGCTCCCCCCCACCCCCCAGTCACCAGCACACCCTCACACTCGCAACACCTCCAATAAAGCTACAAGCCAGCCAGCCACTCGCTCCCATTGGCTACCGCCGCGTTCTAAATTCCAGGACTGGGAACGCCCACCTCCGCGGAGAGCTCCGAGCTGTTGTACTCTCCAGCCTAGGCGAAGGCTGGGGCGGTCTACTTGCTACCCAACGCCTGCCCTGGCTACAGAGCATGCCCGGTTCAACTTGTGGCCCCGTACGGAGCGAGGAGTTTCACTATGCGGATGCCAGCTTCCCTGGGTTTCAACAGCCTGGAGAGGCTGTGGCCATGATGGGGAGGAGTAGAGAGCAAGTATGGAGACGGAGATTTTAGAATGTAAACATCTATGGGGCAGGCAACAAGTCTCTACAGCCCCCATCCCCAGTAGGCAATTCGGCAACAATTATTAAGATCCAGCTACTTGCCACATGTTCGATAAGATCTATGATGGAAACCTTGGTTCTTGTCTTCACTCTGCTATTTACTAGGTCTGTGACCTTGAAGAAGTCTCCTAGGATCAAGACCTGGAAGGGGGCCTGAGAAATAATTTAGAAACCAATATCAATTTAGAAATAAACGAAACAAACAAAAATTAAGAGCTTTTTATGTCCCGAGCACTGTGATAAACGCTGAGAATACAAATATAAGCAAAGTCTCTGCCTCCTTAAACTTAATATTCTAACTGGTGAAGACTACACATTAAGGAGAGTGGTGACCAGGAAGTGTTAATTTGCTTACTGTTTTTAGAACCTGAGTTAGAAGGGGATAGGACCTGGGAGTGGAAGGAGGGCAGAGAGAAAGGCACAACCTTATTGTCTTGGCACGGCAATGCATGAGGATGTCTGGGGAGTAGTGCAGTGTGTCAGGGTTCCACTAGATATAGTGAAGAACTCACCAACCCCAAAGCTCAGGGTCCTAAATTGGGAGTTTGAAGTTGCTAAAAAGTGGTTAAGTGAGGTATCTAAGTGTAAAAAGAACTGAGATTTGTTCACTGGTCTTCTAACTCCAAATCCAGGTCTCTTTACATTCCACCATAGGACCATGCTGTAGATTTATGATTCTTGTCTATCCCCCTGAAGGGAATGATTAGATAAATCTCTTTGGTCCCTTCCAGCTTTAAGAGTCTATGTGAGAATAAAAATACTACAGTTACAGGCAGAATCAAGAAAACCAAGTGCGGGAGATGTGCTAAGAACCTTAACAATGTTAACTTTTTGAAAAAGTGGAAAATTCCTCAGTGCCCCCAACTCTTCAGCCTCCATAGTTAGGAACCTCCTTTTAAAAATCAAACTTAGGTATATATGAACTCTTACTGAATTATCAATGAACTCATGTAGTGTTGAAGAATCTGAGTTGGAAAAAAAAACCAAGACATATTTGAACAGGAATGCCTCTTTCAAAAGACTTAAGATGTCCAACTTTTGCCTGTAGAATTGGAGTGAAGAAGGAATCCCCTACTTCCCAAAGCAGCTCACTGTGCTTTGGAATAGATTTAATTGTTAGGATTTTCCCTATGTCAAACCTAAATTCACCTTTTTTGCAACTTCTAACCATTGTTTCTAGTTCTGCCCCTGGGGCCACACAGAGCAAGCCTAATTTCCACATGACAGCCTTTCAAATACTTGAAAATAGCCCTCTTAGCCTCCTCATTTCCAGGATAAACACCTCCAGTTCCTTCATCAGATCCTCATATGACATGAACCTAAGGCTCAGCCATTTTAATTGCCCTCCCCTTCACATTCTCCAGCTGATTAATGTCCTTCCTAAAATGCAGTACATCATGCCTGGCATATAAATGCCTGTTAACTGACTTATTACTACTGGTACCCATAACTAAACACAATACTCCAGATGCCATCTAACCAGAGGGAGCAATATGCACTAAGGCTAAGTCAAGTTTAAATCTCATTGAGGGGACATTATCAATGCCCGTACAAAATTTTTATCAGGACAACAAGGCTCTTAACAATGGTAATTTCAAGTAGTCAAATCAGTAAACATTAAATGCCTACTATGAATACTAGAAATACAAGGAAAGCAAAAAGTCCTGCTCTTAAGGGGCTTACAGTCTAATGGAGGCAACAACATATAAACAAAATATATGCAAGATATATTAGAGATAATCAACAAAGGGAAGACACTAAGATTTGGGACTGGGAAGGACTTCTTTTCAGAAAGTGGGGTTTCAATTTCTTTTCTTTTCAAAAAGTTAAATTTATCATAGGGATTTTATAATGTAAAGACATAATAGAAAGAGGACGAACTCTTGTTAGGGTAGGCCTGAGCACAAATACTAAACTCAGGCATATGAACAAGACACATTGGCTCACACTGCCTAAGGAAGGCAGTACCACTCCTCATTCCCATGTCAGCAGGGTTGGGCCTTGTGGGCTCTGCAGTGACTGGGATGGCAGCCTTGATTAAGGGGAAGGCCAACTTACAGATAAATATTGACCTCTCCCACATAGAGCAGTTCATCTCAGACATGGAAAGATAGGTGGACTCTGGCAGAGGTGGTTCTTCAGAACCGCAGAGGCCTTGACCTTCTTAAACAGAGTGGCGTGTGTGCAGTCCTTGGTGAGGCTTATTGCTTCTATGCAAACAACTCTGGAGTGGTGAGGGAGAGTCTGAAGTTGGTAAGCCAGAATATTGCTAATAGACAGAGGGAGCTGGAAAATTCTGAGAATGGGTATCAGTCCCTGTTCCCCTGGAACATTCCCCTAACTCACTAAATTGATATCAGCCTTGGTATTAGTATTGATATTAGCCTCTCCTCCTGATCATAGCCCTAATTGTAGGACCCAATCCCATTAATTGCTTTCTACAATTTGTCAAATCCCGTGTTAACTCCATTAATGTTAATTATCAGGGACTCCCCACGCCCGTCCATTAGGAACAGAATTGAGTAATCTAGATGTGACCCCTGCCATGTCATGGGGTGACATACCTACAAGGAAGAGTAGGGAATGTTGGACACTACTCCACTTTGCCCTTCCCTTCATTGATTTGTAAAGCAGGCAACTCAACCTTCCCTTTCCTTCATCGATTTGTAAAGGAGAGAACTCCACCTTTCTCTCCCTTAATTGATCTGTAAACAGGCAGGACCCCCACCCCTTGCTTTCCCCAGATTGATCTGTGGGCGGGAGTCCCAGCCTAGGGTTTCTTGCTGGCGGGAAATTCAAATGTATACTGACCAATCACTGATTGTAGTTTCAAATGTACACTGACCAATCACTGTAGTTTCAGCTTACATCACTGTAATTTCAGCTATGGAACCTCTATAAAACTGGCATAATGTCTGTGCCAAAGCACTGTCTGATTTGGGCATGTACCCCGACAGTCCCATGGTAATAAAATCCACTTTTAAATTAAAAAAAAAAAAGACACATTGGCTCAGAGGTGGTCCTGGGCTCCCTCTCCCACTAAGGGACTCAGGCTCTAAACTCTGTTCTAAAGAAGCCTGATTTCTTTTACTCATTGTATTTAGGTCTTTATAGCACCTCCCTGCCCATGCACTGTCCCCCTCCCCAAATCCAAATCCAAATGTATTTAAACAAGGTCTCTGTTAGAAAGGTATAGGACAGCTGTATAGTGCAACTACACAAAAGAAATGCTTAAAGCATTATATTGACAAAGATGATACATATATGTCATAGTCCTTGGAATACAGAAAAGTGTCTTTTCTGAAAATATGACATATGTATTTTATATTAGTTATACTAGAATGTGAGAACCTTAAGGGCAGGGATCATGCTTTTGTCATTCTTTGTATCCTCAATATTTAGCCCAGTCCCTGTCACATTTCAGTCATATTTGACTCTTCATGACTCCCATTTGGGGATACTGGAGTGATTTGCCATTTCCTTCTCCAACTCATTTTAGCCATGAAGAAACTGAGGCAGACAGGGTTAAATGACAGGATCACACAGCTGCTAAGTGTCTGAAGTCAAATTTGAACTCAGGAAGATGAGTCTTCCTGACTCCAGGCCTGGCACTATCCATTGAGCCACTCAGCTGCTCTGTCACATGGTAAATGATTAATAAATGCAAGTTGACTAACTGACCCTAACCCCAAACTTCTATACTTTCCTGAGAAGTTGATATTTAAAAACATCAAAATATGTGCTGAGTGAGGAGAGTAGAACCAAGAGAACTTCATAGCCAACTACAGACACAATGTATCGGTGACAACTGACTTTGATAGATTGGGCTCCTCTCAGCAATACAAGGTTCTAAGACAACTCCAAAAGACTCATGATGGAAAGGGCTATCCACACCCAGAGAAAGAAAGAACTATAGAGTCAATGCAGATTGAAACAAACTACTTGCTCTCTCTCTCTCTCTCTCTCTCTCTCTCTCTCTCTCTCTCTCGTTTTGTTTTGTTCCTTCTTTCTCATTGTTCACTCCATTGGTTATAATTGTTCTTTACAACTTGACTAATGTTTAATGTGAAGGTATTTGTAGAACCTATATCCGATTGCATGCAACTATGGGGGAGAGGGAGGAGGAGCAGCAGGGGGAGAAAATTTGGAACTTGAGCGATTGTGGAACTGAATGTTGTAAACTAAAAGTAAATAAATGAATTTAAAAAAATTTAAAAACATCAAAATATGAAACATTTTGTGGGATTGCTGAACAACCATCTAACCTTCACCTTAGTTTTGTACCATTTGAACAACTCCTTCAAAGTCCTTATCTTCTAGCAATCCACTGCATGCTTGGACTCACTGCCGTGGTAGTGACCATCTTCTGAGAAGCCTTGTAATGGAGAGCCTCATGTTCCAGTCACACAGACTTTTCAATGACTCCAGACTTCTGTGAAGGAGCTGCCAAGGCTAGAACAATACATCTCAGGATTTCTGTTTAGATTTCTCCAGGAAAGAAACACGAAGCAGGCGGGGTCGCCTTTGATAGCCAGTTTCAGGCTCACCTAGCCAACCCATATGCTCAATGCCATGGGTAAGCAATCAACATAGGTATGTTGCTGGCATGGGAGGTGGGGGACATGAGTGGGAAGAGGAAGAAGAAAGCCCACCCACACTCTCCCACATGAAATCGGGGGGAGGGGGGGCTCATAGAGTCCTAGCACAACTAGAAGATGGGGAGAGAAAAATTTAAGGAGAGTTGCATCTTTTTTAAGTCTACTGATTGAACTGTTCCTCCTACCTCAGCAAGATATCTTCTTTGATATAGTACTCCTCCCATCACATGGAGGAAGGGAAGAGATACATTAGGACCAATTAAAAGCATCTTTGCATGTCCTTTAATCAAGGTAGAAAAGAAAGTTGAAAATGAATCAGTAAGACCTGAGTTCAAATGTGACCTCAGATATTTTCTAGCTGTGTGACCCTGGGCAAATCATTTAAATTCTGTCCACCTCAGTTTCCTCAGCTGTAAGATGGGAATAATAATAACACCTACCTCCAAGGTTTGAAGTGAAGATAAAATGAGATATTTGTAAAGTACTTTGCAAACCTTAAAGGGCTATATAAATGCTACCTATTATCGTGATCAGGGGTCCACTAGAAAGGGTCAATCATCAGAAATGCTCCATGGGGAGTTCTGTAGCCAGAGCAGATGGGAAGGAAGGGGGTTCCTCTGATTACCCCAATTATATATAGTTATCTCCAGTACTTCAACTTAGGTGGAGCTGATCTTATTTATTCATTTGTTTATTCATCTTGAAAGAGCTATATGAATGCAGTGCAGGTGGGTTTTACCAAGATGGAAAGACTGAGAGTATGCGCCCCTTTATAAACTGCCTTGCCTACTTTCCAAGGATAGCCAAGCTAAGCTCAGGGAGGCTTAACAGGGTGCTGAATTATTTTTAGTTAGAGAAATGATCAAAGACTATCTACTTAATTATAAGGGATGGAGGAAAGTGTGCGGATGTAATGTGTGTTGATGGAGAGAAGTACCTACATCAACAAAATTACAGATCCTTAAATTATGGAAGTATATAATTATATGTAATCATATAATTAATAATTACATGCCATTATTTCATATTATATTATTAACAATATAATACTACCTCATGTTTATATAGTGCTTTAAGGTTAAACAAAGTTCCTTGTTCCCAACAATTCTATTAGGCAGGTAATACAAGTATTATAAGATAGGTTAGTTTCTGTGCCACACTCAATCATTAAGACCCAAACTAAAAGCCTTTCTCTGTCGTTAGGATGTACCAGAATTTGTAGTCCACTTGGATAGCTTTAGAGAACACAGGGTTTTCCCCATACCATGATAATAAAATAGTATCATCAATGGATATCAACATTCTATTACTTGCTAGGTAATCTAGAGGGCATCATTCATTGTTCCTTAGTAAATAGGCATGAAAGCTACCAAGATCAATTCTTTTTATAGAGGACTATGTCCTGTGCCTAGCTTGAAATAGAAAGATAGTCATCTAATTCTAGAAGCTTCCATTATGCATAAAAAATAGATATATAAATAAGCATGAGAGGCATTTCCAAAGTACCAAAAGTGGAGTCAAGGGAGAAATTTTGTTACAGGGTTACATATTATCCCTAAACCCAGAATGACTAACTTCTATATATTTATTTGTTCAGAAAGGTGAAAACAATTCTAAGGACATAAGCACAGTGGGGGTATACCAGGATGAGGACAAGGCACCCTTAGAATCATCCATTTTACAAAAATACTTTATCTCCTAGAACACTTTTCAAGCCAAATAGTTTTACAAGCAAAAAATCACTTTACTTTGTGTCAGGGGTGTTATTATGCAAATTTTCCAGAGGGAGAAAAATAAAATGCATTATGTTGACCATTTTATAGATGGAGAAGACCCAAAGTAGGCAAGTGATTTGCTCAATGTTATACAGTAAATCAGCAGAACTGGGAATTGAAGGATTCTGGTTGGTCTGCCTATTCTTCTCATTCTAGTGGGCCATCCTTCTCCTTAGAAAAGTAGGAAAAGCCCTAAGATGTTATGCTTATTTAAATGCTGGTGTTGGATGAGAGAAGAATAATGTTCATGAAAGCTGCTATATAGGATATTTGCTGGATGGTTGGACATCCTTACCTCCATTTTCAAAGAACCTCAAATCTAGGGGAATTTGCATGGTATGCCAAAACCTATGTCATTTAGCCTGACCAAGGTGGAAAGAGAAGGGGAGGATTGTTAACAGAGCAGGAGGGAGAACTGGCAAGTCCAAGAGAGGAGCCCAGAGCCAGGGTGGGTCAGAGGGCATTGTTAATACATCCTACAATGTCCCCAGAGTACATTTCTCTAAATGCAGAAATATTCACTGTGTATTCAAGTATGTGTGCATCTGCTTGTAAGTAAATGTTTCCTGCTGCTTCTCATGATTATATATAGCCTTAAACAGAGGCCTACTCCTCTAGAGGCCTCCTCTACTTTTATTAACAGTAACTGCTCTCTAACTTGTCAACTTAATCCCTGTCCTATGCCTTCTCTTCACTCTACTGATTACTGTGTGGAGTTTTGCTTCACATGTGCACAGATCACCGAACATGGAGGCTGCTCCCAGCCACACAGTATGTATCATGTTCTAGAAGCAGGTCCCTGGTATCTCCCACATAGGTACCCCATTTGGGGTGATCTGGGCATGTGCAAAACAAATCCATGTTTATTTGTATTTATGTTTATTTATGTGTGTGTGTGTATCAGTTAGTCAATAAACATTTGCTAAACAACTTCTCCTATGTGTCAGGTACTATTCTAGAAAGTTACATAGGCAAAAGTAAAACTGTCCCTCAAGAAGCTTATATTCTAATGGAGGGGACAGAATGAATATATAGAGGTATACACAAAATACATACAGAACAGAGATGTATTTGACCTTTTAATCAAGAAGTCTTTAGTGACACTGTACCAGAGGCTTCTAGCGGTAGAAAAGAAATATGACACCATTTTTGCCTTCAAGGAATATATAATCCAGCTGGGAAGAAAAAATATTCATGAAACAACTAGTTAACAATGCAAAAGAGTATGTGTTTAACTATTTCTGGTGTCAAGAGAAGAGGGAGACCATTGAGTTCACAGAGAAGATAGGCCTTAAGCTGGGCCTTGAAGAATAGAAAAGTTGGGGAGAGGTAGAAAGGAGAGAACTTTGCAGACAAGGCAATAACAAGCAAAGACATTCAGATAGGTATGAACATACATAGCCTTAGGACAGTGAGGAAACTGGTTTGACTGAAGGAAAAGATATAAATGTTTATCTTTGTTGGACTCTGATGCATCACTAATCCTGGACAAAGATGTGAGCTATGAGCTAGGGCTGTAGCAACTGTCTGATACTTCTTCCTCTAGGTTAAATATACTTGTCTAAAACATGGAAGAACAAGAAATACTAAATGTGAACCTCCTTAACACTAACGAATTATCTTTCTCTCAAGTCTTTCTTTTAAGCATCTATGCAGTTAGAAGGAATCTTTCGGTCCAAATAATGATAAATTGCTAATGAAAGGGAGAAAAGAGATAACATTCTACCAATTGTTAGTAATTAGTTTTTCTGGGATGCATCATTCATTGTTCTTTAGTAAATAGGCATGAAAGCTACAATGAATCAATAAATATTTTGAGGTTGGTAGCAGACCAGAATTCATATATTTTCCCCTTTCATCCTGTTTGGAGTAAAATTTTTTTTTACTAAAAAAGAGGGAATGCTTGTGGAGGGTGTGGGAGCTCTAGCCTCTCATCTATGTAGGGAACTACCACTGTGTAAACTCCATTCATCATTGCTAATCAGTTACTTATTTATAACTTATAATTTTAGGGATTTCTTTGGGAGCATTGAGAGATTATTAGGTTATCTTTTTGTTAGTCTTGTCTCTAAGTAAAGTATAAAGACCTTTGAAGGAAATGGGCCACATTTAATTTTTGCTATGTGCAGAATCACACAATTTTAGAATTGTAGGGGTCCTCAGTGGCAGCCTTGTTGAGCCCAAACACAAAAAGAATCCCATGAAAGGATAATCTCCATGATACTAGTGAACACCTTCAGGAGATAACATATTTCTGGCTTGATAGTAAAAGTTAGCTGATTGAAGATCGCTCCATGACTACATCTGTTACTGAATGTTGTATTGATCTTAGGAAGATGGGAGTCAGCTTAAAGAGGTCCTTTAAGGCTGAATTTTGCTCGACTGAGTTAAATATGGTTTTTTGAAGTCAAAACAATGCACACTGCAATTTCTCTGTGCCTCTCAGCCAACTATGATTGTGAAGATGTGGCCCAGTTTAGCAGTTTGTAAGAGTTTGTGAATTTCTTTCTCATAAAGAATATACTTAATATATTTATAGACTATTTTCCTAAAGGTCTTACATATATATATATATATATATATATATATATATTTTTTTTTTTAAAGGCACCTGGGCCATCAGCAACAGTCTTCTTTGTTATCTTATTTTGGCAATATTATCTAGACTCCTGTGCTCTTTTGAATCTTCCCCTCTTAAATAGAACTTCAAGATCAATCTATGTAATTTGAAATGATGTGACCAACATTATAGATTTCTATATTTATTTGGTTAGGTCCAGACACTCCTTTCAAATTCATCTTCTCAAGTATCATTTCTGCTTCTCACTCAATTCAATAGATACTGTGATAGCAGAGTCAAGCACAGTGAACTGGTTGCTGATGAAGACAGATCACCAAAGAACTAAAGGGAATTACTGGAAAGTTATTTTACTTTATGCTTTGAAATTAATTAAAATATAAATCGTTACTACATTGAATCATAGATTTAGAGTCCAGAGGGACCTTAGAGATCATCTAGAGTACAATTCCTTCATTTTATAGATGAGGAAATATGCCCAGAAAGCTCATGTGTCATCCCCAAGGTTACATTAGTCCTCTGACTCTAAAATCCTGTGATCTTTCCATTGTACTACACTGATGCACAATATGAAGTTTTTAACAAAACATTTGTTTTTTTAAAAGATGGTCACAGAAACACCAACACATCTGTTCCATTGCAGGTTTATTTGTTCTCTCTCCACAGATTTCATCAACTAATGTTCTTGGGATAATCTGAGTTAGTTTCATGATAAGCTCTTTTTAAACTCAATTGCCCTTCAAGGTCATATTTGTCCTTGGTCCAGTTTCGTAGACCTTATGAGGGTTTGTTTGCACAGGGTAAGCAATTAATAGAAAGAAGGGAGAAAAGGAAGAAGGAAGGAAGGAAGGAAGGAAGGAAGGAAGGAAGGAAGGAAGGAAGGAAGGAAGGAAGGAAGGAAAGAAGGAAAGAAAGAAGGAAGGAGGATGCCAAATTTTGTATTGAAGCCTGCATATGCTTCTTTAGGAGTTTTCCTTCTTTGGTTGTTTTGTTTGTTTGTTTGTTTAGCCAGTCTATTAATCGGTCATTGTTACTACATTACTATCTAGGGACCTGGGAGCCTAACTGAGGTCTTGGCCAGGAGTATTGCCTTTATCTCACTTTGTTTCCTGTTTCCTTCTCAAACTTACATAAATGATATCCTTTATGCAAAGGGCTTTAATCAGACCAAAACTCTCTTGCAGATACTCCTTCCAACCTTTCTCTCCTGCATTTCCTTTTTCATACTCCACTCCTGCTTCTTGCTTTTTTCTGTCGGAACTCCTGGGCTGTGCAATGGTTGCCACTGCTATTGCCACTGTCTAACCTCCAAGGAGGTGATTAATCTGCTCTTTGAAACTCTTCTTTGGCCGTTTTTATATGACTCAGTCATTCCAGATAAGCTAGTACCAGACTCTCTGAACCACCCTAGCCAAGCCACCCATAGCCACGAGGTCAAGTGGTTCCTTAATGCATAGTATGGGGTAGAAAAGTGCTCTAAAGGAGGGGGAAAATCCTCAGTGTTCACTTAGAGGACACCCAGGGTAGGTGAGTGTAGCAGCAAGCACCCCAGCATCCCCAGGGTAGCTGCCAACACAGGTTCCCAGATCTGCTTTTGTAAAGGAAAGCAACTCAAAATGGGTCAACAAGCTTACTTTAATCAAACAAACGTGTATTACCTAGTTCAGGGGAAAAAGGTCAGCACCCCGAACTTCAGAATATACAGACAGATCAAATAGACAGGCTTCCAAACTGTCCAACCATTATATCAATACCAAATCACAGTTACCAGAGAGGGAAGCATCAACATCTGGGTTTTCAAAGCCGGGGGGCTCTCAACAATGGCTTCCCAGAGTCTCATCTGGTCAAATCACACAACACTTCTCAAAGTGAGCCCCAAAGCAAAGCCTTTCATCAGAGTTTATATAGCCTTCTCCTGGCTCAAAGATTGTAACAACCTCCTTGACCCACTGCCCAATTACAAAGTATCAAGGTGTGGGCTTTCCTGAAAAACAAGCCTCCCACCACAGGCTCCAGGTGCACTTAAGCTAGGGGCAGGGAAGATCTTTAAATCTGCATTTCCATTACAGTGAGGTGGTTGAGGAACACAGAGACAGGATCCAAGGTGCTAAAAGTTGAGCCCAGAGGGAATTTCAGGGCCCCAGAGCTCCGAGCACCTGTTATTTCTAGCCCCCTTTCTAGTCCCCTCTCAAGCAGGACTACACCCCTGTCCACAGGGTTTGGCAGCCCTGGGCACTCAGGTCTCATTTCTAACTCTCTGTGACTGTCCCCAATCCTCCTTTCACATCAGCTGCCTTCCAGCTACCACTTCTGTTTTAACAGTAGGCTCTCCAAGACTGCTAGCAAGCAAAACTCCACCCAGACCATGAAAACCAGTGCAATCTCCTTCCTTTCCTCCCTCTGCCTGTTAGAGCTTACACAGCTGGCCTGGGCAGGAGACTCCATTTTCCTTTTCCTCATGGAGGTTTTCAAATCTAAGTTTGGGGTAGAGGGAATATGAGTCATACAGGAAAGCCTCCTTCTGCCCCTGTGGGTTATTAAAAATTTAGTTCTGTTAATAGCAGTCTTAGTTCTCAGGAAGGCAGGTGAGAGGTAATAGAGGCAATAAAAATAAGTTTCCCTGGGTCAGGCTTGAGTTTTAGCCCAAGGCTCTCGCTCTTTATTTTGCAATGGAAAACTCTCAGTCAACTGGCTGTGATCCCAAAAGCCACATGTAATTTATACACACATCCATCATCCATCATGGGCTTGTGACATCCTTGCAAGTTATAAGTCATAGCTGCCAAAAGTCCAAATGACATGAGAAAAAGGATGTTGGCCAAAAATATACACATGTTTATACAAGTGTATATATGAACATATGTATAAACACACATACATATATAAACATATGTATATATACACACATATATAAACATATGTATATATACACACATATAATTTTTATTGTTGTTTGTTCAGTTGTGTCTGACTTTTCATGACCCTATTTGGGGTTTTCTTGGCAGAGATACTGGAATGGTTTGCCATTTCCTTCTCCAGCTCATTTTACAGATGAAGAAACTGAGGCAAACAGGGTTAAGTGACTTGCCCAGGGTCACAAAGCTAGTAAATGTCTGAGGCTGGATTTGAACTGGTCTTCCTAACTCTGAGTCCAGAACTCTATCCACTGCACCACTTAACCATGAGCAAATCATTTTTACTTCTCTAAACTTCAATATCTTCTTCTGAAAAGGAAGGTAATAAAACATGCTATACTGACTTACAGGGTTGTTGTAAGAATCAAATTAAATAGCCCATATGCAAAGTGCTCTGCCAAACAAAGTGCAATATAAATGTGAGCTATTATTATTTTCTCAAAGGTATTCCCATGCCTTTTTAAAGTATCTAGAACATAATTTAACTTTTTTTTTTTTTTGGTGGCTCAGGATCATCATTAAGAATATGAAATGTTTTGTGCTGGAATATAGTAGTGCCCTCAGGAGTTCAGAGGTCTATAGGGCTATTTGCCCCTGTATTAAGTGGTCCCAGATAGCTGTATTTTTTGAATTCTTACAGCTGTTTGTTGTTGTTTTTTAAAATAGGTTTTCTTTCTCCCCCTTTGCTTTCAGCAAGGTCTGTTGTAGCAGCCTTTCTAGCCTCCCAAAATCTGCTGCTTTTAGTCTAGTGTGGTCTTTGAGACAACTTAGTAGCTCAGTGGATAGAGCAATGGGCCTGCAATCTGCAAGACCTGAGTTAAAATCCAATCCCAGATATAACTGTGACCGTGGGTCAGTTACTTAACTGCTGGTTCCTGAAATTTCCTCGACTGTAAAATGAGGGTCATAGCATTATCCTCCTAGAGTCATTATGAGGATCAAATGAGACAATATTTGCAATGTGTTCTGGCACATAGTAATAAATAATATTAACAAATAATACTTATTTCTTTTTTCTTTTCCTCCCTTCCTTTAGAAAACAGAAAACCTGGATGTGGTGGAAAAAAACACTCTCTTGGGAGTCAGAAAACAAGAGTTCAAACCATTGGGCAAATCATATAACTTCCTTGGGCCTCAGTTTCCTCAAATATAAAATGAAAAGGTAGTATTAGATGCCCTCTAAAATCTTTTGTAACTTAGATCTATATTGTTCAGTGATCCTAATTTGTATGAAATAAAAGTAAATAGATTTCAGTGAAAGTCCAAGGGCTTCTGTTAAAAGTGCATGGATTTTGTGACAACTATTTTGGCTATTCTAACAGGTCCTACTAAATTGGAAAGTCTTCAAATATGGTATATGTCTTTTGTCTGAAGATCTCCTTCCCTCCTATAGTTGTTATGGGGATAAAATGACATGATATTTGTGAAGGGTTTTGCATATTAAAGATCTACATTATTATTATTATTATTATTATTATTATTACTATTAATTACCTAAATACAGAGAAAATTATCACCAGAAGGATGACTACCATATCATTTTTTACTTCATCACAACTCAAGAAAGCTCTCTACTAAGGTGCTAGAGGGATTGTGATCCATATCAATAAATCCAACCCAGCGACTCAACTGATTTCACCTGTCTGTTCTCCTCTGCCATTACATACTAAAACTTAACTCACTTTCCCCCATTCTAAACCATCAAGTCAACAAACATTTATTAAGAACCTGCTAAGTGTCAGGCATTGAGCTAAGCCCTGGGGATACACTGAAAGATTAAAAAAAAAACAAAACAACAAACCAAAATCAATCCCTACCCTCAAGGAGCTCACGATCAAATGGGAGAGACAACATACAAACAAGTATATACAAACAAGATACAAACAGGATGAATTGGAGATAATCTTAAACAGAAAGCAGTAAGACACTAGTATTAAGGGGGATTAGGAAAGATTTCTGATAATTCCAGTTAATTGCCAAGTCCTGTTAATTCTACCTCTTTTCCACTTACATTGCTACCAGCTTAGTTCAGATCCTAATTATTCTTTCTTTGGAAGACCATCTCCTTTAAACTGGTTTCTGCGACTCCAGCTTTTCCCATTTCTCATCTACCCTTATGTTCCATCCAACTGAACTACTTGCTATCACCTCTTAATCTTATTCTGCCCTCATCCAGCCGCATGTATTTGCACATGTCTTTACCAATGCCTAGAACAGACTTTCCTACCATCTGTCTATTGAAATAATTTTTTTTTCCTTTCAAGATCAAGCTCAAGTGAGATTTCATCCATGAAGCCTTTCCTGTTCCATTCAGCTATACATGATCCCTCACATGTAGGAACAGAAAGACCACTTTATTTGGAGTCAAGAGGGATCTGGGTTCACTTTTTGACTCTGACACAATCTGGACACATAATCAGTGGGACAGAGAACATATTTAGCTCAAATAACTTACTTTCTTAAAAAATTTTCAATTAATAGGCATTTATTTTTTCTCCCTTCTATTAACCCCACTGAAGGTAAGGGGTGGGACCAAAGAAGGTGAGTGGGAAAAGAAAAAGAAAATCCTCACAACAAATATACATAATTAAAACAAATGCCTCCATTGGTCATATCTAAAAATGTATGTTTCCTTTTGTGTCTTGTATCCATCATCTCTCTATCAGAATATGAGTAACATACTTTATTGTTGGTATTTTGGAATCATGATTGGTTATTGCATTGATCAGTTACAACTCATCGTCCTAGGATTGCATCCCAGTTAAAACGCTTCCCTTATTTGCCCCTTGATAAGGGGGACCTTTAGACTGAAGTTAAATGTGTGCTTGTTCTGTAGGAATCTGAGGTGGGTTTGGAAATGAAGCACTGAGGAGCTTAAGAAAACAGGCAACCCCAGATCAATGAAGCTAAGGAAAACTTTGAGAGCAGGAAAAGGACAGAGATTGGTACAGATTGTCAGGCTTTGTATTCCTAACCAAGCAACCACTGTGCTAGACTTCCAAGTCTCATCATACTGCCCCTAGCCACTAGTGTTAGGAACTTGGTAATTGCTCTGAAGCTTCATTGAACAAAATAAAGAAACAGGAATGCTACTCTTTTATGATACTCTAAATCAGGGGTAGGGAACCTACATCTTTGAGGCCACATGTGGCCCTCTAGGTCCTTAAGTGCGGTCCTTTGACTGAATCCAAACTTCACAGAACAACTCCCCTTTTGTGAAGTTTGGATTCAGTCAAAGGGCCACACTTAAGGACCTAGAGGGGGGCCACATGTGGCCTCAAAGATGTAGGTTCCCATCCCCTGCTCTAAGCTAAGAGTCTGGTTACTTGCGTGCTTATCTTTTCCCCTACTAGTTTGTAAACAATTTGAGGACAAGGATTATGTTGCTTTTCATCCAATGGATCTAAAATAGTATCCTTTGTCCATTAGATATTTAATGAATGTTTTTTGAATTAAGTCAAGTTTTCCAACTTGCTGCCTCATGTACTCAATCCTCTCTATGATTTGTGAGTTTTTGAGTCATCCTAATTCTCTAAAAATGAAAAATCCTCTGTTTTTGCCAAACCACACCTCTCCCTTTTAATGGAAGTTTATAGGCTCACTCAATCCAGAAATATTTCTCTGATGAGCACCAACCATTCTCTAATTCCCCAGTTCAATTCCTGGCAAATGTTTCTTTCTCAATTCTTTTGTCATTATTGGAAAAGTCATTTCACTTCTCTGGGCTTCAGTTTCCTCATTTGTAAAATGATTAAGTTAGACTAGCAGAATTTATTTCAACTCTAAAATGTCACTGTAGCCCTATTATACTTATTTATGTAGACTGATATTGAATGTACACTTGCATGTCTTGTTCCTCTTTCTATTTTAAAGTTCTTGAGGGCAGAACCTGTGTTTCATTTTTACTATATGTTGCAATATGTTTTAATTTCAGTGCTATACACACTTTGAACAATCCATTGAAAATTACCGATTAGTTAAAATAAAATCAAAAAGGAAAGAGCATTAAAATATCTTCCTATTATCAATTTGAAGAAAAAATAGCGTAAGAGATTCCAGAAATGCTATCCCTAGCTTTGGACAGATTCTTCTGTATCTGGTTTGGGGCTTTGTGTCTAAAATTTTAGAGAAATTATAGTTACTAAGAGAGAGAAAAAGAATGATTAGTGGACTGGAAAATGATCTTTTAAGCGAACACTAAGGGAGTAGAGGTTGTTTGATTTTGTAAAGAGAAGTTAAGGCAATAAGAATTTATTAAGTCCCAATGCCAGAGGTGTCTTAATGTAGTTTAAATGAGGTTGGCGATCCCAAGATGTAGTACAAGGAAGTGCAGAGAACCACAAGACAGAACACAGTGGGAGTTAACAGAGAGAAAGTAAAGCAAGTTGTTTTTTTTTTGAGGGGAAATACAAAAAGAAGTTAAGAATGATGGAAACCCGTCAGTTCTGCTGGGATCCCAGGTGAAATTGTTTGTTGTCACTGTCATTTGTCCTTTATTCTCAAAGAGGACCAATGACATCAGGAAGGTGATGTCATGACTTGTAGTGTGAATTGGATGTAGGTGAGGCAGGACTGTGCAGAATCACTAGCCTCACTCTCCCAGGTGAAATAGGGTAACAAAAACAAGTAAAGTCTGGTAGGTGGTTTTTGTTAGTGTTGTTTTTAAACAGGGTTCTTATCTGGTTCAAGTAAGACCAGTATCAGTGGGGAGTTAGCAAGGAACTAGGACCTGTTGTTCAGGTCAAGTTTTGGAGACTGGTGCTGGTTCATGATTAAGGGGAACCACTGAGAAGCTGTAGGCTAGTTGATATTTTAATTCTGCCTCAATGAGAAAAATGGCTTTTAGTTATTGCTGTAAACCTTATTTCAGAGGATCTTGGGGCGTCTTCATTTAGCAAAATGGGGTGGGGTGATGGATGGAAGTTCTTAAAAGAGATTCTTAACCTTTTTTTGTGTCGTGGAGTCATTTGAAGGTCTGGTGAAGATTACGGACCCTTTCTCAGAATGTTATTAAACATATAAAATATGTAAGAAAACGAATGAAACAATTATATTGAAAAAAAATATATTTTCTTTTCCATCCAAGTTCATGGATCTCCTGAAATTGATTGACAGACTACTAAGGGTCCTACAGTGAGCTCCATGATAAAGACAGAAGTCCAGCAATTGACTTAAGTGTGCCTTCTGAGGCTTCCTTCATATTTGGAGCTGATGTTACAAGTGGTGATCACTATCTATGAGTATAGGTGTACAAAAGTCCTTTGTACTATTTGTGGACAAGTTACTGTAAACATAACCCTAACAGCTCAGATCTTGCCACCAAATTCAGCAGACTATGGCCATATCATTTCACAAATCCTAGTTTAAAAAACAAATTAATCACCATTCCCACAGCACTTTAAAGTTTAAACAGCATTTTGTTCACAACAACTCTATGAAGTGAATAATATTTATATTATTTTCTGAAGTAGCAAATGAGAAAAATGAAGCTGGGAAGAGTTAATGGATTTACCCCAAGTCACATGGCCAGTTAATGGTATGGGCAGGACTCAAATTAAGTGTAAGTCCAATGTTCTTTCTATTCTATAAGGCTCTCTCTTATTCTCCTGATCTGGTCACCTCACCCCAATGCTCCCCTCCCTCCTACAGGGAAGCTGGACCTCCTGAGACTCTCTTTTCTCTTTAATAAATGTGAGCCATCGAGAGGTTTTCAGTAGTAGTATTTTTTTACGGGAAGATAAAAGTAAATCCACAAATTATTCAGAAGGTGTAAGAGAACCATTGTGCTATCTGCCCAGTAATTAATTAGAGAACTCTCAAGAATCCTAAATCTATCTGATTTCCCTGGGCTCTTACATGGCCTCATCATTATTATCAACAACACTATCAACAAGCTTTTATTAATCATTTACTATATGCCAAACACTGTGTTCAGGGCTGGGAATAAAGAAGGTGGCACAAACAGGATCATCATATTGTAATGGGGTAAGACGATATGCAAATAACTATGTACATAAAAATCTTTACAGTGTAAATCAGAGGTAATCTCAGAGGGAAGGTACTAGTTATGTGGACATGTGGGGCATGGGAGGAGGAAGCAGAAAAATCTTCCTGAAGAAAGTAGGATTTGACCTCAATCTTAAAGGAAGTCAGGAAAGACAGAAGGCAAAGATGAGAAGGGAGAGTATTTCAGGTATGGGAGACAACCAGTGAAAAGAAAAGGAGTTGGGAGATGGAATATTATATGTGAAAAACAGCAAGAATGGCCTGTAGAAATACCTTATGGCCATTGGTTATATTCTAATCAGGCCATCTACAGGTTATTAGTTTGGGGTTGCTTCCTTGTGGGTCCCTCATTCTGGATCTGTGTTCTAAGATGCTGTGACTAGCCTTGGCTCACTCAGGTCTGGTTCTCCAGACTGAGTCCATTGTTAGATTTGTAATAAAAATCTGACCCCCAACTACCGGAGAAGTCAACTCAGTATCCTTCTGCCCTTGGCACTCCTCTCACACACCTGTAGGATTCCTCAATAATTACATTATCAGCCTCTCCCTCACTCACAGAGCCTCAAGAAGACACATACCTGTCATACCACTTATACACAATAGTCCATTCCAATGGTGCAATAAAAGGCCACAAAGATACACCATTTCTTCATAGGAATTACTAGAAGAAATCAATTTGCTTCAGCCAACTGGAGGTGCATAGACAATATCTCCTATTTCTTTTACGATGGCTGACTTTTAAACAGTATTTTATAACACATTCTTTCAATAATACTAATAATATTACATATTACTCCCCCTCATCACTGTAAACTCTTACCAAATTGGCTATTTGCTGTTCCTCTTGCATTACACTCCTTTCCCTACCTCCATTTCTTTGCACAGGCCATGCACCATCCCTGGAACACATATTTACTTTGTTTTTGTATTTTATTTTGTTGTTTGGCTTCTCTGTATACACATTTTCCTCCTAGAAGAATGTAAGCATCTTGAGGTCAGGGACCATTTCATTTTTGCCTTTATATTCCTAACACCAAGTACGAGTGTGTGGCACACAGAAGATTCTTGAATACGTGCTTGTTGAGATGAATTGAATTGAATAATTATGTGAGGGAGGTAATGAAAGTATTATTAAATCTGTTTTATTAATGGGGAAACAAGAAGTGAGAAGGGCGCAAACACAATAATTTTAGAGGGAACACTTACAATTGGGGGAATCAGGAAAGGCTTCTTAAGTGGGAAGTAGCATGTGAGCTAGGACTTGAAGGATCTAGAGTCCCAGAAAGAAGAGGTAAGAAAAGAGGTCATTCCAGGGATGGTGAATGTTGCAGAGATAGAATTGACAAAGTTCAGCAACTGACTGGATATGTGGAATGAGTGAAAGTGAGGAACTGAACATGAGAATGTGAATCTGGGGGACTAGAAGACTGGTGGTACCTCAACAACAATAGAAAAGTTTGGAAGAGGTCATTCAACACTTAATAGTCAGTTAGGAAGTATTTATTAAGTGTTAATTAGTTATAGGCACTTTAGGATTTTTGCCAAGAAAACCCCAAATGGGGTTATGAAGACTGAAAAATGACTATACAGCAACAAATGAGATGATATAGGTAAAACACTTTAAAAACTTTAAAGTGCTATATAAATGCCAGCTATTATCATTCTTATATCTAGCACTTATAGAGCTTTTGGTTTCACAAAACTCTCAACCTATGTTCTATCATCATAATTCTCAAAACCGTCCTGTGAGGTAAGTCCTATTATTATCTCCTTTTTATAGATGAGGAAACTGAGGCAGAGAGAAGTTAAGGGACATATACAGGGTCACATAGCCAGTAAATAGATGAAGCAGGATTGGAACCTCAAGTTTATCTCACTCTTTTTTTTTTTTTTTTTTGCTTTTTGGAGAGGGGAAGGCAGGGCAATTTGGGGTTAAGTGACTTGCCCAAGGTCACACGGCTAGGATGTGTTAGATGTCTGAGGCAGGATTTGAATTTAGGTCCTCCTGAATCCAGGGCCAGTGCTCTACTCCCTGTGGCATCTAACCACCCTAAGTTTACCTCACTGTTAAGCCCAATAACTCTATCTAGAGAGCTACCTGATTTCCTCCAATGGAGATAGCAAGGTATAGCAACACCTACAAAGATTCACCCAAGTATCAGAGATAGGATCAAAAACCTTTAGAATCAAAAGTGACTTTAGGGATCATCTAGTCAGACTTCCTTGTTTTATATATTTGGAAGTTAAGGCCAAGAACATTAAGTGAATAAGTACTCAAAGTCACCCAAGGAAGTAACAAAGTCAGGGTTGAATCAAAGCTGTCTGATTCTAGACCCAGTTTTCCTTCTACGATGCAACTTTGCCTCTCAGAACCCACGTGGGCAACATTCTACCTTTCTTCCCTCCTATCTTTCCTTCTGACTCCAATCTTTCCAACAATGGCACTATACAATCCTGTTCAAATCTATTATTTCTGACTCTTCCTTCTGCCTCATTTCTCACATGTAATCAGTTACCAAGACCTATCGGTTCTATCTCCACAGTATCTCTTACATTCGTACATTCTTGCCTAGCATAACAGCCATCAGCCATATAGCTAGGCTATTGCAGAGTCCTCCAAACAAGAATTAATGCCTCCACTCCTCTTCTTACTTTAATCCATTCTTTTTTTTTTAAACAAATGCTTTATTAACTTCTGTTTTACATCATTCATTTCCGCCAGATTTTGAGTTACAATCATTTTCCCCCCGTTATTCCCCTACCCAACCTCCCAGAATAGCAGTCCCACAAGATATCGCTTCCTCCAATCTGCTCTCTCCCATACCTCCTCCCATACCCCCTTCGACTTTTCCATTAGAGGAAGGTGAATCTTTGTGTCCCAATGCCTGCACATCTTATCTCCCAATTATAACTTTAATCCATTCTTAATTCAATTGCTAGATTAATCTTTCCCATCCATGGTCATCTCATTCCTCTATTTATAACCTTTCAGGGGATCCCTATTGACCCAGTAAAACTGATATTTTTATGCTTGGCATTCAAGGCCCTCTAAAATCTTGGACCACTGGTTTTCCAGACTTATCTAATACCATCTCTATTAACATACTATATTTTCCCATTCAAACTAGACTGATCATCATCTCCTCTATGAGCCAGGAAAAAAATGTAATAGCATCTTCAATTATAATGAGATCAGGGCCACAGAGGTCAGTGTGGTGCAGTGGATTTGGAGTTTGAGGATGTATATTCAAATATCCAGTCTTGGCCTTTAGGCAAGTCACTTAACCTCTCTGGGCATCATTTTCCAAATTTGTAAAATGATGGAGGGAGGGAGTGGGGACTAGATGACCCCTAAGGTCCCTTCTGATTCTAAATCTTGTGAACTTGATCCTGTGAACTTGGACTTTGAGAACTTCATTCAAACTGGGTGATTCACTCTCTTCTTGCCTCCTAAAGATAAAAGAAACTTCTACAATGTCTCTTTATTTTTTAAAACATTTTTAAAAATTAAACTTTATTACATTTTTACAATGGTCTGTCTCTTCTCTCTTCCACCTCCTCTTCCATAAGCCCACTGAGAAAGCAAGGAAGACAAAACCTCTGTTACAAATATGTATTGTCAAGCAAAATAAATTCCCACATTGATCATGTAAATAAAGTCTCACCCTGAACACTGAGTTCATCTCCACCATAAAGAGGTAGGTAGCATGTTTCATTATAACTCCTCCAGAATTGTAGCTGGTCACTTTATCGATCAAAGTCCCTAAATATTTCAAAGTCATTTATTTTACAATATTCTAGTTATTGTATAAAGTGTTCTCCTGGTTCTTCTTACTCTACTCTGCATCAGTTCATAAAAGTCTTCTCAGGTTTCTCTGAAGCCATTTCTTTCATTATTTCTTATAGCACAATAGTATTATATCACATTATATACCATAAACTATCTTTAATTGATGGGCACCCCCTCATTTTTTAATTCTTTGCCAACAAAATTTGAGATGATAAAAATATTTCTCACATATAGGTCCTTTTCCTCTTTCTTTCATCTCTTTTGTGTCTAGACCTTGTAGTCAGGTTTGCTGGGTCAAAAGATATGCAGAGTTTAATGAGGTTTTTGGACATAGTCCCAAATTGTTTTTCAAAATTTTCAATTCACAGTTCCACTAACAGTACATTAATATACCTGTTTTCCTACTGGGTCCAGAATTGGACCCCTCTAAAATTTGTCATTTTCTTTTTGTGTTAATTGTGCCTATCTGATTGGTGTGAGGTAGAACTTTAGAGTGATTGCAATTTGTATTTCTCTAATTATCAGTGATTTTTAGCATTTAAAAAAATGGCTATTAATAACTTGGATCTCTTCCTCTAAAAACTATCTATTCATCTCCTTTGACCATTTATCAATTGGGGAATGAGTGCCTCTCAGTTAAAGAGAAGCTAAGAGGAAAAGCTGATGGCTGCCTATAAAAATATGAGAAGACATTTGTCTTAACAAGGTCATAAATTCACCAAGTTTTATCTTCTGACACTATAATGATATATACATGATTTATATATCTATATAAACTATAATGATGGTTTCTTTGTTGAGTACAATCCAGTTTCCAGCTAGTTTATCACTTGCTTTTCTCAGTTTGCATATAGGTATTGATAGCTAATTAGCAAAATTCTGGACCCAAAGAATTCATATATGTCAGAAATTCAGTGCTCTCTGATCCCTTGAGTATTGGAAGATCTCTTTCTCTTACCCCCAACACTTTAGCCGACTGGCTTTCATGGCTCCCCCAGACTTTATATGTTGACATTAATGTCTAACAACCACCCTTAGCCTAGTTCACATACGAAAGTACAGACCCAAACTGTTGAGCTTCCTTTGCTAAACAATGATTAGGTTTTGGACCAAACTTTAATGTGTTGCTGTTTCCTCCTGCCTAAATACATGTAATGGGGGTCGGAGGAGTTGCTTTCTCATTAGCCCGTTTTATGTAGTTACTGAAAGAAATTGGTAAGAAGTAAGGAGGTGTTAATGTGTTAGAAATGTGAAGATTCCCTAGTACTCCTTTATGAGGTGTGACGTTCTGTTTGATGGAATTAAAGAACAGATGGCTATTGGCTAGTCAAAGATAGGCCAGGTGCCCTGACAGCCTTTATAAAAATAAGATACATTCTCTAAGGAGACACAGGTACAGTTAGAGGAAGCAGCTTCAAGGAACATTACCTCTGGTACTACAGAAATCATTCAATTGTGGCTATAGAAAAGAACTAGCCTTTGCAGTCTAGAGCTGAGCTAAGGAGAGCAGGAAGCCTAGGGAAACCATTTGAGTAATCCACAGAGATCAGAGACCCTGTCATTCCCTCAGAATGAGGCAGAATGACAATCACATTGGAAGAGAAAGAACATAAGGGTCCTGCAGTATGGGAGACAGGAGTTCCCTTGGACACACGCTCCATGAATACGTCTCACTATCAGTGTACTCTAAGCCCACTTTTCCACTAATACTATGTGTATTGGGATTGTACCCCAGGTTTGTGGGGGAAATATTTTATAGCTTTGTTCTTACTATACCATCTCAGTAGAAAATCTTGCTTTGAGCTAATTGTATCTACTAGCTGACTATTAAAATTAAGTTCACTGGTGGGGACTCATGAGTTATAGTAAATATTAGGATTGTAGACCTATGAATTACTCCTAAACCTATGAGAATAGTTGCCTTACTTGAGCCCAATTTTTAACCTGTGAGTACCAAGTTAGTAGAAGTCATTCTGGAAGGGGCCTACACGTCAGAGCTCATTTATTATATATTTGGGTAGCTTACCACATGTTCAGGGTCTTATTACAGAGTTTTAATAGTTGAGACTCTCCTTAAATGCTCAAGTATTGCAGGGATCTACTGGAGAAATATTAGCATTTTTTCTTCTCTTGTTTTAGATGATCACCAGGCAGTTTCTGGTATGTTTGCTTTACAAGCCTTACTTTTACAGGTTAGACTGTTTCTTTTAGATAACTTTTCTTTGAGATAATTTGTATGGTTGAATGCTTATGTACTTATGTCTACACATTACTGTGTCCATTATGAGTATAGAAGATGATATAAGCTTGGGTGATATATCCTTAGAATACTGTTGCCTAGCAATTCTCCTAGAGCACACTGTGAAAGCTCATCCATGATAATTATTTTTAATTTTTATTTTTAACATATTTAGACACCTTGCCTTATTCTGGTATGAGTCTAGGCAGCTTGTCTAAGATCCTAATGGACTGCAGGTCTATAGGATGAAATTTTCCTGATGGCTTTGAAGCCTGGAGTAATCAAATCTAAGTGCAAAATCTTTTTTGGAGAGCCCCATACTTGTGAGTTTGTTTGATATCTCTGCTGGGGCAGAGGTTCTCAATATTTTTGTGTGTGTCTTGGATACTTTGGCAGTCTCATGAGAAAGATTAGTCTATTTTCTCATTCTTCATATCATTAAACCCTTACTCTGGGAAAAACTATCTAGGAAAAATTCCCTAAAGTTTAAGTTTGACTCATTTCTAAGGTGTAGCCAAAGAAAGTAGTAGAAAAATACTCAACATATTATATGAATCAGATATGGGAAAGCTATTTATTTCCTACACACAAAAGGAATTCTTAACATAGTAAGGATTCACAAGCTCTTATTAACAGAAAACCCACAAGAATTAAACTAATGTTACACTCTCTCAGTAGGTTGATATTTAAAATATCAGGATATGATGCTATTTGTTATCATGCATTTTTTCATTTCACTTCAACTCTCTATTGTCCTCTCTATGGTAGATGTCTTCTGGTTTATTGGGTGTATCATCTGGGAAGGGGTCCCATCAGAGGAATTGGTACACCAACAAGAGCACCAGAGTAGTTGCAGCAAACACTTATTGAAGATCCAGATCTCTAAAACACTTAACTTACAAGGAGGTCTCCAAGGCTAGAATCATGGGTCTTGCGTTCTGTTTAGCGGTGAGTTTGGATTCAATTATAAACACTTTCCTTGGCTTTTAGGTATTTTTTTCTCCTGTTTATCCTTTTGGCTGACTCAGTGGCTGCTGACTTTTCACCCTAGAGTACACTGGGTCTGCTTGTTATTCTGCAAGGTGTTTTAGTCTCATGAGCTCCTACTGGAACTGAGCACTGGGCAAGTCTTATTGCATTTATTTACAACTCAACCTTCCCATCCCACCTGCAGCACTCTCCAAATGATCACATGACCAGGCTAATATGCTAAATGGTTTTATGTATTAAGGAGGACCAAGTGAAGCATGAAGTAAACATAAACATAAAACAGATCGCTCATTGGGTGAGGGAGCTAATGGTCACAGATAGGGTCACCATCAGAGCCAGTAATTTACTTAATAAAGGTGCAAAAAACTTAACTTCCTGCTTGACTATCATCAGTGTCTTCTAATGTACTCTGAGCCACAGGAAGGGAAAGCATATCTGAGGGTTGCGCCATCTTGCCCAAACTGAATTCAACACACAGCATTGAAGATAACTCCAACAGCCTGGTTTTCAAAACCAGTGGTTCTTATAGGATTTCCAAGGGCAAATATTGGAGAGGAAACAATTTGCCCCACATTTTCCTCAAAATAGAGAATATATCTGCTACTTTTGAACTAAGCATCTCTCCTCCTGCTGCCTTTCCCTTTTCCAAATATTGTCATGAACAGCCTCCACAGTTTTTCCTAAAAATCTGTGCATACTAGGAATCTAATCTCCCAAATGTATATGTGCATGCACACACAACCACATACACACACAATCTACCATACTAAAATATATACATTTTTATTGTAAATTTCTCTTATATTTCTTTTAAATAAAATAAAGCTTTTTTTTTTCAAGAGAACAGAAAGAAGACAAAAAAATCACTGACAAGTAGGGCAACTTTGAAAGTTATCTGTTGAATTCATTATACACTTAAAAGAAAAGTGAGCTATGCATAATAGACTTTTACAGTTTTATGTACAAACCATTTTTTCCTGTTCTACTATGTGTATGGAAGTGCTCATTTTAACTGGTGTTTGCTAAGTTCAGGAAAAGTAAGACTGTTTTATACATAGTTGGCATCACTCTTCTGTCTTTTTCTTCTTGAACTTCTAATGATACATATGAATTATCTGTAATAGCTATAATTCAGATTTTCTTCAAGTCAAATTTGAGGGAAAAAAAGTGTGACTTATATGGACTGATGGATTCGATTATAAGTGCTTGAGATAAAGGATTATGTATTATGGTTCTTCTGTGTCTCCCATAGGGCCCAATACAGTGTCATAGGCATAGCAGGTATGCTTACTGAATAACTAAGCAAAATATCCAAATAACAGAACACCTCAGTCCCAACAATTCTGGCTAAATGGATGTGTTTCGTGTCACAGTGAAAAGCAAAGAAAAGACACATGCCCTTATTAGAAAATGAATGCTTATTTTATTAGAAATCCTATGATTGAACCAAAAATGAAAGAGAAGGGACTCACATTTCCTGGAAATAGCAATAATAGAAAAATGGAAACAGAAATAAATTCATACCAATATATTTCTTTGTTGTTCAGTCTTGTCCTATTTTTTATGATCCCATTTGGAGTACTCTTGGCAAAGAAACTGGTTTATCATTTCTTTCTTCACAGATGAGGAGACAAAGGCAAATAGGGTTAAGTGACTTGTCCAGGGTCATATAGCTAGTGTTTGAAGTTGGATTTGAACTCAGGTTTTTCTCACTCCAGGCCCAACACTCTATCCACTGTACCAATAAACTGCCCTAAAACATTTCCTATCAAAAGTTTAAAAAACAAAATTCTCAATTCTTATTACATATCTGATGGATTTGCTCATGTCTGGAGTTTAAAGAAATAATACCCAGGAGGGGCTAGGTGGCACAGTGAACAGAGCACTGGCCCTGCAATCAGGAGGACCTGAGTTCAAATCCCACCTCAGATACTTAACACTTACTAGCTGTGTGACCTTGGGTAAGTCACTTAACCCCAATTGCCCTGCCCTCCCCCCTCCAAAAAGAAAAAAAAAGAAAAGAAATAATACCCATAGAGGAGAAAATTATATTTGACATTATACATTGAAAAATCAGGAAGCAAGGCACCATTCTGGGCACAGTGAAAGGAAATTCCACCAACCGCTTTTCCTTGCTGGGTCTAGACCACATGGGATTGTGGGATATTTTGTTTTTGTTTTTTGTTTTTTTGCTTGTGTGTGTGTGTGTGTGTGTGTGTGTGTGTGTGTGTGTGTGTGTGTTGTTGTTGTTGTTTTTTCAATGGACTTCTTCAGACTCCTGTTCCATTCCAGGGGCTCATCAGAAAATGTATTTCTTCAGCTGTAAACACAGCACGGAAATGAGAAGTCCATGGGTGCATAGCAACCAGTGGCAGGTCTGAAGGAACTGGTACAACCCAGCAGCAATCAATATTTCAAAACAAAGCAACTCTGTAACTAAAACAAAACCAGAAATCCTCCTGAGCCAAAGAAAAGAAGACTAAAGTGTGGGGCCAAATGGAGAAATTCACCAGAACTGCTCTCTCTTGTCCAAGTCCCACAGCCACTCTTGTGGCTCAGTTGAGGTGAAAAGAATTCAGCAATAATGTATGGCAACTTACAATTGGCAAGATTTGCAGAAAAAAGACAGCACCGACCTCTTGGGTATCTTTTTGCCACACAGTCTAGTCTAGTAAATCACACTGTAAATGTCTATGATGTTTGTTGTCACTTAATATGTTTAGAAAGGGAGCATAGCCCCCTAGCAATTTCTCATTTTCATTTTCACCTAGATACTGTGTCTAGGCCTACAGATGTTATGTGTAGGACAAACAGATGGGCCCTTCTCAGCCTTGGTTAACTGAGAGGAACCTGTTATTTATTTGTTACAGGGGGTGGTGTGTGATTTTAGCTCCTTTACCAGTCTGTTGTCCTGACTGCCTTACTGAACATCCTCTTTATTTTAAGGGGTGGGGGGAGCCCTGTGAGCCCAGTGGATGATGGTGGGGAAAACAATACTGGTGTGAACTTTAGGTGGAAGATGAAAATATGGTGACAAAGGCAAAGAAAGCATATCCTGCTATTGGACTCTGAGATCCTGGCCTTAGTAACCTTTAAACAACTTTGCTAAAGAAGATGGGTCTTCAAAGGCAGACAATTGCCCAAGAAGCAGCAATAATTGTCCTGAATAGATCACAATGAGACTGAAGAGACTCCAAATTATTAGCATGGCAGAAAACAGTAGAAGGATGTCAGTGAGAGTGAAAGGGGCCTTGTGGAGGTCAAGATAGCACACACATTGTGAGTTAGGCTGTCCCATACTGTGCCTAGAAACTGTGAACTTTAAACCAGATTTAGATTCCTATGTTCCTAAGACCCAGATATTGACTAGGAAGATTTTGGCCAGGGGAAATCAACTCCAACTGACATGGGTCTTGTTCTGCCCTGGGGTGGGGTGGGGAGGTTAAATCTAGGACTGAATGGAGCCTGTGGTCTTTGTTTCCCACAAGCCATGTTTCTGTTTTTTCACAATGAGCCTTCTAATTTAATTAAACTGGATGTATTAAATTATGACAAGTGCAGGCAGATTAGTGAGCAGTATGAGGAAAGGCAAAGGGAGGGTCATGACAAATAGGTGGGGAAGGAGGTTCTAAAAGAGATTGAATAAATAACACTTCCATATAGATAGTGTGATGTGTGTGTATCCATGTAGGTTAGGTTAGGTGCATGGACATGAGTTTGTCTAGATGTGACTTACAGGAAGATAGAAATAGATTACTCTAGAATCTCTTCTTCCTGTTCTTTTCACCTTTCTCCAAGGGAGACTTTGAGTGTTTCCTGAATGGGAGTAGGAGTTTGGGACCATGAGGCTGGCTGGTCTGCTCTCAGAGAGCGCCAGGGGTACGAGGATAGAATTATATCTATATGTCCCCTAAATGTTATTCTAGGGCAAGTAATATTTAGGTTCAAATAGGATGAGAGCTCAAGGAGAAGAACAATATGGGGTGAATGCCTGAGCCACATGTCCAAGATCTTGATTGCTCTTCACTTTATCATCAGTAATTTTGGTGTGGAACACAGAAGGTGCTTACTTGTTGACTGATGGGATGGAACTAGGCACTGGTCAGAGTTCCTCCTACCTGTTTCATATCCAAATAGGATTTTCTATAATTATATGACTCTTTACTAATTACAATAGCAATCTGTTATCACTAATGATTTTTGTCTTGCAAATTTATCAAGATATTTTATGTATTATATGATCTTAATTGGTTACTTAACCAGTCCCAGACCACCAGATTAGGCCGTGCTTTATATATCATTCCACCATCCACTCAGCCTACAATCTTGCCATCTACCCTGCTGCCATACTTGTGTGTCATTCTACTCCTTCCTCTGCCTCTCTTTCTCTGGGCTCAGGAATCAGATGAATAACACCATTGTTCATGAAGAACCATGTGTCAGTCAAATGTCTTGTGACACACAACTTACTCTCCCTGTGACTGCATAGATGCTCATTTCCATGGAGACCACTGACATATATGTATTGCCTCTGTCTATTAGAATGTAAGCTTCTTGAGGACAAGGATTGCTTTATGCTTGTATATATGTATATTTATATATGTGTATATATATTATGTGTATACACACACACACATATATATATCCCTAGTACTTAGCATTTAGGAAGCTTTTTCATTCATACATCCATTCACTCATTCGAAGAGATCAAGATTAACAACAATAAACTGCTAATTATAAGTTAAATACTTTCACCTACTATTGGCAGAAAATGTCTAACTTTTGCTTTCCTTTGTACCTGTAGAAAAATGTTTACTTTCTCTAACTTCACGATATTTTCAGGTTTTGAAAATCAATAGGCTTTTCATATGTCCATATTATTTTGGCTCATCATTTATTGCTTGACCAATTAAAAAACATAGGTTTTATTTCCTTTTACGTTCTTAGCAACCAATATGTTGATGACTTGGATTCTTTCTGCCATTGCTCATCTCATTAATTGTTAGACCATTTCTTGAAACTGAGTTGGTTTCTTAATCTTTAAGGAACATCTCAAACTGTTTCTTTTCCCCCACATTCTTTAGTCTGAATATTTTTCTTTTCCAGATCAGAAACAGAAAGGAAAGAGAAAAATTCATTCTGCATCTTTTCCTCTTTGGTTTCTGTGAAATCTGCGTCCAAGCCTGTGATGTTTTTCTTCCAATAAGGAAAATGTTACCCTAGCAACCAAGTTACTAAATCATCCAGTTAACACTCCTGCAGCACAGTAAGTTCAGAGAAGGGAGAGATCACTGGGGACTAGAAATTGGTAGAGTATGTGTGTGTATGGGGTGAAGGGAAGGCTTTATGAAAGAGGTGAAGTAAATCTCTACTTTTTATGCTTTTTACTGATCTTTTTTTCAAATGTCCCTATATGATTTATATAATCTTCTCTTGAAATCTCTATCATTGCCTTATTAACAAGGTTAGTACAGAATTTAATTTATCAGAGACACAATCAATTGTATAAAATAGGATATAAATTGCACCTGGACCTACTTTGAGGGGCACAGGCCTGAAGGGCAGAATTTTCTAAGTCTGCCTCTTGAGCCAATAAACTACAAAGAATCACTCTTTTCCATCCACTTGCAAAACAATCTCTTTCCTGCTTGTAAGCAGTGGGCAGTTTCTTTTAGGTAGTGGTTCTCAATCTCAAGTATTAGGATCTCCTTTAATTGAAAAAACAATATTGTATGCCCTCATGTAAAATAGTTGAACTATTAATAGCCTTTAATTGAAAAACACATGACTGAATGAATATACTTAATGTACATAGGGATTCTTGGGACCTGATTCTATGATGCCATTGCCCCACCAGTTGTCTGTGGTCTACAAAGTCAGGGACTTCTCTTTTAGATACTGTCCCATTCTATAGAATAAAGCCTATGATTCTCAAATCTGTGGCTAAATTTCAATCTAGATTTCAATTTCAAGTACTATGTAGACGCAAATTATATTTAAATCTCACAGATTGAACAATATACACAATGATTACAATGATGGAAATGAAAATGATATTAAAGGTTGTTTGAACTCAGATAAATTGCAATAAGTAGTTTTCATTCAGGAAGACTAGAGGATAAAACAAAAATCTCTCCTTTTGGCAGACAGGTAAGGAGCTATGGGTGAGTGTGATTGTTTTGTTGTTAGTTTTACTTAATAATTTTTAGTTGTTGTAAGGGAGTGTTTGGTGTGTGTGTGTGTGTGTGTGTGTGTGTGTGTGTGTGTGTGTGTGTGTTGGGGAAGGAGAATATATTGGGGAATAACCATAATCTTAAAAAAGGCATCAGTGTTTAGAATGGAAAAATAAAAACAAATAAAGACAACAAATCTCTCAAGTTGTATGCTCACTTGGGCAAAAATACCATTAAGATTAATCTCATAGGCTGAATGCCAACCATTTTATTTGACTTGAGTTTATTGAAATTGTATTACTTCCTGAAGAATGAGCTTCTCAGCTCGATCCTATATTCAAGTAATAAGATTATTCCATTTTTACATCCAATGTAAGCTAAGGGGCCATTAACACCTTCTTCACATAACTCTGGCCTAATAATGCCATTGGAATAAAACACTAACCCTTTATAAAATAAAACTTACAGCTTCCCATTATTCCCAAATTACTTACCTATTTTTCGAGAGAGAATGGTACAAGATACAGAGGAGTAGGAAGGGCTAACAAGTACAGACCAGTAGAAAATGTTTCTCTTGCAGGGAAAAAGAGTGACAGGCTAATGGTATAGTTTTCAATAGAACATGGAAGGTGTACATTGGGAAAAAATTCAAGAAACACTATATTTCAGGCATAGGAAACAATTGAGTAAGGGTTATTTGTTTCTCAAACAAATTTGTAAGAACTTTGTGTGTGTGTGCCAGCACGCACATGTATGCACACTGTAGGGCAAGTGCACACCCTCTCAGTTTGGGCCATCGAAGGCTGAGTCATAGAGTTAAAGTGAGTAACTAGGCTTCTAAGCCAAACATAAGAATTATAATTCTTTTTTTTTTTTTGGAGGGCAATTGGGGTTAAGTAACTTGCCCAAGGTCACATGGCTAGGTTTTTGTTTGTTAAGTATCTGAGGGCCGATCTGAACTCAGGTCCTTCTGACTCCAGGGCCGATGCTCTACTCACTGTGCCACCTAGCCGCCCCAAGAATTTTCCTTTTGATTTCTTTTCCTTGATTACCTTCTCAAGCATCTCTTGCTTCTTGTGTCTGAATGTCAAATTTTCTATTCAACTCTGGTTTTTTCCTCAAGAATGCTTGAAAGTCCTCTATTCCACTGAATGACCATATTTTCCCCTGAAACAAAATACTCAGTTTTGCTGGGTAGGTGACCCTTGGGTTCATTCCCAGCTCTTTTGCCCTCTGGAATATCATATTCCATGCCCTTCGATCCCTCAGTGTAGAAGCTGCCAGGTCCTGGGCTATTCTGATTGTGTTTCCACAATATTGAAATTGTTTCTTCCTGGCTGCTTGTAGTATTTTCTCCTTGATCTGGGAGTTCTGGAACCTGGCTATATATAACTCCTGGAACCTAGGAGTTTTCTTTTTGGGATCTTTTTCAGGAGGTGATTGGTGGATTCTTTCAACCTCTATTTCCCCCACTGGGTCTAAAACATCAGGGCAATTTTCCTTGAGAATTTCTTTAAGGATGATTTCTAGGTTCTTTCTTTGATCATGGCTTTCAGGTAGTCCAATAATTTTTAAATTATCTCTCCTGGATCTATTTTCCAGGTCGATGGTTTTTCCCATGAGATATTTCACATTGCCTTCTATTCTTTCATTTGTTTGGATCTGTTTAAAAGTATCTTGATTTCTCATAAAGTCACTAGCTTCCATTTGCTCCAGTCTAACTCTGAAGGAATGGATTTCCTCAGTGAACTTTTGAGATTCTTTTCCCATCTGGCAAATTCGACTTTTTAAGGCGTTCTTCTCCTCATTGCCTTTCTGAACCTCTTTTGCCATTTGAGTTAGTCTATTTTTTAAGGTGTTATTTTCCTCAGTCAGGCTGTTGACTGTCATTTCATACTTTTCTTGCATCTTTTTCATTTCTCTTCCCAAATTTTCCCCCACTTCTCTTATCTGTTTCTTAAGGTCCTCTATGGCCTGTAGCCAGCTTGTATTTTCATTTGGGGCTTTTGGTGCAGGAGCTCTGACCTTACAATCCTCCTCCATGCTTTGAGCCTCTTTGCCCCTAAAATAGGAGTCCAACGTTGAACTTTTCTGTTTATTTTGTTTCCTTTGCCTAGGCATGTTGCCACTTAATTACTTGATTTTTGGGCTTGTTACCACAGTAGGACTCTGCCACCAGACAGGGGAGCTTCTGCCCAAACATGGGGTCTTCACAACTTCTGCCAGTTGGGTGGCCTCTGTAAAGCCTCCACCCACTCTGGCAAATTGGATACCCACCCCAAACTTCCCCCCCAGACCACAATCCAGATCCAGGCAGTTTAAAGCAAGAGCGATTAACCCCCCACTGATTGCTGGATCTCCCTACAGTTCGAAGACCAGGAGCTAGAGCCACTACTGAGGCTGCAAAATGGCTTCTGTGCAGCTGTTTCTTCAGCAGCTTTTCGCCCTCAGGGAAGGAAGCCTCGCATTCCCCAAATACTGGTCCCAAAGTCCATAGGGCACTAACCTTTCACTTTGTCCTAGGCATATCTGTGCTGATAATTCTGGAATCGCCACAATTGTTGGTATTCTGGGGTCCCTCCAGCAGGCTGATGGCCCAGCTGCCCTGGGGCTAAAACCTGGGACCTGGGCTCAGCTCTGCGCGCTGCGCTGTTGGTTCCCAGTGCACTGTGCTGCCTGCTCTCAGAACGCTGTGATGGCCGCTCCCTGCAGGGCTGCTGGGCTGTCCTCAGCAGGAGGTTAGCTTCTCTGTGTAGTTCTGTGGGTGCTGTGGATCCAGAAGTTGTTTGGAGTCCCCTTTCACATTATTTGAAATTTGTGTGGGGCAGAGCACATTGGAAATGCTGTTTCTACTCCGCCATCTTGGCTCTGCCCCCAAGGTGTAGCTTTCTTAACTGAATTAATTAAAAAGCCGCCCCAAGAATTTTAATTCTAATAGTATGGGGTGGGAGGGGGGGTGGGAAGAGAATGTCGCAAGGGATGGTTTGGATTTTAGGATTCAAGTTTTAAGGCCTTAGCTATTCTACAGAAGTGAGAAATGGGACCTTGGTATTAATAATATCTTAACATTTTGTAGCATTTTGCAGAATTCAAAGCATTTCCACATTTGATTCTTACAGAAACTCTGTGATACAAGCTAGGCAGGTATTATTCTTCCCATTTTATAGATGAAGAAACTGAGACTCAAAGAAGTGAAATCATTTGGCCAAGGCTATATAATTAGTAGGAACTCAGAACTAGAATCCAGGTGTCTTTCAGCTAATAAGGGCCATTGATTGCTATGACATCAAAGGATTTGATGGAATAGAGAAAGGAGAGTGGAGAAACAAGCCAAATCTCGAAGGACAAGACAGAATTAACCTTTCATCTCTGATCTGTTCATATATTTTGTTATTATTTTACTGGGAAGAAAGGTTATGATAAGTAATCTCATTAAATTCCTAGTCATGGCATTTCCAAAGGATTATTATCATAAAGATGATTATTTAAATCTGTCAAATGTTAGAAAGAAAATAATAGCCTTTGGGCATTTTATTCTTTCAAAAGTATTTTATTTTCGGGGTTGGCTAAGTGGCACAGTGAATAGAGCATTGGCCCTGGAAGGGCCAATCGAACTCAGGAAGACCTAAGTTCAAATCCAGCCTCAAACACTTAACACAAAAACTAGCTCTTTGACCTTGGGCAAGTCACTTAACCCCAATTGACCTACCTTCACCCTTCCAAAAAAAAAAAAGTAAAAAAAAGAAAAATCTAAAAAAACCCGTATTTTATTTTCAATTAAGAAGCATTTATTTTCTGTCTCCCACCTCCTCCCATACCCATTGGGAAATCCCCCCCATCAATGAAAATCTTAAATAAATATTATTATTCAATCAATTAATCAACATTTATTAAGCACCTATCAGGTGCTAGGCACTGTGCTAAGTTCTAGGGATATAAAAAGAGGCAAAAGACTGAACCTACCATTAAGGATCTTACAATCTATTGGGGGAGAAGCAAGACAGATTTCCACATTGGGCATATTAAAAAATGTATGTCTCATTCTGTACTTTAAGTCCATCACCTTTCTGTCAGTAGGTGGGGAACACAGTTCATCATTTGGCTTCTAGAATTATGTTTGGTCATTGATTTGAATAAAAGTTCTTTAGTTTTTCAAAGTTGTTTATGTTTATAATATTATTTTTATATATAAATTGTTCTCCTAGTGTGTATCAGTTCATACAAATTTTTCCAGGCTTCTCTGAAACAATTACTTTCATGAAGGACTCACAGTATCTATTCTCCTGCCCTAAGCAGACAGTCTGGATTGAATTTCTTTTTCATGTTGAGATGACAGAAAGTGTCAGAGACCTCTGAACCTTGGCCTTCTATCTACTTCCCCATCAAGTACTTCTCTGATTTCAGGTTCTATCACTCACATACATACACATACAATACTGTCAACCTATTTCAAAAGTTTGGTGAAAGGAGACAAATAGTGATATACAGTTACAGTATTCATTTTCATTCCCTTAAGCTGGCCACATGTACAAGGAGGCCAGCCTGAGGTTGACTGATGAACAAAAAGATGAGAAAGCTTAATTTTAGGACCATCCCAATTCAGGGTGGCTGTGCCACACACATTTATGATCCCCACAAATGTTTAATCATTGTATGAGAAAGGAATTTTCTTAATTGAATAAATGGTAAATAAAATAAAACAAGAGAGTTGACAAAGTGTCAATTGAAATTACAATCCAGGATATCTATGTTTTCTTTACCATTAACATTCCATAACATACCATATGTCCAGAAAATATTAAAATAAGGAAAAGTTCCATTACTCAAGTTAATGCCTCTAGTTAAGGGTCTTATCCTTAAGGGCCATAAAGTAAGTCTCCTCTGTTTTGTTAACATAAGGAGAGGTATTCTCCAAGCTCACTCACAGAGCAAAGACAAAGCAGGGTCCATTTGGAATTTATGATCTCATGATGCTCTGGAGTTGCTGACACAGGAAAAGGCATTTTCTTTTTCAAAGCAATTGGGGTTAAGTAACTTGCTCAAGGTTACACGGCTAGTCATTATTTATGTGTGGGTGCTCATTTTCTGAGGCCGGATTTGATCTCGGGTCATCCCAACTCCGAGGCCGGTGCTCTTACTCACTGCGCCACCTAGCCGCCCCTTTAGGGCAATTGGGGTTAAGTAACTTGCCCAAGGTTACAAGGCTAGGTTTTTGTTTGTGTGGATTAAGTGTCTGAGGCTGTTTCCAAACTCGGGTCCTTCTGACTCCAGGGCCGGCGCTCTATTCACTGTGCCACCTAGCCACCCTGGAAAAGGCATTTTCAAAGCAAGGGAAAGCAGTTACATTAATTCAGACTTTGGCCAAAATATGATATTTAATGATTATCAATACACATGTGTGTATGGAAAACTATATGTGTATATATATGTATACACACACACACACATACACACACACACACACACACACCCCTACAGCAGCAACCACACTGGCATACTCAGGATGGCTGCTAGCACAGGTTGTTAGATCTGCTTTACTAGGAAAGATAGTTGTTTAAGGGATCAACAATCTTTTATTTTTTATTTTTTATTTTTTTTGCTTTTTGGAGGGCAGTTGGGGTTAAGTGACTTGCCTAAGGTCACACAGCTAGTTTTTGTGTGTGTGTTAAGTGTCTGAGGCCAGATTTTAACTCAGGTCCTCCTGACTCCAGGGCCGGCGCTCTATTCACTGCGCCACCTAGCCACCCTGGAAAAGGCATTTTCAAAGCAAGGGAAAGCAGTTACATTAATTCAGACTTTGGCCAAAATATGATATTTAATGATTATCAATACACATGTGTGTATGGAAAACTATATGTGTATATATATGTATACACACACACACACATACACACACACACACACACACCCCTACAGCAGCAACCACACTGGCATACTCAGGATGGCTGCTAGCACAGGTTGTTAGATCTGCTTTACTAGGAAAGATAGTTGTTTAAGGGATCAACAATCTTTTATTTTTTATTTTTTATTTTTTTTGCTTTTTGGAGGGCAGTTGGGGTTAAGTGACTTGCTTAAGGTCACACAGCTAGTTTTTGTGTGTGTGTTAAGTGTCTGAGGCCAGATTTTAACTCAGGTCCTCCTGACTCCAGGGCTGGTGCTCTATTCACTGCGCCACCTAGCTGCCTCAACAGTCTTTTTAATTATACTCACTAGTTTAGGGGAAAAGTCAGCACCCTGAACTTCAGAGAAAATATAAGCAGAGAAATAAAGAAAAGACAGAGTTTCTAACTGTCTGAGAAATTAGCACAGATCAACAAACAGATCCAACTGTCTGACCAAGGCAATACATACATAGTTACCAGAGAGAGATGCACCAACATTTGGGTTTTTCAAAGCTGGGGGCCTCTCTTTAACAGGTACCCAGAGTTTCATTTCGTCAAATCACAAGAACACTTTTCCAATGAGTGAGCCCCAAAGCAAAATGCTAATTTCAGAGTATATATGCCCTTTTTAGAGCCAGAAGGCATCACAACCCTCATGACTCAGTGCCTAATTAGAAATTAACAAAAGGTGTGAAAGCCTTCCTACAAGAAAGCCTCCCCTAAGCAAGCTTCCCTTAATAGACTCCAAGTGAGGCCTATTAATGGGTGGGGAAGATCTTATATCCCATGAGCATGATACCCTGGGCAAGTGACCCTTGACTAGTCACTTAACTCCTCAGTGCCCTAGGCAACTCAGAAAAAAAATGCATTGGTAGGGGGAAGTTCCTCACTAGGGAGTTCACTGTAACCAGTGAAATTATAGGTCTGGTCCCTGTCCCTATAATAATCTAATAAAAATTTAGATAATGTAACAATATATTTTAGATTGTTAATGACTTATGTTTTTACTAATCTTTTCAGTGGGGGGATAGAGACAAAAAAATTCTAAATTTTAATACAATCCAAGTTTCTTATTAAAATCTAGTTAGGTAGGATAGTGGATAGAGCATTGGACCTGGAGTCAGGACATATATTTAAATCCAGCCTCACATACTTAATAGCTGTGTGACTCTGGGCAAGTCATTTAATCTCTGTTTGCTTCAATTTCCTGTTTGACTCTTGCCCATATTCTTCCATAAGTCTTCCATAGAAGCTCTATCCACTATGTTGGAATCTTTACTCTAGGGTAACACATTTATATAATAATAATTCATATTTTTATAGCTGTTTTATGGTTACAAAACACTTTATTCACAACAGCCCTGTGCAATATGTAGTTTAAATATTATCATGTTAATTTTACAGATGAGATAACTGAGTCTCAAAGAGGTCCAATAACTTTTCCATTGTTAAATTATACAGGAAACTATAGGAATTGGTGATAAACAAATCCAGGTTTTCTGATAGCAAGTTCAATGTTTTTTCCACTAGGTTGGGAGGTATAAAAACATATTGAATGACAAGCAAGTTCAAAAAAATGGGGCAGGGGACAGAAAGGACCTATATGTACAAAAATATTTATAGCAGCTATTTTTGTGATGATAAAGAACTGAAAGTGGAGGTGGTGACCCTCAGTTAGGTAATGGTTTAACAAGTTGTGGTATATGATTGTGATGAAATACTACTATGCTGTAAGAAATGATGTGCAGAGTACTTTCAGAAAAATCTGAAAAGGGGGCAGCTAGGTGGCGCAGTGAATAGAGCATTTGCCCTGGAGTCAGGAGGACCTGAGTTCAAATTTGGCCTCAGACACTTAATTAAAAAACTAGCCCTGTGACATTGGGCAAGTCACTTAACCCCAATTGCCCTCCAAAAAGCAAAATAAAAAACAAACAAACAAACAAAAAAACCAAAACCCTGAAAAGACTTACATGAATTGATACAAAGTGAAATTAGCAGCACCAGGAAAACGCTGTACACAGCAATAGCAATATTGTGTATAATGATCAATTGTGAATGACTTAGCTCTTCTCAGCAATACAATGATCTAAAACAATTTCTAAGGACTTACAATTAAAAAGGCCATCCGCCTCCTAAAGAACCAATGGAGTCTCAATGCAGATTGAAGCCCACTATTTTTCACTTGTGTGTGTGTATGTATCTTGGGTCTGTGTTTTCTTTCACAACATGACTAATAAGAAATGTATTTCTCATGGCTGATCATATATAACCTCTATCAAATTGCTTGGGAAGGAGGGATAGAATTTGGAAATCAAAACTTAAAAAAAAGTTAAAAATTGTTTTACATGTAACTGGAAAAAATAAAATATTTAAAAGTTATGAACAGTACAAGTCTGACATGTTGAGGGCCTATACCAGAGTGATTATCAGGGGAGAGAAGTAAATTTATATGGCAAACATTACAAAAAGAAAATCAATAGGACTTGACAGCAGATTGGATATGGAGGTGAGAAAAGAAAGTGAGGTGTCAAGGAACACACCTAAGTTATGAGCTTGGATGACTAGGAGGATGGTGGTACCCTCAGTTATAATAAGGAAGTAAGGAGGAAGGGAGAGTTTGGTTGGAAAGATGAGTTTAGTTTTGCATGTTTTTAATTTAAGATGTTTAAAAGATATTCAATTTGAGATATCAAATAGGCAGTTGGAAATTGAGACGGGAGGTCAGCAGAGAGATTAGGGCTGGATATGTAGATTTGAGAATAATTAGCATAGATGTGGTAATAGATATGGTACTGAGGGAGAAAAGAAGAGGGTCCAGGACAGAACACTATGGGACACAGATGGTTATCAGGTGTAACTTGAAGAATCTACTCTATCACATCGTCTCTTTTTAAATTATATCCTTTCTCTTACTGATGTCTTCTGCTCCCATAGGTTCAATTATCATGGCTCCCTAAGCGATATATATCTAGTTCTCTCCTAATCTCTAGTGTTGCTTTCTTAATTGTCTGCTGGAGGCCTTCACCTGGATGTCCTATGGGCATCTTGGATACCAGTATGTAACTTGATCTCTGTGAAAACTTACGACTCTGATATGAAAGATACAACGTGGCAAAGTCACAGCCTTCTGATCATACTCTTAAACTGGCTCTGGCTTGGGTTGCCTCTGGTCAGGTCTGTGTCTAGATAGCTTCCTCTTTCCATTGATTCTTTGCAGCCTTTTCCAGTGCAGCTCTGACTTGGTTTCTCTTGAATGCTGTTTACTGTCCACAGATATGGTCACAGTTAATCGGTTTTTCCACTGTTTGGATGTCTTATTTTCTTGTTCCTTAGGGCCTTATAAATGCTCAGGACTCCTGGGATCCTGGATTCCACTGTTGCCCTATATCATTGAGAATCTGACAGAGACCACCATTATTCTTCCTTATCTTCTATTTATCCCCTTGACACAATCAATCTGCAGTGGGTGCTCATGGCCTCATGGGAAATGGAGTCCTTATTCTCCCAATGAGTTTTCTGATGATGGCTCTGATATCTAGAGAAATGTAGATCCTATCCCATACCAGTCATGCCTCTTATTGCTGAGATCCTATAATTCTATGATTCAGTTACAGTATACTTATCTCTCAGCCAGATATTGCCACTTAAGTATCTAGAGGATCACAGAATCTGGAAGGGACCTTAGAAACCACCTAGTCCAATGTGACACAGGAACAGAGAACTTGACAATAGCACTAAGTTTCTCTTCCATGTATGACCCTATAGGGCACAGGGGCATATCTGGAAACCAATTCTCATCTACTATCCTGTTTATCTCATAAATATATAGAGTATCTGGATGCTGATTATCTTAGACAGAATTAACATTTAGACTGTGTCTATACTCCCCAGAAGACTTAGAGAGCAAAGTGCAATACAAGTTGACTAAATGGAAAAAACAACAACAATCCAGCTTTTGAATGAATTTAATTATTTTATTTCTAAATCCATTTGTCTGTTTAGATACAAACTTATTCTCATGGAGAATAAAGACTATTTATAGCTATGTAAACCAGTACATGTTTATCTGTTCATCTCCTCATGTTAATTATACCAGCTTTGTCCTTCTTGGCTAGGAATTTGCTTTACGTTGAAGGTGGTACATTTGGCTTTTGACAGGAATTTGCATTCTCTTTGTCCATGTGAGTCCTGAAGAGGGTGAGGTTAGGACTAACCATTTGAAACATGCTGTCCAGTGAAGACAAAATAGTGAAAAATTTTGTGCACCACAGGGTTGTTTCTGAGCCTATTCCCAAGCCTTATCTGATAACTACTTGGAAAAATCCTACAAGCAAATTTCATAATTTTAAGGTAGTAATGAAATGCTTATTTGGCTCCTCCAGGTCAATGTACTTTTTCTTGCTGAAAGGGATGAGAAAGTGTAGCACCCCTTCTTTCCTAATTTTCCCTATTATGTTTTTCTGGCCTTCCTCCGTTGGACAACCCTACTGATTTCACACACATGATTTAGCAACCAATAATGTGCACTTTACTAACACAGCACAAATCAACACCAACTAATTAAGCCACACAGCACTGTTAAAAATGAAGATATTTCACAGATGGAGAACCCGAGACAGAAATCTCCAGCAATTTACTAAGGCTAGCCAAAAAAGTACCAGAGCCAAAATTAGAATTCATCCAAGGGTCTGCTTGAGTTCTTGGGGATATAGAAGCTAAAGCATCTAAATTCCTTAAATTCTAAGAGAGAATCTGGAATGGTCATCAGCTCAATTGATTATTAGACAAAGGTCATGGGCTTCATATTTTTAATGGTCTAGTCCTTTAAGAGACCTGGTCTGTGCCCACAGACTGAACAGTAAACCTGATTTCTAATTTGTTTATTTGTTTGTTCATTGTTTATAAGAAAAGGTTCATTTATTCCTAGGTTCTTAGCTTAGTTTTTTAAAAATAAATAAATGTATCTCATCAAAGTTTTTTTTCTATATCTATAAATTATGTGATTTTAAAATTGTTTTTGTTATGATATTTTATAATTACAGTTTTCCTAATGATGACTCATCCTTACATTCTTGGTACAAATCCACCCTGGTCATTGTGAAGGATTTTTTGAATACCTTTCTATATCCTCTTTGCTAATATTTTATTCAATATCATTCATTACTGATATTGATCTATAATTTTCTTTCTCTCCTCTATTTTCCCCTAGTTTGCATTTCAGAACCATGTTTATCTCATAGAAATAGTTGGGTAAAGTTCTATCTGTCTACATATTTGCATACTATGTATTATAGGAGTTAATTGTTCTTTGAATGTCAAATAGAATTCACTCATCAATCCATCTGTCAGGCAATAAACACTTATTAATCTCCTATTATATGTCAGGCATTGTGTGCTAGGTGTTGGGAATACAAAAAGAAGCAAAAGATAGTCCTTGCCCTCAAAGAACTTATAATTTAATGAGGAAGACAATAAGCAAACTAATATGTACAAACAAGCTTTACAAAAATATGGAGGAAAAAATTAAAAGAAGGAAAGAACTAGAATTTAGAGGGGTTGGGAAAGGCTGTAGAAGATGTAAGATGGGAGCTCAGCTAGATGGCACAGGGAATAGAGCACCAGCCCTAAGTTGGGAGGACCCGAGTTCAAATCTGGCCTCAGACATTTAACACTTACTAGCTGTGTGACCTTGGGCAAGTCATTTAACCCCAATTGCCCTGCCCTCCCCCCTTCAAAAAGCAAAAAGGAGAAGATGGAAGATAGAAAACTCTTGATGTTTATCAAGTAGAGGGAGGAGACATTGTTGGTCCTGTGCTTTAGGAAATTTATTTTAGAGACTGAATGGAGAATGGATTTGAGTTGGAAGAGACTTGAGGCAAGCAAACTCACCAGCAAGCTATTGCAATTATTCAGGTACAACGTGATGAGGGCATGCATCAGAATAGTGACAGAGTAGTATTGAAGGAGAGAAGTATATTTGAGAGATGTGGAGATGAAATTGATAGATCTTGGCAATAAATTGGATGTGTGTGTGGGGGGCGATCAAAGATAGTGTAGTGTTGAAGATAAAACCTAGGTTGTGAGCCTGAGGGACTGGGAGGATGCTGTTTCCCTTGAAAGTAATAGAGAAATTGGGGTGGGGGGCAGGGTGGCAGCATTTAGAGGGAAAGAATATATTACATTTTGGACATGCTAAGTTTAAGATGTCTGCTGGACAGCCAGATCAAGATGTCTGAAAGGCAGTTGGAGATGCAAGACTGGAAGTCAATACAGAGGTTAGGGTAGGATAGATAGATTTGAAATTCATTAGCATAAAGAGGGTAATTAAATCCATAGAGCTGATGAAATCACCAATTGAAGTAGTATAGAGAAAGAAGTGAAGAAGGCTCAGGACAGAACCCTGTCTATAGTTAGAAGGTGTAACCTCTATGAAAATCCAGCAAAAAGAGACTGAGAAAAAGCAGTTTAATAGGTAGGAGGTGAACCAGGAGGGAATGGCATTTCAGAAACCTAGAGACAAGAGAGTATCAAAGAGTGTGACTGACATTGAATGCTGCAGTGAGGTCAAGGAGAATGAAAATTGAGAAAGAGCCATTGGATGTGGCAATTAAGATATCATTGATAACTTGGGAGAGAGCAGTTTTAGTGGAATGATGAGGTTGGAAGTCATATCATAAAGGGGAAGAAGAGAGTAAGAAGAGAGAAAGCGAAGGACAGAAAAGATACAGGATAGTTATCACAAATAGAAAGATCAAGGGAGGGCTTTTTGTGGATGAGGGAGACATAGACATGGTTGTAGGTCAATAGGGAAGTGGCCAGCAAACAGGAAGATATTAAAGGTAAGTGAGATAATGGGACAATCTATTGGAAAAGATGGGATTAAATGGGTATGAAATTTGAATAGGTAGAAGGAACAGGCTATGGAGTAAGGCAACTCTTCATGTCAGATTGGAGTGAAAGAGGAAATAGTGGCAGAAGGCATCTGAATGATGTGAGATGAGAAAAAGGGGAAAGGAAGGTGTTCATATTGGATAGTCTTTTTTTTTGCTTTTTGGAGAGGGAAAGGCTGGGAAATTGGGGTTAAGTGACTTGCCTAAGGTCACACAGCTAGAAAGTGTTAAGTGTCTGAGGCTAGATTTGAACTCAGGTCCTCCTGACTTCAGGGCTAGAGCTCTATTCACTGTGCCACCTAGCCATCCCATGGCCTTGTTTTTGTTTTTTTTTTTTTCTGTAAAATAAGAGGGGGGAAGGAAGGGGAAGTCAGAAGAGCCATGGGAAGTTTGAAAAGGGATAAAAAGGTTTGGAAGAACCACATTAGAGAGTAAGACAATGAGTTGAAAAAGGAGGTACAGAAGGCTTGCCTACTGGCAATGAGGGTCCACATAAGGTTGAATAACATAAATTTGTAATGGTCCCAATAGGGATGGTTCATGATTTTTTGCACCTTTGTTCAGCAGTATGAATGCAGAAGCAAAGGTGGAAAATGGTGGGAGTCATCCAAAGCTGAAGTTTGGAAGGGAACAATCAGCAATATGATAGGAGGGCAGGGAATCAAACAAAAAGGACAGTGTAAAACTCAACTGGTTCACCAAAGTGAAAAAGATGGGAAAGAGAAGAAAGTGTCTAGTGCCTGGGAAATGGCCTGGAAGAGAACGAAGGGTGGAGGGATTAGAGGTCATGGTAAGGATGAAAAAGTAGGGTATGATGAGGGAAGGCAGAGAGAGAGGAGAAAAGCCAATAGATTATGGTTTAAGGGAATTTTGAAATTTTTTAACACAGAGATTGTGCATTTATGTATGTTGATAAGATCAAGGATGTGATCATCTTTGTGTGTGACTGAAGTAGAATGAAAGAGTAGAACATATGAAGCAAGTAGGTTGAGGAACTGGGTTATTAGGTTGTTTGAGGGAGAGTTAATATGTATATTAAGTCTCCTACTATGACAATAGGAGTTGTAGAGGAGAGAAAAATTGTGAGTCAGGATTGAAGAGGGAAGTGGACTGAACTAGAGGTCTGAAGACAGTAGCTGTAAGGATTTTGATGGGGTGGTATATATGAATTACATGAAACTCAAAGAAAATGTAATAGAGAAATGGAGGCGACAATGGGGGCCAAGGATTATTCCAACTCCTTCAACTCAACCAGTGAGCTAAAGAGAATGAGTGAAGGTGCAGGCAGTACTAGAAGGGGAAACCAGGGAGATTGTGTCATGGTGGTAGAGGGTTTCCAGGTTTTGGTGATTGCTAGGAGATGGAATGAGTGGGAGAGAAAAAGATTAAGGATGAAAGGAAGTTTGTTGACTATTGAACAGGCATTCCAGAGGGTACAGAGGAAGGGGTAGGTGGCATTTGGTAATTTCAGGGATGGGAGAGTCAAGGGGAATAGGAATAAGGAATCAGCTAGTTGGAGATGGCACAGATTTTTGGTATGAATATTGAAGTTCAGCACCAAAAAATGTTAGTGATTTGAATCCAATATCTTTCTATCAAGGGGTGGGTAGGATGGTTCATCACTGGATCTTTGTATTCCTGGTTGGCATTGCATTGATCAGAGTTCTTGAGTCTTTCAAAATTGTTTATCTTTACAATATTATTGTTATTGTACAAATTGTTCTCTTGATCACTTTGTTCACTTTCCTCCGAATTAGTACTTCCCAAGTTTTTCTGAAATAGTTCCTTTCTCCATTTCTTATGGCACAATAATATTATGTCTGACATTTTTCAAAAGCTCATGGAGAAGATATTTGGAGGTATTCCTTTACTTAGGTGATTTCATCAACTTTAGGAAAGAGGCTATAAAAATATTTTTAAAAGGCTAATGAAAATGTTATATTTGCTGGAAAGTATGGGTCTGAAGTTGTTAACTGACAAATGCCAGAGTCTCTATCAATATGTAGTACTTCAACATGGAATGGTTATGGCTTCTGGAAGATAGAAGTAGTTATCAGCTAGCCATGGCTAAAAAATTTTGAGTACTAAAGATTTGTTTAGGATTTGGTAGTTCCCAGCACAGGAAAATACTATCATCATTAAAGTTTCTCAGTGATCCTAGTCATGGGTATATATGGTTGAGGAGAATAGAAAGCAGTACCATTTGGAGATTGTCAGGAGATATGTGAACAGGCTTTTAAGGACTTTCTCAATTGCCTCATGCACATATCAGCATTGGTCAGATGCAGTTATGCAGGCCTGAGCAAGTGCTTGTTTTACACACTGATGCTGGCCTGGAAGATCTGGGATTAGTAATTTATCATCATAGCAGTGGTTCTTGAAGTGTGGTCTGGGGAACTTGTTGGGGGTCTGTGAGGTCAAAATTGTTTTCAAAATAATACTAAGGCATTTTGATTTTTAATAGAGTCAATGTCAATAAAAGTAACCTACATAAATTGGAGCTCTTTAGGAAGGGATCCTTAATTTTTAAGAGTATAAAGGGTACCTGAAACCAAGAATGCATGAGTACCCTTGCATTAGACTGATATTAATCAGAAATCTATTATATTTTCCAATAAAGGACTACTGGCAGTGAGACTAATATCCTAGACACAAATAGTTATACTTAGATTTGAAGTGTGCCACGTTGAAGCTTATCATCATTATTGACCTTTGTATATGGAGCACATTTTCAAGAATAAACTGAAAAGGATTCACATTTTCTGATTAGTGCTAAGTTGGATGTTACCTGCCAAAGATAGATAGCAACAGCATTTGTCAACTAGGAATGCATTATTGAATAGATAAGATTAACACTGTAGCTACAGATGCCCTGTCTTCTAGGTCATCTGAGTACAAAACTATGGTGATAATCATAGAATGGGTAAAGACAATCTGTGTTATACAAGAACCTGAGTCCCTGCTATAGGAAATTTTAGCTGAGAATTTGGGGTTTCTGCCATGATGGATATGAATGTTGTTTCATTAAACCAACACCCTTTGCCTAACTATCCTTGGATGACCAGTTATTTAATGATGCGCTTCAGGAAGTGATACAAATCAAACAGCAAGGGAAAGAATAGCAAGGTTCATTCCCTCCATAGCCTTCATTCCCTTCAGAAGATGAAATCACACAATGGTGCATTGCACCAGATCATAAATGGTACCAGGAAGCAGGTTGTGCGATTTAAGGAATTTTGCTTTGTTGACATAAAAATAATATAGGATAACCTTGGACACTTGGGTAAAGAGAGAACCCTAGAGCTGGTATAAAATAGATTCTACTGGAAGTAAATGAAACAGATGTCTTTAAGATGTGTGATGTGCTCAATGTGTTCATAGGAAAGTGTTACCAGCTTGTCCTGCATACTTGGAGAGTATAATTACTTTTTCAAGGAGATGGAGAAATAGAACTTATGTTTGTTGACCTTTATCTCTGGGAGGAGGTGGAAAAATATAAGCAATACCCTAGAGGCAACAGCTAATTTCACCCAATATGCACAGACATATATTATACTCATCCACCAACCAGAATGATTTTCCATTTGCTAAGGTTTTCTATCCAAAGCATTTCTCTGTATATAATTTTTCTGCCAGGATCCACTCTGACAGTGGTAAAAAGTTGAGAGCAAACCTCTTAAAGAGGTGTTGGCTTTGGCAGGAAGCCATATGTCTAGAACTAAAGCTTACTACCCTCAGGGGAACCAACAATCTGACCATTTTAACTACATGATGCTGAACATTTGAGGGACCTTGAAACCTGAGCAGAAAACTCAGTGGAATCAACACATAACATTTCTGGAACACGCCAATAATTCCAACCATACTTGCTGATATTTGGGCAAGAGTCAAATTTGCCCATTGACTTCTGCTTTGGAGTCTCATAGGATGAAGAAAATGTAGAGGTTTATAATTGCTATATTTTGTGGCTAAGAGTTTGACTGAAGGAGTCCTGTAGTTTAGTCTGATCTCCATGTAAGTACTGACAAAAATGAGGGATGGTAAGAAGGAAGGAAGGAAACAACATTAGTAAGTGCCCACTATATGCTAAGTGCTTTACAAATATTATCTCATTTAATCTTCACAGTAACTCTGGGGGGTAGGTTCTATTATTGTTTTGCAGCTGAGGAAACTGAGGTAGTCAGAGGTTAAGTGACTTGCTTAGGGTCATACAGCTATGAAGTTTCCATCTCAAATTTGAACTCAGGCTCATTGGCTCCAGGCAGACCCAGTGTTCCATCTGTTGTGCCTCAGCAACAGGACAGAGTGCTAAGGTAGCAGACTTCTGAAAAATATTCTGTACCCAGTGGTTAGAAAATCGGGCAATTTACTAACCTGAAAAATAGCACCAAATGTTAGTTAGGGCCTTACAAAGAAAACACACCACAACGGTCTACTAATGACATGAATGTATAGCTACAAGTCTTGATGAGTAGAAGGAAAAAGGTTGATAGAGATTCAGGCATACCCCCTCACCTCACTGATTGCTGACAAACTGTTGGAGTGAGATAATGCCTCTTATAGTGAGAATCTGAATAATGATTTGGATGAGGAAAAGATTATTGCTTGTTATCCTCCAGAAGGTCAAGGAAGTCAACTAAATATGCCCCAACCTAAGAGGTACTTCTGTTCAGATGAAGTTTGGTGGGAGGACCAAACTCAGGGTGAATTCTTTTTCTGCCTAGTATTCTGTTTGTGGACTGCCTAGGGACCAGGTGGCATTCATAGTTTTGAGATCCTGATAGCCTGGGCCATTCACAAGCTCAGGAGATCACACAGAAGTGTCAGTGATCAAACTCAATGATGATGCTTCAAGAGCAATGGAAGAAATGGTTACCCATGTAGCCAGATGGCACTCATAGCTAGAATGCATGTAATATATATTTTATATGTAACCAAAACATGTTGTCTTATGTTATCTATGACCTATATTTTTTTCTGTGCATATATTTTTATCATGTTTATTTATTTTTTTGCTATATGCTATGTATGTAGTTGGATCAACAAGCATTTGCTAAGTGCTAACCATGTATGTGCCAGGCATTGTAATAAGGGCTGGGGATACAAATAAAGACCAAAAAACCAGTCTCTGCTCTCAAGAATCTTTCATTCTAATAGAGGAGACAGAATAAAAACAACTATGTACAAGCAACACGTGTATAGGATTTATTATTGTTCATTAATTCAGTCATGTCTAACAAGGCTAGTAGAGGTGATGGAATTCTAGCTGAGCTATTTAAAACCCTAAAAGACGATGCTGTTAAAGTGTTGTAATCAATACACCAGCAAAAATTTGGAAAATACAACATTGGCCACTAGATTGGAAAAGATCAATTTATGTTGCAATTCTAAAGAATAGCAGCGTTAAGGAACATTCAAATTACCAAACAATTGCTCTCATTTCACACGTCATTAAGGTTATGCTTAAGAATCTACAAGCTAGGCTTCAGCAATATGTGAACCAAGAACTACCAGAAGAGCAGGCTGGTTTTCTAAGCCTACAGCCCATGGATTATGAAGAAAGCAAGGGATTTCCAGAAAAAAACATTCACTTCTACTTCATTGACAACACTAAAGTCTTTGATTGCATGGGCCACAACAAAATGTAGTAAGTCCTCAAAGAGATGAGAGTGTCAGATCAATTTAATTGTCTCCTGAGGAACTTAGATGCAGGCCAAGAAGCAATAATTAGAACCGAACATGGAACACATGATTGATTCAATATTGGAAAAGGAGTATGACAAGGCTGTATGTTGTCACCTTATTTATTCAAGTTATATGTAGAATATATCATGAAAAATGCCAGGTTGAATGACCCAAAAGCCAGACTTAAGGTTGCTAGGAGAAAGATCAACAATGTCAGATATGTAGACATCAGAAAGTGAAGAATTAAGAAGCTTCTTGATGAGGGTGAAAGAGAAGAGTATAAAAGCTAACTTGAAGCTTAACAATTTAAAAAATCTGACAAAATACTAAGATCTTGGCAACTGGTACCATCACTTTGTGGAAAATAGAGAAGAAATGGAAGTAGTATCAGATTTTATATTCTTTTTTTTTAAAGAAATTGGGGTTAAGTAACTTGCTCAAGGTTACACGGCTAGTCATTATTTATGTGTGGGTGCTCATTTTCTGAGGCCAGATTCGATCTCGGGTCATCCCAACTCCGAGGCCGGTGCTCTTACTCACTGTGCCACCTAGCTGCACCTAGATTTTATATTCTTGAGCTCAAAGATCACTGCAGATGGTAACTATAGCCATGAAATTAAAAGACCCTTGCACCTTGGAAGAAAAGCTAGGTCAAATCTGGACAGAATACTAAAAAGCACAAACATCATCTTGTAGACAAAGGTCCATAGAGTCAAGGTTATGGTTTCTCTAGTAGCAATGTATGGCAGTGAGAGTTGGACTACAAGGAAAGCTGAGCACCACAGAACTGATGCTCTCAAGTTGTGCTAGAAAAGACTCTTGAGAGTCCCTTGGATGGCAAGGAGGTCAAATCAATCAACGCTTAAAGAAATTAACTTAGCCTATTCATTGGAACATCAAATACTAAAGTTGAAACTTTAATACTTTGGCCACAGAATGAGTAACAAGGACTCATTGGAAAAGACCCTAATGTTGGAAAAGATTGAAGACAATGGAAACACCAAACATGAACTTGGACAGACTTTGAGAGATAATGGAGGAAAGAAAGGCCTGATGTACTATGGTAAACTGGAGATAATCTCATATGTGTATGCAAATTATGTTTCTGCAAGTTGCTTTATATGTACAACAGCATGCAACTATGTTATTTAACACTATATACTATATGTGTAATAGAGTTGGGTTTTGGGCTAATATATGTAACATTATCATACATGTTTATTGTTCATGTGCTAAGCATAATGTATTGCTATTCTTGCTGCATGTAATTCTAATGTGAATGCCATGTTTATTACATTAGATTGTTGGAATGATTGGGGAAGATAGGTGGCATGGTGGATAGAGTACAGGGCCTGGAGTTAGGGAGACTCATCTTCCTGAATTCAAATCTGGCCTCAGACACTTATTAGCTGTGTGACTCTGGGTAAGTCACTTAACTCTGTTTGCCTCAGCTTCCACATCTGTAAAATGAGTTGAAGAAGGAATTGGCAAACCTCTCCCATTGAAAAATTGAAATGGGGTTGCAAAGAGTTGGACATGACTGAAACAAGGGAACAACAACAACAAAATTGGGCTGATTAGCAATGGTTATGTCATATTCTAAATGACAATAGTTTTTCTGATATATGCTTAAGAGCTTCAAACATAGCCCATGTGATTTTCAAATTCTTCTTTGAGGAGAGAATGTAACAGACCTATAAGGGTATTTGGTTCATTTTCTCTTCTGACTACATCTTCCACAAGGCTAAGTCTTGGAGTTTTTCTCAGGGGTAAGTGCATGAGGTCTATATGGATGTTGGCTTTTTTAAGGGAAAGGTAGAAGGAATAGTGTGAGTGAACAGAGTTTTTCTTAGCCTTTCTTTGCACTCAATGAAGAGATTTCCTGTTTCATTAGTGGAAAAGCCTAGTGGGTGGGAGCAAATGAGGAATGAGTCTAGTTGATGCCTGAGCAAAGTGTAAGTCACAACAGAGGAAGGAACTGCAGTTCTTAAAGCCCTGAGAAAGAGGAATAAGAAGATTCACTTATAGATAATGCTATGTGTAAATGATCACCCTATTTTCCCCTCCCTGTTTCCTTTGGACTGTTTATAAGCAGATATGGATTCTCTACCATACTAGACCCCAATGCAGGTAGCTGTTTGGAGCAAGGGGAGAGGTGAAAGGACAGAGATGCCATCCCAAAGATTGGCATATATTTTTTCCTGCTTGGTAGAGGCTGGGGGAGGAGTGTTGAAGGAGGAATTAAATGAAAATATTAGTTTCATAATACACAGGTCTGTTTCTTTGAAGCTAATAGGCTTGTGTTTATGTTACCACTATGATTAAAAATTTTAAAAAATAAAATAAATTGCTGAGTGAAGTGAGCGGAATCAGAAGAAAACTGTATACAGTAACAACCACAATGTGAGATGATTGATTTTGATAGACTTAGCCCTTCTTAGCAATGCAAGGACCTAAAACAATTCCAAAGGACACATAATGGAAAATGCCATCTACATCCAGAGAAAGAATGATTGGGTCAGAATGTAGAGTGGAGCAGACTATTTTGTTTTATTTTTCTTTCTCATGGTTTCTCCCATTCGATATAATTCTTCTATGCAACGTGACTAATGTGAAAATGTGCTTAATAGGAATGTAGTATAGAGCCCACATTAGATTTCATGCCATCTTGGGGAGAGGAGGAAGGAGGGGGAAGAAAATTTAAAACTTATGGAAGTGAATGTTGAAAACTAAAAATAAATAAACTAATAAAATGCATTAAAATTAAATTAATTAAATTAATGAGCTTCATAGAGGCTATTCACTAAGCACAGCCTGAAGGGATGAATGAAAATGACTAAGCTAAGATAAATGAGTTGAGTGATTTGGTTGGTAAAGACATAAACACCCTTCCAAATACATAATCCAGAATCACCCATGCAGGGGCAGATCTCAGGGGTAACAAACTGACAACCAGTTGCCCTGAAATCTTGAGAGAAAGAATGAAGCAGGATATTTGGTACATAGCTCCCCCAGGTGTTTGGGAACCTTCAGGCCTCACCCTATAGCCTTGTGGCAGGTCGAATCTTCTCAATCGTTTTTTGTGTGTGTGTCATGGGTCCCTTTGGCAGTCTGGTGAAACCTAAAGACCCCTTCTCAGAATAATGTTTTTCAAATGCATAAAATAAAATGCACAGTGAGACAAAGGAAACCAATTATATTGAATAATTATCAAAATGTTTTTAAAAAGCAAGTCTGGGGACCCCAGGTTGAATCCCTGTGGCTGATGTAGCTGGGGTTGGGTTGGGGGAAGGGATAGAGTAAACAGTTTTCCCAATACATCTCACATATATAAAGAACACTAAGTTCAGAGCGCCTTTATCTTAATATCAGATTTCACTCATGTGCTCTGATTGCCAGTGACTTATCTAAGCTTACTTGTCTGCCTGGATTCTTTAACTCTGGTTTGTTTTTGCCCTCTGAAATACTCCTGTCCACTAACCTAACCTGTGTTAACCACAGCCCAGAGGGTGGCACCCTCTACAGGCTCTCCTATTATGGACTCATATAGACAAGGTACAGTCCTGGGGAAGCCTGACCCCCAAAACAGTAGAGTTACTCACACTCTCTGTCTCATTATGCCCCCACCCTGGAATTCCAGAAAAAATCTCTACGGCAAAGTTTAGGTATGGCTTATGTCAAGGGTATCTATCTAAAAGGGTTTATAAAGTCCCTTCTAGAAAAGTTACTTGATGTACAAAGTAGATATAATGTATAAGATGTTTATTTCTTTTGCTGAAAAATAAATGCTTAAAAGGGAAAATATGCATAATCACTCAAATACTTGGAAACATGAAAGATATCCATTACTACTATTTTTCTTTCCATTTAGGTGAAGATAACTTTGTGTAGAAACAAATGTTTGGGCACACTAATAACCCATAAGGTCCAAATAACCCATAAGGTCCAAATTTATTGACCAGTCAGGGCATTGCTTGGTATTTCTTTGCTATAGCATTCTTTGGGTGATGGTAATTTTCTCCTTAAAGAATTAAAAAAGCTTGGGCAGCTAGTGGTTCAGTGAACAGAGCCTGGAGTCAGGAGGACCTGAGTTCAAATCAGACCTCAGACACTTAACACTTACTAGCTGTGTGATCTTGGGCAAGTCACTTAACCCTCCAAAAAGCAAAAAATAAAAATAAATTTAAGAAGTAGAAAAGTTGAAGGTAGCACCTCCCTTTGGGTTGCTTTCATGGATTCAGGAATTGTTGAGCTCTTGAGGTTTTTAGGTAGCCACCAAGGCTGGAAACATTTATCTCTTGGGATAAGGAAAGAAACACAGAGAAGGAGCAGCCAAGGACTTAAGATCCAGACTCAGGTTCATCTAGGCAGGCACATGTTCTTACTTTCATGTGTGAAATAGTAGCCATTGTAGGAGGGATGGGGGGGGGGGATGAAGAGAGAAGTTCCCCTCCTGCACTTAATCCAAGTCTAAAGAAGAGTCTGGAAGAATCTCAAAGTGATGTTCTCAAAGAAGACTGAGCTTTTCTACAATTGACGAATAGATGGCTCTTCCTGACTCAGTTGTCAATCATCTTAGACACAATTACCAGTCACAGGGACATAATCAGAGCATGCTATGTCTTTTCATGAAAGTCTGCCTGCCCCTTACTAAAAAGTCCAAGGGCGTATCCATCTCACTGGAATGAAAGTACATGATCCATGGAATTACTTCAGTTCACCTCATGACATCTATCTACTTATATTCCTGACTCTTTAACAATTCCTGGCTATTATTATTTGTCTGTTCCTCCAGTGGTGTGATGGTAAATGTTTAACAGCTTAGCTCTCCGGAGGAGAAATGCAGGCATGACATTTTAAAATTTAATTTGCATTACTAACATTTCTTCATAATTTTTTAAAGTCTAGAAATAAACAAAACAATAAACCAAGACCTAATTTGTGGTGTTTACTGATTTACCAGGTATAAATGCTTACACTGGAAACATTATCAGTCAGTTGAGTTAGTTCTAGCTGGTTCTAGTTCCTTTGTATTATTTCAACCTTTGTCAACTGCCTAGATTCCTGATTTCCAACCTGTTTCTGATCACTGTTAACCTCACACTCCTGACCCTCCATCGTACCGACCTAAATACCAAATCATTGTCTCTATCTTTCTGATCCTTAGTTTTCTCAACTGCTGCCCAAAACAGAATGAAACAAACCGTTTGATGACTCAGTATAAACACATTACCTCTGCTGGAAAAAGAAGCGCTAAAGGTATGTGTCCAACTGACAGTTGTTCAGTAACATCATCTTTGTGTATATGAAAGACAGTGCTTTTAGCTTACATGGGAAAAAAAATCCAAACAAAGAGTAGCTATTCTTGCCTGAGTCATCCACGATGGCATTTTTCTGAAAGTCCATGATCATTCATTGTTTTTGTTTTTCTATTTTTGTTTTGTGTTTTGTATAGATTAACAAAGGTAGATAAAGCAGGAAGGGGAACCAAATAAACTTTTTTTGATGGAAAAACATTGTATTGTTTCCTAAATTACCGTGTTTTCCACTTGCCCTTGGAAAAATCTGACTAAAAAGAGTACATAGACTAGACATGTTATTTAGTTTTCTTAAACAACATAACTGAAATATAATTACCCAAAGTTATTAATTTTGGTAATTGCAATTACTAAATGATAATTGCTTCCATAATGTAAATTACTTTTCACTATAGTTATATTTGTAATATAATATCTACTTATAATATTTACTTGCTGTTTTAAAGGATTATAAAGTAAAACCTTTTCTATTAATTTCTTCAGGGTTTCATTGTTAGATTTCCTGTAAACTGGACTTCTTTCTAACCTTTGGAAGATGACAAAAATGATGATGGGGATGCCTGGAAGTCAAGTCCATCTGGTGAAGGTGCTCTTGACATCCAATAATAGAGACTGGTTAGAGACCAGCAAGGATCCTTGTTGAACAGATAGACTGGCTGGGAAGGCTTGAACAAAGCACAGAGGTTTGAGACACTAACTTAAAAGACTCAAAAAGCCTAATGGCAGTTTTCAGAGCAATTACTGCTGCACGCCTCCCCTGGATGTTTCAGGCAGTTTCTAAAAAGCTTTGCTGGGTTAACTCTTCTACCCCAGTTCCTATTGCTGCACTGTCGGTCTTCTAAATACAACCTTATACCCACTGATAAAGCATTATGTCATTTTGAACTTCTTTGCTACCTGACTTCATGGCAATTTCTCTTTTGGAAAATAGTTTTGCTTTGTTTTGTTGTTGTTTATTTGTTTTGTTTTGTTTTGTTTTTTGGTAATAAAACTAGTAACAATCTCAACAAACACAAACAAAGAAAACCAGGGGTAAAAAATAAATAGGATCAAATAAAATCAAATAATAGAATAAAACAAAAGCAAGTAGGTGGAACACTGGATAGAGCACCAGGCCTAGAGTCTGAACTCAGGAAGGCAAGTTCAAGTCTGGCCTTAGATACTTACTAACTGTGTGATGCTGGACAAGTCACTTAACCTCTGTTTGCCTCAGTTTACTCATCTGTAAAATAATATTAGTACCTCCTTTGCAGCATTGTAGTGAGAATGAAATGTGATAATAATTGTAAAGTATTTCACACAGTGCCTGGTACATTGTAAGTGCTATATTGATATTAGATGTTACTATTATTATATCACTTTCTAGATAAGTGTTTATTCACAATTCATTTCATCTGTTTGTCTCAATTTCTTTATCTATAAATTGGGGTTAATTGTTATGTTATATATGTGTGGATTTTATGAATTTTGAGGATACTTATCTCAACTCCTACCTATGAATCAGGTCCTTGAGAAAGACTTTCTCTCCTCCTTAGGGTTCCAGGGGTACACCTAAGGGGTTAGGGGCTGGTACTCTAATGCTACTGGTTGAGCCCTCACTCAGGTATGTTCCCCAACATCATTTACAAGTGACTAGCACTCTACTATCATTTAACCAATTAATATAAATCAGCTTTTAAAAATCTCTATTTACTAAGGGAACAAGAACAGAAGTGCAAACCATGCCAGGGGCACATTCTTTTCTATACCACCTTGTTTTCTGGGGAAAGTGGATTCAACCTTAGAGTATTTGATACAAAGCATTTCCTCTACCAAGTTTACTTTCAAATGTGGCAAAATTAAAAGATAACCTTTGTTTATAGGATCCAGAATCTCAGCTGAATAATCTCACCAGCAGAACAACAGAGATGTGAAGAGCTCCAATATTTCTTCCAGATGACAGCCCATATATAGCCTGTGAAATGGACTTCCATTCTTTCTGGCTATGTATGGCTCCTTCTTACTATTAGGTGAAGGAGTATCAGATGAGGCTACAGCCTTTAAAAGATGGGAGAGTGAGCTACCAGAGGTCTGGAACTGGAGCTGGAGCTGGAGCCAATGATAGATTTTGTGTCTAGCCAAGCTTGGTAAAGAGCAAAATCCTAAGATATCTGCCTGACTAACCATAGCAGTGAATTGAAGGGATCCAAGAAAGAGTGACACAGCTAATAAAGGCTACATGTTGGGGCTCCTCCAGGATAAATATTGTGCCCTTCATTTCTGTGGAGACCTACTGGAGAAATTCTTTACCTCATTCAACATTCATTCTTCACTTGAACCAGCCAGGCAGGAAAGAGGAGCCTTGGCCATTTAGTGCCTTTTGAATTTATACCCAGTTCCAGATCAAGTCAGTTAAAAGTCCATATCTTCGTCATGTGGTTAGCAGACCAGAAATAGTTGTAGTTGCTCATTTTGTGAAACATACATGGGAATTTCACCAGTCAAGCACACTAAGCATTCTCATAAGGGTTGGGTTTGGCCAGTACCTTATTATATATACAAACTATTTTGTAAACTTCTGCTGTTGCTGCTGCTGCTGCTGCTGCTGCTGCTACTACTACTACTACTACTACTGCTGCTGCTGCTACTACTACTACTACTACTACTACTGCTGCTGCTGCTGATGCTGCTGCTACTACTACTACTACTGGCTAATATTTATATAGCACCTACTTTGTGCCAGGCACTGTGCTTTACAAATCTTCTCTCATTCAACACTATACATGATCACTTATATATTATTATATATTTGTCATCCATTGGCATTATAGTTAATATAGTTATTGATAATAAAAATGTAAAATTTAACAAAATAGCATTAACAATTTATTTCCTCCACAAAATCCTATTCTGACGCTTATAGTGATTCCCTTGGATTCTCAAAGTCTATATACCAATTAAGTGAAAGCACTGGGATGTTCTAGGAAGATACCAGCAAAAGACCTTTAATTTTCTGAGGACTAGTCTAGCTAAGCATGAAGAGGTTCATCATCAATAGACAGATCATTTTGTCATTCATTCTTTGCCTTGACAATTCATGAAGCCAAGAACAATGCAAATTAGCCTTCATTCCCTTGAAACCCCTTTCCACCCCTGCAGTGGCAAAGTGGTAAAAAAGGGGAACAAAGAATGCTAAGGATCAGTTTTTAGATTGTCTATAAACATCACTTTATCTGCTGGGACTCTAAACTTAAAATCTTTGTCTAGAAAAAGAGAATGGATATAATATTGATGGCACTGACTCTTAGAAATCTTGAGGGCCTTGCAAAAATGAAAGCAGTGAACAAAAAGAAAATTGCATTTAAATGGGAGGAAGGCTCACAAGTTCTTCTTGGAAAAGTAAATAAAATAATTGGCAGAATTGGTTTTATTGTGCATCCAGAGGCAAGAAGAAAAAAAATAGTGGATTATTGATCATCTTGAATTTGTAAGTCAATCAATAATCACTCATTAAGTGCCTACTATGTGCCAGGTACTGTGTTAATCACTTGAAATACAAAGAAAGGCAAAAGATGGTCTCAGTTATATGCAAGATAAATTGGAAATAACCAACAGAGGAAAGGAGATCAGGAAAGGCTTCCTGTAAAAGGTGGGATTTTAGCTGGGCTTTGGAGGAAGCCAGGATCCAGAAATAAGAAGGGAGAGCATTCTGGGCAAACACAGTCAATGAAAATGCCTAGAGTCTGAAGATGGAACCCTTTGTTTGAGGAGCAGTGAGGAGGACAGTGTTACTGGATCACAGAGTACATGGGAACGTGTAAGATCTAGGAGTAGTGGAAAGGTTGTAAGGGGTCAGATTGTGAAGGTCTTTGAATGCCAAACAGAAGATTTAAAATTTGATCGTGGAAAATCTATTTGACTGTTGGGTGGAAGATGGACTGAAGTGGAGAGAGACTTAAGGCAATAAAACCAGCCAGCAGAGTATTGCAATAGTCTAGGAGTGAGGTAATGTGGGCCTGCCCCAGGATGGTGGCAGTGTCATACTGGAGAGACGTTATGGAATTCAAATTCACAACAAATTGGCTATGCTGGTGAAGAGTGGAAGATGACACCTAGGTTTTGAGCCTGTAGAACTGGGAGACCCATTTCAAGACTGCCCCTCAAAAAAAAGCCCATAGATATTATTTATGTGGAAGCCACAACTACAAAGCCCACCTCACTGCCAAGATGGCAGGGAAATAAAGTTGAGCAACAACAAAAGCTAAGTGAAGAAGATGAAGCCATCCCCTTTTACCCTTCTGGTTCACGTTCCTGACTTTATCATGTGTTATCTGCCTACCAAAAATAATTATTGGCTTTTGCACTATATTCTGCCTAGCATAAAACTCCACTGTCTGTTTCTTCCTTACTAATCCCCTTCTCTGGAGAATCCTCTCCTCTAAGGCCCTACTATGCTGGCTGGTGATTATCTACCCAGATCACTGTTTCGGGAGAAGTCCCAGTCATGCTTCATTACATGTTCAAATGGACTTTTCCCCTTTCCCAGTCACCTAGCTTGCCCTCTGCTCCTGCTTTCCATCTTACTTATCTTCCATAATTATAATGTAACCTACTTGAAGATAGGGACTATATTGCCTCTTTGCATCTATATCCCTGGTATTTAGTGTAATGTCTGTTAATGAGAACATAATTTCTTTCCTGTCTTCTTGACTTCATCCTTCCTTTCATCCTTTTTTCCTTTTCTTTTTTCCTCCTTCCTCCCCCTATCTCCACCCTCTAAAACAATTTATTTATTGGATATGTCCTCTTTTATACATCTGTGTTTTACTTATTCCATCTAGAAAAAGCAAGTGGGACCTTCATAGTAACTTTCTAGCTTGTCTAGTGGTATTTTTGCTTTGATGATAGCATTTAACTCTTCATGGCCCAGACCATGCTGCCCATGGATGTCAAATGATTTAAAAACTAAAACAACTGAATATAGATTTTTTTTCTTTTAGTATAGTTAAACAATGGGCTGGATTGTCTTTTTAAAAATAGATGAAGACATTTTGGCTGGACCAGGTAGTACAACATAGCATTAAAAGGACAACTCTGAAAGGGAGAGAGGTATCTGGGTAGACACATAATTTGATATCTGAATTTAGGTTTATTAGATTAAAATAAAAGAATTGTGACCATCATAGGAACAACAGACTTCAGACTAGGCTAGGGACAAGAAACATACAGAATAGCTGAAGACCTAAAATTATTTTATCTATGAACTTCTGCAATTTCTCCTGGTTTCATTCTGAATGGTTTTTTTTAATTTTTATTCCTGTATTTTTAGTTTGCAACATTCACTTTTATAAGATATTGAGTTCCAAATCTTCCCTCTTTCCCCACCCCTCTCCTCAAGATGCATGCAATCTGATATAGACTCTACACATACAATCATATTAAACATATTTCCGTATTAGTCATGCTGTGAAAGAAGAATCAGAACAAAAAGGAAAACCACAAGAAATTAAAAAAAAAACAAGAAAGAGAGAGAGAAAATAGTATGCTTCAATCTGCATAGAGATTCCATAGTTCTTTCTCTGGATGTGGATAGCATTTTCCATCAAAAGTCTTTTGAAATTGTAACATTGTATTGCCGATGAGAGCTAAGTCTATCAAAGTCAGTTATCACACAATGTGATTTATTATGAACAATGTTCTCTTGGTTCTGCTCACTTCACTCAGCATCAGTTCATGTAAGTCTTTCCAGTTTTTCTGAAATCCACCTGCTCATCATTTCTTATAGAATAATAGTATTCCATCACATTCATATACTATAACTTGTTCAGTCATTCCCCAATTGATGGGCATGCCCTCAATTTCCAATTCTTTGCCACCACAAAAAGAGCTGCTATAAATATTTTTGTACATGTGGGTCCTTTTCCCACTTTTATGATCTCTTTGGGATACAAATCTATCAGTGGTATTGCTGGATCAAAGAGTATGCACAGTTTTATAGCCCTTTGGACATAATTCCAAATAGCTCCCCAGAATGGTTAGATTAGTTCACAACTGTACCAACAATGCATTAGTCTCACGTCTTCTCCAACACTTATCATTTTTCTTTTCTGTCATATTAGCCAATCTGAGAGGGGTTATATGGTACCTCAGAGGTGTTTTGATTTGCATTTCTCTAATCAATAGTGATTTAGAGCATTTTTTAATATGACTATAGATAGTCTTAATTTCTCCATCTGAAAACTGAGGCCTTTATCAGACACACTGGCTATAAAAATTATTTTCCAGCTTTCTGCTTCCCTTCAAGTCTTATGCATTGACTTTGTTCATGCAAAACCTTTTCAATTTAATGCAATCAAAATTATTCATTTTGCATTTCATAATATTCTTTATCTCTTGTTTGGTCATAAACTTTTCCCTTCTCTATAGATCTGACAGGTAGATTATTCCTTGCTCTCCTAATGTGCTTATAGTATCAGCCTTTATGTCTAAATCATGTATCCATTTTTGACCTTTTCTTGGTATAGAGTGTAAGATGTTGGTCTATGCCTAGTTTCTGTCATACTATTTTCCAGTTTCCACAGTTTTTGTCAAATAATGAGTTATCCCAGAAGTTGGAGTCTTTGGGTTTATGAAACAGTAGATGACTATAGTCATTGACTATTGTGTCTTGTGAACCTAACCTATTCCTCATCCACCTCTCTATTTCTTAGTCAGTACCAAGTAATTTTGATGACTGCTGATTTAAAATACAATTTTAGAACTGGTATGGCTAGGCCATGAATGGTGTTCTTCTTTGTATTAGATATGCAACCTCAAGCAGAGGTTGACATTCACTGCATCTGTCTACTATTATGAGAGGCCCTGAGAAAAGTCAATTTTGTAAATCTGTTACTCATATTTTTACTGGCAACTAAGGATATAGCACAATTAAAAGGTAGGCTTAAATCTACCATCTGAGATCACCCATTTTCTAATAGGAAATGTTAATTCTTTGGTTTTTTTTTTAAACCATAGTTATTTCCTGATACACTTCCCTAACCACTTCCCAACAAAAAAATAACAGTTAAGCAAATCAATGAATAAATTGATCTTCTCTTTAAGCATATACAACATTATATACCAATCCTGCCTTCCCCCCTGGGCCCCACCTCTCTATTAAGAGGAGGGTAGTGTGTTTCATTACCAGTCTCCAGAACCAACATTAGTCATTATAGTCAATCTGGGTTCAGCTGACCATTAGTGTTGCTATTGTTGACTTTATTGTAGTCATTGTGTAAATTGTTCTCTTGGTTATACCTTCCTTGTTCTCATTAGTTCATACAAATCTTCAGATGTTTCTCTGAAATCTCCATATTCGTAGTTCCTCAGAGTACAATAGTATCCTCAGGCATTCATATACAGGACCCAATTAGTGTGAATAAGGAATTCCCCCCAAGTGGTCAAATTATTCAGATCTGCACTGTATATTTCCATTGACTGGTACCAATTACCATATTTTACATAATTGCAAATTCAAGAAATACAGTTCAAATTCTTTCAACAACTCCACATGATTCATTATTCATATTAATTGGACCTAGCTGTACATCAATTTGTTTAGCCTTTCTCTGGTTATATACTTTCATATATCAGCTTCACTGGTAGACCAAAAAAAGAAAAAAAAATTCCACACTGAGATTCTTTAATATTACTAGGTTCACTGTATAGAGAGATTTACCTTTTGATCATCTAATTGAAAAAAAAATATTCACAAGTATTGCAATGGTTTCTAGCCCTGGGCTGTGGGCCCCTAAGGGAACAAGCACAGAGTTTTTGGAAAGGTCTGAAATTCATATGTGAGTACATAAATAAGCAAACAAATCATCCATAGGCTGAATAGGTAATATGTCTCATACATATATGCATTATTGTTTTTCAAATGAATATAGGGTGGTGTCATGAATAAGTTAAAAATTCATTTAAAAGCGTTACTGCTTTATGTATTATGCATTTTTCTTCAGTAGTGGTTGAGAGGTAGCATATTGTAATAGATAGGACCCTGGACTTAGAATTAGAAGGACCAAAGTGCAAATCTCACTTCAGACACTTATTAGCAGTGTGATCTTGGTCAAGTCACTGTATGTGTCCCAGTTTCCTCATCTGCAAAATGGAGGGGAGTAATTTGGACTTAGTGGTCCCTAAGGTCCATTCATATGTGAAGTCTATGATACTATGATATAGAGAGATCAACTACTGCTCATGAGGATGGGTGGTGGAGGTGGTTTTTTTGTAGGGGTCCTTATCATTGGCGTGTATAGAATATGGATGTGCCTGGGTGTGCTGGCACACTGGACTTATATCCCATGCATATCTATGGTCCTTATATTCAGGAAGTTTGGGAATTATTTGCTAGAAGAGCAATTTTGTAGCTCCCTGAATTTTCCAAGAGCATTGACCTTTTAGCAACATAGGATATGGGCAATTAAGGCTACCAGATTAAATTGAGAGCCTATTTAAATGAGTGCCCTTAAGGGGGGTGGAGCCAAAGGTCAATCAATTAATAAACATTTATTAAGTGCCTATTAATGTGCCAAGCATGATATGAAGTTATCTCCAATCTTTTTGTTAGACAACTTCACTGGATTTTGAATATTCCAGAAACTATTGGTCTTCATGACTTCATAGACTACAGGAGTGGAGACAGAGGAAAATTTAATATCTTATTATTTTAAAATTTTCAGTAAGAGTTAGTTTATCTCCCCAAGAAAAGTGATTCATGCATTTTTAAATTTCTAGTTACTTGAAAGGCTAAATGCATGAGAGAAACATGGAACTAAGAGGAGGAAGCTTGGAAGAATAAGCAGATCTCTAGTTTAGTCAGTTGTAATCAATTATTGTTAGGGGATGTTAAATACACAGTAGAAAAAACATTTGTAAGGGCCACTAAGTTTTCTGAAGCCCGGGAGCAAAGAAACATCAGAACTGGATAATTAATAAAAAACAATAATAACCAACATTTAGATAGTGCTTAATACGTGCCAGGCACAAAGTGTTAATAAGCACTTTGCAAATATGATCTCATTTGATTCTCACAACAATCCTGGGAGATAGGCACTACTATAATCCTCATTTTACAATTGAAGAAACTGAGGCAAACAGAGTTAAGTGACTTGCCCAAGGTCACACAGTTAATAGGTACCTGAGGATGGATTTGTACTCAGGTCTTCCTGATTCCAGGCCAAGTGCTCTATCCACTACACCAGCTAGCTGCCTAAAGGTGAGCAAAGCTGTATACAGGCCCCTAAAAAGTACGTGATTAGTATGGGATAAATATTTAGAGCAAATAGAAATGAGACCTCAAGACTGGAAGGAAAACTAGATTGCTAACAGCTACGTGAGAAAGGTGCTTAACGATTCCCAAGGATATATATATATATATATATATATATATATATATATATATTATATATATTATATATATATATATATATATATATATATATATATATATATATATACACATATATATGTATAGATAGATAGATAGATAGATAGATATAGATATAGATATAGATACATAGTGCCAATTTTAAATAGATTTTATTCTCTAGGACAATTGCATTTCCACTTGTTTACAGTATTGATAAAGTACAATGTTGTTCCCTCCTCTCCCTCTGCACACATTCAAGTATTCAGAATGCCCAGATTTACACAATAGCTTAAATTTTAACTGCTAAACTGCTACTGCCTTGGCTACAAATTTGAGTCCTTCAATTTTTGGAAAGCTGTGTGGAATGCTCTTTCTTCTGGTGTGTTTAGTCGACCTCTTCAATGGTGGGTCCAGAAGAAGCACCTCCAGATGGGGCTGCTCCACCCCCTGGGAACCCACCAGGCATGCCTCCTGGCTTGCCCCCTGCACTCCGGTACAGCTTAGTAATAATGGGGTTGCAGACCTTCTCCAATTCTTTCTGCTGATGCTCAAATTCTTCCCTCTCAGCAGTCTGGTTCTTATCCAGCCAGTTGATTATTTCATTACATTTGTCAAGGATCTTCTGTTTGTCTTCATCACCAATTTTGCCTTGCGGTTTTTCATCCTCTATGGTTGCTTTCATTTTGAAAGCATAAGATTCAAGAGAATCCTTGGAAGACACCTTGTCTCTGCTTTTCATCCTCAGCCTTGTATTTCTCAGCCTCCTGGACCATGCGCTCAATGTTTTCTTTGCTCAGACGTCCTTTGTCATTGGTGATGGTGATCTTGTTCTCCTTGCCTGTGCTCTTATCCACAGCAGAAACATTGAGGATGCCATCTGCATCAATGTCAAATGCTATTTCAATCTAAGGAACACCCCTGGGTGCTGGAGGAATTCCTGTGAGCTCAAGTTTGCCAAGCAGGTTGTTATCCTTTTCATTGCTCTCTCACCTTCACAAACCTGAATAAGCACACCAGGCTGGTTGTCCGAATAGGTGGTAAAGGTCTGTGTCTGCTTGGTGGGGATGGTAGTATTACGTTTGATCAGAATGGTCATAACTCCACCAGCAGTTTCAATTCCAAGGGAAAGAGGAGTGACATCCAACAACAGCAAGTCCTGCACATTCTCAGATTTATCTCCAGACAAAATGGCAGCCTGGACAGCTGCACCATAAGCAACAGCCTCATCAGGATTGATATTCTTGTTGAGATCCTTGACATTGAAGAAGTCTTGTGGAACCACCCACCAGGACGATGTCATGAATCTGAGACTTATCTAGCTTGGCATCTCTTAAGGTCTTCTCCACAGGGTCCAGTGTGCCACGGAAGAGATCAGCATTCAGCTCTTCAAAACGGGCAAATCACTTAATCCCTATTTGCCTCAGTTTCTTCTTCTATAAAAATGGGTTTAATAATAGCACCTACCTCCCAGGGTTGCTGTGAGTACCACGAGATGATAATTGTAAAGTTCTCAGCACAATGCTTGGCACATACTAAGGGCTACACACATTTTAGCTATTATTATCATATAAATAAAACCTGTCAGGTCTTCCTCACTCTGAAGTCATCTCTATCCACTAGGTCATATTGCTTCTCAGAGAGCTAAGTGTGAGTAATTACTATCACTACAAATTCATTCCTATTAAGTTATGAGCTTCTTGAAAGAAAAAACCCCACAAAGGCCATGAGACCACCTCACTCCTCTATTCAATAAAAATATTAAATCCTTTGCTTGGCTTTTAAAGCTATTTACAACCCAGCCTCTTACGTTTTTCCTCTTATACTTTACTTCTCTCCCTGTACTCTGTCATCCAGTGACAATGACCTCCTTTCTTTCCCTTGGCTACAATACTCCATGTCCCAAATGATTCCAAGCCTTTTTACTGGCTGTCCCCAACACTTGGCATGTACTGCCTCATGGTCTCAGCTTCTTGGCTTCCCTGGCTCTAGTCATCTCTCAGCTCAAATCCCAAATTCTGCAAAAGGCCTTCTCTACTCTCTTTTCCCACCCTCTACTGCTAGAACCTTCTCCCAGAAGTTATCTAAAATTGAATCTGTATTTATCTTGCATGTACATAGCTGTTTGCATGTTATCTCCCCAATTCGACTATAAGCTCCTTGAGGCAAGGACTGGTTTTTGCTTTTTTTTTTTTTTTTGTATCCCTTGAACTTAGCATAGTGTTTATATTCTAAGCACTGGTTGACTTAACTTGATATGAAAACCATGACCTGGGCATTTATCCATTACCTTTCTGACCAAATGGCTATGAATAACATTTAGGAAGATTGTAGCTGACTTACTAAGCATCCCTTCCAGTTTCTTCCTTCTCAAGTTAACATTCTCATCTATTCTAATTGGGAATATTGAGCTATTTTTAGGAAGGAGTGAAGAATAAAGTGAAGCATAAAGCTGAGCATGTCATTAGTAAGAAATTGGCAAATAGAACATGATGGTGGTTGCTGCAAGATTATCTTTTAACTAAACGAAACTTGGTTATTAAATGAATGGGCAAGGGACATTGTGCTCTAACTTAATTAAAGTCTAAAAGGTCTATTAAAATATACAATTTCATGCGTGCATAAAGTAACTCTGTCTCTGAAGCTGAATACAGTTACAAATTTTCATTGAAGAGTTTGTGGAGAATTAAAGAGAAAAGGAATAGAGCCTCAGGAAAAGAGTATCAGATGGTTGGAAAATATGAAATGAATTATCCCAATGTGCAAAATATCTGTTTCTTGTAAAGAATTTGAAGCCTGTTTGAGTTTTAGAATTATATTTCTTCAGAAACTTAGTTGCTGCCAAAGGATGAATTAATGTGAGGATATCTTTAGTAACAAGGGCCACTGAGCACAACATCATGGCACTCATTGATGGTCCCCATCAATGCTGCTTCTGGGCAGGTCAATCACTGAACTATTTAAGACAAATGATTTCTGTCAGTTTGGAGATCTCTAAGTAAGAGATCTCTTACTAAACCTTCTCTTAGTAAGAACCTGGAAAGGCAGCATGTTGTAACAGATAGAGTGCTAGCCTTGGAGCCAGAAAGACCTGGATTCAGGTCCTCCCTCTTCCACATATTATGGAATCATGGACAAGCCACTTAAGTTTACAAATCCCAGAAACTCTCTATCACTAGTTAGCAATGTGATGATGAGGATGAGGATGCCAATTTTACAGATTAAGAAACAGCTTTGGAAAGGTTAAGCAATTTGTTCATTGGTAGGAAGAATAGGAAGTAGGATTCCAAACTCAGGTCCAGTCCAGTCTAATCCAACAAGCATTTATTAAATGCTTTCTTTGTGCAAATCATTGTGCTAAGTGTTTAGGATGCAAAACCAAAACCTAAATATAATTATCCCTTCCACTTTGTGACTTTCTCCATTGTGGTTTTAGCATTGCCAGTCAGCATAAAAAATTAAATAGGAATTTTCTGGTAGTTTTTTTGGAAGGTGTATGTAACAGGTGAAGGCCAGCAGACAACACACAGAAAAAAAAAGTTTAGAAACTAAGAAATGCATAAATTATATGTATGGTGCTGTATAATATCGACATATTTTATATTTTAATACCATAATGATCCAGACGTTTTCTCTGGTATCAAGGGAGGGCCAAAATTTTTTACATGGATTTTTCAGATCACAGGGGCACCGTGCTCCTAACTTCCACAATGTAGAAAGGATAACTTTAATCTATTCCTTCAAAGAGCTTACACTATGTTGTAAATATGTAAATAGATAATCATATACATAATTTAAGGAGGAGGAAGCAAGCACAAACTGAGGGGATCAGGAAAGAGTTCCCATAAGAGCCACAGAATGAAGTTTGGGATTCTAAGAGGTGTAAGTGAGGAGGGAGTGCATTCTACACATGGGGATAGCCTATACTAAAAACGGAAATAAGAGACAGAACAGCAAATTTAGGGGAAGCAAGTAACATGATCACTTGGTGTTGGAGCTTGTAACTGAGCCCAGCTCTCCACCTTGACTATAAGAGGTCCTATTTACAGTAATGGGCATCTTTTCTTATGTATCTGCCATACTATCATCTACCCCAGATATATTACCATCTGCCCTGGAAGTGGAATGACTTATGTAGAAACTCTCAGGATCAAGACCTCTAGAAGCCATGCTGCCAACCTTCTTAGGAAGTTAAACCACTCACTTTTAGAACCCCACCCTGGGGCTAGGCTGAGTGATTACAAACCTACCTACACTACTATTTTTAGCTAGCTTCTGACTATATTTCTCATACCATCTACCCTGGACATCCTGCCATCTGTTCCCATCCTTAGGCTACTCCCTCCTTCCTCCCAGTTCAAGGTTACAATTTAAAAAATTCTTTGAGAAGTTCTATAGGACCATATGAGGGCTTGTCAAAAAGAATGGATTGGATTGTACATATATGTGCATACACATATATGTATATATAAAAATATGTATTATGTGGACACACACACATACATACACATAATAGTTGCCAAACTAGCCCTTCAACTTTTGAAAAGGAAAACAAGGAATAAGGTAGACCCTTTCCCAGCTGGAGAAGGCACTTGGAGATTACCCTTATTAATATTCCTTTCAATGAGAATTCTTCTCATCTGTGGCTCCAAGAGGTGGTAGCATGTGTAGCGGCCACACAATGACTCCTAAACCATCTTCACAGACGGGCTAAATCAGGTTGAGGGTGACCAACAGGCTGCAAACCTGTACGTGAGTCAGAAGGATGTCTGCTCTAAGCATGGGAAGACTTCCCCCAGTTGAATGGATGGATGAAAATAATTTGATCCAATAGCCGCAAAGGCCACTGAATCAGGCACTGTGTAACACTTAGAGCTTTGTCAGATATCAAAGATGCCAAGTTCATCCACCACATCCCAGGCCATCACTAGTTGTCTTGATTTTTGTCCTGCCACTGGACTTCGATGATTCTGGGAGAGAGAGAGTGAGGCTGGTGACATTGCCCAACATTGTCTCACTTAAATCCAATTCACATGCAGGTCAAGACATCACCCAACAGCCACTATTTCACCCCAAAATTGTGATGTCATTGATCTTCTTTAAAAATGAAGAGCAAACAATATTCACTCAATTCATTCTTCTAGAATTGACATGCAATAAGTAGACACCATAAGACAATTATTAGGGGAAAGTCTCTCCTCCTGGTAGGAGTCCTTTCAGAAGGAGAAAATTCAGTCCCAAGATTTCAGGTGTTTGGTTGATTGAAGACTAGTCAATCAGTAAGTCAACAAGCATTTATTAAGCACTTACTGTGAGTCACACACTATACTAGGTATTGTTGTAGTTGTTGAGTGATCCAGTCACTTTCTATTCTTGGTGATCCCATATTTGGGGGAGGGGGTTTGGCAAAGATACTGGAGTAGTTTGCCATTTCCTTCTCCAGTGGATTAGGCAAACAGAGATTAAGTGACTTGCCCAGATAGTAAGTATCTGAGGCCAGATTTTTAACTCAGGTGTTCCTGCTGCCAGGGCCAGTGCTCTATCCACTGAGCAATCTAGCCACCTCCATACTAAGCATTACAGGTACCAAAACCCCACAAAAAATTGGTCCTTGTCCTCAAGGAACTCACATTCAACTGGAGAGAATAGCTAAATGTTTTATCTCTCTATTTGTCTCTCTATCAAATCTATTTTTCCTCTTTTTGCATGTCTGTCTATTTATTTATACATATATATCTGTATGTTTATCTCTGTCTAATCCATTTATCTATTACATGTGTGTTTACCAATGTGTCTATCAAGCTCACATTTAGGCAACTATGTACATTTACTGTGTGTGTGTGTAGTGAAAAGAAGATAATTGTAGAGGGAAGGCAATATTAGTGGAGAGGAGGAAAGGCTGCTTTCACAAAGTAGGATTTGAGCTGAGTCCTGAAGGAAGCCAGGGAAACCAGGAGTTAGAGGTGAGGAGGGGGAACCTTCCAGGAAGGAAAGATTGCAAGTGGCCTGAGGTTCTCCAAGAGAAGAAAAAAAATGTCACAAAGAATAAAACTATGGGGTAAAATCATCCAGTTTTGTTATTGGAGGTCACATAGTATCTAGAATTTGGGATCCATAGACCTTCCCCATCATAATGTAGGATTATAGGAGCATGAATTTAGAGCCTGAAGAGGTTCTAGAGGTCATCTCTTCATTGCATGATGAGGAAGCTGAAGCCCAGAGAGACTGTGACTTGTCCAAGATCATGTCAATAAATACTAGCACAGCACCCTGCCACTTCCTTTTCTCATTAATGTAGAGACATTAGAAAAAGATGCCAAACACTGAATTATATGAATCATCCCTATTTCTGAGAATCATTGAAAAGTAATGAAAATTGATATATGTTCTTAAATATGGCAGATTTTTGCTCAAGAACACCCATATTAACCCACTTTATTTCTGATGGCTAGATGAAGACTAATTAATTTGTGTAGAGATCATAAAAGTAATTTTTTAAAATTGTCTGACAAATCCATCCCAATGTATGGACGAGTTTTGCTGAGTTTTGGATGCCTGCTTTGTTTTCAACACTTTTGTAACTCAGGGCTAGACATGCTAGACATTCCAAAAGTGACCCTTTCAATCAGGATATAAGCAGTGGGGCAGAAAATAAAAGCTAAGAACACAGTTTTTTTCTAAGCTACATGGAGCAAGAGTTTGATTTTATTTTAGTGGAAAACATAAGATAAAGAAGGAAAATATAGATGAGACAATGGAGTAGGACCCTTATATAAGTCTCTAACACAATATGATAGTAAAGGCCATGTCTGCATTAGGTTGAATTTGAGTTGAAATAAAATTCTTAAGCCTTCTTATGTGTCATTATCTCATTGAGTACAATCTGAAGCCAGCTTTAATACACAAAAGCAACACTACTGTCCACTCACTCAAATGTTAGAATCACACAATGTTTGTGCTGGAAGGGGCCTCAGAGGCCATCTGGTCCAATTCTCTTATTTTACAAATGAGGAAACTGAAGTCTAGAGAGTTGTAGCAACTTGTCCAAAGTCACACAGCTAGGTAGTGGCAGGGTGAGCATTTAAACGCTGGTCCTCTAACCCCAGGTCCAAAGTTATTTCTGGGCAACTAGGTGCTACAGTGGATATGAATTTAAAATCTGCCCCAGACACTATCTTTATGATCTTGGGCAAGTCACTTAATCTTGTTTGCCTCAGTTTCTTCATCTGTAAAATGAGCTGGAGAAGGAAATGGCAAACCACTGCAGTATCTTTGCCAAGAAAACTCCAAATTGGGTCATGAAGAGTCAGACATGACTGAAAAATGACTTAGCAACAAAAAATGTTCTTTCCAGAATACTAGAATAATTTCCACATGAAATATTCTGCAAATATTCACTGATGATGGTGATGATGATGATAGCCAATTTGAGGTTTGAGTGATGTTTGATCTCATCCATATTTTCTGAATTCAATAGAAATTGGTACAGTTTTATAGATGAAGAAGATGAAAAAGGTGGATAGAGCTGCAGTTTCCCTACAGATGCAGAAGATACCGTTATAATGGGGCCAAACTCATTTGGGCATAACAGATTAATGCAGCACACTGTTAGGTTCTCCTGTTCTTGGTGTCCTTGCTAGGATTGGTACCCCAGCTCTGACAGGTGAGTTTTCACCTTATCATTCTGGGAACCAGGACTCCATTTCCTCACCATGCTGCCAATATTCCTGCCACCATCCTCATCATTTAGACTCTGTCTCTGATTCTGATAGATGAGTTTTCAGCTTATCTTGCCTCCATGTCACCTCCTGGTCATCTCCATATCATTTCCTACATCGTATGTCTCCTTGAGGGTAGGTATTGTCTTTTGTCTCTTTTTATAAACCCAGTGCTTACCATAGTGCCTAGCACTGTGCTTAATACATAACACTAATAATAAAATAAATAGTACGTGTTTAATAAATGTTTATTGACTTTATTATTTTCTTTCCCTACTAGAATATAAGCTCTTTGAAGGCTGGGACTCTCTTGCTTTCTTGTGTTTGTATCTCTAGTGCTTAGCACAGTGCCTTGTATACAGTAAGCACTTGATAAATGCTTTGTCTATCTTTCTATCAAATCTATTTTCCTATTTCTATCTGGATGGTGGTTTATTTATTTACATTTTTATTTGCATGTCTATGTATCTGTCTATGTCTATTGACCTAACTCTATCTATCTGTCTCTGTTTCTATCATAGATTGTATGGACTATGTCCAATAAAGCAGACTGATCCACCCTGCTATATGCTGCCCAGATATTCTGTGCAAATATTAATGGGCACAGTGGTTAAGTTGAGAGTAATACCTGGGGAGGGGGCAGCTAGGTGGCACAGTGAATAGAGCACTGGCCCTGGAATCAGGAGGACCTGAGTTCAAACTCGACCTCAGACACTTAACACTTACTAGCTGTATGACCTTGGGTAAGTCACTTAACCCCAATTGCCCTGCCTTCCCCCATCCAAAAAAAGAAGAAGAAAAATAAAAAGAAAGTGATATCCGAGCCTTTTGCCCTAAGGATGATTGACATTTCCTCCCCAGGATGAACCTTGCTTTCACTGAGTAGTATAGTTATCATTGGGAATTTCTTTACCTAGAACAAAAATAATTCAGGGAACAGCAATGGTACAGTGAATAGACTGATAAGGGGGGGCAAGGTAGTGAGAGAAGCTATGATAGTAGGTTAGAGAACAATTAGTGCATAGTTATTCTGGGAAAGGGAGTGCCCGTTCTCACAGAGAATCAGTCTTTAACCCTAAAAGGAGTTGGGGAAAGTACGTCCAGGGAGAAGAGGGGCATAGATTCCTGAATATGGTGGTTTGGGTTGGGTAGGGGATGGCCAGAAAAGACTAATGAAGGAAAATCAATCAATCAACAAGTGTTAATTAAACACTATGTGGCAAGTACTATTCTAGGAACTGAGGATACAATAGCAAAAAATGAAAACAAAACAGCTATTCTCAACAATCTTATATCAAGAGAAACATTGTACACATATAAGAGTATGCAAATATATATGTGAACATGCATATATATAATATGTACACACACACACATTGTAACGCCAATGCAATACCCATAGTATCTGCTATGAATATGCATACATATTCCCAGGATTTGTTCACAAAATATAATAAACCTTTCTCCTCCAAGACAAAACCAAAGAATTTATTTGGGACATTGCTATTAGGATACCAAAAAGCAAGGTTTAGATGCTCATCACCAATCCAAGGAGTGGCTGACATCACAAGTTTTCTCTCTATCAAGTCTCCCCACAAGCAAGTTCCCCTAGGCAAGTTCTTTCCTTCCTCTGCTTCTGTCTCAGTAGGGCATCTCCCTCTGCACATACTTCTCCCCCCAAGTAGTACAATATATATATATATATATATATATATATATATATATATATACCTTTTCCAATCAAAGACTTGATAGGCTTAGTGCTGAGAAGCTTGAAAATCAGCACTTAATTGGAAAGGTATGGGGCACAGAGTCTAATTGGCTCTGTTTCAGAGCTCCATTTGAGGCCTATTAATGGACAGGGAAGATCACACACACACATATATTTAATTAATAAAAAAGTTAGTACAAGACAGAGGGCACTAGCAATTGGGTGGGATCATAACAAGACTTCATGGAATGATGAGGTAACTTGATCTGTGTCTTAGAGGAAGAGAGGGGTTCTGTGAGGCAGAGGTAAGGAGGGAGTACATGACAGGCATGAAGAGATGGGCAATGCAAAAATATGGAAATGAGAGACAGAATGCTGTATGTGGAAGAGAGAAAAGGCCAGTTTGACTGAACCATAAAGTCCATGATACATGGGGAGGAAGCATGTCCCAAGATATCTATATCCTGGGGTACAGCACCATTTGTGGCATGCTAGTGGGTAACCTCATTTGTCCCATTAGCCCCAAAGCTAAGGCTTTGCTGAGAAGTAAACTGATCCTTCTGGTTTTTTTTTTCAAAGGCAATGTGGAAAAATCTGTTAGTGTATGTCCATTAATCCATCTCTATCTAAGATTCCAATACTGGGGATTATTTCAAGGGCAGCACTAAGACATTGATTCAAAGGCTAGATTAGTGTCAGGAGGAAGCTACTAATCAGGAGGAAGCTACCTTATTCCTATGCTTCAAAGTTCTGCAGGAACTATATCTTTGGGCTTTAAGCTGCTCAGCCTAGAATGGAAAAAATATGTCCAAAATATTTACATGTTTGTTTGGTGCATGAAACCAGATGCTCAATCTGCGTGCCCTTTAAAAATCAAAATTTGCAATTCAATTATCTTCTATATTAGAACAGCCTTGGCTGGGCACATCCAGCTGGACCTTCTTTGTTGAAGTGCACTTTGGCTGGTAGTGTCTAAATGGGTATATGAGTCATAAGCCACAGCCCTGTCCTGGACAGCTTTAATCTGCTGTCAGAAAGAATAGAAACTGAGTCAAATGTCAGTAATTTTTTCTTGGCTCATCTTCTTGGTAACTTGGGTTCCTAATTACATATTCATGGACTTGTACTCAGTCACCATTCATGGAGCATTTTTGAAGCTGGGATCTCAGGAATCCAGCATTCATACAGGGGTTTATTCCTTATTCTTTTTCTTTTAAAAACTATTTATATATTTTTTCCAATTAGCAAGCATTTATTTTCTCTCTCTCTCCCACTTTCCTCTCCTCCATTGAAAAAAGAAGATCATTGTAATAAATATGCACAGTCAAGCAAAATAAATTCCCCCCATTGGCTATGTCCAAAAATACATGTCTTATTCCGCATCTTGAATGTATCACGTCTCTGTCAGGAGGAGGGGAGATAGGCTTCATCATCAGTCCTCTGGAATCATGTTTGGTCATGATTCATTTTTCCTCAAAGACCACACACACTCTCTCTCTCTCTCTCTCTCTCTCTCTCTCTCTCTCTCTCTCTCTCTCTCTCTCTGCTCAAAGCTTCCTTATCTTCATGAGCCATTATTAATGCCAAAAGAACACAGTCACAACTCAGAGTTTCAGCACTGGTAAATACAGTGAGGTCCAAAGTTCCCATTTCTATCTTTCTCATTCCCTTTTTGGGTGACAGCAAAGTATGTATGGTATGATAGCTTTAAAAACAACAACCACCACCACCACAGGTGTGGGAAGATAGCTTTATATAAAAAACATCCGGATAGCTCCCCTAGGCTGAGAAGTTCATGTCAGAAGGGAGCCAGGATTATGGCTGGGCCATTCCCAGCTGGTGAAGGTGCATGAATCATAGACTGGGAGCTGGCAGGAACCCTAACCCTTAGAGAATCTTAGTCCAACTTCCTCATTTTATAGATGAGAAAACTAAGGTACAGAGAGGGGAAAGGTTTGTTCATTCTGCGTGTGGGAGAGGAATTTGCTGCTATCACTCTTCTCAAGCTCCCTGAGATAACTCGTTAAGAAAGAGGCTCTTTTAACAGTAGGGGGTTTTTCCAGCAGTAGAAAATGTGGTCCCCAGATGTTAGGAGTTTGGTAAGTTGACTGAAGGCTGGAATAGGAAGGAATGGCTTCCAGTGATCTGAGTTTTTAAGAGAGGAAAAATAAGTGATAGGGAGTATTATGGGAGAAATATCTCCTCTCTGAGTTCACATGGTAGGTTACTTCTGACAAATATGTATTTACCACAACACAGAAATTATAGAGGTAAATACCTGGGTTTTATTATTATACTCAAGTATAGGTTCAGGTCTCAGAGAAAATCTGAACCCCTCTTGGGAGTCTCATAAGACCTTTGGTAGGCAAAATTACAACAGAGTGACAGAGAAAACATTTTTTTTACATATTGCAATCTTGTATATTCCTCTTAGACCATAAAATTAAAGAGAATAGAGATTCATAATCTTATACTTCCTTTAATGTTATAAAAGCTGAATGAATTAAACAGATTCATAATCTCAAACATCTCATAAGGAAACAAACTCTATATATAAATACTAAGTCAGGTTACATATTAAGTTACATTTAGAGGATTCACAAAGAGGTTGATTGAGGATTATTTACATCACAAATGAGTCAGGGACAGTTGAGATTCTTCCTCTGCCTTCCTTTCTAAGGAATGTTTAAGGCTCTAAGTAAATTTTTACATCCCATGGGACAGGAAGACAGACTTTTAGTTAACCAAAATTTGTAGGAGGAATGGTCTTGAGTCCTGAATAATGAAAGGAAATTTTAAAATCTCCATAATAAAAGAGAAATGAAAAAAGAGTCACTTTTTTTTTTCCAGTTTTGCTGTAGGAGAATGCAAAATGTGCAGAAGCTGAGCACCACAAGGCTTCCAATTGGCAGTTTATTAATTACACACAAAAATAGGAGTCACACATGGAGCAACTGCTGAATTTAGCCCAACTATAAAAGTCCAGATGCTTGGCCAAGGTTTTCTGGACCACATTAAAACACATAGTAATGATGGGCCACCTGCTGGGCCCCTGCTAGGTCCACTAGGCTATTGCTGAATGACTTCTTACTTCCATGCCAGGCTTTTTCTCACCATTTGAGTGAAACCAAACCAAAGTGGACTCTTGTTTTGGTGCTTCTAGAAACTCAAGGTCCTATGGTTTGGTAGCTAGAATGGTTTTAAGGATGTTGACATTTTCCCTAAGACTTCTATATAGCCTTATTTATAAACCTTTTGAGTCAGTTCACTGAAGGATAGTTAGCATTTATAGAGTGTTTTAAGGTTTACAAAGCACAATGACATCTATGATGTAAGGGTGTATAGATGTTTGCATACAAGCTCTCCTTTCCAGAAGGTATGGGCAGTAAGGTGGTGCAATGAATAGAGTGCCAGGCCTGGAATCAGGAAGATTCCTCTTTGTCAGTTCAAATCTGGCCTCAGACACTTATTAGCTGTGTGACCCTGAACAAGTCTGTCATTTGTCTGCCTCAGTTTCCTCATTTGTAAAATGAATGGTAGAAGGAAATGAGAAACCACTCCCAGTATACTTGCCAAGGTCACAAAGAGCTGTATATGACTGAGCAGCAACAACAAAAAACCAGAAGGTAAACGGAGACAGACCACCACAGTAAAATAACGACAAAAAATAATTATTAAGGGCCTATTATATGCAAGACTGTGAGCACTGGGTACTAGAGAGACAAAAACCAAAACCAAACCTGTCTTTGCCCTCAAAGGGTTTACATTTAACCTGAGAAGACAACAAACAAACAAACAGATAAGTGAATATAAGATAATCTGAAGGTAGAGAGAACACCAATAATAAGGAAGATTCAATTTAATTCCATAAACATTAGTAAGTCCCTACTATATATTGGGCTCTGTGCTAAGCACTGGGGATACAAATTTAAAAAAGAAAGAGTCCTTGCCCCCAAGGAGCTTACAATCTGATGGGGGAAGACAACACACAAAAAGAGGCTGACAAGCAGAGGTAGGGGTTGATGCCAGGTGCTACTCAGAGCTGCAGATGCAAAGTGGGGAGTCCAATTTCTGCCCCCTATAAAGGAAGACTTACAGTTACTCCGCCCTCCACCCCTCTAATCGGAGGGGAAAGAAAACCAATGGAGGTGGTACCCAGGTTTGAGTTGGCAGTACAGTGATGAGATTAGAAGTGAGTTTATCTTGGGAGGGATCTTGAAACCAGAAGGAGCTGCAGATCTATGTGCTTTACTGATATAATTATAACAATGGTAATAATTCTGAGGATGAGGATGAGGATGAGGATACCCAGCACTTGTATAACATTTTAAGCTTTGCAGAACACTTTGCATACTTTATCTCATTTAAGCCTCACAATAGCTCTGTGAGGTAGGTGCTATTATTCCCATTTTAGAGATGAAGAAACTGAGTCTGAAAGAGGATGGGAGGAAGAAAATAAGCTTTTTGTTAAGCTCCTACTATGTGTCAGGCATTGAGTAGATGCTTTACAAATATCTCATTTAATCTTCACAAAAATCCTGAGAGGTGGGTTCTATTATTATCCCCACTTTACAGGTGAAAAAGCTAAGACAGAGATTGAATGACTTACCCCAAATTCCACAGCCAGTGTCTGAGGCAGGATTTTCCTGACTGCGCAGAATCCAGAGAACTAAAGGAAAGTTCTCCAGAGCATCGGTGCGTGCCTAGTAACGGATTTGTAGGAAAACAGGGACAAAAGTTACAAGAATGTGAAGGTATGGATAGATTGCAATCTGCCTTATTGGTGGAAGGACCCAAATTGGTGAGGTCACAGACTTCTTGAGGTATCAAAAAAAGTGGATGTTAACAGTAGGTTCTGTATCTATGAAGGTCAATGACTGGTATAGGTAACCCTTGTGTCAGGGACTTCTCATGTCACAGAGAGTCCAGGTATATTTGGGGAGTTTTCTCTCTCTCTTGGATTGTTTTCCACACTCAGGAAACCTGGGAAATATACATTAGAATAATGAGGGTGACATCCATCTTTCAAATACTCTAGTCACAATATTACATAGGAAAGTCTTATTAAAGTGGGGAAAATTAAATAGAAATCCTAGAATGAGCAACTGCTAGTTGCAAAGATGCTTGTGAATCCTCGGAGACACTTAGCATCCTGAGTATAAAGGGTCAGCTGACTCAGACCTTTCTTTACCCACAAGTCCTGTCTCAGCCCACTGCTTTCTGGCTGGTGTGCCTTTCTATCCAACTTACTGCCAGTTTTCCTAGTTCTGTAACAGAGTCCAAAAGTTTCTCAGGCTAGGCTGGTAGCTTGAATGAGTTTCCAGTCTTTTCAGGTCGTCTCTCTGGTTTCAAGAGAAGTGGAATCAAGATGGTAGGGTGAGGCAACAACACACCTGCTCAGTCTTTTTCTTCTTTTCTGGTTGTCACTGTTGTTTTTTGTTTTGGGTTTTTTTTTTTTTTTTACCATAAGCTCTTCTCCCCTGCCTAGTTTAGTCTCTCCCAAGTCACCAGCCCCAACCATCACCATGCATCTCCCTTGAGGAAGATATTTTATTGGACCCAGTCACTCAATCAAGAAAGAGTGGGAGAAGGAGGCAGTATCCCAACACTGGATACCCACACATGATCTCTGTTACAGTCCAAGTGAGCATATCTGCCCAGTTGTAATCTGAGTCATCTATTTACAATTTGCAGAAATGATCTGTTTAAGGAGAGAGAGGGAGAAAAAAAAAACCTTAGGAGAGATTTTTTAAAATGAAATTAATTTTATAGAAATACTTTTTAAAAATTAAGAGCCAAGATAAAAAAGAAATTGATAAAACTCATTCTCTAAGTCAACAATTTTGTGTTAATTTATAGATTTTTCAACTCAGAAATGGCTTTTGGAAATTAACGGCCTTGTTTTTATAAATAAATTTGTATTGATGTCTTTTGTTTTTTACATCATCATAGTTTTTCCCTTTTCCCTCTCAGAGAGCTACTTAATTAACAATAGTATTTTTTAAAGGCAAAAAAAAAAAGAAGAGGAAAAAACTTAGCACAACTGATCAATATGCTTAAAAAATTTGAAAATATGTGTGATGTGCAACCCCTGAAATCTCTCATCTCCATAAAGGGGTGGATTGGGGGACATGTTCTGTCATATTTCTTCAGTCAAGTCTTAATCTTTATAATTTTATCAATTCACTTTTGATATTTTTGTATGGTTGGTCTTTTCCATTTAGATTGTTGTAGTTATTATGTATATTGTTTTCTTGGCTTTGCTTACTTCACTCTCTATCACTTCATGTAGATTTTTCAATGTTTCTCTATATTACAGCACAGTAATACTATATTACATTCATGTACCAGAAGCATTACTTTGTTTCTAAGTCTTTATTATCATAAAAAGTGCTGTTGAAAAATTTTAGTGTGTGTTTATACATACATATGTGTGTGCGTGTGCTTGTGTGTGTGTGCGTGTGCGTGTGCATTGTGTGTGTGTGTGTGTGTGTTTGTGTGTGTGTGTGTGTACTTTCTTTTGTCAAGGTCTTTCTTCAGGTTTAAACCTAGTAATAGAATATCTGATTTCAAAGAGTGTGGACATTTTAGTGTCTTTATTCACATAATTCTGAATTGCTTTCCAAAATGATTGTACTAATTGACAGTTCTACCAAAAACGAATTATTGTGACTATGGTCCTATCATCCCTCCAATATTGAGTACTATAATTTTTTTTATCATATTTGCCACTTTGTAGGGCATGAGGTGAAACTTTATGTTGTTTCGATTTCCATTTTTCTTATTATTAGGGATTAGAACATTCCTTCATGAAGATAGTAATACTTTGCAATTCTTTTGGGAACTGCTTTTTCATATCCTCTGATGACTTTCCTAGAGTGGAATGAGTAGTGTGTGTGGGTATATGTGTGTATGCATATACATATATATATGTATATGCATATATATACGTGTGTGTATATGTGTGTGTATGTGTGTGTGTGTGTGTGTGTGTGTGTGTGTGTGTGTGTGTATATATATAATAACCTAATTTTGGCCAGGCTGCTTTTCAGTTTTCTTAGCCGTTTTTAGTTTTAAAAGAGAAAGTTCTTTCTTAGGTTATTTATATTTTCTTTTTTTTTTTTCATAATCCAAGATTTTATTTATTTATTTATTTATTTTTAGTCACATATGCCATGAATTCATAGGGGATTGGTTCCAACAGCTCAGGTTCCTTGCCACTGGTTCTCACAAAGTGTGCTTCTCTGGGTGGAGCAGGCTGGCATTTCAGTTGAACCCAAGTGCCTTTTTCTTTGGCTTCCTTCTTCTTCTGATCATTTTCCTTTACCCGCTTCAGGAAGCTATCTCTGCTCTTGGAATGTTTAATATGCTCAATACGCACATTAATTCTTTTGGCTAGAATCTTGCCCTTAACCTGTTTGTTTACAACAATGCCTACAGCATGCTGAGTAACATTATAGACCCATCCAGTCTTGCCATGGTAACATGTGTGCTGAACTGTGGCCATACCCTTGATATCTACAATATCACCTTTCTTGTATATTCGCATATATGTAGCCAAAGGGACAACACCATGTTTTCGAAAGGGCCTAGAAAACATGTATCGTGTTCCTCTCCTTTTTCCTTTTGTGTTCGTCATTTTGGCAACTCACTGGAATATGGCGGAGCCGGCGGAAAGCATTTATATTTTCTACTTTTATCAAACACTTAGTTATTGAGCCCCATTGTTTCTGGGGCTCCCTTGTCTCCCTTGTCTGGCCTGTTCTGTTGATCTATCTTTATATTTTTAAGCCAATATCAGATGATTTTTGATGACTATTGCTTTATAATATAGTTTGAGGTCTAGAAGTACTCTTTCCCTTCATTCCTACCTGTTTTAAGCACTTCCCTTGATATTCTAGATCTTTTATTTTTCCAAATGAAGTCTATTATTACTTTATCAGTTCTATAAAGTTTCTCCTGGGTAATTTGATATAGCATTAAAAACATAAATTAACTTTGGTAGCATTGTCATTTTTATTATATCAGCATCTCCCAGTTATGAACACTGAATATTCTTCCAGCTATTTAACTTGTTCTTTATTTCTTCAAGGAGTACATTGTAATTAAATATGTACAAGTATTTTGTGTGCATTGGTAGATCAATCCCTAGATATTTCATGCATTTTGTAGTTATTAAAAATGGGATTTCCCTTTCTACAATTGCTTCTTGGATATAAATGCTGTTGATTTTTGAGGATTTATTTTTGTAGCTTACAACTTTGCTGAAGCTATTAATTATCTCATTTAGAATCTTTGCTGATTCTCTAGGATTTTCCAAGTTATACCATCATATCACCAGAAAACAAGGGATAATTTTATCTCCTCTTTACTTATATTTATGCCTTTAATTTGTTTCTCTTGTCTTACTGCTGTTGCTAGCATTTCTGGAACTGTATTAAATAATGGTGGGGAAAGTGGGTATCCTTGTTTTACTTCCATATTTACTGGAAAAGGTTCTAGTGCATTCCCATTACACATAATGCTTGCTTTTGGTTTTAGATAACTGCTTTTTTGATAATTAAAAAAAATTCCTCTATGCCTATACTTTGAAGGGCTTTTAGTATAAAAGTATTATGCCTTATCTAAGGATTTTTCTTTCTCTCTATTAAGATAACCACTTGATTTTAGATGGTTTGGTTTTTAACATGATTAATTATGTTGATTGTTTTTCCTAATCCTTTCATTCCCAATATGAAGCCAATTTGGTTGTGATGAATTATTACTTGAATAAATTACTATAGTCTGATACAAGTCATTACTCAATTGATAAATGGTCAAAGAATATGAACAGGTAGTTTTCAGACAAAGAAATCAATGTGATCTATAGTCAATAGAAAAAATGCTCCAAATCACTATTGATTAGATAAATGCACATTAAAACAACTTTGAGGTACCACCTCACACCTATCAGATTGGCTAATGTGACAAAAAAAGAAAATTAGAAATATTGGAGGGAATGTGAGAAAACTAGGACACTAAGACACCATTGGTAGAGATGTGAATTGATCCACTCATTTTGGAAAGCAATTTGTAACCATGCCCAAAGGGCTATAAAACTGTGCATATCCTTTGATCCAACAATACCACTGCTAGGTCTGTTTCCAACAAAGATTTTTTAAAAAGGGAAAAGAACCTATTTGTACAAAAATATGTATAGCAGCTCTCCTTGTAGTGGTTAAGAATTGGAAATTGAGGGGATGTCCATCAATTGGGGAATGGTTGAACTAGTTGTGATATATAATTGTGATGGAATATTATCACGCTATAAAAAATGATGAGAAGGATGCTCTCAGAAAAACCTGGAAAGACTTACATGAACTGATGCAAAGTGAAATAAGCAGAACCAGAAGAATGTTGTACACAATAACAGCAATATTGTATAATGAATTATAAATGACTTAGCTATTCTCAACAATAAAATGATCCAAGTCAATCCTAAAGGACTCATGATGAAAAATGCTGTCCATTTTCATAGAAAGAACTAATGTTATCTGAATACAGATTGAAACATACGATTTTTCTTTAGTCTTCCTTCCTTCCTTCTTTCCCTCCCTCCCTCCTTCCTTCCTTCTTCCTTTCCTTTCTTTTTTCCTTCCTTCCTTCCTTCCTTCCTTCCTTCCTTCCTTCCTTCCTTCCTTCCTTCCTTATTTTCTTTCCCTTCCTTCTTTCTTTCATTTGAGTCTTCTTGCACAAAATGCTTGATATGGAAGCACATGTATAGACTATATCAGATTATTTACCATCTCAAGGAGGGGGTTGAGGAAGGAGGGAGGGATAGAATTTGGAACTCGAAACTTTTTGAAAGTTTGAAAAGTTTGAAAGTCTGTTTGAAAGGATTTTGTTTAAAATGTTTGAATCAATATGCATCAATAATATCTACCTAGAGTTTTTCTTCTGTGTTTTATCCTTATCTGGTTTAGATATTAGGATTATGTTTGTCTCATAAAAAGATCCTATCAGAGTGTTTTCTTTCTCAGTTTTTGAGAATAATTTGTGTCGTATGGATATTCATTATTCTTTAAAAGTTTTCTATGAATCTATTGAGATCAGGATGCTTTTGTTTGTTTTCCCCCTTTGGTAGTTTCTTTAAATAATAATAATAATAATAATAATAATAATAATAATAATAATAATAATAATAATAATAATAATAAACTAATTCTGTTTCCTTTTCTGAGATTGGGTTAAGATTGCCACCTGATCTGACAGTTTGGGTATTTAATGTTTTTGAAGGTATTCCTCTATTTGTGTGTGTGTGTGTGTGTGTGTGTGTGTGTGTGTGTCCTCAGTTTTGTTAGCATTTAACAGTGTACACTAGGTTCTGATTATTCTTTTTGTTTCTTCTAAGTTTGTTGCGATTTCACCTTGCACATTTGCTATTTTATTGATTTCATTTCCTGCCCTCTTCTTTTTATTCAGATAAGTTAAAAGTCTATCAATTTTATTAGTCTTTTTAAAGAAACAGTTGCCTTATTAATCACTTCTATGATTTTCCCCTAGTTTATTTCTCCTATAATTTTTAACGTCTCCTCTTTTGTATTTATTTTAAATTCATTTCTCAACATTCTATTTTGAAATACACATTTACTTTCTTATTACTCTCTTTTTTCTATATTGTTAATATAGGTTTGTAAGGTTATATATATATATTTTTTCCTTTGAGGAATGCTTTAGCTGAATCCTAGCAATTTTGTTATCTTTATTTGTCTATTTATTTGTTATCTTTATCATTATTATTTTCCTTTGTATGATTATCGTTTCTATGATTTGTCCTTTTACCCACTCATTATTTAGAATTTCACCGTTAAATCTCCGTTTGGGTCTCTGTCTTTTGTTTGTGGTCCCTGAACCAATAACTATTTTTATTGCATTATGGTTTGTAGCCTGTTTGCTCATAGCACACGGCTATCCATTGCCCTCTGTTTGATCTCTCTTTTCAATTTTTTGTAGATTGTTATGATCCATGCTTTGACAGCACCAGATGAATATTCATGTTAAAAATTGGGCCTTTGATGATGAGTTGTTCATATAGTGAGGGTGAAGGACATGCTTTTGAAATTTTATTTATTTATTCATTCATCCTTGAGATGCCAAGAGAAAGTGAAAAAGGCTTTTCAGAACAGTGGGTGGAGCCACTGTGATGAACTTGTAGAGGACACGAAGAAGAGTCACATAGGATGGGTAGGCATGGATGGTTGTGACCTATATCACTGAAGGGAATATCGAAACTTAGGACATATATATATATATATATATATATATTTTTTTTTTTTGAAGAAGAGAAGGGAATAAGCACTATGTAGTGCCTGCTATGTGCCAGGCACTGTCCTAAAGGACTTTTTTTTTTTTCCCAATCCATTAAATGCTTATAATTATACATAGACATAGTGTTCACACATATACACATATATACACATGCCTACATATACACATATACATATCTGTATTTGCACGTATGCACACACGTATATATACACATAAATACACACATGTATGTGTGTACATATACACATATGTATTGCATAGATGCACACACATATAATCCAACAACATTTCTGTTCAAAATTTTAAATACCTAAAGGACTTTTACAAATATCTCATTTGATCTTCACAACTTTGCAAGGTAGGTGCTGTTATTGCCCTATTTTACAAAAGAAGAAATTGGGGCAGAGGTATAGTGACTTACCCAGGGTCACACAGCTGGAAAGAATCTGAGGTCACATTTGAACTCAGGTCTTCCTGGCCCCAGACCAGCACCCTAACCACTGTGCTACTTAGTGGCCTTAGCTAAATATCTGGATCTATACATTTCTCTGCATTTCTCCCCTCCTATCCCTCTCTCTCTATCTCTCTCTTTCTCTCTGTTTCTGTCTCTGTATCAGACTGTAGCTCTCCTTCAGAAGAGTCCTATTCTGATGGCCTATCATTAATGTGTAGTTGACTCTGAATTTTCAAAGATGATGCCAGGACAGCACAAGCTTTGGAATCTTCTACTAAACCTGACAGGCTTAGTGTATGGATCTGGCAAAGTATTCTGTGTCTGTCATTCAAAGACTGTCCTAGCTAAATTTGGAGAGAGGTTCATCACCAGAAGGTTGATTGCCAGGCCAAGAATATTTTTGGCCACAGCAACTCATAAAACAAATGAGTCATGAAAGAGTGTCCATTTCCATAAGCAGAGTGACTACTCAGACCAACGAAGTCAAAGGATTACAGATTTAAAAAAATATATCCAAGATCACACACAAATACTGAATGTGGCACATGGCTTTGGGTTCAGAGGCTCAGGTTGTCACTTAGTATCTACTTATCTGACCTTTGGCAAATTACTTAATCTCTTGGAGCCTCAGTTTTCTTTTCTGTAAAAGGGAGCCAGGACTCTAAGGCCCCTTCCAGTGCCAATTCTGATATCAGGGACAATGACTGTGGTTTTTCCTGATCAATTTGATAAAGTCCTTATTAGATTTAATGAACACGGGGCAGGGGATTTAGTAGGCATCTGCAGAGCACCTTCTTATGTTGGTGGGCATGCCTATTGGTGCCCTGCTAAGACGACTTAGACATAATCATTCTGTGCATGGGGTTACTTGGTGGACAATTCATTGATTGGTGCTCAGGTGGGCAGACTAAGAGAAATTTCCCGGCACCATAGTCTATCTAAAACAAGATGTGGGATCAAGCCATTCTCATGTTCTCCATCACTCTCCCTTGAACTTGAAAAGATAGACCAGAACAGAGTAGAGTGAATCTGTAGTCTCAGGATGGAAAGAAAGTGAACAGAACAGCTGGTGCATTGGATAGCACAGTTGCCCTGGAGTCAGAAAGACCTGAGTTCAAATTTGGCCTCAGATACTTGGCACTTATTAGCTGTGTGACTCTGGGCAAATCACTTAACCCTGATTGCCTTGTTAAAAAAAAAAGAGGAAAGGGAATAAATATTTAAATAGTACCTACTATGTGCCAGGTACTGTGCTAAGCACTTTTTACAAATATTATTTCACTTGATGGGGAATAGAGAGAACCTGCTCACAGCTTGGGTTCTTTTTTTTTGGAGGGCAATTGGGGTTAAGTGACTTGCCCAAAGTCATATGACTAGGAAGTGTGTCAAGTGTCTGAGGCTGGATTTGAACTCAGGTCTTCCTGACTCCAGGGTCAGTGCTCTATTCACTGCACCACCTAGCCATGCCACAGACTTGGTTTCTTCTTGTTGGGAGCAATAAATGGCAATTTGTGGCAGAAGCACATGATAGAGATAGATAAGTGCATGCCCACTTGGCCTGAGTAGAAAATATCCATAAACCCCACCTCCTATATGGAAGAGAGGGGATTCTGAATTCCTTAGACAGAATGATCTCAGAATCTAGCCTTCAAGTCAAAGAAAGAAGATTTCCTGGGCAGCGCTATGCTTGGCTCCCAAGGGTCAAAGTTCAAAAATTGCCAAATTCTAGAGTTTGGGGATCAGATATCTAGAGCAGAAGTTCTTACGCTTTTTTGTCATGGACTCTTTTGGGCATCTAATGAAGCCACAAAAGTAATTTTTAAATGGAAGATAATGCTAAATTTCAGTTAACTGTTAGTGAAAACAAAGTTATGTATTTTTTTCATATCCAAGTACACAGACCCCTCTGTAATCTATCCTTGTACCCCAGGCTAAGCACCCTAGTTCCAGAGAAAGAATGGAATTTTCTGATACAATATGATCACTGGAGAAGAAAAGGATAGTTTATACCTGTTCAGTGTCCTATTTGTTCAGCGAAGTCAGTAAATTACTCAAATAGTATACACCCTATGGGAAGAGTTTTACTTCTTTAATAACCTCTAAAGCAGGAGTTCCTGAGCATTTTTTGTGTCATGGAGTCCTCTGGCAATCTAATGAAGTTTATGGACTCCATCTCAGAAAAAAAAAAAGGTTTTAAATGTATAAAATAAAATACATTACAAAGCAAATCAATTATATACAATTGTGTGTGTATATGTATTTAAGTGCACAGACCCTAGGCTAAGAATTCCTCTCCTAAAGTATGTCTACCTTCTGGGTGAATCTAAACCATGAGTTTTGGGGAAACTGTGAAGCATTTTTTGAGAAAGAAGTATGTCAAAAAATTGCTCTGATGGTAGGTTTAAATTCAGTTCTCTTCTGGGAGGATCTGATGAGTTATTGGAGTACTTTATGTACCTTTATAACTGTTTCACAGAAACACAGTATTTCAAAGTGAAAAAGAGGCTTAGCGGTTATTTAGAGCAACCCCACTTGAAAGTAATTTTCAGCATAACATACCCACTAAGTGGTCCTTCATTATTCTGTGAGTTCCTTGAAGCCAGGGACTGTCTTTTGCCTCTTTTTGTATACCCAGAAGTTAGCACAGGATCTGGCACATAGTAGGTGCTTAATAAATATTGATTGGTCATCCAATACACTCTATTCAAGGATTTCCAATGGTACAGAAAGAAACCTGCTACCTCTTGGTGCAGCCCATTCTACTTTTTTGGACAGTTCTAATTGTTACTTTATTTCCTTGGCAAAACTCAACAAAAATTGCTTCTGGTTCTTCCCTCTAGGGTCAAATATAGTGAGTCTATACCTTTTTTATGTTATAGACCTTTAAATATTTGAACACAGATATTCTGCAACCCTTCTCAGCGCTCCTCCCCCAAATCTCTCCGCCAGGCTAAACATTCCCTTTTCATTAGTCTTCAAGGCCCTTCACTATCCTGGTTGCCACCTTCAGGATGCTCTCCAGCTCAACGATGCTTTTTAACTGCGGCTTCTAAATCTGAACACAGTACTCTAGATGTATTCTGTTCAAGGCAGAGTACAGAGGGACTGTCATCTCCTTTTTTTTTTTTTGCTTTTTGGAGGGCAATTGGGGTCAAGTAACTTGCCCAAGGTCACATGGCTAGGTTTTGGTTTGTGTGTGTTAAGTGTCTGAGGCCAGATCTGAACTCAGGTCCTTCTGACTCCAGGGCTGGTGCTCTACTCACTGAGCCACCTAGCCGCCCTGTCATTTCCTTTTAAAGCATTATATAAATGCTGGTGTTGATGTTGATGATGGTGATGGTTATGATTATTATTATTATCATAGTTATTATTGTGATGGTTGTGGTTATTATTTGGGGCAGTTTGGAATCAGGAAGATCCATCTTCATGAGTTCAAATTTGGCCTCAGATACTCACTAGCTGTGTGACCCTGGGCAAGTCACTTGACTCTGTTTGCCTCAGTCCCTCATCTGTAAAATGAGCTGGAGAAGGAAATGGGAAACTACTCCAGTGTTTTTGCCAAGAAAACCCCTCAAAAAGGTCACAAAGAGTTGGACACAACTGAAAATGACTAGATGACAACAATAAAGTGGTTGTTATTATTAATATTATTTTATTATTCCTGTGTAATGGTTATGTATATGAGGAAATAGATAATGGGAGTCCAGTCCTCTGTATATTTGGAATCTAACTATAAAATTTAACATTTATCCCTATTGAATTTCATCTTATGATATTTAGCTCAATATTCTAGCCTGTCAAGATCTTTTTGGATGCTGATTCAGTCACCAGGGTGTTAGTTATCCCCGATGATTTTGTGTCATATACAAATTTGATGAGTATGTCATCTGTGCCTTTATCCAAATCATTGGTAAAGATATTAAATGGCACAGAGTTAAAAAAAAGATGCCAAAGCTCTTGGAACTCTCTTGCTACATTGTCATTAAACTGTTAACAGCTACTCTTTGTATCTAAACATTCAACCAGTTCCAAATTCGCCTACTGTAGTTGTTTTATTGTCTAATTCACATCTTTTTGCCTTCTCCACAAGAATAATATGGGATATTTTATCAAATGCTTGACTAAAATCTATGTAAACCAAACTAAACTAAACTAAAATCTACGGTATCATTCTGTCAAAAAAGGAAATCAGGTTAGATAGGCATGGCCTCTTCTCAATGAAACCATGATGTCATTTGTAATCATCACTTCCTTTTCTTGACTTTCATCAACCATCTCTCTAACGATCTGTTCTATCATTTTCTCTGAAATTGAAATCAAGTTCACTGAGCCTGCAGTTTGTAGACTCTGTTATCTTCCAATTTTTGAAAATTGGGACATTTATCCTTCTCTAGACCTATGGAACCTCTCTTGTTTTCCATGATCTTTGAAATATCCCTGACAATGATTCAGCAATCACATCTTCCAATTCTGTCAGTATAAGAAGGTGTAGTTCATTGGCACAAGTGACTGGAATTCATTAAGGGCAACTAAGCACTCTCTTCATTATCATTATATATGTATGTGTGTGTTTGTATGGAGTATTGATCTCTGATTAGACATTTTTGATATTTACAATGCAAGATTTATTCTCCTTGGCAGAGAAAACAGAAACAAAATAAAAATTGGACAGCTCTGCCTTCTCTTCATTTTTGTTTATCATCACTCAGCATCAGCTCATTTTAAGCTTTAGCATTCCTGACATTTTTTTAAAATCACACTTACATAGTCCTCCTTTGTTAACTGCCCTTGCTTTCAATTTCTGGACATAGTCTTTTATAATCCAGATTGGTTAGTGAATTCCCAGTATATCAGTATCAGTTCCTTCATCCTCATCAGAATTACTTCCATTTGTATCCTCATAAGCTTATTATTAAGAGTTTCACATAAAAAATTACTTGAAATAACAAACAAATTTAGCAAAGCTGCAGGATATAAAATAAACCCACTTACATAATGAGCATTTCTATATATTACTAACAAAGCCCAAAAGTAAAAGATAGAGAAATTCCATTTAAAGTTACTGTAGACATAAAATATTTGGGAGTCTACCTGCCAAAACTAGCCCAGTAACACACTTGCAAAACACTTTTCCCACAAATAAAGTCAGATTGAAATATCAGTTGCTCACAGGTAGACCAACCTAATATAATAAAAATGACAATTCTACCTAAATTAAATTACTAATTCAGGGCCATACCAATCAAACTACCAAGAATTATTTTATAGAGCTAGAAAAAAAAATAACAAAATTCATCTGGAAGAACAAAAGGTCCAGAATAGGAAGGGAATTAATGAAAAGAAAAGCAAGGGAAGGTGGCCTACTTATACCAGATCTTATATTGTATTATAAAGCAGCAATCATCAAAACTACTTGGTACTCACTAAGAAACAAAGTGGTGGATAAGTGGAATAGGTTAGGTACATAAGACACAAAAGTCAATGACTATAGTAATCTACTATTTGATAAATTCAAAGACTCCAACTTCTGGGATAAGAACTCACTATTTAACAAAAACTGCTTGGAAAGCTGGAAGATAATATGGCAGGAACTAGGCACAGATCAACACCTTACACCCTATACCAAGATAAAGTCAAAATGGGTGCATGATTTAGATATAAAGTCTGATACTATAAACAAATTAGGAGAGCAAGAAATAGTTTATCAGTCAGATCTATGGAGAAGGGAAAAATTTATGACCAAACAAGAGATGGAAAACTTTATGGAATAAAAAATGGATGATTTTGATTACATTAAATTGAAAACTTTTTGCACAAACAAAGCCAATGCAATGAAAATTAGAAGGGAAACAGAAGGCTGGGAAACAATTTTTATAGCCAGTGTCTCTGATAAAGGCTTTATTTCTAAAGTATGTAAAAATGGGGTCAAATTTATAAGCATATGAGTTATTCCCCAATTGATAAATAATCAAAGGATATGAATAGGCAGTTTTCAGAGGAAGAAATTAAAATTATCTATTGTCATATAAAAATGCTCTAAATCACTACTGATTAGAAAAATACAAATCAAAATGATTCTTAGGTACCACTTCATACCTACCATATTGGCTAACATTACGAAACAGGAAAATGATAAATGTGGGAGAAAATGTGGGAAAATTGGAACACTAATGTATTGTTGGTGGAGTTGTGAGCTGATCCAATCATTCTGGAGAGCAATTTGGAACTATGCCCAAAGGGCTATAAAACTGTTCATATTCTTTGCCCCAGCAGCACCACTTCTAGGTCTGTCTCCAAAAGAAATCATAAAAATGGGAAAAGGACGCACATGTACAAAAATATTCATAGTAGCTATTTTTATGGTGGCAAAGAATTAGAAATCGAGAGCATGTCCATCAACTGGGAAATGCTAATGCTGAGTAAAATGAGCAGAACTGGGAGAACATTATACATAGTAATAGCTACATTGTGCAATGACTCTTCTCAGCAATGCAAGGATCTAAGGCAGCTCCAGAACACTCAAAATAGAAAATGCCCTCCACATCCAGAAAAAGAACTTTGGAGTCTGAATGTGGATGGAAGCAGACTATTTGCTCTCCTTTTCGTTCTTTGTTTTATTTTGTTTCTTCTTTAGTTCTGATTCTTCTTTACATCATGACTAATGGGAAAATATGTTTAATATGAATGTGTAAGTAGAACCTATGTCAGATTGCATGCTATCTTGGGGAGGGGGGGAAGGGGAGAGGAGAGAGGGAGAGAAAATTTAAAACTAAAAATCTCATAAAAGTGAATGTTGAAAACTAAAAATAAATAAATAAATAAATAAATAAATAAATCGTTAAAGTTTCCCATCCCTGCTGACTGACTTCCCCTTTAATTGGGATCCTACTGATCTCTTCCCCAAACCTTAGGGAATTAATTTTTCTCAAATATGGGGTACACATCAAATCATGTACAGTTATCCTCAGGAGGCAATGATGACTTCCCCTTAATCTTTTCCTCATTCCCCAGGAATCATTTCCTCACTTTTAGAGAGTACCAGATACAGAATAGTGTTTTTCCTTGCTAGTTTCTCCATCTCTAGAAGGCAGAAAGCAGTGAGGGAAACACATCTGTATTTCCACGGTATTCAGTTCCTTGTCCAAGACTTTGCAATCTTCAGTAATGTTTTTAGGTTTTTTGTGGCACTATCATTTATGACCAAAAATCAGTTTTGATAAAAGTTGGGAAGTATTCCATTACATTTGGTTATACATCCCTCTGGAAGATAACAGACTACTTCATATACTAGATAATATACAAGATATGGAATTGGGGGACCTGAGTTTGAATCCTGCCTCTCTTACCTGCATGACCTTAGACAAATCACTTGAATCCCCTGAGGCTCAGTTTTCCTATTTGTAAAATGAAGAGGTTGAACTAGCTGGTTTCTTAAGTCTCTTCCAACTTTAAATGATGATTACAGTTATTGTTGTTGTTATCCGTTTATTGAATAACTGCCTGGGAACCCTGAGCAACTACTCTATCAACCACTAATACTTTTTTTTTTTGCTTTTTGGAGGGCAATTGGGGTTAAGTCACTTGCCCAAGGTCACACGGCTGGGTTTTTGTGTGTGTGTGTTAAGTGTCTGAGGCTGGATCCGAACCCAGGTCCTTCTGACTCCAGGGCCGACGCTCTACTCACTGCGCCACCTAGCCACCTCCCCCCCCTTTTTTTTAGCTTCTTCCTCTGTCCTTCCCTTCACTGGATGATGTTCTATGTGACAATTTCTGCAGTTCTATTCTATTTACATTCATTCTTTGGAGGGCAGGAAGTTACTTCCTCCTCTGATTATCCAGCTCCCTTCTATTTAGGAAGTCTCAAGTTTATTTTTAGTTCCAATTGTACCCTTGTCTTTTTTATTCTTTCTTCTCTCTATGAGATTCTTCTGCTCTCCAACTTTGTGACAAGAGTCATTTCCCCTATTCTATTTCTGATGTCTTCCCCTCCATTTGAATCTGTTATTCAGCTCTGGTTTTGATTTTTCAAGGAGCATTTCATTGTCCCTAGATTATACAGAGACATTCCTTGAGACCCTTTACCTTCTCTTCCATGAAAGCAGCCTACATTTGGAACATAGGCAGTGATCACTTGGATGTGGCAGAAATACAAACACTGTATGTTCAAAGCAAGCCTGAAAAATGTTCTCTGCTCTCCATAATGGTTGGAATTTTAACCATGTTTTTTAAACATCCTGAATAGTTTCCCCTCACCCCACGAACCTAGTTAAGACTTTTATTGACTATTAACACTTGGTAAGTTTGATAGTCATGCCCAACTTCCTTTAGTTTTACCAACTTCACAGCCAAGCTTGTTCTCTTATCAGTTTCAGATTTCACCAACTTTCCCTACCTACCAGTTCATTCTACCAATTTGCTTCACCCAACAAATTGTCTCATTTACTTTTTCTTACCGAACTTCCCAACTGCCTTACTCCTTTCCATTTTCTTTAGTACTTTCCCTTGAGTTCATATCTTCAGGTCCCTAGCCCTTAGTTCTTCCTATTTCTTTTCTCTCACCTTTAACCTTCTCTCAAAGAAGCTAAAAGTAGAATCTTCCATTTCCTCCAGATTTCTCTAAATTTCTCCTCACCACATTCATCCCCAGACCTCTTCCAGATAACCACCCCCCCCAAATCACCTCCTCCAAATTCTCCTTCTTCTCCAGGTTAGGCCCTTCTCTTTTCTCCTGATCCTTCTCCCACAGAAACCAGAAGGGGAGTTTATAAGCTCCTATGAGCCCTTTGTGTATTATTATGCATTTTCTGTGGAGTGAAATAAAGGCTGTCTTGTAACCCAACATACATTCAGTGCTTTGAGTGTTTATATGGGAACTGAGGGTCCTATTATCCATACTTAGAATAGTCTAGATGCAAACTGTCCCATAAGTTTAATAGCAGATTTTTCTGAGGAATTCCATGCATGGGCAACAAACCAAAGAAAGAAAAGCTGACCCTTTTGGGGTTCAGCCCTTAGGATCAGACCCAATCCATATATACGCACTCACTGGATAAATAATATACAAGAGATAATGCCTAAATATCTCTTGCAAGGTAATAAAAGAAGGCTATCTTGTAGGCTTTCACTCCTTGTTGACTACTGAATGTTATATAATATGAATATGAGAAGTCTCCTTGTTTACCTCGTATAACCAAAACTTACCAAATTCTTTATCTGTAGTTCTTAATATGGGACTCATAGATCCCCAAGGGATCCATTGATAGATTTCAGGGTTCCAAGACCTTGGACGGGGAAAATAATTAAATCTTTATTTTCACTAAACTGAAATTTAGTTGAAAATTGGTATTTACTTTGATTAGAAATGTAGACAACAAACGTTTATTCTGAGAAGTGGTCCATAGGCTTCACCACACAGCCAAAGGGGTCCATGACACAAATAAGATTAAGAATCCTTGCTCTAGGCATTTGAACTAAAATTTTCTGAAAGTACATTCCTTGCTAACTCACCACTTTTTTCTCCCATTAAAGTTAACACATTTTAAGACACTATCAACCTAGGGCCATAAACTGCCCCATCTGAGACGACTGTGGTAGTGGCTCTTTGAATCCCATTGATGATGCATACAGACAGATGTGGGCCTTTGGAAAGGAGGTGAAGGAAATGTGTGTGGGCCACCACTGGGCAGCAGCTGCTGATTCACGATCAGAAAACTCTTCTACCAGGTACCTGTTTTCCTCTGGTCTCCTGACCCCTGGCTTTTGCCAACTCTTGCTTAGAGGATGTTTTTCTTCCTGAAGTAAGCTATAGAAAGATTCTTAGGAATTTAGTTATCTCTACAAGTGAATTTTGTATATCAGTCATTCTATCTATCTGCCTACTTGTCTGTTTGTCCATACATATGGAGAAAGAATCCATATGGGGAGAGAGAGAGAGAGAGAGAGAGAGAGAGAGAGAGAGAGAGCTATCTGTTGTCCTTAAGAGAATAATGAAATTAGAGCAAAAACAATCCTGTTGAAGAACAACCCAAAAGATAATTTCCTTGGTGGACTAATATATGGCTTTTAATATTCACCAGATGTGGCCATTTCCAGTATGGCCTATGATCTCCATTTTGCAAAGCCTGACAGATGGGGTGCAATAACTTCCCTCTTGGCACAGGAGATCTGCTTTTCAGTCTATACTTTTAGCTCTAACCCTGTAGGAAGCTGGCATCCTCTATCGCCTACAGAGTGGAATACCATAATGCCATCCTACCATATGCTAGAAGAAGCAAATGGAAACAACACATACACACATTTAAATACTGTGGTTATGAATCTACTCCACACATCATCGGTAACTTTTACCTTCGGAGTTTTTGGAAATGAGAAGCAAAGGGATATATTTCACTATGGACTAAATTCAACCTGAAAGATAGTTTGTGGGTAGGAAAAGTCTAATTTAATCAATTAATCATAATCATACCTCCTATTTTCACATCAGTCACTCTTTTTTCCCTTCTCTGGATATGAACCCAGGTCTTCTCAATTCCAGGTCCAGCTCTCTATCCCCTACACCACTGCACTGCCCCATAAATGATAAATGATATCTAGTAAATGACTTGTCATTTACTAGAAATCTAATACAGTGTTTACAACACATTGCAGCTCTATTCCCTTTCCTATAACTTATATTCCCCTGCTTCTTTTGGCCTTACTCATTCAATCCTACAGGCATTTATTCATGACCCACTATGTGCCAGCTACTATGTTAGTCATTCAAGATACAAAGACAAAAACAGTCCCTGAAGAGCTTGCATTCTAGAAGGGACAACATGTACCTACATAAGATAGATGAAATGTGTACACAATGAACACAGGGCAATTTTTATTTTGGCAGGGGAAGACACTATCTTCCCCTGGACAAATCTGAAAAGTTTTCCAGTTTGGAAGCAATAAGGGATTCTAAGAGAAAAGAAGGAAGGAATGTATTCCAAGCAATGGGGGACAGAGATGGAGTGTCTTTTGTGAGGAAGAGAAAAAGAGTCACTACAGATGAACTCCAGAGTGCCAGAAGGAAGGAATATATAACAAGGCTGGAAAGGCAGGTTGGGTCCAGGTGGTAAAAGGCTTTAAGAGCAAAACAAAAGAGTTCACATTTCATCATAGTAGCATTAGGGAGCCACTGGAGTTTGCACAGAGTGGGGTAATGATATGGTCAGGCATGTGATTAAGGCACTTGGGCAGATGTGTGGAGGATGATTGGAAAGGGGAGAGACTTAAGGCAAGGAGACAGACTGGAAAGCTATTGCAACAGTTTCAGTGAATTCTCTGACATGACCAGAATCCTTATTTCTCTTTCCCTGTATTGACTACACGCCCCTGGGACACTATATTGGACATTTTCTTTGGCTACATAACAGCTACTGAAACAGTAGAAGCTGGAATTAAAGCCCTGGAGGACTAAAAGACCAAGGGAAACTCCAGTCATTGGCCCTGTTCCATCGCCTCTAGTCTTAGCCTTGACCAATTCCTGAAATTCTCAAAATTAATAAAAGAAGCTCACATTTACATAGAGCTTTAAATACTTGACAAAAATGTCTTTTTCCACACAATGGCCTTTTGAGGTAAGTAGTATAAATATTCCGATTTTATCCAGAAGGAAATGGAGGCTCAGACATCCATAACTAGTAAATGTCAGAGACAGGACTCAAAAATCAAGGTCTCCTGATGCCCCATTCAGTGCTCTTTCCCATTCTACCACGTCTTCATTTTAACCCAGGAGCCAGGCTGGGTCTTGGAGAAGGCTGAAAGGATTATGATTATCTCAGGCTTTGGGTTTCAATCAAGTTAAAAGCAAATGCTTAAGATTCTCTCTGTGATGAAGGCCTATAAAGCTGCTAAGCAGGAATGTTTAATGTAATTATTTTATTCACTCTCAGTTCTAAATAAGGATTGTTTGATAGAAGATACTCACTGCTAATAAGAGAGCAAAAAAAAGTGGACTTGAGCACAAGGGTGTCAAGTTAAAAACTCCAAACAAAAAGAAATTAAAGCATTCCAAGTGGAGAGGTGTGTGAGAAACTGGGCTAGACTTGAATGGGAGGCACTGAGATCTCTTTTTTGGATTTTACCAAAAATTTCCTCCTAATTGTTAGTGTTCTTTCAGCACACCAAATCCAGCCCTTGAAAAATTATTTTGTATTTACTCAGTATAAATTTTATTTACTTGTCTTTGTACACATTATATTCCCCCCCGGAGAACATAAGTTCCCTTAGGGCAAGAACTTTCTGTTTTATTCTTATACCTTCTAAGTAGTCCATATTTAATAAATATTCATTAAATTGAAGCATTCTTCTCCTTATTGGCTTTATAAACCTCTTTTTTATCATCTGACCTAGTCTGTTTTATAAAGTATTATTTTCTTCAGTATTTTTTTTTTGCATCTCTTTTACCAAGCTGTTTACAAGCAAAACAAAAGAATTTACATTTTATCAGAGTAGCAATAGGGAGCCACTGGAGTTTACAGAGTGGGGTGATGATATGGTCAGGCATGTGATTAAGGTACTTGGGCAGATGTGTGGAGGATGACTGGAAAGGGGAGAGACTTGAGGTAAAGAGACCAATTAGGAAGCTATTGCAACAGTTTCAGTGAATTCTCTGACATGACCAGCATCCTTATTTCTCTTTCCCTGTATTGACTACACTCCCCTGGGACACTATATTGGACATTTTCTTTGGCTACATAGCAGCTACTGAAACAGTAGAAGCTGGACATGTTTTTTTTCGTGATTTTCTTGCATAACTCTCATTTCTCTTCCCAATTTTTCCTCTCTTACTTGATTTTCAAAATCTTTTTTGAGCTCTTCCATGGCCTGAGAGCAATTCATATCTTAGAGGCTTTGGATATAGGAAATTTGTCTTTGTTGTCTTCTTTTTAGCGCATGTTTTGACCTTCCTTGTCATCATAGTAATTTTCTAAAGTCAGAGATTTCCTGTTGTCTGTTCATTTTCCCAGTCTATTACTTGACTTTTAACTCTTTATTAAAGTAGGACTCTACTTCCAGGGTGGAGGGTGCACTGTTCCAAGCTTCAGGGGCTTTGTGCATCTGTTTTCAGAGATCCTTCTAGGGACCTTAAGTTTTCAATTCTTCCAAGGTTTTAATGATCTAATAAGAGGTGTTCACTCCTTTGCTGGTCTGTGCTCTTGTCTGTGAGTACTCTTTTCTGCCCTGGAACTGTGAGAAGAGTCCACCCTCTACTGCTACCACAAGCTTTGCTACACTGGTGCTTCTCCTCGCTTCAAGACTACCACCTAGGACTGCAAATCCAAGTAGGCGCAAAGCAACAGAGCCTTGCCCCAACGCTAGCAAAGAGATCCCTGTAATTTCCTTATGATTAGTTGTTTGACCCCCATACAATCTGTGAACTGAGAGGTCTATAAACTGCCACTGCTGTCATTGATTCAGTTACCTTGAGATCTCCTCCAGGTTTGCTGAGGCCCAGTCTGTGCAGGTGAATCCAGCATTACACTTTGTTCTTCTCTCACCCTGTTGACCTTCCAAGTTCTCTTGGGTTGGAAATTTGTTTCATCCATCTTTTTGTGGTTTCTACTGCTCTAGAATTTGTTTAGTGCCATTTTTTGGAATGTTGACATTTCTTTTTTTTTTTAGTCTGTTTTCTTTTTATTCATTAATTTTTAGTTTTCAAAATTCATTTCCACAGGATTTGAGTTACAGATTTTCTCCCTGTCTTTCCCCTACCCCCATCCCAAGATAGTAAACCTGCTTAATATCCCTTCCTCCAATCTGCTCTCTCTTATATCCTCCCCCATACCCCCTCTAATTTTCTAGTAGGGTAAGATGAATTTCTATACCCCAGTGCCTGTATATCTTATTTCCCAGTTGCATGTAAAAAGCAATTTTTTTAACATTTGTTTTTAAAACTTTGATTTCCAGATTCTTTCCCTTCTTCCCTCCTCACCCACACCCATTAGGAGGACACACAATTAAATATAGGTTGTACATGTGTAGTTACACAAAATGTTTCCATAGTAGTTATATTTTGAAAGAATAACTATATTTCCCTTCCCTTCCCTATCCTGTCCCCCATTTATTCTATTTTCTACTTTGACCCTTTTCAAAATGTTTGTTTATAACTATCTGTCTCCCAATCTGCCCTTCCTTCTATCATTCTCTGTCTTATCCTTTTTCCCCCTACTTTCCTGTAGAGTGAGATACCCAAATGCATATGTATATTATTCCCTCCTTAAGCCAAGTTCAATGAGAGTAAGGTTGATCCATTCCCTTTCACCTTCCTACTCTTCCCCTCCATTGTAACAGTTTTCTCTTGCCTCTTTTATGTGATAAGTTACCCTATTCTATCTCTCCTTTTCTCCTTCTCCCAATATAGTCCTCTCTCACCTCTTAATTTTATTTTTTAGATATCATCCCTTCATATTCAATTGATCCTGTGCTCTCTATGTATACACGTACCCACATATATATTTATATACATACACACCCTCCTATACATACATACATGTATATGTACATGTACACGTATATATGTATATATACATATATATTCCATATGTGTATATATGGAATCTGGAATGTGTATGTATATATGTATATGTACATATATATATATTTATATATATATTCCCTTCAACTATCCTCATACTGAGAAAAGTCACATAAGGTACAATTATCATTTTTCCATGTAGGAATATAAATAGTTCAACTTTAATAAGTTCCTTATGATTTCTTTTTCCTGTTTATCTTCTCATGTTTCTCTTGCTTCTTGTATTTGAAAGTCAGATTTTCTGTTCAACTCTGGTTTTTTCATCAAGAATGTTTGTGTGGCAGCTAGGTGGCACTGTGAATAGAGCACCAGCCCTGGAGTCAGGAGGACCTGAGTTCAAATCCGGCCTTAGAGACTTAACACAAAAACTATCCTTTTGACCTTGGGCAAGTCACTTAACCCCAATTGCCCTCCAAAAAGCAAAAAAAAAAAAAAAAGAATGTTTGAAAGTCCTTTATTTCATTGAATGACCATATTTTCTCCTTAAGCATTATACTAAGTTTTGCTGGGTAGGTGATTCTTGGTTTTAATCCTAGCTCCTTTGACTTCCAGAATAGCATATTCCAAGCCCTTTGATCCCTTAGTGTAGAAGCTGCTAGATCTTGTGTTACTGATTGTGTTTCCACAATACTCAAATCATTTCTTCCTGGCTGCCTGTAATGTTTTCTCCTTGACCTGGGAACTCTGGAATTTGGCTATAATATTCCTAGGAGTTTTCTTTTGGGGATCTTTTTCAAGAGGTGATTGGTGGATTCTTTCAATTTCTATTTTGCCCTCTGGTTCTAGAATATCAGGACAATTTTCCTTGAGAATTTCTTGAAGGATGATTCCTAGCCTCTCTTTTTTTATTATGGCTTTCAGATAGTCCAATAATTTTTAAATGATCTCTCCTGGATCTATTTTCCAGGTCAGTGGTTTTTCCAATGAGATATTTCCCATTGCTTTTTATTTTTTTCATTTGTTTGGATCTGTTTTATAGCATCTTGATTTCTCATAAAGTCATTAGCTTTCATTTGTTCCAATCTAATTTTGAAGGAATTATTCTCTTCAGTGAGTTTTTGAAATTCCTTTTCCATCTGGGCAATTTGGCTTTTTAAGACATTTGTCTCCTCATTGGCTTTTTGGGTCTCTTTTGCCATTTGAGTAAGTCTATTTTTTAAGATGTTATTTTCTTCAGTAAGGCTGTTGACTAGCTTTTCATGATTTTCTTGCTTCATTCTCATTTCTCTTCCCAATTTTTCCTCCACTTCTCTTACTTGATTTTCAAAATCCTTCTTGAATTCCTCCATGGCCTATAACCAATTCATATTTTTCTTGGAAGCTTTTGATGCAGGAGTTTTGACTTTGTTGTCTTCTTCTGGTTCCATGTTTTGATCCTTTTTGTCCCCCAAAAAAGATTCCATGGTCTGGTTGTGCTTCCTTTGTTTGCTCATCTTGCCAGTCAATTACTTGACCCTTGAGCTTTTTGTCATGGTAGAACTCTACTTCCAGAGTGGAGAAACCTGTGTCCCAAATTGCTGGGTTTTCACAGTTGTCAGTCCTATGAGGAGGGCATCCTCTCTATAGCCACCACATGCTCTGGCACACTGGCATTCCTCAGTCCAGGACCAGCACCCAAGACTGTGACCCAGATCCAAGCAGGTCAAAGAAAGAGTGATTACCCTCTGAATGGTTGCTTGGTCCCACTACTGTCTACAGGCCAGGAGCTCTGGAGTCAACCACGTGGCAGCAGCTGTAGCTGCCATGCTGCCACTACCTCTCACTGTTGGGGCAGGAACTGGACTGCACTCTTCTCTCATCCAGTTCCAACAGAATTCCCTTCTGACCTTTTACTTTCTCTTTGGCATTTATGGGTTGAGAAGTCTGGAAACTAACACAGCTACTGGTGATTCACTCTCCTGAAATCTGCTATGGCCTGTCTGTCCCACTGGTCAGGGCCACCCCAGGTCTGACCCATGTAGCTGAAATGGTACTATGCTAGGCTCCCAGTCTAGTGTGATAGATCCTTCCTGTTGGCCTACTAGGCTGCCTTCAGCAGGAGATTTGTTTCACTTTGTGGGTTCTGTAGATCTAAAATTTGTTTAGAGTCATTTTTGTACAGGTATTGGAGGTTGTTAGAGATTGAGCTCAAGCCACTTCCTGCTTGTACTCTGCCATCTTGACTCTGTCCCCTAGCATCATTTTTAAAGGTATTTGTAGGAGTTCAGGGGAGATCTCAGGAGAATCCCTGTCTTTACTCTTCCATTGTGGCTCCACTCAGGTTAAATTGAATTTGACAAAGATGGAGTTATTGAAATTATGGTCCTGTCTGAAAAATTGTATGGCCCTTCCAGCCTTCTCTAGCTCTGACTGTCTAAAAAAAATCATACAATTATTAGAGGCAGTATTGTATGATGTTGTCAATATAGAGACTGCTTACAAATGAGTACTTCAGGACTGAGTTTTCCCAATAATTAGTACAAGACCATTTTCCAGATAAAGCAACAACAAAGACCTAAATTATTTTCTTACAAAATACCTATACAACATCTTAAAATTTATGCCATTTGAGATGCCAAAAACTATTTTCCAAAGTGTCAAATTTTCACATAATTCTATATTTCTCATCAGTAGATATAAGGATATCTTAGTCTAAAATATTCCAGGACTTCAGAGCCAGGAACATCAGTATTTCAGTTCCATCTTTGACACACACTAGCTATGTTACCTGGGGCAAGTAATTTAATCTCTCAGCACCTCAGAAAACCCTCTAAGACTATAAATTGCATAGAAAGTGCCTATCTGCATTAGTGAAAGATGTTTCCTCATCAGGATCACCCTATGCTAAAGTTGTCCTTCAAGATATCTGCCTAAGATACCTATACCTATTGGGTATAGTCTTTGCCTATAGGAAAAGTAATCGACTCATTTGGGAACTAAAACTGCATTTTTCCGACTCATTAATACCATGTTTGACTCAAAGGAGTGCAATCAACGCAGACAAAATATACTTTTCAATTTTCAAACTCACACAGTCTCACCTTTTAAAAGAGTGCCTATCAGTATCTCCAATTTGGTTTCAAGTATACTGAAGTAATAAAATTGCCTACAGGTAAAATGTTTAGAAAACCAAGTACAGGAAAGTTTCAAATAACTTCCAGAAATTCAAAGGAATGAAAACACAAGCTCCATGGAAACATGAATTAGTAAACCATTTAAGGTAATTGAATAATAACCAGACATATAGTATATCTACCATTCTGGAATTCAGGTTTTTCCTAAAAATGCCTCTTAATAGATTCCATTCAACCTATGAGATATAAGATAGAGCTGGCATCTTTAATTTAAGCTGCTCTGGATGGTGCATTCATTCATTCAGCAATATTCATTGAACAGCCACTATGCCCAGTTATTAGGCATTAGGATAGATAATAGGTATAGAGATGATACAATTCTTGCCCTCACGGCACTTATAGCCCAGGAGCAGGAGGAAAAGATGGATAGGTATAATATACAGTACTCAATAATAGAAAGCATGATGGGAAAAAAGTGCTGGACTTGGAATCAGAGGACCTGTGTTCAAATCCCAACTCTGCCATGCTCTGGCTGTGTCACTTTGGGCAAGTTAATTAGTCTCCCTTGTCCTCAGTTTCCTCAACTGGAAAGATGAAAGGATTGGACTGGATAACTCTAAGGTCCCTTCCAAATCTAAATCTATGATCTGGAAGTGAATCAGAAAGCTGCAGAGCTGTGTGGGTACTAGGACAGATAACAGTGTCAAGATAGAGTCCTTGCCTTTGTGGAGTTTACCATCTAGTATGGGCAAAAAACTCAGACCCAAATAACTCTAATGAATAATATTACATTAATTTAACAAGAATTTGTTAAACACCTATATTTGTCAGGGACTGTCCTCAGTGCTGGGGTTTCAAAGACAAAGAAAGAAAAATGTCTCTGCCTTCAAAGAGTTTAAATTCTATGAGACTTACAAATGCATCAGAGAGAGGCAAAGGAAAGGGCTATGTGAGGTCAAAGAGGAGGATTTTTAAAAGGGAGGGGAAGGGGCAGAACAGGTTGGGAGCTAAGGAAAGCTTCCTAGAGGAGGTGGCATCTGAACTGAGCTTATTTAAGAAATGAAGAGGAAAGGATATGTTTGATGGAGAAAAAAATGTTTAGCTAAAGTATAGAGTATTGTAAAGGAAGGTAATAGGAAGGACATAGTAATAGGATGGTGCCGGATTTTAAGGGGCCTTGAATGTCCTGTACAGTATGTGATCAGGGCCCTGGATGATCTCCATGGTGACTGCTAGTGCATTCCATTATTTTTCTAGTAGCATCAGACACAGTTATTAAAGGTTTTAGAATTCAGGAAAATTTTGTAAACAATAACAGTAATAATAATAATTAATAATAATACATTATTATTAATAATATATTATATGTATATTAGTATATATACTATACATATTAATATATAATATATTATAGCAGGACTAATAATAGTCCTGCTATAACTTGGTATATGCATTCCTAAAATGCATAGCAATGTGAAAATTGTACAACAAAAACTACAGGACATGGGGAAAACTGGGGTTATACAAAATAAAAAACTTCAGTGACTCATTAAAAAAAGGCAGAAACTCAATAAAAACAATAACAAATTTCATATAAATTAAATGGTTAAGAAATACATCAATATTACAATAAATGGTGGCTGTGGCCTCTGGCTGCTACTTGGAAGACAGGAACTCTGGGTCTCAGCGTCAGGGACTATGCCAGAAGGAGGTAAGGGTAGAGGTAGGGTGGGGTTGGAGGTGGTTGGGACCAGCCCTTCTCAACTTGCAAATCCTTCTACCCCTGCCCTGACAAAGTTCTGACTTTGGCTTGTGGGAGTGAGTGTTGTCAGCAGGGTTGCAGCTTGTGAGTTATTTTCAAGTGGTGCAGTTTTCTGAGTTCTCTTGCTGTTTCCTGCAGAAGAAATCATGCAGCAGCAAATTTAAGTTATGTTCAAAATGTTCCCTAATAGACCAATCAAACTGGAACAAATTCACATTTTCATTATAGAAGAACTGACTGTAATAATAATGAGCATAAGAAGACAAAGAAATAGAATTTATACAGTGCTTGGAAGTTGGCAAAGTGCTTTACATTCATTTGATCTTTACAACAACCTTTTGTGAAGATACCATTATTTCCTCCACTTTACAGATGGGGAAACTGAGACACAGAGGTTGAGTGACTTGCTTAGAGTCACACAGCTAGCATCTGAAGCAATAACTCCATGTATCACTTATTTAATCTACAACCCTAGTTTGACCAATTAGTTTTATTCTTAGGGACAAAACTTGTAATGTCTAAAGCCAGTGGTCTATGTGTGCACCAAAAAGAAAGCAAAATTTGTCAGCTATCAGCAAGAACATGTGGTCCTTAATTCATTAAATTGCTATTTTTTTTTTTCTAAAAAAGCCAGGGCCACTTTTCAGATGGGTGGCGTATAGAAAAGAGGCAATCAGAAAAGACCTTGCCCAGGTATTGCTTGGTAAGTATTTGACTTCTGCAAAGAGCATTTTCAGTGCCCCTACATTCCTGCTTTTATTTGGATCCTCTGAAAGGTCACACAACTCCCAGCCCATTCAGAAATAAAGTTAGGATTGAAAACAGAAAAATGTGTGGCATTTATCTGATACTTTGAGCTTTACAAACTGCTTTTCACACACTATCTTATTTGATCCTTAGAGCAACCCCTATAAGTTAGATGAGACAGCCATTATGATCCTCATTTTACAGATTGAGAATCTTAAGATCAGAAAAACTAAGATTTGACCATTATTTCATATTTGTTATAGTGCCATTTAAAAATTTTTATTCAGAACTCTATTATGATCTTCAGTCCCAGTTCAATACCTCTCCGCTCTCTCTGTCTCTGTTTATCATGGTCTAGAGTCTGTCTTTGTCTCTTCCCTCTTGACTGCTTTACCTCCTTGACAGCAGCTTTGCCCATCTGGAGATATCTAAATACCCTCCCTTCCATCTCCCTTTTATATGTTGTCTTTACCCTGTTAGATGTAAGCTCCACAGTACTGTATGATGATCAGCTGTCAATGACTTATTCTCGGCAATATAATGATCCAAGACAGCTCTGAAGGAGTTATGATGAAAAATACTTTTCTTTCTTTTTCTTTCTTTATTGTTTTGGTTTCTTTGTTTTCTTCCACAACATAACATGGAAATATGGTTTGCATGACTGCACATGGATAACCTATATCTAATTGCTTGCCTTCTCAATGCTGGGGAGAAGGTAGGAAGGGAGGAGAGACTTTGAAACTCAATAATTTTTTAAACTAATGTAAAAATTGTTTTTACATGTGATTAGGGGAAAATAAAATATTAAATAAAAAAGAATGTAAGCTCCTTGAGGGAAGAGGTTTTTTTGTTTGTATTTTTATTCCCACAGCTTAGTATAGTGACTGATATATAGTGACCACTTAGTAAGTACTCCATCTATGAATTAACAATCATCAACAAAGATGGGTCTTTTGATATAGAAAGAGTAAAAAAAGGATTGTGGACTTCTTTTATGTATAGTTTTTCTTTAAATGTACATTTCTAGAATGTAAGTTACTTAAAATAGGGATTGTTTATTTGACTGAAGGCAGCTAAGTGGCACAGTAGTTAGACTACCAGACCTGGAGTCAGGACTGACTAGCTGTGTGATTGCATAACTAGCAAAGTTATGCAATCTATCTGCCTCAACTTACTCATCTATAAAATTGAGATAATTATAGCAACTACCTCCCAGAGCTGTTGTGAGGGTAAAATGAGATATTTATAAAGTGTTTTGCAAACCTTAAAGTGCTATATAAATGCTAGTTATTATTTTATTCTATTAATATCCACCATGTCTAGCAGAGACTAGCAAATAGTAGGTGCTTAATAATTGCTTTCTGATGACTATATATATATATATAATTTTAAAATTATATATAGTAGTTATAAAAGTAGTTACAAAATTGTCCTGTTTGTGTGTCCACTTCTGAATTTCCTTTTGTTTCTTTCTGTGTATTCATTTACTTTCTTTACTGATGCTCTTTTGCATCTCTATCCCTAATCATTAACTCACATCTCACCACTAATAAAGACCTTTCCTTGTGATAAATAAACATAGTCAAGCAAAATAAATAAACATTTTGGTTATATATGAAAATGTATGTCTCATTTTCAATCTTTTGTCTGAAAGTTCTTAACCTGAGGTCCATGAACTTGTTTTTATTTTTTTCTTAATATTTCAATTTCAATATCAATATTAGTTTCCTTTGTAATCCATTGTATGCATTTTTTAAAACATTTTACAGAGAAGGGATCCATAAACTATACCTGACTGCCAAAGGGATCCATGACACACTGTTAAGAATATTTGCTAGGAAAAAAAAAGAAAAAAGAAGAAAGAAACACAGTTATCAAAATATTCCGGGTGGCTAGGTGGCGCAGTGAGTAGAGCGTCGGCCCTGGAGTCAGAAGGATCTGAGTTCGGATCCGACCTCAGACACTTAACGCACACACAAACAAAAACCTTGTTGTGTGACCTTGGGCAAGTTACTTAACCCCAATTGCCCTCCAAAAAAAAAAAAAAGAATATTTGCTCTACTCCATCACCTTTCTGTTAAAAGTCAGGAGACATGCTTCATCACCAGTCTTCTGAAGTCATGACTGGAGTACTGAAGTCGTTAAAAAAATGTTTCCTATGCATTATTGTGGTCATAATGTAAATTAATCTCATAGATCTATTTATTTCACTTGGAATCGCTTCGAACAAATCTTCCCATGTTTCTCTGAATCCTTCTTATCCATCATTTCTTACAGAACCATAATATTTCATTACATTCCTATGCTGCAATTTGTTTAGCCACTCTCCAGCTGATGGACACTCCCTGTTCTTTACTCTTTCTAATACTAGACTGCCTCCCAAGACTACTGAAAATGTGCATTGTACCATAAATCATTTCTTAATTCGATGCTTTCTTTTCCAATGTTTTACAGAGCTTTATTCTGCTTTCATCTCTTTTCCAGAGATCTTCTTTCTCATTCCCACAATTTCCTAATAGCTTTTCCAGCTTTCTCTCAGTTTTTCTTACTCTCATATTTCACTTCTAACAAAAATACGTGTAAATTCTGTATATTAGCTACTTCCTTACTCCATTTTACTTTAATTGGCCCCTCTGCTTCATGGAACAATCAGTATTTTGAGAAGAATGAAAATAGCAAATGTCTCTGACACAGGAATAGAGTCTGCTCCTTTCTATTTTAAGGGCCTGAATGTGAGATATTTTCTAAGTAGTCAGTGGTTTTAAAATTGCAAATGAAAATAGAAAAGTCTAGATGGTACTGAGACTAGATTATATTGAAAATGGGTAATGGATAAGGGAATCTTTTTTTTTTTCAAGCAACTCAGAGGTTCTGATTCAACCAATCTTCAAGTATCTCAAAGATATGAATATGGTGAAATGTGCATTGATAGCCTTAGTGCCTTTTCCATTAAGCAAGGTGTCAAATATTTATATAAAAACCAATGGATTTTTTTATAGGTAACAGTGTTTTGTGGAAAAAAAGAACAATGAGTGGGGAAATCAGTCCCATTGTACCAATAAAGTCACCTTTTAGTAGACTTGCCAAAAAAAAAAAAAAAAGACTTAATTCCTTTCTCTCTCATAAAGCTCTGCCTCTTGTACACAACATATGTTCAAACTATTTAAGCATTTCACTGCATGCTGTGATACAGCGGAAAATACATTGGATTTGGAGTTAGAAAATTTAGGTTTGAATCTCTCTTCTACTATCTGCTACCTGTATGACCTTGAACACATTACTTCAACTTTCTGCCCCTTATTTCCTCATCTATAAAACGGAAGGGGCAGGACTTAATGATGTCTAAGGTCTCTTCTAGCTCTGAATCTATGGTATTAAAGGGCACAATAAAAAAAGAGAAGAATAGTCTGGGACAAACAGCATAAAGCATTTACCTTATTTAGACCCAGCTATAATACTCAGTTTTACTTATCAGATAAATAAGTTCTCCATCTCTAGAGGAGGAAAATATTCCAATCTCCAAAGTGAGAGAAAATATGCCTTATTTCTTTCTGATTCTCAGATTCCATCTTTGGCTTACAGTATGTAACTAATTGGTTTGAACAAACCTTGGCAGCATTTTAATTCAACATATGGAAAACAGTCCTGATTTCTAATATGCAATTTTCTAACTAGTCCTACCTGAGATTTTAAAGCTGTATTTAGAAATGATTATAAGTGCAGAAGCCATCCTCATTATTATAAGCTCCAGTTCAGATACTGACTAACATTTATAAAGCATTTTAGGGTTTTCAAATGCTTTCCTTATTGCATTATCAGATTGTAGCTTTACAACAAACCTATTAGTGCTTTCATGCCCATTCAATAGATAAGGAAACTGAAGCTTGGAGAGAGGTTGAGTGACCTCTAATAACAAGCTAATTAGTATAGGAGGTGGGATCCAGATCCTGGTCTCTTCTGACTCCAGGGTTCCAGAGACTACATTGCCTTAGACAAATAAATGAAGGTATTTGTAAGTCATTTGAGAAAATGAATCCCTTAGTGAATTAGTCGCATCTAGCATCCGTTTAGGCTTCCAGTTCTATTCTGACTGTTACCTCACACTTTTCTATTTAACAGTAAAGTATTTGGAAAAAAGAAGCATAACAAATCCCTTATGATATTTATTCATGAGGCAACTCCAGAGAGCTGACTAAGAAAACCTGTAATTCTGCACCAATGATCTTAAGAAGCCCAATTGTTTGAATTTTTTCTTAATCAGTGAGAGGAGTTCTAATTTGGGCTGCTTTTGATTCAGTCGTAAGCTCCTTGAGAAGTATTAGGGATACAGAATGAATTCAGGAGGACCTGAGTTCAAGTACCACCTCTGGGTCATACTAGTTGTATGATCCTGGGAAAATCCCTTAATTTCTCAGTGATCTAGACTTTTCTTTAATACTAAAAGTTGCAGAAAAGGCACCAACTCATCTAGGAGTTCCTTATGCCAATGAAATCAGATTCCTTATTTTTCTCCTCTATAAGCTCCTTGAGGTCAGGGACCATGTCCTCCCTACACTTCTTTCAGTACAGTATCCAGAGCCCCTAACATAATGCCTCAAACACTACTAGATTGTAAACTTTAAGAAGGCAAAGATCATATTTCATCTGAACTTTGAATCTCCTCCAGCTGCTAGCACCATTATCTAAAAAAAAGGGGACAGTACATAATAGATTTGTTTACTGAAAATAATGGTACTTAGTGAAGGTCTGCCAATATTAAATCAAACTCTCATCATTCATTGGCCCTTTTTATTCCAGGAGATGGCTTTGGGTCTCAGGCCAGAAGTCATGAACATTGGGAAACAAGCAGAGATCATGTGATTATATTACAGACAATAACAGTTCCTGCGAAGCTTTCCTCCTTCAGCTCTTGCAAAATAATTTAATGAAGCTATTAGTTACAGATTATTGCTTGTGCTACTTTAGCCTATTGTGCCAATGGGGTCAACCATAGCATATCATTGCTCTTATCAATACATTGTAGAAATTCTCATCTTTACGATGGGTCGCTATATGTCTTGTTGTTAGTACATGCAGTAAATGAAGTAACCAAAGGCACACACCAATTCCATATGGCAAGCTGGGAGGGTTAAGCACAATGACATTTCCCTCCCCCAGTAGCTTCTATTTTAAGGTCAGATTCAGTTTTAAAATATCCCTGATAGCTTCAAGGATAGAAAGAGAGAGCAAGGGTGTAGTCTGACTGAGTTTATAACTTTGAAATGTTCTTTCCAGGAAAAAGAGACTAAAATAGTTATTCAGGAATATATTTGAATGAATGTTGAAAAATGTGTTTGTAGCCAAGGCACGCCTATCCTCTCATGGGAAGGCCACAGCAATTTTTTCTCCTTATGCTTTGAAGAAAAGAGAAGTATGTTGAAAGTTGTCTTTAATGGCACATTCAGTTTAGCATTTTAAAAAAAGACTGATTCATGTTATGTAAAAGGTGTCTGGATTAAAATAAGAAGTCCACTGACCAAATTCCCTAATTATTAGTGTAAGGGATATATAAAGGAAATTGACTGGTCTCTTTTCAAATTGCAGGCTTTCCTAAACAAACTGATAAGAAGGTATAAAGGAATTTTCCTAATGAAAGAGGTTACTCAGTCAGTTTGATGGAATTATAAGGCACGGGCCACTAAATGAAGTAAATTGTCGAATGTGGAAGACTATTTATGACTGACTAGGGGAATCAGCCATCACTCTTCTGACCTAAATGAAAATCAACCTGGTCTCACTTTAAATCAATTGAGTATGAGAAAGTCAAGAAGAGATAGAGAGAGCTTTACAGGATGAATTAGCTCTTGTGAGTTTGTTCTTCACTTCTTTTTGCCTATTGTTGGGGGAAAGGAGGTGGGGAACGTAAGCACTTGTATACAGCCTGAGAGAGTCAAATTGAAGATGTGGTCAAGTTGAGGTGAGGTGAGTTGGGTAAGAGGACTTGAGAGCCCAGGACCTGGAGCTGAAATACTGCTTAGGATACCGTAGCGCCCAGACCAAGACTCTTCTTGTTGGTCTTTAGGGTATGGGCTTTTTTTTTTTCCTGAAAGAGTATGGCAGGTCAGAATTTTAGCTGAGACTAAATCTGGAACACAGCCAAAAAATCAGAGCCACTTATCCAGCTTGGGAGCAGACCCGAGAGGCTTCACCCAGCAAAAATGCCACTCCCCATGAGAAACAGCACAGGGAGAGTAGGAGAGGACATCAGTAGCTAAGAAACACCAGAGGTGGGAGTTGCCTTGGCCTCACATGTTCTCTAGGTGTGCACCTTTCCACTTGTGACCTCTATGGGTATCCACTCTTCCCGCCTATACTATGTATATTTGGGGAGCTTGAATACCACACTCTTGAAAATGATCTGTTGCTATTGTTTTTACTATGCTAATCCAGCAATGCCTTTGCTTTCAGCTAATTGTGTGCTGTAGGTGATTAGAGCAAAGGTAAAAACAACAATGGGGGTTTATGAGGTATAGCTTTAGGGGAGAAAAGCCACAGAATCTTTTGAACATAGGGTTCAAACCTGGAGCATGTGGGGTGTTCAGGGAGGATTAGTATCCCTGGCTTGTTTAGCCCTTTTCAGGGCTGCTCATTTACCTTTGGAGTCCTCTTGCCCACCTGTGGCTCCAAGAAGCTGTAGCATGCACAGTGGCCGCAGCCTAGTAAAACTGTCTGTGCAAGATGAGCTAAATCATATTGTGGGCAACCAACAGTCTTCAAACCCTTCAGTGAGGTAGAAGGATGTCTATCTCAAGCATGTGAAGATGTCCCCCCAGCCCGAGGGGTGGATGAGAACAACTTGTTCCAATGGCCATGAAGGAAGCTGAAGCAGACAACATGGAGCATTTAAAGCTTACTCAGACATTGAAGACACCAAGGTCATCCACAGCATCCTGAGCCATTTCTAGTAGTCCTGATTTTTGTCTTGCCACTGGACTTTGATGACCCTGGAAAAGAGAGTGAGGCTGAAGACTTTGTGAAATTTGCATATAATATGAAAATCAGAAGCCATAAAGACATAGCAGCTGAGTGGCGAGGAAGGACAACTTATATGTTTTTCTCAGAAGCAAATGGTAGAGTTCTTTGAGTTGGTTTGATTGTCAGCCCAAAGGCAATATGGCAACATCCTTTCCTGATCATCTTGTTTTCCAATATTCATAGTGTATGTTAAAGGTGCACCATGAAGATAAGCAGAGTTTATATGTCATCATCTTTTACAGAGGATGAAGCTATAGACATAACTGGCAAAGAATTGAAAAGATCCCTCAAACCAAATCACAACATAGATTGGTGCTCAGCAGATTCAAAGTAGAAGTGACTCAAAAAATGGAAAAAACATGGTTTGGGATGAAATATTTATGAGGTACAAAAGCTTATAATACTCATGGCTATAAATCATAAATATTTTCTTTAGTTGGAATGCACTGGACAAGGTGGGCACTAAACAATACCACACACACACACACACACACACACACACACACACACACACACACACATTACCTGGCTACAGACGGGAGAATCAAAGCAAAATGCAGATGCCCATTAACTAGTTAGAGCAAACATCAAGATCAACATAAAATTAAGAGGGAAGATAATAAGGAAAAGGTACTGTGTGCTGATGTATTATTGATAGAGCTGTGAAATGGTTCAACCAGTCTGGAAAGTAATTTAAAATTACCACATAAAAGCACGCCTAAACTGCATATGCCTTTTGACGAAGTAACATCAATATTAGACCTATAGCCTCAAAGAGAAAGAAGAAAGAGGGAAGAGACCCATATGTACAAAAATATCTATAGCATTGCTTTTTATTGTGGCAAAGAACTAGAAAAAAATTGGGTGCCTATCAAGTGGGAAACAGATGAATACATTTTAACTTATATATGTAATAGAATATTATTTTGCTCTAAGAAATGACAAAAGGGAGAGATCAGAGAAACCTGTAAAGACATTCATGATCTGATGAAGAGAGAAGTCTCTGGAACCAAGAGAAAAAGTTATACAATTATTAAATTGATGGTAAATACAGTTGTCTATACAACAACTACTACATTGTAAAGGAAAATAAGTGTGAGGTACTTAAGAACTATGATCAATGAAATGACCAGTGACAACTCCAGAAGACTGATTTTTTTTGTCAAACCTCTTTTGCTTAGTTGATGGACTATAGATGCAAAATGAGATATACATTCTTAGGCACAGAAAATGGATTTATTTTGTATGACTACACTTATTTCTTACAAAAAGCATCCCTTTTTTTCTTTAATTTTTTTTCTTGCTGAGAAAGTTATGAGGGAATGGGGGAAGTGAGAGTGATACTAAAAGAGAAAGAAAAAGTAATGAATTATTTAAAAAAATAAAATGGAACAGAAGAAAGTTAAGAAGGTGACATGGAAAAGCAGAGTAATGTTAGAACTATCATTTTAAAATTTGAAATATACAAAAAAACCCTCCAGCTATATGTAGTAGAGACTCTTACTTTCATATAATATTCTCTTTTTGATTTTCAAATCCTTCTTGAATTCCTCCATGGCCTGTAATAGGTTCATACTTTTCTTGGAAGCTTTTGATGCTGGAGTTTTGACTTTGTTGTCTTCTTCTGGTTCCATGTTTTGATCCTTTTTGTCCCCAAAAAAGGATTCTATGATTTTATTGCACTTCCTCTGCTTGCTCATCTTGCCAGACAATTACTTGACTTTTGGTAGAACTCTGGTAGAATTCATGGTAGAAGTCTGCTTCCAGAGTAGAGAGAGCTGTGTCCCAAATCACTGGGGTTTTCACAATTGCCATAGCTATGAGGAGGGCATCCTCTCTACAGCCTCACAAGCTTTGGCACACTGGCATTCCTCATCCCTGGACAACCACCTAAGACTGTGACCCAGATCCAAGCAGGTCAAAGAAAGAATGATTACCCTCTGAATGGTCACTTGGTCCCTCTATGATCTGCAGGTCAGGAGCTCCAGAGGCAACCATGTGGCAGCCTCTGCCACCTCACCCCGGGGACAGGGGCCAGACGGCTCTGCTCTGTCACCCAGTTCCAACAGAGTTCCCCACTGACCTTTAACAATCTCTTTGGCATTTATGAGTTGAGAAGACTGGAAACCACCACATCTGCTGGTGATTCACTCTCCTGAAGTCTGCTCTGTGCCACTGGTCAGGGCCATCTTGGGTCTGAGCCCAAGCAGCTCACATGAGACTGTGCTGGGCTCCCAGTCTGGTGTGATAGACCCTTCCCATCTGCCTGCCAGGCTGCCTTCAGAGGGAGTTTTGCTTCTCTCTGTCACTTTGTGGGTTCTGTATCTCTAAAATTTGTTTATAGTCATTTTTTTTTTACTGGTATTGGAGGTGGTTAGAGCAAGAGCTGAAGCAAGTTCCTGCTTTTACTCTGCCTTCTTGGCTCTGCCCCCCATCCTCTTTTTTAGATCTTTGTATAGAAGAATGTTCATTTTTGTTGAAATTTATCAATTTCATAATCATCAAAATGATTTTTCTAAAGGAAAAATATCATGTGCAATTATTTTTTAAATTAATTTGTTTATTTTTAGTTTACAAAATTCAGTTCCATAGTTTCTTGAGTTTCATATTTCCTTCCCTCTCTCTCCCCACCCCCCATGACGGCATATAGTCCAGTATAGGATTTGCAAATACTTTCACATTAGACATTAGTCAGGTTACAAAGGCATATTGTACTAGATGGAATGAAAAATGGTAAAGAGGAAATAAAACCAAACAATGAAAAGAAAAAGATCAAGTAGTTTGCTTCCATCAGGATTCAAACTCAGTTCTTTCTAGTTATTTCTCTGGCTGTAGGCATCTCTCTCCATCATGAGTCTTTTAGGATTGACTTATATCACTGCATTGCTGAGAGGAGTCCAGTCTGTCATGGTTGGTGACACATATGTTGTGTCTATGATTGTATACAGATTTCTCCTGGTTCTACTCTTCTCACTCAGCATCAGTTTGTATAAGCCTCTCCAGGTAAATATGAAGTCCGTCTGCTCCTTGTTTCTTATAGCACAATAGTATTCCATTACATGCATATACCACAACTTGTTTAGCCATTCCCCAATTAATGGGCACCCCTTTAATTTCCAATTCTTTGCAACCATGAAAAGAGCTGCTATAAATATTTTTTGTACATATGGATCTTCCTCCCACTTCTATATCATGTGCAATTATAAAAGTACCAACATGACTGTTTAGTCAACTATTGATTATGAAAAATGGGAAGTTATCAGAATCTCAACAGGAACCTAAAAATTATCTCCATTAGACTAACAATATTTAAAGGTCCAAATAGAGATAGTTCTAGCCAGTACAAGGTCTCTTTAAGGAGAACATATGGGCCTAAATTCCTACTTTACCTCCTGTCAGGAATCAGTCACCCTTAGAGACTAAAGTGGAGTAGACTAGAGATATTTATTCATTCCTTTCTGTGAAACATAGACAGGTCTATGTGGACATATGTAACCTACAGAGCAACACACTCACACACTACATCTGGCTAGCTATCTCTCAACAGAGAAAAAGCAAAACAAAGTACAAAGCCCCGAGAGAAAATCACTGCTTTTCTTTATAGACCAGTAAAGGTTATGAAAACCTTTATGAAAAGAGTTAATCCCTTAGAATTTCTACAGCTCTAGTCCCTGGAAGTCTACAAAGAGTTAATTTTCCTCTGAAAAAGATGTCAATGCATTTGTCCATACTCAATAGGGCAAAGGATATATTCAAATTCACTGGAGGACCTCCATGATATAATCTCCTCTACTTTTTTCAGTATTATTCTGCTGATAGTATATAGATGTGGTGTACCATTATTTTTAATTTAATAGATTTAGAGTTGAAAGGTCCTTTAGAGGTCAGGGGAAGAATCAAAATTGTATGTAGCACAAAAGGCAATGGAAAGACACATGATGGATATAAATAGACTGCAGCACATTAGTAATAACAGACATTTCAGTTGTGGCCTAAAATTTTTGACATCAAGGATATATGTGACCATAAAAGGTGATAAGTCAGTCATGTAGTATGCATGAAGAATAGCATATGAATAGCTTAGTGTTGTACTGGTAACCACAAAATAGCTAAAGGCCTAGACTAGGGTCTCAACTTTCTTTGTGTCATGAATCCCTTAGTAGAATGTCTTCTGTGTTTATTTTTTAGAATAACTGTCATAAATTTGTATTTGCTAGAATTAAGTCATAAATCCATTTGGTCCAAAGTTTGTGGGTTCCTCCCTTTGACAGTTTATTAATTATTTGTTTTTTCTTTTTGTTTAACTTGGATTGTTTGAGACCTCTATTTCTTATTTTTATATTCATCTATTTCCTTTAAATTCTCAGTTTTCCTGGAATATAATTGAGCATAATACTTTATGATAATTATATTTATTTCCTTATTATTATGAATTCACCATTTTCATTTTGTTTTAACGATTTGATTGTCCTCTTTCTTCATTAGGTTAACTAATGGTTTGTCAATTTTATTAGTATTTTATAAAATTTAAAGCTTCTCATGAAAATAAAACCAACATCCTATCACTGCTATTCTGTGATAGTGCACTAGGCATGGAATATAACAATCTTTGAAGTCTTTGAAGAATTAAAAATGAGCATCACACAGATAGCAATGGAGAAGTCCATGGTGGAAGTGAGCAGGCTGTCACATATAACCAATGCCATTCAATGAAAAATAAACTTTTTAAATGCCATCCAGGAATTATATAATAGGAAGAAAAGATCAGCTGTTCAATTGGCAAGAGGTAAGGAATGAGAACAGAGTGCTGCACGGATGGCCTCAAGATGTCAGGAGAAAGCAAGGAAGATCCAACATATTAGATGGACTTCTGTGGTAAACTTGTAGGAGAACATGGTCAAGAATTAAAAAAAAAAAGATGGACAGGTATGGATGCGTAGTGATTAGCATCATTAGAGGAAATCTGAAAATTAATGAAAATACCAATCCATTTGAATTATTTCATAATATTCTTGTAGTTCTGTTTTCCATTTTTTTCTATGTGTTTTTTTTTTAATTTTCAATTTCTCTCATTTCTTCTGTAATTCTCAAGATTACTTTTCTGTAATTTAGGGTTGTAATTTTTCCCCTAATCTTTTTCATTGCATGCTTAATTCATTGATCTTCCTTTTCAATCTTTTAAATACAACTTTCTAGAGAGAAAGAGATGCATTTTCTTTCAAAGACTACTTTAACTGTGTAATATATATTTTGATATGTTATATCCTTGTTATTTACTTTTACATGATAATTGTCTCTATAATTTATTTGACTCATTCATTATTCAAAATATTGTTAGCACCCATTTAGATTTATGTATGCCTTTAGCTCATGTTTCCTTATCTTTAGCTTGTGTTTCCTTTATTAATTGCTATTTTTTGTTGTATAGTATATAAAAGATATTTATCATTTCTACATTTGTAAATTTTACATTCCTTTATATCTTAATACATGATCATTTTTTGGAAAAGTATCATTAGATGGTGAGAATGTATGTATTCTTTACTTCCCATTAGAAGTCACTACAGATTAATTAAATATATTTTTTCCAATAAAATATTCAGGTCTATATTTTCCTTTTTGTTTCTCTCTCTATTGGATTCATAAAGCTCTGAGATAGGAATATTAAAGTCTCCTATTATTGTGTTGCTTTCAATGCCTTCATAGAAACAACCTGTTTTGCTTTTTAAAATTTAGACACTATTCAATTTAATACATATATACAATGGCTATTTTTTCCATTATCCATGGTGCCAAAGAGCATAGCAAGGCTTTGTTGTTTGTCTCTTTTAATATGATGAATTTTTATTATTGCTTATCTGAAATCACAATGGCAAATTCTTCCTTTTAGAATCACTTTGTATGTGACTACATTTTTAAAGAAAAGTTGTTTTATTTAACTTTTATTTCAAATTATAAACATTTATTTTCTCTCTCTTCTACTCCCCCCCCGCCAGAAGACAAAACAAAATCTGTGTAACTAATATGTCCAGTCAAGCAGAACAAACTCACACATTGGTTATGTCTAAAAGTATCTATCTCATTCTGTTTCTTTGTTCCATCATATTTTGGAAAAGAGGTATGTTGTATGTTTCATCATTGGTCCTCTATAATTGTGGTTCATCCCTGCATTAGTCTGAGTTCTTTCAAAATTATTTCTATTTATAAGGCTATTAATGTATCAACCGTCCTTCTGGTTGTGCTCATTCCATTCTGCATCAGCTCATATGAGTCTTCTCAGGTTTCTCTGAAACTGTCCTTTTTGTCATTTCTTTTTTTTTTTTAATTTACTTATTTATTTTTAGTTTACAAGATTCAGTTCCACAAGCTTTTGAGTTCTAAATTTTCTCCCCCTCTCTCCCCTTCCCCCTCCCCAAGATAGCATGTGATCTGACATAGGCTCTACATATACATTCACATTAAACAGATTTTCACATTAGTCATGTTGCAAAGAAGAATTCTAACCAGTGGAATGAACCACGAAAAAGAAGAAACAAAACAAAACAAAAAGAAGAGAGATCAAATAGTATGCTTCAATCTGCATTCAGACTCCAAAGTTCTTTCTCTGGACAAGGATAGCATTTTCTATCATGAGCCCTTTGGAGTTGTCTTAGAGCCTTGCATTGTTGAAAAGAGTCAATTTTATCAAAGTTAGTCATTGCACAATGTGGCTATAACTGTGTACAATGTTCTGGTTCTGCTCCCCTCACTCAACATCAGTTCATATAAGTCTTTCCAGGTTTTTCTGAAACCCACCTGCTAATCATTTCTTATAGCACAATAGTATTTTATTACATTCATATACCACAACTTGGGCATTCTCTCAATTTCCAGTTTTTTGCCACTACAAAAAGAGCTGCTGTAAATATTTTTGTACATGTGGGTTCTTTTCCCATTTGTATGATCTCTTTGGGATACAGCCCTAGAAGTGGTATTGCAGGGTCACAGGTCACTGCACATTGTTATAACCCTTTGGGCATCCAAATTGCTCTCAAGAAAATAAATTCAAGAGGGGGCAGTGCCAAGATGGCTGAGTAGAAACAGCATTTCCAAGGTGCTCTCCCACCAGACCACTTCCAAACCATGTAAAAGGGGACTCTGAACAACTTCTGGAGCCCCAGCACCCACAGAACAACACAGAGAAACTAACCTCCTGCTGAGGACAGCCCAGCAGCCCTGCAGGGAGGGCCAGCACAGCGCTCTACGAGCCGACAGCCCAGGTCCATGTGAGCCAAGGTTTTAGCCCCAGGGTGGCCAGGCCAGCAGCTGGCTGGAGGGACCCCAGAACACCAGCAACTGTGGCGATTCCAGAATTATCACCACAGACATACCTAGGACAAAGTAAGAGGTTAGTGCCCTATGGACTTTGGGACCAATATTTGGGGAATGTGTTGGCTTCCTCCCCTGGGGGTCAGAAGCCACTGAGGAGACACAGCACACACACACCATTTTGCAGCTCCACTGGCAGCATCAGCTCCTGGCCTGCGAATTGTAGGGAGATCCAGCGATCAGTCTTGGAGGTTAATCGCTCTTCTTTTAACTTGCTTGGACCTGGATTGTGATCTGGGGGGAGGTCTGGGGTGGGTATCCAACTTGCCAGAACCGGAAGTTGTGAAGACCCCACCATTTGGGACAGAAGCCCCCCTGTCTGGTGGCAGAGTCCTACTGTGGCAGCAAGCCCAAAAGTCAAGTAATTAAATGGCAACATGCCTAGGCAAAGGAAACAAAATAAACAGAAAAATGCAACATTAGACTCCTATTTTGGGGGCAAAGAGGATTGAAGCAGGGAACAGGAGGAGGACTGTGAGGTCAGAAATCCTGCTCCAAAAGCCCCAAAGGAAAATATGAGCGGGTTACAGGCCATAGAGGACCTTAAGAAGCAGATAAGAGAAGTGGAGGAAAAATTGGGAAGAGAAATGAGAAGGATGCAGGAAAAGTATGAAATGAGAGTCAACAGCCTGACTGAGGAAAATAACACCCTAAAAAATAGACTAACTCAAATGGCAAAGGAGGCCCAAAAGGGCAATGAGGAGAAGAATGCCTTAAAAAGCCAAATTTGCCAGATGGAAAAAGAATCTCAAAAGCTCACTGAAGAGATTCATCCCTTCAGAGTTAGACTGGAGCAAATGGAAGCTAGTGACTTTATGAGAAATCAAGATGCTGTTAAGCAGATCCAAACAAATGAAAGAATAGAAGGCAATGTGAAATATCTCATGGGAAAAACCACTGACCTGGAAAATAGATCCAGGAGAGATAATTTAAAAATTATTGGAAATAAAGCATTTGTTTAATAAAAAAAAAAAAACAGACTGTAAAAAAAATAAATAAATTGGAAAGCAGACCAAAAAAAATTATTGGACTACCTGAAAGCCATGACCAAAGAAAGAATCTAGAAATCAGCCTTCAAGAAATTCTCAAGGAAAATTGCCCTGATGTTTTAGACCCAGAGGGCAAAATAGAGGTTGAAAGAATCCACAGATCGCCTCCTGAAAAAGATACCAAAAAGAAAACTCCCAGGAATATTATAGCCAGGTTCCAGAATTCCCAGATCAAGGAGAAAATACTACAAGCAGCTAGGAAGAAACAATTTCAATATTGTGGAAACACAATCAGAATAGCTCAGGACCTGGCAGCTTCTACACTGAGGGATCAAAGAGCATGGAATATGATATTCCAGAGGGCAAAAGAGCTAGGATTGAAGCCAAGGGTCATCTACCTAGCAAAACTGAGTATCTTGTTTCAGGGGAAAATATGGTCATTCGGTGGAATAGAAGACTTTCAAGCACTCTTGAGGAAAAAACCAGAGTTGAATAGAAAATTTGACATCCAGACGCAAGAAGCTAGAGATGCCTGAGAAGGTAATCAAGGAAAAGAAATCAAAAGGAACTTGTCAAAGTTGAACTATTTACATTCCTACATGGAAAAACAATAATTGTGTCTGATGAAACCTTTCTCATTATAAAAATAATTGAAGAAGGGTATATGGGCATATGTTTACCAGTATACATGGATAGAGGGCACAGGTTGAATTTGATGGGAAGGGATGATTCTTTTTTTTTATTTTTTTAAAGCAATTGGGGTTAAGTAACTTGCTCAAGGTTACATGGCTAGTCATTATTTATGTGTGGGTGCTCATTTTCTGAGGCCGGTTTCAATGTCAGGTCATCCCAACCCCGAGGCCGGTGCTCTTACTCACTGCACCACCTAGCCACCCCTATGGGAAGGGATGATTCTTAAGGGGTGAAGTTAAGAGGTGAGAGAGTTAAGTGGCAAGAGGAGATAGGGAGAGACAGGGTAGGGTAAACTATCTCAGGTAGAAGAGGCAAGGGGAAGTAGTTGCAGAGGAGGGGAAGAACAGGAAGGCAAAAAGGCAAAAGCATATTCTCATTGAAGTTGGCTCAAGGAGAGAATCACATACATACTAAATGGGACATCTCACCCTGCAGGAGAGTAGGGGAAAGGGGGATGAGAGGAGGGATGATGGAGGGGAGGACATTCTGGGGAGAGGGGAGGTTGGAAGTACCCACTATCAAAGAGGGACAGGATCAAAGTAGGGAATGGACCAGGTGGGAGGTGAGATGGGTGGGAGGGAAATATAAGCAGTCTTTTACAATATATCTACTAGGGTAATGTTTTGCATAGCTATACATGTACAACACAGACTGAATTGCTTATCTCCTTAGAGGGAGTGGGTGACAAGGGAGGAAGGGAATGGATCTGAAAATAGAAGTTTTAAAATTAAATGTTTCATAAGATGTCCAGGCATTGGGGCTCAGAGATTCACCTTGCCCTAATAGCAAAGTCGAAAGGGGTATGGGAGAAGATACGGGAGAGAACAGATTGGATGAGGGGATATCTAGTGGGACTGCTACTCTGGGGTGGTGGGTAGGGAAAAAATGGGGAAAAAATTGTAACTCAAAATCTGGTGGAAATGAATGATGTAAACCAGAAGTTAATAAAGCATTTGTTTAAAAAAAAGTTTCCTTTTTGCATATGTTTATAACCCAATTTTCTTTTTGGAATACTTGTTTTATTTACTATAGCTAGCATTTCTATCATAACAAGTAGTAGTAGTGAGAATGGACATCTTTGCTTTTTCTCTGATCTTATTCCCATTATATATAAAACTGGTTCTTGGTTCTAGGTAGAAACTAAATACCATATTAAAGAAAGGTTTATTGATTTCTATTTTTCTAGTGGTTTTTTTTCTAAACAAAAATGGGTGTTATATTTTGTCAAAAAGCTTTTTCTGCATCTATTTATGTAATCATATAATTATTGTTATTTTTATTCACATCATCAATTATGTTTCTATTTTTCCTAAATTGAATCAACTCTTACCTGGACAAGAATCCTTTGTACCACATCCCTGATATCTGGTCCCCACTTGAAGACCTCAAGTGATAGGGAGCCCATTAGGCTACTGGCGAACCTGCCTACCTCAAGTCTCTCCACACTCCAAACTGTCCTTCATTTAGCCAGTAAAATGAAGCACAGATCCCTCCATGTCACTTTCCCTATTCAGTATACTCCAATGGCTCCCTATTGCTTCTAGAATCAGATATAAAATCCTCAGTTTGGCATTCATAACCTAGTCCCCTACCCGGTATTCTTTTACCTTACTCCCTGCCATATACCTTTTAATTTGGTGACACTGGCCCCCCAACTGTTCCAGGAGCAAGACACTCCATCTCTCAACTCTAGGCAGTGTCTCTGACTATTCTCCATTCCTATGACACTCTCCCTCCCACATCTGCCTTTTGGCTTTCTTTAAGCCCTGACAAAAATCCCCTTTTCTACAGGAAGCCTTTCCCAATCCCTCTTAATTCTGTTGCCTTCCCTCTGTTAATTGAACTCCTTGAGGGCAGGCACTATCTTTTGCCTTGGGTTGTCTGTTTTTTTTTTATTCCCCAGTGCTTAGCATAGTGCCCAGAATATAGAAGGCACTGGATATTTATTGATTGATTAATTCCCTCCAAGGCAGCCTATTCCTCTTTAAGACAATGTTAATTTTTAGTAATTTTTTTCCTTGAATGGAGCATGTCTGTCTTTTTGTCACTTCTACTCATTATCCAGCCTTCTATAACCAAGGGCATATCCAGTCTTCTGCATGATATCCTTGCCTCCACCCTCCACACACATTAGCAGGAAAATATTTTGTGAAAAGCATGTATATGTGGGGGGATGTAAGAGGAAATATATTTGAAGACCATTATGATTTTTTAATTGTTTCAACAAGTTGTTGCTAAGTTTAAGATTTCTATGTAGTATTGTCTAATACTACTGCTACCTACAGGGATCAGACATTGATCTGTTATTGAAACTATCTGTCTAATGGCAGCTAGGTAGCGCAGTGTATAGAGCACCAGCCATGGAGTCAGGGGAACCTGAGTTCAAATCCAACCTCAGACACTTAACACTTACTAGCAGTGTGACCTTGGGCAAGTTACTTAACCCCAATTGCTCTGCCTTCCCCCATCAAAAAAAAAAAAAAACCAAGCAAAACTGTCTTCATTTGTTAACTTTTTTTGGATTAGCTTTATTCATCCTGAACATAAGCATTTATCCAGCAAACCAACCTCCCTATTCATACAATCAGAGACCATTAATGCACAAGGACTTGTTCCAATGGACAACTAATGGTTTTTCAGAAGAAATCTCAAGGTATGCCACCTGCCACTCATTAGGAATCGTGAGCAACCTTCATTTGCCTTTGTGTTAATTTTTGACAAAAATGGAGTGTGATTGGGGGGAGGGAAGAAAACAATCTAACTCAGAGAGAAAAAAGCTAAATGATCTAATGAAATTTTGATTTTTGAATATTTTTATCAAAAGCCACTATCACCTCTTGCCTCTCCTTTATTTTTTTTCTTCCTTAGGCCACCCAGAATCCAGCCAGTTTGCTTGACAGCGCAAGCTGCTTAAGCGAGATGAGAGTCACTAACTCTATTTCTTCAGGTAAGAAAGAGGACCACTTAGGTCCTAAAATCTGCCTGTCTCCACTCCCTGTAGATCCTAGAACTGTCATCTGATTTATCGATGTAACCTAAGGACCCCTGGGCCCTTCTATTTACCCTGTAACTGAAATTTCCTTTATGTCTTTCTCCCCACTTTCCCCATTAAAATAAAGAGCTACTTAAAAATGGAGACTATTTCAATTTTTCTACTTGTATCTCTAGAGCTTAACACAATGCCTGGCATATAGTAAACACTTAATAAATGCTTTTTCAATTATTCACTTATTAAGTATTCACTGTGTTGAGGCATAGGTGAATAGAGCTCAGGTCCTAGAGGCTGGAATACCTGAGTTCAAATCTGGCCTTAGACATTAATTGTTTGACCCTGGGCAAATCTCTTCACTTCCAATTGCCTCAATTTCCTCAACTGTAAAATGGGGATAATAACAGAACCTACCTCAAAGGATTTTGGGAAGATCAAATGAGATAATATTTGGAAAAGTAGAGCTTAGCACAGTACTGGCATACAGTAAGTACTATATAAATGCGTATTCCTTTCCCTTCCCCTTTTCTAAGCGTCAGTCACTGGACTAGACTCTAAGGATTCAAATATAATAGCTGAAACTATCTCTGCACTCAAGGAGCTTACATACTAATGGTGGTGATAACAAAAACATAGGTAAATACATGTAGAATGAATACAAACAAATCCAACATAGTTAAATACAGGGTAATTTAAAAGGAGCAGCCCTAGAAGTTGAAGGGAACATTTCCAAGCTGAAATGCATTATAAAAGGCTTAATATCAATACTTTCCATAAAAAATCTTTATTCCCTGCAACATATCAAAAAAAAAAACCCAACAACAACAAAAATTCCATTCTGATCATGCTTTTTCTTCTATTTTTTTTTCTGGATTCATGCATTTGAATATGTTGCCAATCCTACCTTTTGCAGCTGTTGTATGAAAAAAAATTGTCTCCAAGCATTTGAATATACCCTCCACCACCCACATGCTCCACTTTAGCTCTGTTTGCCTCACATGCATATCATTTTTATTTTTATGAACAACCCAGCTGCCAACATTGAATTTTTTTGGTGTATCAACCCATGTCAAATCAGGCATAAATCCTCTTAATTTTAACCTACCAGTAGTTCAAAGGAGGGCTTTTTTTTCTTCCTTTTAGCATATTTGCCAGAAATTAATCTAGATGTCAGAGCAACTCTGGCTAATATTGGCTATGATCCAGGATATCAGATGTTCACTCCCAGGAGGGAGGAGAGGCTAGGCAGTACACACTGTACCTTCACTTGAATCAAAGTTAAAGGGTTAGAAGGAACCTTAGGGGTCATCTAGTACAATCCCTAAGCTAGGAATTCCCCATATGTAACATCTCTAAGTGGTGACTCCTCCTTCTCTCAGATACCTCCAGGGATGGGAAGCATATTTTATGAAACAATGCATTCCATTTTCCGTATCTCCAATTGTTAGGAACCTTTATCTTTTGGGTTGAAATCTGACTCAACATAACTTTCATCCACTGGTCTTTATTCTGTCTTTTTTAGCTAAACAGAGTAGCTCCATTCAATAGCTGTTCAATTGGTCAAAGATGTTATGTCCATCTCTATTTTGGCTTCTAAAGATCTCTATTCCCTTCCATTGTTCCCCATAGAGGACTTTTTTTTTCTATACTCTCCCCATCTTTGTTACTGTTTTCTAGATATACTCCAGTTTGTCAATGTCATTTCTTAAAATGAGGTACCTAGAAATAAACATAGTAGACTCTGACCAGCACAATAAACAGTGGAACCATCACTTTTTTTGTGCTATACATTGTGCTCTATCAAGGCAACCTAAGAACACAGATTTTTTTTGGCAGTTGTTTCACACTTGACTCATAATGAAAAACCTTAGGGCCTTTTCACATGAACAGTTATTAAGCTAGGTCTATTCATTTTGTACTTGGTACAGATGATCTTTTTTTTTAACCAAAGAGAAGAACTTGACATTTATTTTCGTTTGAAGTCAGAAGACCTAGGTTTGAATCTTGGCTCTGCTACTTATGCAGGCTGGACTGACTCACCATCTCTCTAGGTTCTTATGATCATGTGTGACCTTGAAAATTTGTTAACCCTCTCTGGACCTCAGTTTCTTCATTCATAAATTAATGGGATTATATTCATTCTAAATTATCTACCAGCTCTAAATCCTACAAAGTTCTATGTACGAATGAAAATCTCAAAGGGTATCTGAATAAAGTGAATAAAGGTTAAACTCCTTAATCTTGCTGTCCACAATTTGGTTCTTCCAAGGATATACTGGAACTAGTTCAAACCAGAAGCTAATTGTTAAATTTTCAGTTTGAACATTTATACCTATTAAATTAGCAGTTGCTATAAATTAGGGCATGGTTGTGTTCATTGTCTAGACTAGGGGTTGGAAAACTGTGGCCAGAGGTCATATCCAGCCTGGTTCTGCTTTTTGTATAGCTTATGGGCTGACTGGTATTTAGATTTCAAAATAAGACTTTACTGTTTTTTAAAATGTAAAAACCACTGTTAGCTCAAGTACCATACTGAAAACAAACCAAAAAACTGTCCAGATGGTTGTTAGATCTGGCCTTCTGGGAGAGCTTGCCCCTTGTCTAGACCTAAGAAAGAATTAATAATGCAGATTAAACTTTAAAATGTGTCCTGCATACATTCTTCCTAGAACCCCCCACTCCCCAACCCACCTGTTAAATATTTACCAGCATACCCCTGGTTCTAACCTTCACCAGCTTTGTTTCACACTGCTCCCTATAAACATTCTGGGTTCCAGTCAGGCTGAGTCATCATTTGACCAACATGCTCTGAACTTTCCCTTTTAGTTAGCAGGCTAAATGTGATAAAGATGGTTCGTGAGTTTGAAATCAAGATAAAGAGCTGGTGATGGAATCCTAATAAAGCTGTGCCCAGCCCCAATATTCTAACTTCCTTATAGGCCCCACTGAACAGCAGGCCCACTGCTCCTACCTAGACACTCACACCACCTCCCCACTCAATATCCTAACTTCTTCATATATGCCTCACTGCTCACTAGAACAACAGGTGTGTCCATGGACTCATTTGTCTCACAGAAACAGCAGGCATGTCTATGTGATGGGATCCCAGCCACTGCCCCCAGACCCATTCTTCATATTTCCCACAGAAACAGCAGGTATATCCATGCACCCAACCACAACCATGTCCATCTAGTCTCAGATAGGACCACAATACTCAGCCAATCAGAAAGCAGCACCACCAGGATGCCCAAGCAGGATGTGGACCCTAAAACAATACAAAGGACTTTTCCTAAGTAGGCACCTGTGCAGTAATAGTAAAGAACTGAACTAGAGTAAACTTATGTCATAGAGAGGCTTATTATAATATCATTATTATACATACATACCCCCCCCACTGGGTTTTTCTTTATGCATTGTGGGTAACTGCACACAGAGTTCCACTGTAGCTGGGACCCCTCCCCTATTACCTAATCCCTTAACAAACCCCTCCTGCCTTTTTAATATTCCTAATTTCTGTTATATAATTGCATCTTTACCCTATAAAAATCCATCTTGGTTCCTCTGAAGTTGCTGGTTCCTTCTGGAACTTAGCCTGCTTCATGAGAGGCATCAATCTCAACAAATGGTTTAGAGATGGTCTGAATTTTTTGAGACAGTTCCACCACAACACATCATGAAGCCACAACAGTTTTTGATGTTCCTGGGTGGGCAGAGTCTAAACCGCAACATAGGCAGCACCCTCACATTGAAATTGTATCCATCATGGCAAAGTCAAAGGGGATATGGGAGAAGATATGGGAGAGAGCAGATTGGATCAGGGGATATCCTGTGGGACTGCTATTCTGGGGTGGTGGGTAGGGAAAAATGGGGAAAAAATTGTAACTCAAAATCTGGTGGAAATGAATGATGTAAACCAGAAGTTAATAAAGCATTTGTTTAAAAAAAAAAAAAGAAATTGTATCCATCATAGCCAAAGACCAGCAGGTGGTATCATAAAGCATAGCAAAAGAAAAACCCAGAAAGGGCAGCAAGAGAAGAGGCATCCTGCAAAACACAGCGACAGAGAGGGAAAAACAAAAGCAGCAAAAGACCTTAGCCTAGCGAATTTTTTTTAAGCCATTGCTATGGTTTTAAAGAGGACAACAGAGGACACTCACAGATCTACAGATTTACAATATTGGAGGCATGATTTTCCCTAGGTATATATATATATATATATACACATATATATGTATTTTCTAGCCACATCATTGTCTTCATCTTCATCATCATAATCATAGTGAACATTTATATAGCACTTAACTATGTGCCAAGAGCCTTACAATGACCATCTGTTTTAATATTCATAACAACTCTTGGAGGTAGGTGCTATTATTATCCCTATTTGACAAATGAGGAAACAGGTAAATAGAAGTGAAATGATTTATCCAGTGTCACACTGCTAGTAAGCATTGGAGGTCAGATTTAGACTCCCATCTGTCTTCTTGACTCTAGGCCTGGTACTCTATCTGCTGAGCTACCTAGCTGCCTATGTGACCTTTACCTTTTAGGCATAGGGTGTCCCCTATACCTAAATTGCATCCTCTCCTCCTTACCACCTTTTAGAATCCTTAGCTTCTTTCAAAGCTCAGTTCAAGTACTGTCTTCTACACAAGATCTTTCTGTTCTTTCTAATTACATGAGCTCTGATGAAATTGCTTTTTATATATTTTATAAGTATACATGTCAGGGACTGTTTTAATGTTGTCTCTATATCCAGTGCCTATCATAGTGTTAGTAAATAGTAAGCCCTTGATCAATGCTTCTTAAATGAATAGACGTTTGTGTGTTTCCTGGTCACATTTGCCTCCTGCATGTATGTGTTTCAACTGGGACACCACAAAGTAGAAAGAGAAATGTAATTTGTGGGGGTGTTTACTAATATGTGTTTAGGGGAAGATCTTTTGGTCACTTACTATACTGTTCAATTAAATTCGTTTTTGCTTTGAATTAATGTGTCCTCTGGCTAGTAAAAGAAGCACACTGGTGGGTGCTCAAGAACTTTAGTTTTAAGGAGATGTTGATCTATGCTTACAACTTGCCTTATCTTATAAAAGTATTCAAATGGTCCACATGTGAAGAAGTGAGTCATGGGTTGTGACCTTAGGTTTGAAAATAAAAAGGAAGAAGGCAAACTATTCATATTATATACTAACTTGATCTTACAAGGTCATAGGATTAGGATGCTAACCTGTAAGATACTAATTTGGCTCTCTAGGACCCTTCCCCTCCTGCTAATAGGAAGGCTAAATTTAACCAGGCCCCAACCATTAACACCTGTACTCCCTCTCCAGAATTACTTTTCCATCTGACTGAATGTTATAAAGAATACATTTTAAAAGGCTTGGAAGATACAAAACATTGAAAATGACTCTGAGTCTGTTATATAGATAGTTACTAAGAATAACAGGCTTCACTAAAGAAAATTTCAGATTATCCAGTCAGCCAAATAAGACTGACCTTTAGAACAGACTCATCAGGTTTTAAATGAGCTGATCCAATCCTGAGAGGCAAAGATCATCTTCTGTAGTGTGAATAGATACAGTTCAGAGAATAATAGGTTTAGAGCCGGAAGAGACCTTAAAGACCATTGATTCCACTCTTTAGTGGAATCAAAAATTCCTCTCCATTTCTAACCTCTTTTTCTTCTTGCCATTTCTTAATATTGACATTTTTCACTCTTCTGTCACCTCACTTGACTTTATGCTAGTCCAGTTGACCAGCCTCATGAGGTATGGCAATGAAGCCACACAGGAAGTTCCCACTATTGGCTCCTACTAAAAATTTATCTATAGCCTTCTCCTACACACACTATATCTATATCTTTACATATAGGTATATATGTGCACACGTGTACACATGTATGTGTTTGTAAGAGTGTGCAATGTGTAAATGTATATGTGTATGGATGTGTGTAAATTTATTATATATAATAATATTTTGTTGTTTGGTTATTTTTCAGTCATGTCTGACTCTTTGGGACCCCATTCAAGGTTTTCTTGGCAAAGATTTTTTTTACAGCAATTGAAGTTAAGTAACTTGCCGAAGGTTACATGGCCAGTTATATTTGTGTAGGTGTTAAGTATCTGAGGCCAGAACCAATCCCGGGTTTTCCTGACTCCAGGGCCAGCACTCTTACTCACTCGGTTGGCAAAGATATTAAAGTGATTTGCCATTTCCTAGTCCTGCTCATTTTACAGATGAGGAAACTGAAGTAAACAGGATTAAATGACTTGCCCAAAGTCACAAAGCTAGTAAGTGAGTTATATTATAATAATATACATATATAACTGGAAGGGTAAGCAAGTATTTAACTATGTACAAATATAAACAGAAAGAAAGGAGGTTTAATTTTTTAAAAAATTACTGTCAGAGGTTAACCTCAAGTAAATCTTTGGGCCACTGACCATTTCCACCATTGATGAGCCTACCACCCATTTCCTTCTTAGTCCATGATATTTAGAATGCTGCCTAGGAAAAAAAAAAACCTGATAAAAAAATCACAGATTTTGAGAAGTGGAAGGAATCTTAGCAGCCATCTAGTCCAACTCATACATAAAAGGAATTTCTACTATATAATATGACCAACAAGTGATGCTAGCAAGAAAGTAAAAAGGTACCCTATACTCCATGTGGCTAATTACCTATCACTACAGAGGGGCAAGATTGTACCCTACAACCCTTGCCACAACCAGCTGGTGCTCAGGAAAATGTGGTTTGATTACCATTTTTATCTTAGTATGAATACTTAGAACAGGCATTATTAGTCATAAAATTATTCATCTGCCTTTCATCCAGCCACAGTATTCAATTCTATCCCCTCCTGTGGCAGTGGATTTTATAGGCTGACAAAATGTAGTTCCAAGCAATGGTGTGTTTTTTTTTTTCTATTTGCTCTAAAATTATAAACCATTAATTTGACCAAATGACATTTCATATTTTGGTGACATTATAGAACATTCAGTTCTCAGGCTCCAAGCACTAACAAAGACATCTACTGGGGCCCCAGCTATGCTTTAATTTCCACACGCCCAGTAACCAGCACTCACAATTTCTCACTTTGAATATGCTGCCCAGGTTTGGAACAGAGAAAGTCCTTGGAAGGCTCTTTACAACTTGTCATTGGAGGTTTAGAATTTTACTTCCCTCTACTAATCTCATCTATAAGAGGTTTCAAATGTACATACTTAAGAAATGATCTCTGAACTTCATCAGGAAACCTTTGTCACACTGTTATGGGAATAGGAATCTAAGATCTTCCCTGCCCCTAGGCCCTTTGATAGGCTTAAGTAACTCTAAGAACCTTCCTTGATTTGAAAATATACTCTACCCCCTAATAGGCTGAATGTGGTCAGCTGGAACCTGTGGCAGGAGGCTTGTTTTTTTCAGGAATTTCCACACCTGTTATTTTGTGATTGGGCAGTGAGTCAAAGGAGTTGTTAAATTCTCTGAGCCAGGAGAAGGCTATACATACCCTGATGTGAGATTTTGCTTTGGGGCTCACTTTGAGAAGAGTTCTATGATTTGACCAGATGAGATTCTTGGCAGCCATTGAGCCACCCAGCTTTGAACACCCAGATGTTGGTGCTTCCCTCTCTGGTAACTGACTAGGTATAGATGTAATGGTCAGACAGCTAGAAGCCTGTCTGCTGATCTCTTTTTCTGTCTGCTTGTAACTTGTTTGTATTCTCTGAAGTTCAGGGTGCTGACTTTTCCCCCTGAACTAGGTAAATGATATATGTTTGATTAATTAAAGTAAGATTGTTAACCCATTTTGAGTTGCTTTCCTTTAGAAAAGCAGATCTAAGAACCTGTGCTGGCAGTAACCCTGGGTATGCTGGGGTGCTTGCTGCTACACACACTTGGGTGGATTCCCTTATGTGATTGGCTAATTACTTTTCACCAGCAATGCAGGAGCTTGGCATTGTGTCTTGTTCCCTAGGATGATGAATGGTCAAGGTTATAACTAAGGGGTTACCTAATAGCAGTACCTTATGTTTACTTAGAAGTCTATAGTTGCTAATTTTCTTTACTATTAACATATTAAATTATGGATTATATGTGTATGTATCTATATTTCTCTCTCCATATGTGTGTGTGTGTGTGTGTGTGTGTCCTTTAAAAAGGCTCTGGATTTACTCAACCCCCAAACCCCCACCTCAAAGTGGCAGATCAGTTCCTCAGAAGAGTGACAAAAGAAGAACTCATTTCCAGACTAATATATCTTAGATAAATAATGATGATTATATATATGTCAATGTAATATGTGATTACCATTAGCATATAATATAGTAATATAATTATATAAAATCAATATATTAGCTTAATATATGTTAACCATGTAATATGATATCCAGATAAGATCTATAATATTTTACTCAAATGATTCACATAGGTACAAGAATGGTTAGCAAAGAATTTTGACAGCTTTCTCTCTGATGCCAACCTAATTTTAGCTTTCTTAACAGAAGACATCCCATATATATTATCAAATGATAACCACACCACTGACCCTTCAAATATAGGCCAATTGTATATTTATGAACTTTGTACAAAGCATCACTAAAAAACAAACAAACCCCCAAATCAAACCTACAAAGACAAGAAAACAATATATTAATTGAAGGGGTATGAAGAGCAACTTATCATTGATGTTGTGATTATTGAATAATAATCATAGTATCAGTCCCTTCAAAGCCCAATCCATTTCTCATCTCATGAGTCGGGGGTGGGGGTGGGCGTGGGGGTGGGGGGAAGGTGTGGGGTAAAAGCAAAGTAGAGAAATTTGAGCCAGGGTGATATGACTACTATGGTATCTGGCAAGGCCTGGCATTATTGCTGATATAGTTAGCACCCAGCCAATACGATGAAATAGCCCCCATAAATCGAATAATAATCTAATAATAATGATAATGATAAGCCAGATCAACTCTACTTAAGGCTATTATGATAATCAGCTTGATCACAGTGAAATGAATGATGCTTTTTCATGATCTGGCACCAGCATATATTGGAACTCATTCTAAATACCAATCCCCCACCTGCTGGAAATGCTTCAGAGCAGATAGTATTGATTGCTACACTACTACAAAATGAACAAACACTAGTGTGCAAGAAATAGACTGAAGATATTATTGCTTTCATTATATATCAAAACAATTTTACTGGAAAAAATACAAATGAGATCTCAGTAGTTATAGGTAAGGGCTTCATACTACCATTTGTCTGGTACTCACAGTTCCAGATCACAAAACAAACAATAACACTAATAACATCAATACTCTCAAAACCCAACTCATGTCATGAATGGGGGACAAAAGCAAGTAGGAGAATGTGGGCCAAGTTGATGTCAGGATTGCCAACTACTATAGGGATATTGTGAAAACTGCTTTATCCCCACGCCTACTTTAGAAAAAACAAAAACAAAAACAAAAACGGTTGACATCAAGGAGCTACTCAAATCTACAATCATGAAGTCACAATTTTTCAGTGCTCCAGAAGATGCCACAGTCATTAAAAATCTTGACTAAATGAAAACTCCTGAAATTATAGTTAATAACAAAACGGATAACAAAAACAAGTATCGTCTCAAATGACATGTGCATACTTAGACTGGAAATCCAAAAAGTCCTTTTTGAGCAGTAGACCAATTATATAAAAAACAGAGTAATTCTTAAAGACTGCTATCTATTATAGTCATCATGAATGGACACACTTTCTCCCAGTATTTGACAAAATGGTCTTAAAATATTTCATGACCTGAACACAACAGTTTCTGCAGTGGCCACTGCTGTGGTACATTAAGATCCACAGGAGGAAAGGAATACTCCTAAGGACATTATTATCAAACACCACCATAGCATAAGTGACTTAACAAAGCTACTGAAGATCTGCAGAAAGGCATGGAAAGATTACACCCACATATTTAGCTGATGTGTCCAGTAGAAAACTTGATCACTACCTGGCCCAATTAAAGACAACAAAAAGGAAACACACAAGGGAAATGTGAAAAACAGAAGTACATCAGGAATATGAAATCTCCTTAGTCAACAGCAGAAAGCAAAGCTCAAAAGCTCAAGGTGATATGAGGAATCAAAGCAATACAAAGAATAGCATAAACATTTCAACATCAATTTAAAAATTTATTACAGAGATTTGAAAAGCGAAGACACCAGAAGTAAGGACAAATCACTGGGCCTCAAAAGGAAGATATGGAAAAGTTTCTGGCCATCTATATGTTCATAACAAGTCCAAAACAGGAGTAGAAACTGCTCATCCAAGCCACTCTGCCCCCAGATTCCCTCCAAACTATGTAAAAGAGAACTCTGAACAACTTCTGGAGCCCCAGCACCCACAGAATGACACAGAGAAGCTAACCTCCCGCTGAGGACAGCCCAGCAGCCCTGCAGGAAGGTCCAGCGCAGTGGTCTGGGAGCCAGCAGCATGCAGCTCTGCGCGGGGAGGGGAGCCGAGCCGAGCCCAGGTCCGAGTGAGCCAAGGTTTTAGCCCCAGGGTGGCAGGGCCAGCAGCCAGCTGGAGAGACCCCAGAACACCAGCAGCTGTGGCGACTCCAGAATTATCAACATAGACATGCCTAGGACAAAGTAAGAGGTTAGTGTCCTATGGACTTTGGGACCAGTATTTGGGGAATGCCTCGGCTTCCTCCCCTGGGGGCTAGAAGCCACTGAGGAGACACGCCATTTTGTAGTTTTCAGAGGCAGCTCCAGCTCCTGGCCTGCGAACTGTAGGGAGATCCAGCGATCAGTCTTGGGGGGTAATCACTCTTGCTATAACCTCCCTGGATATGGATTGTGATCTGGGGTGGAAGTTGTGGGTGGGTTTACAGCTTGCCAGAAACGGAAGTTGCCCTCCCACACATTCGGGACGAAAATTCCCCTATCTGTTGGCAAAGACATACTGTGGCAACAAGCCCAAAAGTCAAGTAATTAAGTGGCAACATGCCAAGGCAAAGGAAACAGAAAAATGCAACCCTAGACTCCTATTTTGGGGGCATAGAGCGGAAAAGGACTGTGAGGTCAGAAGTCCTGCTCCAAAAGCCCCAGGGGAAAACATGAGCGGGTTGCAGGCCATAGAGGACCTTAAGAAGGACTTTAAAAATCAAATAAGAGAAGTGGAGGAAAAATTGGAAAGAGAAATGAGAAGGATGCAGGAAAAGTATGAAATGAGGGTCAACAGCCTGACTGAGGAAAACAACACCTTAAAAAATAGACTAACTCAAATGGCAAAGGAGGCCCAAAAGGGCAATGAGGAGAAGAATGCCTTAAAAAGTCGAATTTGCCAGATGGAAAAAGAATCTTAAAAGTTCACTGAGGAGATTCATCCCTTCAGAGTTAGACTGGAGCAAATGGAAGCTAATGACTTTATGAGAAATAAAGATGCTGTTAAGCAGATCCAAACAAATGAAAGATTAGAAGGCAATGTGAAATATCTCATGGGAAAAACCACTGACCTGGAAAATAGATCCAGGAGAGACAATTTAAAAATGATTGGACTACCTGAAAGCCATGATCAAAGAAAGAACCTAGAAATCACCCTTCAAGAAATTCTCAAGGAAAATTGCCCTGATGTTTTAGATCCAGAGGGCAAAATAGAGGTTAAAAGAATCCACAGATCACCTCCTGTAAAATATCCCCAAAAGAAAACTCCCAGGAATATTATAGCCAGGTTCTAGAATCCCCAGATCAAGGAGAAAATACTACAAGCAGCCAGGAAGAAACAATTTCAATATTGTGGAAACACAGTCAGAATAGCACAGGACCTGGCAGCTTCTACACTGAGGGATCAAAGGGCATGGAATATGATATTCCAGAGGGCAAAAGAACTGGGAATGAACCCAAGGGTCACCTACCCAGCAAAACTGAGTATTTTGTTTCAGGGGAAAATATGGTCATTCAGTGGAATAGAGGACTTTCAAGCATTCTTGAGGAAAAAACCAGAATTGAATAGAAAATTTGACATCCAGACACATGAAGCAAGAGATACCTGAGAAGGTAATCAGGGAAAAGAAATCAAAAGGAACTTATCAAAGTTGAACTATTTACATGCCTACATGGAAAAACAATAACTGTGACTGAGGAAATCTTTCTCACTATGAAAATAATGGAATAAGGGTGTGTGGTCATATGAATGTATATGTGAATGTGTGTGTATATGGTTACAGTTATATATGGATAGAGGGCATAGGTTGAATTTGTTGGGAAGGGAGAATACTCAAGGGATGAAATTATGAGGTGAGAGAGGAAAGTGGCAAGAGGAGATGGGGAGAGACAGGGTAGGGTAAACTATCCTATGTAGAAGAAGTCAGGGGAAGTGGTTGCAAGGGAGGGAGAGAATAGGAAGGCAAAAAAGGCAAAACCACATTCTCATTGAATTTGGTTCAGGGAGAGAATGATATACATACTAAATGGGATATCTCAACCTACAGCAGAATACGGGGAAGGGGGATGAGAGCAGGGATGATGGATAGGAGGGCATCCTTGGGGGAGAGGAGGTTGGAAGTACCCACTATAGAAAAGGGACAGGATCATGTAGGGAATGGACCAGGTGGGGGGTGGGATGAGTGGGAGGGAATTATAAGCAGCCTTGTACAATATATCTACTATGATAATGTTTTGCATAGCTAGACATGTACAACATATACTGAATTACTTATCTCCCCAGAGGGAATGGGTGACAAGGGAGGAAGGAAATGGATCTGAAATTTGAGGTCTTAAGATTAAATGTTTCAAATATATAAAAATACTATTATTAATATTCTTTTGCTTGTAATTGAGAGATAAGATGTGCAGGCATTGGGACACAAAGATTCACCTTCCTCTAATGGAAAAGTCGAAGGAGGTATGGGAGAAGATATGGGAGAGAGCAGATTGGAGGAAGCCATATCTTGTGGGACTGCTATTCTGGGAAGGTGGGTAGGGGAAAAACGTGGGGGGCGGAAATGATTGTAACTCAAAATCTGGCGGAAGTGAATGATGTAAAACAGAAGTTAATAAAGCATTTGTTTAAAAAAAAAACACGTCCAAAACAATGAATACACAAATTCAAATAAATAAGAAACAGAAAACGTGCATACAGATCATAGAATCATAAATCTAGAGCTGAAAGGAGCCTTAGAGGCCCTCTAGACATACACTTTCACTTTACAGATGAAGGGCTAAGCTCGAGGTATGACCTTACAGATTATACTGAACCTTACAGATTATACTGATCAAGGGAGGAGACTGAAACTCTAGCTTCTCTGCAAAATTGAAAAGTGGTGGGCCAAACAAAAGCCACAATTATTGACTCAAGTGCTTCATGGCAGAATACTGGCAAAACACTTTAACATCTTCCTTTTAGACACAAGCTTGATCCCGCGTTTCTTAACAGAAGGCATGATATATCTATTACCAAAAGGTGAGAATATCAGCAACCCCTACACGTATAGACCAATTGTATATTTGTATACTTTATTCAAAGCATTCACACCTTCTATCAGTTTTCTAAAAATATAAACATTCTAAAAGAAACAATATATTGGTTGAAGAGGAGAAAAGATGTGCAAAAAAATCGCAGGGATATAAAGAGCAACTTATTATTAATTCAGTAATTATTGAACAAGCTGTCCGAAAGCAACATCAACATTTATACTACCTTTGTTGATTATCACAAAGCCTTTGACTTAGTCCAGCACTCATGGTTTATTCATGTATTGCAATTATTTAGGAATAGAGACTAGACCTGTGATTTCACTGGCAAAAGGAACTACCAGATGAGGAAATTCCCTCTACCAATGTAGGTTAGGTTTCTCACCTTCTCCTGAAATTCACGTCTTAGGTGGTCTAGAACACTGAAAGATAGTGACTTACCTGGGATCACAATCAGTACACTTCAGGTGTAGAACTTGAGTAAATAAGTCTTCCAACCTTTAAGGCCAACTCTCTATCCATAATGCCCCTATGCCATGAAGCCTCTCAATATGTATGTGTAGAGGTATGCCAAGTGGATCATACATTGCAGTGGGGGCCCCTGTCTTCATGAAAGACTTGTAGCATTTCTTTGGCTTAGTAATGTACTATTTCCACCCTGCAGCCTTCGTTATGTTATTGCTGGTTATTGATCTGTTGAAGTATTTTACAGCTATCCAGTGGACATTAGACATGATTGTAATTTAAAGATCTCAACTCTCCACTTTCCATCTGCATTTCTCCTTGGTTTGAGCTCCACGGAGCAAGATACCTCTCCATCGCCATAACCTGACATTTCGGTTTCTTCTTGTGTGTTATCTCACCCCTATTAGACTGTAAGTTCCTTGATGGCAGAGGCTGCCTTTTTTTTTCTTTTCTTATTTGTGTCCCCAGGATCAGCACAGTGCCTGGTACACAGCAGACACTTAATACATGTTCATTGAATTGAATTAATGACTAGAATAACCAGTGCACTTTGGCATCAATTTAACTATGCATAGATTTCAAAGAATGGTTCCTTCTGAAAATTATGTATCCAATTTTGCTGCCATTTTGTCATAGCATACCCATTCTCTATGTTCTATGCTATAACGCTGTACTAGTCTCAGCAAGTGGGGGAAACGGTAAAGGAAGGTGAAAAAGTTGTAACTGAAAATTGAAATTTTAAAAATTAAAGATCAAAAAGAAATGATGATGGAGATGGTTTTAGAAAATTTGGGGAAGATTTATATATGAGTGAATAGAACTGGAAGAGCATTATATACAGAAACAGAAATATTGTAATGAACATCAGCTGTGAAAGACTTAGTTACTCTGAACAATAAAATGATCCCCAAGAATTCTAAAGGACCCATGATGAAAAAAACTATTCACCTCCAGTTAAAAGCAAATTTTGCCCACTTTATTCTGTTTTTTTTTACAATACTAATGTGGAAATATAGTTTGCATGTCTTCATATGTTATATACATATGGTATATTTGGTATTATATTTCTTGCCTTCTCAATGAGTAAAGAAGAGGGAAGGAGAAAAAAATTTGGAATTGAAAATAAAAATAAATTAATAAATTATAACAACAGAAACATGAATTTTCTTATCCAGTGTTCCTTTCTGTTCTTTTTTTTCCTTGAAATATTTATTTGTCTGCTGAAGGCAATGTGGAAATATTGGGATGCTAATGTACTATTGGTGAAGTTGTGAACTAGTCCAAACATTCTAGAGAACAATTTAGAGCTACACCCAAAGGACTTATCAAACTGTGCATACCCTTTGACCCAGCAATACCACTGTATTGTGGTCTGTATCCTAAAGAGATTAAAGAAAATGGAAAAGGATCTGTTTATACAAAAATATATATAGCAGCTTTTTTTTGGTGGCAAAGAATTAGAAATTGAAGGAGGAATGCCCATCATTTAGGGAATAGCTGAACAAGATGTGGTGTATGATTGTTCTGAAGTACTATTGTGATAAAAGAAATGATGAGCAGGATGGTTTCAGGAAAAACCTGGGAAGACTTATATAAACTGTTGCAAAATTGAGTGAACAGAACCAGAACACTGCACATAGTAACAACAATATTGTAAGGATGATCAACTGTGAAAGACTTGCTCATCTGATCAAGACAATGCTCCAAGACAATTCCAAAATGACCCATGATGGAAAATGCTATTCACCTCCAGAGAGAACTGATGAACTTTGAGTACAGATTGGAATATACTTTTTTACTCTATTTTTCTTGGTTGTTTTTTTTTGTGTGTGTGTGAGTGCTTTCTTTTGCAACATGGCTAATGTGGAAATGTTTTTCATGATTTCATATGTATAATTGATATCATATCGCTTGCCTTCTCAATGGGAAGAAGGAGAGAATTTGGAACTCAAAATTTTTAAAATTAATATTATAATTTTTATATGTAATTAGAAAATATCTAATGAAATAAATAAAAATATTTCAGAAGAACTATTTATTTGTCAATAATTATTAAGTACATAGTTAAAAGGAAAATATAAAAACAAAACAGATCTAGTGCCTCCTTAAGATTATTGGTAACAGCTATTGTCTTTCTGCCCCACAGATCAACTGTACTGCCTTCCCAATTATGTTAATGCTATCATAATAAAACTTTTACATAAGATCATTAGTAAGGTAGATCACAGTAATGGTACAGAGACAGCATATCTGAATTTTAGCAAGTTTATGATTAAAATATTTCATGATTCTTTTGCATCCTTGTGTTCAAGATAGGAAAATACGGGCTGGTGATAAAACAGTCACATAAATTCATAGCTGAATGACTAAACTTTAAATATTAATTTATGTCAATGTGGAGAGATGTGTCTAATAGTGTGACATAGGGCTTTATCATTAGTCTTTTCAATCTCAAATCTGATGGACTATTAGAACTTTAATAGGCTAAGGTTCCTAGGTCTGTCAAACATGTCCATTCTTAAAGAGTTGTGAAAGTATACAATTTGACTGCTCCCATTATCTAGTTTTTTATCTAGATTTAGACCTCTGAAATGTCTCTGACCTCAAATTTTTCTTCAATTTATAATTCTACTATTCCCAACCAAGTTCGTTAGCTCTTTTCCCTGCTATTCCACTTTTTCCCTTAGTTTCTAACTTGGATCCATGTGCTCCTCTCTTTGCTAGACTCCCTTATGTTTATGGACTTTTGCCTCCCTACCCTTGACACAGCTTGAGTCCCAGCTGTGAGTAGTGAGTTTATCAGCTCCTTAGGTCCCTGATGTGCTTTGCTGGCTATAGGCTCATAATGACCCAATAGGGCACTGGTTAGTCCTGTGTATACCAAAGCACTGCCTTGGAATACCACAAGGGACCCTCCACAACATGTTTTAGTTTCATTTTTTTAGTTTCTAGGAAGATGCTATAGTCAAAGAAGTTGAGGGCTGGGATGGGGTAAGGAAGATGGTGAAAAGGGAGGCAGTGGCAAAATCAGCAGTCATAGCAGTTATCTTATAATTGAAATATCAGCCCTGCAGACTTGTTCCCTCTCTGTCTTCAAATTAGAGCTGGCATTTTAACTCAGAAAATAGCACTGGGGAGAAGGAGTATTTTTGGAAAAGGTGATTCTTAATAATTTTTAGTGTGAGAGAATTGGCTTGTTCAACCACATGGGCTGATCCAAGTGAATCATTTTCTTGAATCAAATTGTTTATCAATCAAATTGAAGTAACTTATGTAAGGATCTAGTTTTGAACACTTGAGCAATTAAATGAAATTGGAGGTGGTAAGGAGAGATAATGGAATTCCCTTGGCCTTTGCAGCAGGAAGAGCTGAGTACACGCAGAAGCAAACAATCAGTAAGGACTTATTAAGCTGCTACTATGTGCCAGGCCCTATAACAGATCAGATTTTTTTTTTAATAGGTCAGGAAGAAGGGTAAATGGGATCAGAAACCTGGCAATTTCACATCCAGTGATCCATTGGTCAAATTATGTTAACAAATAGAAAATAATTACAAAAGCTATAAAATACATAGAGCCAATAGGACAACTGAGAGAATGTAAGACAGATTGGAAAAGAATGACACAGAGAAAGACAGAGAGAATCAGGGAGAGACCGAGAGAGAAAAATGTCTGCATTTTGGATATTGTCTAGTGAAGAAAATTGTCTCTGATGGGGAAATTCTTCTCTTGGGAGTTTGGGGAACAGCCTAATGATTTTTAAGTATTAATTTCACAGATGCTAAAATCCTCCTGTGAACTTTGGAAAAGTAGCAGAAATCATCTTTATTGCTGAATCTTTTCAGTTAAGTCAAACTCTTCATGACCCCATTTGGAGTTTTCTTGGCAAAGATGCTGGAGTGTTTTACTATTTCCTTCCCCAGCTCCCTTGACAGATGAGGAAACTGAGGCAAACAGGTTGAGTGACTTGCCCCAAGTGACAGTTGTAACTGTCTGAGGTCACATTTGAACTCAGTTCTTCCTGACTCAAGACATTGATCCACTGCACCACCTAGTGGCCTCATCATCATACTTGAGCACTCAATATTTTGCATATTTTTCTGAGATATTTAATACCTTCCACTGGCAAATTAGTAATTTGGAATTATATTCCAAATTTTAAGTTTAAGTAATTTATACTCATATGTAAATTTGCTCTGATGTGGATATAATTATATGTTATCTATCCATTAAGAATAGAATATAGTGATATTAATTTGAGCCAGTTATAATCAGTGGTATAGCTGATCTTTGCTCTTTATAATAATTGATGTAGAAGAATGGCTAGCATTCATATAGAAATTTAAGGCTTACAAAGTGCTTTAAAATATTCTCTCATTCGATCCTCACAACAATTGTGGGAAGTAGGTTCTATTATTATCTGCATTTTACAGATGAGTAAACTGAGGCAGAAAGAGGTTAAATGACTTGCCCAGGGTCACACAGCTAGTAAGTATCTGAAGCTAGATTAGAATTCGGGTCTTCATGGCTTCTTGAGTCCAGGTCCAAGACTCTATCCACTGTACCATCTAGCACCTCCTAATAATGGCCCACCTTTGTAGCTTCAGCATTAATATTGATAGCTGTACTGTGTGAGGATATTGGAATATAACAGATACAGAATGCCAAAGCTCAGATGTGTATGAATGGAATCTTTTACTCACATGATTTTGTTATATATCAAATTGGACTGTTTTGGGACCAAACCTGTGAAACCATAGAGTAGTATTAGAGGATTTTCATAGTACTGGTGATACTTGAAGAGTATTATGTAAATATGTATGTATGTATGTATAATATATACATATGCATATATGGGTGTGTATGTGTATATATATAAAACACTGGAAGGTAGTAGGATCCTCTCTGATGCCCTAAGTGCTATGACTGGTTTCTTAACTGGTGCAATATTCCAGGTTCTAGATAACTGGCTTTACGTAACACTTTCCACAGGGAAGTTGCAGGCTTTTTGTATTATAGTTAAGAAAGAGCCTGGTCTTTACTATTTCAATAGATAGAGAGTTTGAGATTACCTCAGAAGTCAATCCTATTATTTTGCGGTTGGGGAAATTGAGGCCCAGAAAGATTAAGTGGGTTGCTCAGGTTCCCAGTGGTGGTAAGTTTATGATACAATATTTGAATTCAGGTTCTCTGACTCCAGAACCCATCCTCTTTCCATTCTACCATGCTAATTTGTACACAGAGAGCCTAGACCAGGGGTGGGGAATCTGCAGCCTTGAGGCCTGCCTTCTAGATCCTTAAACATGGCCTGGATTTCTATAAAATTTGGATTCAGTCCAAAGGCTGCACTTAAAGATCTAGAAGGCCACATGTGGCCTCAAAGTCACAGGTTCCCCATCCTTAGCCTAGACTACAAGACAAAGTCAGGCTATGCCTTGGTTTTGGATACATATTGGGTTCATGGTAATGAGTGGGTATATTCTCCTAATGAAGACTTATTTTAAGCTCTTCAAACTAGTCTATTGGTGATGCTTTCTCTGTGTGAATGGAATGTACAAACTCAGAGTTAAACAATAAGAATATCAGCTTTGTTTCTTAGCATTTTTTCATTTTGCTAAATATAAAATTGTTCCTTTCCACCCATCAAAAACCCCCTTCACCTTTAAAAAACTTGAATAACTTAAGAAATTACAATCATTTTATATCTTCATAAATTAAAAGATTTCATTAATAAATATTTGTTATAGCATGTTTAAAATTTATTATAAAATTATAATAAATTTGTAATTTTATTTGATTAAAACATGAACTAAGAAAATTATTTGTAGAGAAGTGGTCATGACATTTTTTTTTTTTTAAGAAAATGAAAGTATCACTCCATAATGTTTGGAAAACACTACCTCAGTGGAGTGAGGTCTTTTAATTCAACTAGTTCCAGGAACCAAGAATGGAAAAGACTTGATTGTTGTGTAAGGAGTGGCCCAGGAGTATGGGACTCATTAATTTGCTCTAATAGAATATAGGAGGAAATAGGCTGTTGGCATGAAGGGGAAGTCTAGGCTCAGCTGCAGAGGTCCTTGTCATTTTCTTTTTAAGAGTTCCTAGGCTGAATCCCCAACACTTTAGTGGATTGGGGTCTGTGAATAAAAGATGCTTGGGAGATTAGGATGGAAGAAAAATGGAAGATTCAGAGGAAGGTAAAGAGTTGATGTTCAAGGATTTTAAAACAAGATTATCTAGTATGATGTAAGGGGGGGATAAGCTTCTAACAGAAGAGTCAGATAAAAGACCCTGGAGGCCTTTCAGAATATCCCCTCAAGCAGTGCACTGAGAAGACTCTCCCTAATGGGTGAGGCCCAAGAATTCTAACAGCTCCCAGGATGGGGATGGAAGAAAGTTGCCCATCAGAGGAGAGGGTGGAACCCAGAAATAGAAGCTTGCTAGTCTGCTACCCAAATCAATTCAGGAAACAGTCAACCAGAAAGAAAATTAAGTAAAATAAAAGAGACAGTGACCTAGCCAGTGGCCCTCTAATCCTTGATGGTCATAGACTTTGTCCAACTCTAGTAGGAGAGAATAAAGAATGGGTTTCAGTTGGGGGGAAGGAGGGTAAAGGACACAACAGTACTAGTCCTGTTTTAATGCTTTTGAGTATGGAAGGAAGGAAGGGATTAGTAGTAAGAAATTTACTTAAGGGAAGGACACCATTGAATAACCAGTAGAGCAATTGATAAAGACTCACAAAGGGAGAAAAATGAGAACATAATCCAAGAATTGAGACAAAACAATGAGCACGTATTTCCCTGTGAAGAAAATTGAGTCAAAAACCTTTCATGAACTAAAAATACTATGAATTTTAAAGATCCCTGGAAATAATAGTAATGGCAAGCATGTGTAGAGTGCTTTAAGGTTTGCAAAGTGCTTTATAAATATCTCATTTGATCCTTACAACAGCCCTGGGAGGTAGGCACTATTATTATCTCTTTTATAATTAAGGAAACTGAGGTAAGTAATTTACCCAAGGTCACACAAAGACCACATTTCAACTCTAGTCTTCCTGACTCCAAGTACAGGACTCTATCCATTATATCACTTTGCTGCTCCAATAATAATGGAGCAGCTTGAGAACCTCCAGAATAGGTCAGAGGAAAAATAATAATCAAAAGAAGAGTGTAAAGAAATAAGGGTAGAAATTAGAATAGAAATTAAGGCTCTCAATGAAGAAATAAAAAAGGCTAATAAGAAAGCAGAGAATTGGCAGTCCTTCTCCAAAATAATAGATTTTCTGAAAAGGAGAATGACAGAATTATAATGCAAAAATGCTGAGACAGAAGGAAAATTAATTGAACAAAACTAAAAGACAACAAAAAGATTAGAACATATGAGCACCAAAAAAATCAAGGATACTAAACGTAAAGGAAGAAAGGGGAAAAATAATCTAGCAACCAGATTTCTTCCAGGAAAACATGATTAAAAAACCCATGCCTATCATGCATTTATTAAGAACCATGAACATTTATTTCTTAAGTCCATTCAACCACTGAGTTTTAAATCCAACCACTTGTGCTATTCAAAACTCCCAAGTTAACCAACAAGCTTACATTATGCTTGGTAGAAAAATTTGGATATCTGGATAATAAGGAATAGATGTTCATGGTTCTTTTTGAATCATCTACGTGTACCTTGGGACCAATAGGTGGTACAGTGGATAGGGTGCCAGCCCTGGAGTCTGGATGACTCATCTTTCTGAGTTCAAATCTGGCCTCAGACACTAGCTCTATGACACTGGGCAAGTCATTTGACCCTGTTTGCCTCATTTTTCTCAACTGTAAAATGAGCTGAAGAAGGAAATAGCAAACCAATCCAGTATCTTTGCCAAGAAAACACCAAATGGGGTCACAAAGAGTTGGACATGGCTGAAAATGTCTCAACAACAAAAACTTGTAGCACTGTCTAGTCTAAATCTCTCTATTTTCTCCACAACTATGTGAGAAATTTTATCAAAAGCTTTGCCAAAATCAAGTAAGTATATCCATAGCATTGTCCTCATTTACTAGTTCAGTGATCCTATAAAAAAGGCAGGTTGGAGTGGGTGGGGGGGAGGGTTGAAAGAGGGTGTGTGAAAAAATATAGTTACTGATTAACCATCTCTCTAATGATCTATTCTAGAATTTCTAGGAATTGAAGTCAAGCTTACTGGTCTATAGTGTGCAAATGCTATTTTCTTCTTTCTTTTTTTAAATAGGAAAGCATTTACCCTTTTCTCACTTCCTCTCCTATTTCCCATATGTCAGCTATCACTGTCTTACAAGTATCAACTCACTGTTAGTTATTTTTATTCTTATATTTATAGTGCAAATGCCATTATGCTTGATAGGAAAAAATCAAAAGCAAAATGTCAATTTGATAACTGACCTCTCTCTGTGATCAGCTACGACTGTCCCATCCACTCCAAGGAAAGGTCCCATTCCATCCTTGATTGTCCTTTTTTCTTCAACTGTAGCCCCAAAAGTCCTTGCTATCTTTACATTCCCTCACTCTGTCACTTTTCTTATAGGATCTTGACATACTCTGTTAAATGGCTTTGCTTCCCATATTCTCCGAATCACTTTAAAAATTTAATTTGGTCAGTGAGTTCCCTATGTATCCAGATCAGTCTCTTCAGACAAATCCCATTTTCCCCCTCCTCACTGGAATTGTTTCCTTCTGTGTCTTCAGAATTTCATTCTTGCATATCTCCTAACCCCTCCTCACTTGACTTCCTATATAGAATTTTAGTCTATAAGATCCTACATCTTTCCTCTGAACCTTTTCAAATCTGTTTTCCTTAAATTTAAATTGTGAATTAGACCACACCCAGAATTTTTTTCTTTATTACAAACTCTAGAGAGAGCAGTTCCTTTTCACCAGAGATCCTACAACTTCCATTCAAGTTCTTCCCTGTTAATGAAAGTCAGGTCCAGAAGAAAATATCCCCTTGCTTGTTCCTCTACCTTTGGAAAGATGAAATGAACACTAAGGCAATTCAAGAAGTTGTTAGCTGCTTTATTTTTGTCAGGAAGAGAGTAACATAAGATAGCTGAATAACTGAAATACCCCCTCACTCAGATTTTTTATCTGCTTCCCAAATACTATGTTGATTTCCTCTTTCTGTACAATTAATCAGTAATATAGGCCAATGACAAAATCACTTCTGGTCCCAATGACTTTTGCCACAGTCAAACCTATCTGGGGTATTGTGTATAATTCTTGGCAATACATTTTAAGGACAGTAACAAACTGAAGTATGTTCCATAAAAGGGTTACTGTGTCTAGTGGTAGGGATAATATAAATGGTAAGAAGATTATAGCATAGAGTTGCAGAAAAGATGCCATATCTGTTGAAAAAAAAACTTGGGATTTTTACCCTTAGGGAGGACCTTTCCAAGAAATATGCTTGCTCTATTTGGCCCCAAAGGATAGATGGAAAAGTAACAAACAGTAGGAAGTTGGAGGGGGCAGCTTTTGGCTCAATAAAAGAAAAGATTGCCTAAATTATCACAAGGTAGAATGGGTTATCTTGGAAGATAGTGGAGATCTTCAAGCAAAAGCTAGATGAACACTTGTTCAACATTTTATAAAGAATTCTTGCTTGAGAACAGATCCAAAGAGATTCCTCTGAGGTCTTGTGAAGTTTGGAGGATCTGCGACGTCCTGACTTCCAATTTCTTTTCATTATCTCATTTCAGAAGAAATTCCAGACCAAGGAAATTGTAAGATCAAAAGCATGGAGATGAAAATGATTAAATGTTGGGAACCCTGATGGATGCCCAACAGCAATAGAATTTTTGATGCAACAACCTATGCACAAGAAGGTCACTATTCATAGCTCTAGAAAAGAATAAGGAAAGATGCATTGGGAGAAACTTCACTTACAAAACAAAGTGTGGCATTAGCAAATAGGTGAAAATGAGCTTGTAGCACACATTTGTAGTATACTACTTGCTACCAACCCATATGGAGAAAAAGGAGTAAAATCTGATGGTGGGGGAAGAGTATACTGAATAAATAATGAAATACTAGGTCTGACTAAATGATCAAGCAGTGTCTTCTGTGCCCATATGAAGTGTGTCTTATGCCTGGTCCATAGTAGGCACTTATTAAATATTTGTTAATTGATATTTATACTTATTCATGTCCACTTCTCTCCATGGTTCTCACTTCTGCCAGTGTGGTCAGGGATAGGGGGAGGGAAGGGAAAGAAGACTTTCTAAAACTTAGCTAGGAAAGCAGGAAATTCATATCTTCTCCTCCCCACTGCCTCAATCGTTAACAAGAATTTAGCAAGCAACTATTTTATGTCAGATACTGCACTAACCTCTGGGAATATAAATAAAGGCAAAAATATGATCTCTACCTTCAATGAGCTAAGGAAGACCTAAGTTCAAATCTCTAATAGAGACAAAATACCAAAATGTGTGTGTACAAAATATATAGAGTGTAAATATATTTGGCAATCCTAGAGGGAAGGCATTAGCATTTGGGGGAGGGAAGGAACCTGGGAAAGACCTCCTGAAGGAGGTAGAATTTGAGCTGATTCTTGAAAGAATCCAGAGAAGCCAGGAGGCAGAGTTAAGGATGAGGAGCATTCTGGGAATAGGTGACAGCGAGTGAAAAAGACAAGAAATGGAGCATGGTGTTTGTGAGGAATAGCAAATTAACTAGTGAAGATGGACATGTAGAGGGTGTAAAGTGAAAGGAAATTGGAAAGTTAAGAAGGGGCCAAGTTGTTATGAGCTTTAAAAGTCAGATGAAGGACTTTATATTTGCTCTTAGAAATAAGAGGGAGCCATGGGAGGTTACTGAATTGGGAGAGGGCCCAGAAGTGACATGGTCATCAGTTCTGTGCTTTATGGAAAAGATAAAAGACTTAAGGAAGATCAACCAGAAGGCTATTGTAACAGTCTAGGTATGAGGTAATGATTGCCTGCACCAGGGAGACAGTTGTGTGAGGGGAGACGGGGATGAATAGGAGAAGAAATGGAAACAACAAGACTTGGCAACAATAAGCCAAAGTTGTAAGCCTGGGTGACTGGGAGGATGCTGGTGCCCTAGACAACAATAGGAAAGTCGTAAAGAGTGAAGGGTTTGGAGGAAAAGATAAAGAGCTCTGTTTTGGATTTGTTAAACATGAGATACCTTTGGGACATTCAGTTTGAGATGTACAAGAGGAAGTTAGTGATGTGGGACTAGAAGTGAAAAGAGATATGGGAATCATCAGTAAAGAGAAGATAATTGAACCCATGGGATCAGATGAGAACACTAATTGAGATCATACAGATGGAGAAGAGATGAGAGTCCAGGAGAGTCTTGGGGGACTTACATAGTTAGAGGGCATGACTTGGATAATGAGCCAGCAAAAGAGACTGAGGGTGAGTAGCCAGAAGATAAAATGTCTGAGTGATGTGAGAGAAGGAGGAAGAGAAAAGAGTTTTTGGCAAATGTCCTAAAAATATTTTTTTTAGTAAAATATGAGGCAAAGTTCTCAGTTGTCAGGGCTGGGGGAGGGGATGCCATGGGAGGCTTGAGGAGTGATGCAAAGGATAGCAAACTTAATTAGGGAGGTGTAAAAAAAAAAGATTGCTTTGATTCAAATGAGGGCCTAGACAAGAAGAACTGACAAATTTGTAGTGAACTTAGTCAGCATGATTTGTGATTTTCTCCATCTCTCTTCAGCAGCACATGAATAGGGGGAAGAATGCAGGTGGTAGGTAAAATGTAAGGTATGACTTGGGTGAGTCATGACCAGTGATGAGAAAAGGGAGCAAAGGACTTGAATGCAGAAGACAGTAGAATCAAACTGATTTGCCAAGGAGTTAATATAGCAGAATGAGGAGAGCATAGCCAGTGAAGGATGACTGCTGAAGAAAGAATTGAGGAGTTCAGGGCTTGGAAGTCACAGCGAAGACAAATAACAGGGTTAGGAGTCATAAGGTAGGAAGAAATACGACATGCTAAAAGATTATGATCAAACAAAAAGAAATTCATGAAAGTCCCCTAGTACGAAAGTAGGCATTATAGGGGAGAGGAAGACAATTCATTGGAGACAAAGACAGAGACACAGAGACAGAGACACAGAGGCAAAGAAGATAGACAGACAGAGAGAGTATCATGTCCTGGAGCTTTGTAGGGGACATCTACCAGAACTGGAATTTTGTGATGAATCTGGATTGAATGAACCTCAAAGGAAGAGTGGTTACTAAGAGATGGTGGTAGAGGAAGAACTTGGAAGTGGCAACAAGGAACAAGCAGTATCCCAATCACCCACCATGACCAGTGAATTAAAGGGTGTGAGTGAAAGTATAAACAGTGCTAGAAAGGGACACCAATGATGCAGTGTCAATAAGAGGGGACCAGATCTCCCCAGGAGTCAAAAAATGGAGGGAATGAGAAAAGAAACATTTAATATGAGAGCAAGTTTGTTAATTATGTAGCTGACGTTCCAGAGAGAACAATGGAAGGGGCATGTTTATTTGGGACAGAGTGTTTGTAAAGTAGGGAAGAGATGGATGAAAGTAAGGGAGCAGGCAGTGGGAGTATGGGACTTGTGCAAAGACGGTGGGGGGCTTCATAATCATGCATATGGGTAGAGTATAAAGAGGTGGGAGTTTGCTAACTACTAAGGAATGTGTCCTGGCAAAGTCTTAGTGACTAGAGAGAGATCTATCAAGGGAGGGAGATGATTAGGCTGTTTGGGTTTTTATTTGAGGTCGGTCCAACTTCATGGTAGGTGGTGATATTGTGTTTTGTGAGGTCCAGAAGGCATGCCTCACAGTAGGTTGGAATAGGCAAAGATATGACTTCCTAGAAGGAGATTGACTTGGATCACTTGAGAAGGCCTGGGAAGTCAGTAGTCTGGATTTATCGATGATTCAGGGTCTATTGGGAAGTCTTTGGAGCCAAGAGCCCAGAGGGAGGTGATCTGGATCTTGGGCTGAAATGCTCCCTCCAGGAAGGCCCTAAGGAGAAGACCAGGGCTCACCTCTTAGCCAGCTGCAGGGTACATCTTTTTCTTTAGGTGGCAGTGGAGTTCAGACAACTATTATTAGTAATAATAAACATTCACAGACATGATTTCATTTGAACCTCATGACGGCCCTGGGATAACATATCAGTGGAAACTGAGTTTCAAAGAAGTTAAATGACTTGCTTATAGTCACACAGCTCCAGGAAGGGATGGAAGTTGGGCTTGAATCCTGCAGAATTTAAACCTATTTAAGGGCAGGGAAAGTTTCCTTTTTTCCTTTGTATTGCATTTGATTGCTCTGGAACTAATCAATGTTTATTGAATTGAATGGAATCCACTTCTCTCCTGATACCTTTCACTTGTCCATCCTCTTCTTTTCATTGCATCTCTCCAGCAGAGATCCACCACAAAGGAAAAACCAGAGTATGCACAGTGGCAGCTCTTTCATTTTCCGTAGACTAGCAGTAAATCCGGCAGGGCACATTTCAGTCTATGTGACTAAGAGCAGATTCTAGAAATGGATTCAATACTGTTGATTCAAGGTATGATGACTTTCACCCCTCTGATAAGTACTTAGAAAAAAAAAAACTAGTTTGAATTCAGACAATGACAATGACTCTGAAGCCCTGTATTTGGAAATTAATCAGATTTTTTAAAATGCTGTTAATAATTTTATTCCTCTCAGGAAGAACATTTTAAATTTTAGAAATATTACACTTATAACACACAGCTTCCTTTCCTCTCCTCCCCTCCCCACTCCCCAGTTTTCCCCCCTCTGAGTAATTCACTTCTATTTAATTTAATGTAATTCAACTCATCAAATATCTACTAAGCATCTGTTGTGTACAGAGTACTCTGCTAGGCCCTGGGGAACACAGACCCCTTCTGAAACTGGAACTTTTTGTTAAAGAGTGGAGGAATCATTTACAAGGTCAAAAAATTAATTTTCTGTTAACTATATGGAATCATAATGTGTCTTATTATGATTTCAATCTCATTATAAAACATGCTTCAACATGTATTGAAGTAAGAAGATATGTGATTTTTGTCTAGTTAATATAAAATTAATCATCACACAATCTTTGTATAACAAAAAGATTCTTAAGCCAACTTAATAAAGTATTACTCTATGCAACAAAATCTAAGAATTATACAAAATTCAGGCAGTTTGTTAGAGTTTTTAATAATTTGATTTGACCCACAGTTTATTAACCTCTAGTTGGTATTGCTGATGAGTCTTTATAAGAAACTTGCTAATAAACTCCAACTGATTTTATTTGGACATATATTTCCCATATGAAACAGGAAAAAGCACACAAGATTTTCTAATAGAGTTTGAGTCCTAATTCCTCCATTTGCTAGCTATCCAACCACAGGCAAACTATGAATATTCTCACCTATGATACAAGGATAATAGCTACCTTGCATTTTCATTCATTCCATGAGTATAAGTTAATTGCTTACTTAATTTAATTTTAGTATAATTAATTTAGTAAATTACTTATGATTAGCAAGGTGCCAATACAAAACTAAAAATAAAGTGGTTCCTGTCCTCAAAGAGCTTGGGTTCTTCTACCTACCACCACAGGCTGGCTGTAAGAAACAAATAATGCATATAAATGTAAAGTATTTTGTAAAAAAAGCACTGTCTAAAATGTAAGCTATAATTAACAAAACAATCTTCACAGTAACTTAAAGCCATCATCTGTTTGTGCAAATAAATACCACCATCTAACAAGGCCTTTTGAGGCTGTGATTTCTCACTCTGGAAAAGATGAAACATGGCTTTCCAAAATGTGACAGAGACTCTGCTTTTTTGCCACAGATTGAGGACTTCCTCATACAAAAGACTGCTTTCAAACATGGAGTCTTGATTAAATGCTCAACTACTCTTCAGTTCTTCCTCCTGTCTACATTTTCCCATTTACTCACAGATGGAGATGGCTGTATATGCCATCACTGAGAAACAGCTTATCGTGGATGTCAAATTGATCAAACATGCATTGGAAAGAACGGCAAAGCAAGACTGACAATATTCATTTTATTCCGTTTGGGGTTTGAAATGACTGCATAAATCCCAGTGGGCAACTCTATGATCCTTCAGCTGAAAATAAAACAGCTCTAGCTATTACACACCCAATCTGCATGAGATAGAAACCTATCTCCCATGACATGAGGGACAATGATGTGTTCCACAGACTGCTGTGCTGAAAATGGCTCTTAAAAATGGCTGCAACAAGAGCAGCCAAGACAGAAAAATTAGAGCACTGTTCTGTATGCTGTAAGACACGATCATAGGGGGAAATGGAGTCTGCATAGACAGCCTGCCCAGGAAGAAACAATGCTCAACAGCAAAAGCTGACTAAAGTACGAGATGAATCATTGTTATAACACAAAACCCCATGGGATTAGGCAGGGGATCTAATTGGCAGCGGCTCAGGTAACCGTGTAGAAAAGACTGATTTTCCACCAGAGACATTTTGTTAATTTCATTTCAAAGCCTTGCTGGCAGTTTTAGCACTGTGTGAGATTTTCATTATGATCTTTTTTCACAATAACTGAAATTTCGCTCTGAATATTTTTCAGTCCATAAATTAACTCCTTCCTGAAAGTGTAGGTTTCCCACTTTGAGACTTTGGGATGAGTGACCACCTACTCATTAATCATCTTAATTTCACCCTGTTTATGAGTTCTAAGGATTTTCAAAAAAACAAAACAAAACCCTACTCATTGTTGCACAAGAGTCATGTTGTACACCATACACTAGAACTCCAATAAGTATTTGGTGATTTTCATTCAATTTGAATAGGTCTTTTAAGGAAAGAGTTTTAAGAGTCTTTTCCTGGTTCCCCCATTTGTTCCTGTCCCCTCAAAAGCCATTATTGTATATTTATTTTGGGAATTTCTTAGATGTATTATTTGCAAATATATTGCATTTCCTCAATAGAATGTAAGCTCCTCACTTGTCTCAGCTTTTTATTCGTACTCCCAATCACCTCATACCACACTGGATATATCCATTAAGCTAGATACCATTAAAAGTAACTGCGATGTAGAAAAGAATACCAAGAAAGATGTCCAGAAATTAACAAGGAGACAAAATCCAATACAAGATGTAGTAATAAAGGACTGTGGCATGAAGTAGTCAGTGAATAAATCCTGGTTGACTATTGATTAATTGATTGAAAGCATTGTCAGTGAAAGGGGTTGTGTGTGGTAAGGAAAATAGTAAGGAAAGGGAGAGACTGGGGAGGCAAAAGGACAGGGAAGGGGAGAAGGAGGGAGAGAGGGACTGTACAAATAGCCTGATGAATTTACAATGAATAACAAATGAATTTAAAATGCTTCTCCTATTTCCAATCATGATAGTCCTTATGAAAGTCAAATTGGGCATGAAGTATTGCTTAAAATCTCTCTGAGTACATCAAGAAATGCAAGTGCATCCTAAATAACTAATTTGGGGGTTGGTTATTATCTGAGTATCCACAGTATAGCTTAACTGGGAGAGAGAGTGCACTCAAAGTGTAATTTTAACCTAATTTGAACATTTAATACTTAACAGAATGTTTAATAATAACAATTTATTGTTTTATTTATTAATTTATTGATTGATTTATTAATAAAAATAATTCAATAAATAATTTATTGAAGGAAAGAAAAGAGGAAAAAGGGGAAAATGGAAGGAAGGAAAGAAAGGAAGAAGGAAGGAAGGAAGGGAAGAAGGAAAGAAGGAAGGAAAAGAGGAAGGAGGAAGGAATGAAGGAAAAAAAGAGAGGGAAGGAGAAAAATGTGGGAGACATGAGCACACACATTTCATGTCCCTTAATTTTTAGAACTAAATTTTGAAGAGAGATTGGAATCAGAAAAATAGTTGGTTTAATAGATATGAAAATCATATAAATATTCAATATTACAGGATACTAGATCATAGATCCCAAAATGAAAAGGACCTTAGGAGCCATTGAATTTGATCCCCCTCATTTTACAGGTGAGGAAACAAAGGCCCAGAGAAATTACTTGCTCAGGGTCACATAGCTCTTATATATGTAAGATGGATTTTAAAGTCAGGTCTTCCTGACTCTAAGTATGCTATACCAGTAAAAGGGGAGTACATCATCAACCAATCAATCAGTGAGCATTTATTAAGCACCTACCATGTTCCAGGCATTCTCATATGACCATAGATTTAGAACTAAAGGTTACCTTAGAAGTTATCTAGCCCAACCCTCTCATTTTATAGATGAGGATGCTGAGGCTTGCCTATGGTCATACAACCAGTAAGTGTTAGAGAAAGGATTTAAATCCAGGTGTCTTCCTAATTACATGTTCAACATTCAACACTTTATCACACTGCCTCCCTCAGCAACTGTAGTGGCAACCATGCTGGCATAACCAGGATGGCTGCTAGCACATGTTCTTAGATCTGCTTTACTAGGAAAGGTAGCTGCCCAGGGGGTCAAAAATCTTTTAAAATTACATTTATTAGTCCAGGGGAAAAATCAGCACCCTGAACTCCAGAGAAAATACAAACAGAAAATACAAGCAGATAAATAAAGATCAATAGATAGGGCTTCTAGCTGTCTGAGAAATTAGCACAGATCAACAAACAGATCCAACTGTCTGACCAAGGTAATATATACATAGTTACCAGAGACAGAAGCACCAACATTTGGGTTTTTTCAAAGCTGTGGGACTCCTTAACAGCTACCCAGAGTCTCATCTGGTCAAATCACAAGAACACTCTTCCAGTGAGTGAGCCCCAAAGCAAAATGCATACCACAGAGTATATATACCCTTTGCAGAGTCAGAAGGCATCAGAACCCTCATGAGGTGCCTAATTAGAATTTTTTTTGGAGGGGGGGAGACAAGGCAATTGAACTTTCTTTTCAGACCTTTCTGGTTTTTCTTGGATTATTCTTATTTTCTTTTTTAGTTTTTCCTCCATCTCTATCATTTGATTTTTAAAGTCTTTTTAAAGATCTTTAAATTCTTTTTGGGCAGGTGACTATTTGACATTACTCTTTGGGGGTTTCTTTACTTCAATATCCTCCTCTGAAGATGGAACCCAATCATCTCTATTCCCATAATAGGTTTCTATGGTTGGATTCTTTCTTCTTTGCCTGTGAATTTTTTGTGGTAATGGCTTAATTATTTGTAGTCATCTCTAGACCTGGGATATGGGAAGGTGCTTCTTGCCCCAGATCTTCAGTTCTTCCCACTAGCCTGAGACCAAAGCCAAACCTCCAACCTCTTGTAAGTGCCCCCAGCCAGGGGCTTTCTGCCCCACAGTTTCTGCACTTACCTTGTTTGTGCTGGTTCCTTCTCACCCCCGTTGCTCTTCACAGCACAGCTGGGTTTGGCGTTCCTGGTCAGCAGATATTCCCTCTATCTTCCCAGGCTCAAATGCCCAACTCTCCTCACTATGGATGTGTGTGTGGGGGGGGGGGGAGTTAAAAAGTTCTGGTGCCTGGGCCAGTGCAGTCTCTCAAACCAACTAACCCCAGGGTTTGCAGCTTGTTGTTTAAGAAGCTTGCTGTTAAAAGGGAACCTATCCTGGAGGTGTTTATTCTTCACAGGGACCAAATCTCGTTCTAGGATTTTTCTTCTGTTCTTCTCAAATTGTCCCAGGAGAACCCCTCTTATGCCCCTGTTCTTATTTATCTCCACACACACTTTGTTCACCCTAAGGTGCTGTTTTAACTATTTTGTGGGGGAAAATCTGGAGAGCTTGGGATTTTCTGACTTGCGCCTACATCTTCCCAGAACCCTCCCCTAATCAGAAATTAACAAAAGATGTGAAAGCAAGCTTAGGGGGAGGCCTATTAATAGGTAGGGAAGATCTTAAATCCCATTAACATTACAGCAGCCGAGGCACTGGAAAACTGACTTCAAACAGCTTACATTCTACTTGAATAGAAAATACATGCATATGTAAGATTAGGCAGAATATATATATATATGTATATATGTGTATATATATATATATATATATATAATAAATACAAAGTATCTTGAGAAGTTAAGGGCTTTAGAGTCTGTGGGGAAGGGATCAAGAAAAGTTTTATGAAGCAGATGGTATTGGAACTGTCTTGAAGGAAACAACAGCTTCTAAGAGGTGAAGATGAGGAAGAAGTGCATGGGAGCCCCAAAGAACAGAGAAAATAGAGGGTCCTGCGAAAGTAGTTTACTTGATTGAAGTGAGGCTGGTTGATAATGGCAAAAGGGAGGGAGACATGATAGTGGTAGTCTGGTCAGTGGTATTCTGGTAGTTAAAGTAAATGAAAGAATGGATTCTGGTATTTTAAAAAAGAAAATAGATAAAACAGTGGAAGGAAACTTAATGAGATATTTAAATGGAAACCAGTCAGAGGAAGAAGAAACGAGTAGTGCTGAGGGGCCCCAAAGCAGCTATTTGTCAACCCATAACAACAGTCTTCCCAATCTATCCAAGATGTGACAGAGAGCCACCCAATACTTGTTAAAAACAGATGACTAACACCCATTTCTGTTGACTTATGTAGGTTACAAATGATATTGCCTGAAGAAATGTACTAAAGCTTATAAAATCTTGGGCAAGAAGTTGGAGATATTGGGGACAAAGGTAATGTTTTCATCATTGCTGCCCAATTAAGTCAAGGTATACAAAAGAGAAAAAGCGGATTTTTTTTAAAGGAACAGCTACTTAAGAAGATGGTATTTGAGAACAGAATTTGTGTTTCTACATAATGACTTAAAATAGAGGACTGATAAACTCTTGGTCAGGAATGGAGTATATCTAACAGGCTAGTTAGAATGTATTTACCTTCATGACTCCAGGTAATCTAATCAAAGGGCCTTTAAAAAAAAAAAGGAGAGGGAGAAAATACCTACCTAGATTAACCAAGCTAGATACCCTTGAGAGCAGAAATTAATAAGGAGATAAATCCAATAAAAGATCCAGCAGTAAAATCCTTAGCCTCAGAAGTCTATACAAAGTATGAGTAACATGCAAGATAAACTAAAGATCTCAATACAAGAAGACAAATTTGATCTCAAAGATACCACTGAGATTTAGTGGAATAAAACTTGTGGCTTGAATATGTCCCAGGGAGGAAATATCATATTCAAAAGAAACAAGATATGTTACTCATTTAAAAAAAAAAAAGATGGTGGTGGGGTAGAGAGAAGGTAGCTATATATATGTATGTGTGAGTGTGAGTATGTGTGCGTGCGTGCGTGCGTGTGTGTGTGTGTGTGTGTGTTTGTGTATTTTCCTTGTCAGGATATCTAGGAACAAGACTAGGAAAACAAGGACAGAGCATTTGGGTGACAATAAGGACAGTAATATCATTGGATTGTAGCATGACAAATGGCATTCTAAGTAGGGTGTAGGCAAAAACCTTATACATACAATATAATGGTGCAGGGATGTGATCTGATGCTATCTGCCAATGTCACACACATATATGTGTATGTATATCTGTATACACACATATATACATATATACTTATATGTATATATGTGTATGTATGTATGTCTCCTCTCTTGCAGGATGTGCTAATATCTCCCTCACTCTGGTTTTGGCTCAATTACTCCAAACTGCTCTCGCTCTAGTATTTGTAAGCTCCTAGAGATAGATTACCGCCACATGATTATATTTAATTCTTCTTATAAAGCTAAGGGTACTAATCACTTTACCTCCTGAGCCTCCAAGCAAAGGGCTTTTTATCTACATAACCAGTCATTCACTAGGTAGCACATGCACACAATTCATGATATTTACTCAAGAAGCCACTCACAATAATGACCCTTTTACAACTTAAACATAACCAATTACTGAATAATAAAGCTAAAGAAAAAATAATATCATTGCTATTAATATATTAAAGCAAATGCATAAATAAGAAGATATATCACAATATAGGTATAAATGGTGTCACTCTATTTCACCAATGTCTCTATGGTGAAAAGGAGGCGCACACATGAAACTGGCAAGGAATCACCTGAAGAAGGAAAACTCGTGTGCTTGTGGTAACTCACAACTCCGGACTGCAGACTCTGATGTCATTGGTTCATTCAGGAGCATACACGTAGCAGACAAAACCACTTCACTACTTACTTCTTGGCTTTTGATCTTCACTGTTTTTTAAGGAGAAAATCTCTTTTCTACTAGAATATAGCATTTAGGAATATTTTCCAATTACCATCACCCTTAAAGGGTGTTTAGAAAGTATTAGCTTTTAATGTGAATAGCAGTTCTCTTTAAACCAGAGAACTGCAAATCTCATCAAATTGGCTATTTCTGGGCCATACAGACCAGACCAGAGCAGACCAGTCATCTATTTACTCAGTTATAATAACACTGGTATCCTTGCTATTCCTCAAACAAGAATTTCCTTATCACCTCCAGGATCAAATATCAAATCCTCTGGCATTTGATACCCTTCATAACCCACACCGCTTCCCAGTCTTCTTACACCTTACTCATCCCCACATACTCTGTGATCTAGTAACACTGGCCTATTTCTTTATCAACAAGAAATTCCATTTCCCTCCTGTAAGCATTTTCATTGGCTGTTCCCACACATCTAGAATTCTCTGCCACCTCATCTCTGTTTTCTGGCCTTCTCCAAGTCCCTGCTAAAACCTTGCCTTCTACAAGCAACTTTCCTGGTTATTTCCCTGTTGATCATCTCCAATTTTCCCTAGAAATCTATTTTGTTTATATGTAGTTTTCATGTTTTCTCCTCTATTAGACTTTGAGCTCCTTGAGAGAAGGGATTGTAATTTTGCCCTTTTTACACTTAGCACAGTGCCTAGGCATATCATGGGTGATTAAGAAATATTGATTGACTGACTGACTAACCAGGATGCTATGTTGTCCAATCAGAATGGAACACATGGCGACAGAGATCAAGTTGATTCTTTAAGTAAACTCACCAGACTACCAAAGCAACTGTAAATCTCCTGCTTTTCTTCTTCAAGACAGAACTGGGCATAGCCAATGGCTTAATCGCTATAGCTCTCTCTTGGCTGCCTTTTTTCTTTGCCAGATCAGGCAGATTGTTCAGGATGTTATTCCTCATCATTGGGCTTCTAGCTAATCATAGCATAGACCCCAGATCTAGGACTTCTGCCAGTTGCTATCCCCAACTCTTGAAGATTACAAAATTGCAGCCATATCTAGTATTTCTTCACCTACAGGAGGGAAAAAAAAATCCAATGTAAATAGGCAAAGAACAGAGGCCAGCATTCATGGACCACTTTTTGGCCCTGGATGGGGAGGGCCTAAGATCGCTTTATCAAAATCCAGAAGTTTATAGCATGTGTCTCTCACACGAACAGTCAGGCAGGAGAGAATAAAAGCAAGAGGTTCATTTGGGCCAGTTAATGACTTTTGAATATACTCCCAGTTCCACCTCAAAATCCGATAAACAGTCCATCTTTTAAATGAATGATTATCAGACTAAAATTGGTAACACAATATCTGCAGGTGCTTTAAACTGGTAAGCAGAGCTCTTACATTTCATGTCATCAAGGCTTTCCAGAAGTAACTGGCCCCACCTTCTTCCACATGGGCTGGCAGCAGGCAGAGTATTCTGTGTTTGCTCTAAGAATAGAGTTCAATCAGTCAGAGCTTCATTACAATTAAAATAAACTTCTTTTTCTACTCTTAAGTATAAAAACACGCATCTCTAGTAGCAATATATTTCAGCATTTGAAAATTAATATAAATGTTTTCCTTTATACAAAACACTCTTGCTGCCCTTCTCATCACTAAACTGTTTCATACAAACAAATCTTAAAGGGACAGTGTACTGTATAGTCACATATTATATACTACTCAGAAAGAAAGAGGAAATAAAGGGTGAGTTTGGGCAACAGATCATAAGGCTAGCACAAAAGCACAACAAGGTAGTGATGGGGAATATCAGTTATGTGGACATTTGCTAAAGCCCTTTCTCTGCCCAAAGTAGAAAAGTTGATAATTTCTTGGTTTCCTTTAACAGTAATTTTATTCTTTCAGAGGCAGAAGAATCAATGAAAGGAACTGTTGTTCTTGATCTGATTCTCATTAACAAAAAGAAATAGGTTGCTGAGGTAGTCGGAGGTTAGAAGTGATAGGAACTTCAGGAAAAAGTGACAACTCCATCCTAAGATCTCTAGTAGTATGGATAGTTCGTATGTTATACAGTAGAGTCAAGATCCAAAATTATTTTGACAGGTTAAAACCCTGGACTAAAATGAGCAAGATGAAATCCTCCTTTTCACCACCAAATTTTTAGATCTATACTCAGGAGTTCAAGCAAGACGACTATTAACTTTTCAGTATAAGCATTTACACCTTGAATATCAGGAAAACGCTACAGGGGTGACTAGGTGGAGCCGTGAGTAAGAGTGAGTAAGGGCGCCGGCCTCGGAGTTGGGATGACCGGAGATCGAATCTGGCCTCAGAAAATGAGCACCCACACATAAATGATGACTAGCCGTGTAACCTTGAGCAAGTTACTTAACCCCAATTGCTTAAAAAAACAAAACAAAACAAAAAAAACGCCACAAATCAGGCCTTGAGTTATTTTGTTGGTTGTCTAGGCATGATAAAGTGGTGGAGAAAATATTAATTATGTAGATTAAATTTAAAAGTGTGTTATGCATTCATTCCTCCCACCCCTGAGTTGGTTGTTAAACATTTATCATCACACCTCAGACTACTCGTTTTCCCCATTTCCTCTTCTCTCACTCATAACTAAATCCTTGAAATCTGACTTCTGATCTCTTAATTCACTTGAAACTGCTATCTATAAAATCATCAGTGATCTTAATGACCAAATCCAATGGTCTATGTTCCACCCCCTTCCCCTCACCCTACTCCACCTGACACTTAGTATAGAATGATTTTTAAAAGATTAACTTGTGATTCCAGGAAATTCTTTCAATAATGCATTATAGTCACCTTTTTTCTTTCTGTGTATGTCCAGCTGCCCACTTTGGGGGAATTTTTAAAATGTGTATAAAATGGAGACCATTTACTTGCTTAGTACTCTTGTAATTGCTTAAAGATTGTAATAAACTTGTACCACAAGTAAAAAATGTATAGGGCCCAAACACTAAAAAAAAAAAAAAGTAACACTTTTCATCTGATTCTCCCTTTTTCATAAATACAGAATATAATATATTGTTGCCTCAAAATGTTCAGTTTTATGTTCTTTTATATGCATGACTGAAGTGGACACTTGACTTAATAGAATTGGGTTAACTTTGGTTTTGCTTCATGCTTTGATTGTATAAATTACTAGGAAACACTATCTCTAGGGTATGTTAAATATTTATTTTTATGTTACATGAATATTTCTATATACATACCCTTTAAGCCTATTGCATCCATGCTACATAGCCAAAATGCTAAAAATAATTTCATGAATACAGACGAGTAAATTGACCCGACCATCTGCATTCAGTTTTACACAAGTTACAAAACAAGCAGAAACAAAGCCAAAAGGAACTCATGAAGTACACAGTACACTTGGAAGTCAAGATTTTTAATAAATTTCCATGAAAGAGAAGCCGAGAAGCCACAGTGAGACTTTTTGCCTTCATTGTGAGCTCATGATGATTTATTGCTGAGAAAATGTATCAATAATTATCAATAAGATGAATCCCTGAGCCTGGAAAGTTTTTTGTTTGCTTGTTTTGTTGGATTCTTTTAAAAGAATTCTTTCATTTTTTTTCTTTAAAAGTGATTCACTCCTTTTGGTTTATGGTGTTAGGTGAAGTTTACCATTGGATTAAGTCTTTTATATCTTCTCATGTTCAATAACTAGCCTATTTGTCAATGCACAAATGGCCTTTTCCACATTCCAAAAAGAAGCTAAGATTTGAAATAAACAGTCATGACAATAACATTTCATTGAGTTAACAGAAAATGAGAGAAAAACTTTGTGAAAAAACACTGAATTTTAAGCAGAATGAATACTTTAATAAGTCTTTTTTAAACTTAATGTTTATTCTTTTAAATTAACTTGATTAATTTAAAAGTTCCAATGAGATTTTCCCATTTCCTTACACTTAAGAAAGTCCTATCCACCAAAGTACTCCCTTTACAGATAGAGTAATTTATACAAATTACATTATACAAATATATTGCATTTAAGTGGACAAATTCATAAATATCTCTTGTTCTACAGTGGCATGAAGCAGAAGATAGAAAATAATGGAAAGAAACATAAGCTGGGTGCCGGGAGACTTGGAGTGAGTTCTTCCATTGCCTAGCTACATGACCTTGAGGAACTCACCTAGCCTCAGTTTTCCTCTACTCTATGATTAGAGTATTATATTAGAATAGGTCTCTAATGCTCTTTCCAGATATAATATTTAATGACTCTATAAGAAACCCAAATTAGTATTGCCTAATCTACACTAATCTGGGCCTTTATCACTGAATATATTTAATCTTTGGAAGCTCATTTATGACTTGTTCAATTTCTTTTTCTGGGATTGGGTCCAGTACTGGGAATTCTAAGACAAAAATGAAAAAATTCCTGATGTCAATGAACTTAAATCAGAGGAGGCAATATGTACATGTATAAATATATGCAAATGTAATGGATGACTGATCAGTAAGAATCCAGTCCTTAACTCATCCTTAGATTTGCCTTTTTGGTGGATTATATAGAATAGCAGTGCCAAACTCAAACAGCTATACACCGTGATTCCTGTATATTGAGGCAGAAAACTATGTATTAACATTATCTATATTTTGTTGTGTTTTTGTTTATTTTGTTAAATATTTCCCAATTACATTTTAACCTGGCTTGAGCTGCACTCTGAAGTATTATGGGCTGCACATTTGACACCACTGATATAGAGCATCAGAAGATACTCCCTACTTAGTTCCAGTCCTACATTGCTGTCCACTGGCTGATTGATAATAGAGCACACTGGTGGGGGCACAGGAGCTAATAGTATTAGAAATCCCAATCCCTCAGGGTTATCTCTAGAGTCCTGATGGGAGTAGTAGTCAGCTACCTGGTAGAAACATGACCTACAAGTGTGAGTGCCCAGTTGGGAAAGTATCATCCTGGAGGAGGTGCTACGTATACAAAATAAATACAAGGTAGTTTGGCTAGGGAATGAACATTATCTGGGAGAAAGCTTCATGTAGAATGTGATGCTTGAGCTGAGTGAATCTTGAGGGGGAAAAACCATTCTAAGAGGAATGAGTATATTACAGGCATGAAGGAGTGTCAAAGCAAAGGTCAAGGATAAGAGATAGAGTACAATATGTAAGGAACAGCAAGAAGGCCAGTTTGCTTAAATTGAAGAGTGTGGAAAGGGAAATAATGTGTAATAAGGCTAGAAATATAGGTTAGGGGTGGGTTGTAAAGGGCTTTAAATTTCAAAGAGTTTATTTTTTATACTAGTAGCAATATGGAAACTGATTAAAGGGATGACATAAACAGAACTAGGCTTAAAGAAAATCATTTTGGCAGATATATAGGAAAGGCTGTACAGAGGGGAGACTTGAGTCAGGGAGACTAATTGCAAGTTACTAACCCCGCAAGTTAGGGGATTAAATAGGAAGATACTCCATAGGTCCATACCCATCCGCCCCAGAATCACAAAATCTCTGTGTTGGAAGGGACCTCAGAGGTTATCTAATCTAATTTGTACCTTATATCTCAGTTAATGGAAGAAATATATTAAAGATAAAAAGCTAGAATGACAACAAGCTTTAACTCACCATAACCATAATATTTTCCCCAAACCCATAGTTTTAAGAACACAAAACCATTAAATCCCATCAACATATTCTTTTCAATCACATTTTTGTACCTGTGTTTACCATTGATGCCACGTTTCATATTGTCATTCATATTATGATTCAAGAGCTCGTATTTTTCTCTAAAATCTAATAGAACTTAAATCTAGAGTCAGCCAGAAAAATCTGGAAAAGATTTTTAAACCTTCTACTTGAAAGATATCCTTTTAGTCATGCAAACAAATAAATCAAAATAATAATAAATCAAAGATACTAAAAAGGATCACAGTAATAATACCCAAGAGGCCCATCTCCATTATGGTATCTATCTATCTCTAATCTATCTATCTATCCATTTATCTATATCTATCTGTCTATATAATAACCTTAAACTTCAGCAGCATCTTGGATAAAAATAGACTTTTTTTTTTTACTGGATTGGCAACCTGCCACTGAGTCTAACATGTTTTTTATTAGAAGCTAATAGGCCAGTTCTTGGAACATAACCAGTGTCTAAGCTGGGGACTGTCTGCACACTTCTGTTTTACAAAGAAAGCCCATGTGTACATCTCAACATAAGTCACATCCAAATGCTGGCATCTTTATTCAGTTCTGAAATGGGTTCCCCCTATTGTTCTCCTTTATTCTCAGGCAACTTGATTTAGTAAGCTTCAGGAAAGAATACAGAATCGAAACCTACAAGAGATGCTGAACTCAGAGTACTAGGCAGAATTAGGACAAGACAACATCCAAGAAGTTCCTGGATGGATTCTGCAGTTAGAGCAAGGAAACATCAAAACCCTAAGAGAATATAGATTTGCAGTCATGGCCCTGGGACATGGAACAGGAAAAAAATAGGTAGCTGGAATAAAATAGGAGGTAAGACTACTGAACAACATGACCAAGAGAGGCTTTCTAACATGGCTTGTAAACTCTTTCTGAAGACATTTCCAAAAGACAGTCCTGACTACATGAGTGGAATATGCCTGGCTTTCTGGGGTAACAGTTTTGAAGGGATCACATTCGTTTTTTTTTTTTTTTTGCTTTTTGGAGGGCAATTGGGGTTAAGTAACTTGCCCAAGGTCACATGGCTAGGTTGGTTTTTTGTTTTTTTTTTTGTTTGTTTGTTTTGTTTTTTGTGTGTGTGTGTGTGTGCATTAAGTGTCTTGAGGCCGGATCCAAACTCAGGTCCTTCTGACTCCAGGGCCGACCCTCTACTCACTGCGCCACCTAGCCACCCCGGATCACATTCATTTTGATCAACATACCAGAGTATGTTTGCTGGATTGAGTGCCTGTGCCCTAGGTACAGACAGAGGAGGTGGCCGGGGGAGCTAGAAAGTAGGGAGCCAGTCAGTCAATAAACATTTATTAGTGCCTACTCTATGGCAAGTACTATGCTAAGTGCTAGTAGGTTTTTTGCTCTCTGATCTTGTCACCTTCTAATGAGTCCTGTCTTCCCTTTGGAGCTCAACAGGACACTATATTTGCATATCCCTGGGTGTAGAAATAAAATCCTTTTGGGTTATCTGGCTTCTTCTTGGGCATCCTAATAAAAATATTTCCTCAGAGTCCATGAGAAACAGGCTAAATAATTACAGAAATACTCTTGGAACAAGCAGACATTACTTCACTGAGTAATAGCACAATTTGACAATGGGTACATATTATAAAATTTGTTGAAGGTAGCCAGAAGTGGTTTACCCTAGAATAAACCTATGAAATGGCTATCAATAGGAATTAAAAGGCCCTCAATTGGTGAGATCCATGTGAATTCAACCAACAATATATTGACAAAGAAGTATTGAACAAATAACTGAGTCATGATGATTTTTTTGTAGAAACATAAATATGAGGGAAAATCAGGAAAAGGTCATTGCTACCAGAAATTAGAGATGGTTATCATTATGAATCTTAGACCTTTTGATTAGGGCAGATTAATGGTACAGCCAGGTGGTACAGTGGATATAGCACTGAGCCTAGAATATTAGTAAAGCACTTAGCACAACATCTAATACACAGTAGGTGCTGTATAAGTGTTATTATTGTTATTTAAGGAAAGGTAGAAAACTGTACAATACATTATTGCAGGTTGCAATACCAATCCTCAATACCAATAAGACATGACCTGGTTGCTGGAATTATACATCAAAAGCTCACTATTTTTCATAAGCTAACAGATGATAAATTTCCATACTACAAACACAGACCTCAAAATATTCTTGAGAGGGGTGGCTAGGTGGCACAGTGAGTAGAGCGCTGGCCCTGGAGTCAGAAGACCTGAGTTCGGATCCGGCCTCAGACACCTAAAGCACACACAAACAAAAAAACCTAGCCGTGTGACCTTGGGCGAGTTACTTAACCCCAATTGCCCTCCAAAAAAAAAAAAAGCTAAAAAAATATTCTTGAGAAATCAACAAATAAGATGTATCATTGCCACAGACATAATTTTTGCCTACAATTTCTCAGAGATAACATTGATCCATGAAAATTTAAAAACAATGTTCTCAATTGATGTTGCTAGACCAAATACTCATAATGTCTAAGATAATATGGTCATTTAGTCAATCAATGAGCATTTATTAAGCACCTATCATAGGCTAAATACTGGGCAATATTAAAAAAAGGCAAATACAGTTTTTTTCTCAAGGAGATCAGTCTAATGTAGGAAGAAAATAATTATATTCAAACAAGATATTTACAGGATAAATTGAAGATAATCTGAGAAGGATTAACTAGCATTAAGTGAAATCAGGACAGACTTTTTGTGTGTAGGGTTTAAGCTGGGACTTGAAGGCAATTAGGAGGTAGAAATAAGGAGGGACAATTTTCCAGCCATGGGGACAATTAGTAAAAATGCCTGGACTCTGGAGATAGAGTGTCTTATAAAAGGATCATGAAGACCAGTGTCCCTGGATTATAAAGTATGTGGTGGGGTATAATGTATAAGACTGGAAAGGTAGAAGGAGACTAGGTTGTAAAGGGTTTTAAATGCCCAATAGAAAATTTTATATTTGATACTGAAGGTAATAGGGAGCTGGTAGAGTTAATTGAATAGGAAGGGGTGGCATGATCAGATCTCCACTTTAGAAACATTAATTTCACAGCTGAGGTTTCTGGGAGAAGAGCTAAGATGGCAGAGCAGAAGAAACACTCTGCTGAGCGCTTTCCAAATTCCATTCCAAACAACTTTTAAAGTGAATACTGGAGTGGCAGAACCAATACAAGGTCACAGTGAGACATTCCAGCCCAAGACAACATAAGAGGTTGGCAAGAGAAATCTATAACACAGGCATAAGGCTGGTCCACAATCCATGTGGATGAAACACCAAAAGGTGGGAGGACTAGATGGTGATAATGGAAGCAACAACAGCTTCAGAAGCTCTCAAGTCAGAGGCAGAAAGGGGACCTGGCAATTGGTCAAAAAAAGATAGCACTTATAGCCCCATGCTAATGCTGGATGCAGGACCAGATGCTGTTTGGCATCCCCATTGTTTATACCCACTTCTGGGTCAGAGTTCAAGAGCAGAGAGGAGCATTTTCAGTCAAGAGGGAATGGAAGCCCTGAGGGGAAGTATCACTTCTGCTCCCAAGGGAGGAGGGGCCCTGAAGAGCAGTATCAAGTGCAATCCCTAGGGATCAGGGGCCCTTCCAGTGTAAAGATTAGGGTACCAGAGGGAAAACCAAGAGAGCAGTGATCATACTTCTCCCCAGATCACACCACCTTGGAAGCACCAAAAACTTGCAAATCTCAAGAACTAGCTCAGGAACTAAAAGTGCAAAAACACCTGAAGATTGAGACAGTGTCATTTCCCTTCCCCTGCTCCCTAATATCCTAATGGCCGGAACAGAGTCCAATATTAACATAAAGTTCCAAATCAAGGAATAGGGGAAGGAAATGAACAATTACACACACACACACACACACACACACACACACACACACACACACACACACACAACCTGACCATAAAAACCTGCTATGAGGAAAGAGAAGATCAAGACAAAAATTCAGAAGAATGAAGTCAAAATAGTCACAAGCAAAGCCTCAGAGAAAGATGTGAATTGGCCACAAGGTCAACATAAATTCCTGGAAGAGCTAAAAAATTATTTTTAAATCAAATAAGAGATACAGAGAAAAAATTAGGTAAAGAAATGAAAGCAAAGGAAAAAAAAACAACACAAAAAGACAATTAACAGCCTGATAAAAGAGGCACACAAAAACACTGAAGAAAATAACACTATACTAAACAGAATTAGTCAAATGGAAAAAGAAGCACAAAAGCTCACTGGAAAAAAATAATTCCTTAAAAATTAGAATTGGATAAGTGGAAGTTAATGACTCCATGAGACATCAAGAAACAATAAAACAAAGTTATAAGGATGGATAAAAGATGAAAATGTGAAATATAGGTATAAAAAACAACTCATCTGGAAAATAGATTGAGAATTTAAGAATTATTAGATAAAGTGAAAAACCCCCACTTATTGATTTGGACCTTTATGTTGCTGTTGGACTCTGTTCCTGTCATTAGGGAATTGAATTAGGAGAAGGGAAATGACACTGTCTCAAACTTCAGGCTTTTTTGCACTGCTATTTCCGGAGTTAGTTCTGGAGATTTGCAAGTTTTTGGTGCTTCCAAGGTGGTGTGATCTGGGGAGAAGTATGATCACTCCTCTCTTGGTTTACACTCTGGTATCCTGATCTTTAGATTGGAAGGGCCCCTGATCCCTACGGATTACAATTGATACTGCTCTTCAGGGCCCCTCCTCCCTTATGATCAGAGAAAAAACATGAATGTCATATTTCCAGAAACTATGAAGGAAAATTGCCTCAATACCCTAAAACCAGAGGGTAAAATAGAAATTGAAAGAATCCACTGATCACATCTTGAAAGAGATGCCAAAATGAAAACTCTCATGAGTTAACCATATTCTAGGGTATTAAAAGCCTCACAATCAAATGCAGAAAAAAGAGAAATATTAAATGCATCCTTTTCAGACCACAATGCAATAAAATTACATTTAATAAAGGGCCATGGATGCATACATTAGAAGTTAATTAGAAACTAAATAATCTAATCCTAAAGAATGAATGGGTCAAAGAATAAATCATAAAAACAATCAATAATTTCATTAAAGAGAATGACAACAATAAAACATAATGCCAAAATTTGTGGGATCTAGCCAAAACTGTATTTAGGGGAAAATTTACATCTATAAATACATACATCAGTAAAAGAAAGAATAAATCAATGAATTGGGCATACAACCAAAAAAAACTAGTGGAAAAAAATACAAACATTGACAATTAAATACCAAAATGGAAATCCTGAAAATTAGAGAAGATGTTGATAAAATTGAAAGTTAAAAAAAAAACCCAAACATTGAACTAATAAATAAAATCAGTAGCTAGTTTTATGGAAAAGAAAACCCAACAAAATAGATAAATCATTGGTTAATTTGATTCTTTTAAAAAAGAAAATTAAATTAAATTACTAGCATTAAAAATGAAAAGGGTGAATGCACCATCAATGAAAATGAATTTTTTTCCAATTTGTTTATTTCTTTTTTAGTTTTTAGCATTCATTTCCACAAGATTCTGAGTTACAAATTTTTCTCCCTGTTTTTCCCCTACCCCCCCACCCCAAAATACCAAGACTACTGAATACCCCTTCCCCTAATTTGTTCTCTCTTATATCCTCCCCCATTCCCTCTAACTTTCTAGTAGGCAAGATGGATTTCTATACCCTAGTGCCTAAGATAAGTATGTCTTATTTCCCAGTTGTATGTAAAAAAATTTTTTTTAAACATTTGTTTTTAAAACTTTGAGTTCCAGATTTTTCCCCTTGAACTTCCTTCCTCACCCACCCCCACTGGGAAGATAAGCAATTCAATATAGGTTGTACACGTGTAGTTAAGCAAAATGTTTCCATAGTAGTTATATTGTGAAAGACTAAATATATTTCCCTCTATCCTATCCCACCCCCCACTTACCCTATTTTCTACTTTGACCCTGTCCCTTTTCAAAAGTGGTTGCTTCTAACTACCCTCTCACCAAATCTGCCTCCCTTCTATCATCCCCCCCCCCTTATCCCCTTCCCCCTTACTTTTCTGTAGGGCAAGATACCCAATTCAGTGTATGTTATTCCCTCCTTAAGGCAAATTCAATGAGTCAAGTTGATCCATTCCCTTTCACCTTCCTGCTCTTACCCTCCATTTCTCTTGCCTCTTTTATATGAGATAATTTACACTATTCTATCTCTCCCTTTTTGCTTCTCCCAATGTATTCCTCGATCACCTCTGAATTTTATTTTTTAGATATTATCCCTTCATATTCAACTCATCCTGTGCCCTCTATGTATACATGTACATACATATGCACACACTCACATATATATTTATAAACACATAAACTCTCCTATACATATATGTATGTATATGTATATATTCATATATATTCCCTTCCACTATCCTTATACTGAGAAAAGTCTTATGAGTTACAATTACTGTTTTTCCATTTAGGAATGTAAATAGTTCAACTTTAATAAGTTCCTTATGATTTCCTTATGATAAGAGTGCTGGCCCCGGAGTCAGGATGACCCGGGATAGGTCCTGGCCTCAGAAAATGAGCATCCACACATAAATAATGACTGGCCGTGTAACCTTGAGCAAGTTACTTAACCCCAATTGCTTTAAAAAAAAAATAGCTAAATCATTCACAATTCTTTATTGAACAATATTGCTGTTGCTGTGTATAGCATTCTCCTGGTTCTGTTCACTTCACTATGCATCAGTTCATATAAGTCTTTCCAGGTTTTTCTAAAATCATCCTGTTTATCATTTCTTATGGCACAATAATATTCCATTACAATCATATACCTCAGCTTGTTTAGCCATTTCCAAACTGATGAGCCTCCTGAAGATAAAATTAAAGCAATTATTAGGAGTTATTTCGCCCAATTATATGCCAGTAAAATTGAAAATATAAGTGAAATGGATGAATATTTACAAAAAATATAAGTTGCCCAGATTAACAGAAGAAGAAATAGACTATTTCAATAACCTTATTTTAGGAAAAGAAATTAAATAAGCTATCAATGAGCTCCCTAAGAAAAAATTTTCCATACCAAATGAATTTACAAGTGAATTTTACCAGACATTTAAGAAACAATCCCAATACTATAAAAAACTATTTGAAATAAATAGGTAAAGGAGTTGTACTAAATTTTTTTAATGACACAAATATGGTTTTGATAGCTAAACCAGGGAGAGCAAAAACAGTGAGAGAAAACTAGCGATTAATTTTCTAAAATATTTTTTTTGCTTTTTGGAGGGGGAAAGGCAGGGCTATTGGGGTTAAATGATTTGCCCAAGATTACAGGACTAGTGAGCATTAAGTGTCTGAGGCCGGATTTGAATTCAGGTCCTTCTGACTCTAGGGCCGGTGCTCTATTCACTGTGCCACCTAGCCACACCAATACTAATTTTCTTAATAAATATCAACGCAAAATTTTTAAATAAAATACTAGCAAAGAAATTATAGCAATATATCATAAATATCACATACTATGACCAGGTATGATTTATACCAGGAATGCAGGACTAGTCCAATTTTACAAAAACTATTAGCATAACTGACCACATCAATAACAAAAACAACAAAAATCATATCATCTGCAGTTATTCTTTTTTTTTTTTTTGGAGAGGGGAAGGTCTGCAGTTATTTTTTTTTTTTTTATAAAGCAATTGGGGTTAAGTAACTTGCTCAAGGTTACACGGCTAGTCATTTGATTTATGCGTGGGTGCTCATTTTCTGAGGCCGGATCTGATCTCGGGTCATCCAAACTCCGAGGCCGGCGCTCTTACTCACTGCTCCACCTAGTCTCCCCTTTAGGGCAATTGGGGTTAAGTAACTTGCCCAAGGTTACACGGCTAGGTTTTTGTTTGTGCGGATTAAGTGTTGGAGGCCGGCTCCGAACTCAGGTCCTTCTGATTCTAGGGCCGGCGCTCTATTCACTGCGCCACCTAGCCGCCCGGTCTGCAGTTATTTTAAATGAAAGTTTCTTAGTATCTCTTGCTACTGGGTTTTTTGTTGATACCATATAGAAATGCTGATGATTTATGTGGGGTTTTTTTATATACTGAAACTTTGCGGAAGTTGATTCAGCTAGTTTTTTAGTTTACTCTCTAAGGTTCTCAAAGTATACCATCATATCATCTGAAAAGAGTGATAGTTTTATTTCCTTGTTGCCTATTTTTATTCCTTCAATTTCTTTTTTTTTTTGTCTTATTGTTATAGCTGGCATTTCTAGTACAATATTGAATAATAATGATAATGGACATCCTTGCTTCACTCCTGATCTTACTGGGAAGGCTTCAAGTTTATTTTCATTAAAGAAAATGCTTGCTCTTGGTTTAGATAGATACCACTTATTTTAAGAAAGGCTACACTTGTTCCTGTGCTTTCTAACGTTTTCAAAAGGAATGGGCTTTGTATTTGTCAAAGACTTTTTCTGCATTTATTGATACAATCATGTACAAAATAATTGGGAATCTACCTGCCGAGACAAGCCCAAGGATTATAGGAACATAATTACAAAACCGTTTTCAGACAAAGAAAGACAGATCTAAATAATTGGAGAAATATTCGTTGCTTATGGGTAGGCTGAGCTGTTATAATAAAAATTATAATTCTCCCTAAATTGATTTACTTATTCAATGTCATACTAATCAAACTAACAAAGAATTCTTATATAGAGCAAGAAAAAAAGAGTAACAAAATTCATCTGAAAGAACAAAAGATCAAGAATATCAAGGGAATTAATGAAAAAAATGTTAGGAAGGTAGCCCAGCAGTTCCAGATTTAAAACTATATTACAAAGCAATAATAATCAAAACAATCTGGTACTGCCTAAGAAATATAGTGGTGGATCTTTAAAATAGCTTAGGTCCATAATACATGGAATAAATGACCATAGTTATCTAGAGTTTGATAAATCCAAACTTTGGGGGTAAGAATTCGATATTTGACAAAAATTGCTAGGAAAACTAGAAATCAGTTTGGAAGAAACTAGGCATAGACCATCTTCCCATACCATATACCAAGGAAAGGTTGAAATGGGTGCATGATATATACATAAAAGGTGATGTCATAAGTAAATTAGGGTAACATGGAAAAATATCCCCGCAATTCTAGGGATTAGGGAAAAATTTAGTAGAGTTGGAGAGAGAATTCAAATCCACTGATTCCTAATCCAGCTCTTCCTCATCCCTTACCTTTACCCCCTTGAGTTCTTTTCCATACAATATATACTTATACATTGCTTTGGCTGCTTGAGGTCCTTCTAGGACCAAAGAAAATTCTGTATCTAGTCAGTTACATTCCCACCAAGAGTTACAGGCCCTATAATGTTTTTAAGGCCACTTAAGATCTAGATGCATTTGTAAAAATATATGTTTGAGGAAAACCTTCTGAGCAACTTCAGGTAAGGGGGTTTTAAGGAAGAGGTGTCAAGCATGTGGTCTGAGGGCCACAAAACTTTTGAATGCACAGAAGCTAGGTTAGAATGTAACTGGGAAATATTTTTTAAAAATAAATTAAACTATAAAATGTAGATGATGTTGATATGTGGTTTTCTAAGTCAATATGCAGCTTGTAGAGATCCTTACTTATGGCTTAGTGGTCCCTGTTTCTATTTGATTTTGATACCACCACTGGAAAATAAATATTGCTGGAACTGGACTGGAGAATGCACAAAAGAGAGGCCAAAAGATCATGAGCCTTCCCATCTTGGGACTCCTTATTATACTATGGCTGATCTATCATTGACCTGTAATATAGGAATAAATGATACCACAGGAAAAACGGGGTCTCATTTTGTCAGTGACACACCAATGCAGATTGACTTGGTATATAAGTTTAGAGAGTTGCCTAAAGCTCAGAGGTATCAAACAGTGTGGTACAATGGAAGGAACACTGGCTCTAGCATCAGAGGACATGAATTCAAATCCTACATCCAATGCCTTACTACCTGTGTGAGCCTGGGCAAGTTGCTTTACTTCCCCACATATTCTCATCTATGAAATGGAGGAGTTGGATTAGACGGCCTCTGAGATTCCTTTCACATCTAGAGCTATGATCATATAATGTGCTCATGGTCACATGGCTAGTGTGTAGTCAGAGGCCATTAGAACCTGATTATTCCTGATATATAAATAGATAAATCTATCTATAGATATATATCTTAGCAATAGATAGATCTATTTATATATCATGAAGAACTGGGTTCCAATATGGCCTCTGATTTTACATATGTATATATATATATATATACACATACACATATACATACATACACATATGTATACTCGCATACAAATATATGTATGTGTATGTATCTATATATCTATATCTATATATCTTGATATCCACCTATCTATCCTGATCTCTCTCTCTCTCTCTCTCTCTCTCTACACACACACACACACACACACACACACACACACACACACACAGATATTTTGTTGTTGTTTTATAGTTTCAATCATGTCCAATTCTTTATGACCCTAGATACTGGATTCTGGATATGACTTGGTTTTAGATATATACCACTTATTTTAAGAAAGGCTGCATTGATTCCTGTGCTTTCCAGTGTTTTTCATAGGAATGAGTGTTGTATTTTATCAAAGGCTTTTTGTGCACTTATTAATATAATCATACACAAAATATGTGGGAATCTATCTGCCAAGAGAAACCCAGGGATTAAAGGAAAATAATTACAAAACTCTTTTTTGCCATTTCCTTCTCCAGCTCATCTGACAGATGAGGAAACTGAGGCAGGCAGGGTTAAGTGACTTGCCCAGGGTCCCATAGCTAGTAAGTGTCTGAGGCCAGATTTGAATTCATGAAGATCAGTCTTCCTTACTCTAGGCCTAGCACTTTATCCACTGTGCCACCTAGCTGTGATTATATAGACACACATACACACATATACATATATAGACGCACACACACATATATATGCCACACACACACACACACACACATATATATATATATACACACACACATATACTCATACATATATATATATATATATATATATGTCAGGAAGAACTGGATTCAGATATCACAACTGATGATATAATAACATATATAAAGTATTATCTATTAAGTGCTTCCCAACCTGACTAGTGCAAGATTTGCAGGTGGCTGGTACAGGGGGTATCTACAAAATTAGAAACCATAAGTTCTTGACCTGCCTTTGAGTAGCCTCATATCACCAAGTAAAGTATAAAGGCGATTAGTTTTTGGCTGACCTTGCAAAGGTCTAGTTAAATAATTATATCTTCAACAGCTTACTTCTGGATATTTGATTTATTGTCCATTTTATGCTTTAGTTTCAAAGCCGACTTCTTAAGGAAAAAAAAAAAATCTAAAGATCTGGCAATTTTTCATTCCTTTACCTTTTCAGAAGTTAGTGTCTTCCTTAACAGTTAAGGAGAACATATTTTATTTAGTTCTTGGTAAAAAACAAACAAACAAAAAATCACATACAAACCTTACATCTGCAGCAACAAAAGGCAGTTATAGTGGCCAACATGATTTGTTTACTTATTTTTTTAAATGCTTTATTGATATCTTCTTGTTTTTTTATATCACAGTCACAGATATAATTCTTCAACCCCCAACTCTATCATGAAGACTTTTCTTTACACAAAGAAAAACTGTAATTTAAACTCATATACCACAACTTGCCTAGCCATCTCCCAATTGATTGATGGGCATCCCTTTGATTTCCAATTTTTTTCCATCACAAAAAGAGCTGCTATAAATATTTTGTATAAACAGATGTAGTGCCGGTGCAATATTTACGGAACCCACAATCACGATAAAGACCGTGACTATAAGTATCGCATGATGTTTTATTGCAAAATATAACAAACTCCAGATAGAGGATAGAACTGAAGCATTTATTTAGACACCAGAAAACCGAATCCCAAAACCAGTAAGCTGATTCCATCATAGTACCAAAGATATTCAGAAGCCATAATAATGTTGAGAGCCATAGAATCCTCCAGCTTTCCCACAAACCAATACAAGATCCATATTTACTCTCAAACCTCTCTATTTCTTGCCTGAGTGTCCCCCAATGTCTGACTAGCTCTGACCAGCTTCCTGTGGGCTGTGCTTCACTTAGGTAAACTCCTCCCACCATAGGCTCTATGTGATTACATTCAGCCTATTGGGGGGCAGAGTTTACTTTCAAAGCAGGAGAGGTCTTCAAATTCCCCCCCTAGGTCTATTAAGGGGAAGGGAAGATCTTCAAATTTCCATTCCCATTATAATAGGTCCTTCTCCTCTTTTAGGGATATCTTTGGGAGACAGACCTAGCAGTGGTATTGCTGGATCAAGGGGCAGGCACATTTTTATAGCCCTTTGGCCATAACTACATATTACTCTCCAGAATGATTGGATCAGTTCACAGCTCCACCAACAGTGCATTAGTGTGCCAGTTTGGGGAAGAGTTTTGTGTAGGTCTGCCATGGTAGACTGGTGGTAGGGAATGGTGTTAGTCTTAGATCCAGCATTACATCCACCTGGATGATAATTTCCATAGATAATCCTAAACCCAAAACTCTCATGATAGTAGCAAACAACTCACAAGAATGGCACATTTCTCTGTAGTTCTTTCTCTGGATGTGGATATCCCTTTCCATCATGAGTCTTTTGGAGTTGTCTTCTAACCTGGTATTAGTGAGAGGAGCCCAGTCTATCAGTTAGTCGTCACACATACACTGTGTTTGTAATTGTGTACAAAGTTCTGGTTCTGCTCTCCTCACTCAGCATCAGTTTATATAAGTCTCTCCAGGTTATTATGGAGCCCATCTACTCCTCATTTCTTATAGCACAATAGTATTCCATTACATTCACATACCACAACTTATTTAGCAATTCCCCAATTGATGGGCATCACCTTGATTTTCAACTCTTTGCTACCACAAAAAGAGCTGCTATAAATATTTTTGTACATATGGCTCCTCCTCCCACTTATATGATCTCTTCAGGATACAGCCCTAGAAGGGATATTGCTGGGTCAAAGGCTATGCACTTATTTATAGCCCTTTGGGCATAGTTCCAGATTGTTCTCCAGAATAGTTAGATCAGTTCACAACTCCACCAACGATGCATTAGTGTTCCAATTTTTCCACATCCTCTTGAGTATTTATCATATTCCTATTTTGTCATCTTAGCCAATCCGACTGGTGAGATATGGTACCTCAGAGTTGTTTTGATTTGCATTTCTCTAATCAATAGTGATTTAGAGCATTGAAGTAAACTATTTGCTCTCTCTTTTGTGTTTTGTTTTGTCCCTTCTTTCTCATTGTTCACTCCACTGGTTATATTCCTCCTTTACAACCTGACTAATGTTTAATGTGAAGGTATTTGTAGAACCTATATTTGATTGCATGCTGCCATGGGACTGGGGGAGGGGGAAGGAGAGGAAAGGGGAGAAAATTTGGAACTCAAGGGATTGTGGAACTGAATGTTATAATCTAAAAGTAAATAAATAACTTAAAAAAAAAGGAAGGAAAAAAAGAATGGCACATTTCCTCCTTTGTTAAGGATTCCCCACCACCATAAAGATCATAGTTTTTCCACCATGAGATAGTCTCTCTCCATTCCAATGAGATTACCTTACATCACAAACCTCAGTTTTGCCCCACTCCAATTCCACTTTGGAGTTGAACTTTCTACCTCTTCACAAATCAAAACACACCACTCCATGGTACGTTAAACCCTAGCAAACAAGGAAATTGAACAAACTAGCCCCAACTTGTAGTATTATCCCTGTTTTTTCTCTTGCCAAAAGAGGTATTATTACATCTCCTTTCACAAGGCTCACAGCAGATTTTTGTCTTAAGAATGCCTTTCAGACATCCATTTAGAACACACCCTTTATTCAAGCTACAGGGTTTTTAAAAAATCATTTTATGCCTTTTGGATTGGCCCAAAGGCAATGCCAGTGTATATGTTTAAGGATTAGATCTACTTTAAGCTTAGAATGTGCTAGGAAGTTTTGACATTTTGTTGGATGCTCTGGAAAAAAGGATACCATGTATGAATAAAGAATCATTGCCTCAATCCCATCAGGCCCTTGTTCCTGACTGTGTCTCTGAGTCTGGCTCTGCCACAGGACTAGGCCGTCATCCTCTTCCCACCGCCATCAACTATTCCGTGATTCTTACCTCTACTCTCTTGTTTCACATATACTCGTGAGTTCACATGCACACAAGCATACACATGCATTCACATACAGATATATATATATATATGTCTGTGCAGACATTCACCACCACCACCATCTTCACCATCTGTATCACTACTGCCCGTAATAATTATAGCTAACATCTATAAAGCACGTAAAGATTTACAAAAAACTACATAAATATTTCATTTTGACCTCATAACCCTAGGACATAGGTACTGGAGACATTAGTATCCTTTGTTCATAAGAAGTATTTTTGATAAATTTAGTTGCTATTTTTTGGTTTTTGGGTTTTTTTTGCTTTCCGGAGGGGGTGAAGGTAGGGCAATTTGGGTTAAGTGACTTGCCCAGGGTCACACGGCTAGTTTTATGTTAAGTGTATGAGGCCGCATTTGAACTCAGCTCTTCCTGACTCCAGGGCCAGTGCTCTATTCAGTGCACCACCTAGCCACCAAATTTAGTTACCATTTTACTGATAAGGAAACTAAGTCTGGTAGAGGTTAAATTGGTCCATGATCACATGACTAGTAACTATCAAGGGTCAGGATTCAAACCTGAGTGTTTCTTGACTGAATCCAGTATTATTTTGAATACATCAACCATATTCAATTTATTGACCATAGCTCTGTCCATCTAGCTTTTAAAAAATCTTTTCTGCATGCATGCATTATGTGAGCTTATATTAGGATTGATCAAAACTAATTTCTCCACAAAATAGTTATTTGGTTTACCTTGTCTTCGAATGAACAAAGATTAACAAATTTTTCTTTGATCTTAATTTTCCTCCCAAGTATCTGACACATTTCAATGCTATATGCTCAATAAATACAAGGTGTCTCAAAAGTTTCAGAGCAGTTTTAGGCTACCAAAGCTTAATGGCATAAGGTAGAGTGCTAGACTCCAAGTCAGGAAGGTCTCAGATGAAATCCTGCCTCAGTGAAATCTTACCTGTGTGACCACAGGCAAGTCACTTAATCTCTCTAATCTAATGTAGAATCCAATATCCGATATTTAGAATCCAATAGCAATTCTCTAAAAGTCTAAGTTATACATGAACTACATAGGCAGAGAGTGTTCTTGTATGAAGAAGTAATATTTGACACCCTACCTCTAAGTTTGTGAGGAGAGTACTTCATAAACCCTAAAGCATAAAGGAAATATGTGGATATTATTATTACAGGACAGCAATGCTACAGTCTTTTTGTTCTTGGTGTTTTCACCATTTAATTCCCAATGAGTCTTTTTGTTTGTTTGTTTGTTTGTTTTAGCATATACAAATCAGGGAAAACCACTAGCCACTGTGGGGTTATCAGGAAAGGCCTTAGGTAGTGAATTTATTTGACTGGACTCTCTCTGATAGGCTCGAGACATTCAATAGAGGCAAATGCCAAGTTTTCCTTGGTCTTGTTCTAACATTGGTTATATAATGTGCTAATGAGGTAACTTTAATGGGATGGCAAAAAAAAAAAAACAACCTTTTTTTCCCCCATAAATCTAATACCAAAGATTAGGAATGTAGAAAGTGCAAATCTTCAAAGTGCTGGTGCTGGAATCCCTTCCATATGGTGTATGAAAGGAGAAGGAAGCAAAAAGGGTAGACTTTAGTGATAAGACAAAATCTATTTGGTTTGTGTGGTTATTTGTTTGGGAGTTCCCATGGAGTCTTAGGGGACTGGGGAAGTTGAGGAAAATAACAATTCTTAGGCCTACTGGAATCAAGCTTCATTTAAGCTCGACCTATGTCTAGCTTTTCTGATACTCAGACCCACAGTAAATATACATTTTAAACTAAAGGGGGAAAGGGAAGTGAAAAAAGAATTTACATGGCATCTAAATATTTGCTAGGCACTATGCTAGGTGATTTACAAGTCTTATCTCATTTGATCCTCCCCATAAACCTCAGGGGCACATGCTATTATCATATCCATTTTACAATTGAAGAAACTGAGGCAAATGGGTTGAATGACTTGCCAATGGTCACATAGCTAATAAGTCTCTGAGGTCAGATTTGAACATAGGTTTTCTTGACTTTGGGACCAGCTCTTCATCCATTGTACCACCTAGCTGCCCTTTTCCTAAATGGAAAAGAAATGTTGTCTAGTTGTTTAAGATGTGTCCAATTATTCCTATTAAGTGACTTGCCCAGGGTCACACAGTTAGTAAGTGTCTAAGGCCTGTCTTGAACTCATGAAGACTAATCTCCCTGATTCCAAGCCCAGTACTTTATCCACAGCACCACCTAGTTGAAAGAAAAACAGAGTTTACATGAGGGAGCAGAGACGATAAAAATGAACATGATCACATGTGCTCACATGCTTCTATTTGTATGAATTATTCTAGGTCATCTCTACACATCGTGTTTATTGTTGTCCAGTCATTTTCAGTTGTGTCCAACTCTTGGTGACCCTATTTGAGGTTTTCTTGGCAAAGATACTAGAGTGGCTTGCCATTTCCTTCTCCAGCTCATTTTCCTTCTCCAGGAAACTGAGGCAAACAGTTGTAAGTGACTTGCCCAAGGTCACTTAGTTGAGGCCAGGTTTGAATTCAGGAAGATGAGTCTTCCTAACTCCAGGCCCAGGGTTCTATCTGCTGCACCACCTAGCTGCCCTCACACATCATGTGGATAGCTATTTTTTTTTTATTTTTCTTTTTGCTTTTTGGAGGTGGGAAGGTAGGGCAACTGGGGTTAAGTGACTTGCCCAAGGTCACATGGCTAGTTTTTGTCTGAGGCCATATTTGAACCCAGGTCCTCCTGACTCCAGGGCCAGTGCTCTGTTCACTGTGCCACCTAGACGTCCCAGTAGATAGCTATTAATATGAAGTGATGTATGAGACAATGCAAGCCAGTCAACGAGCTTGTCCCTGTAACAGTGATCATGGGGCATGTGTGAGGATAGCTCTGTATCCCAGTTACTTTAGACATTTCTGGTGATGTATGTGATGACTAGGGCACTCTCCAAGGAGTTTATGCCTGAACCATTTCCCACTAGATATGTCTTTGGCCTTCCGATAAAGGGCATGTGCACTCAATGCTTCTGATTGGTACTTATGTGCTGCCTCTACCCAACTCAGCGACAGGATGGTCAATCTTCCAAAGAGAATTGGCATTGAGCAGCAAAAATTGACCACTCAATAGTCTTTAGAGAGAGATAACATCTACTCTCTCTTATTCCTCTCCTTTGAATATGAGCCTTGGAAGTCAGACAGTTATCCCTTAGACTTCCTAGGGAATGGGTGGGATGTAGGGGAAGAGGTTTCTCCTTACATCTGTAGCTACATTGGCTTGAACATGGTAGTGAGAGCATATGCTTATATAGGTGGACCTCAGACTGGATCCCAAAGTCCTAGCTAACTTCATCTGCTTTGGGTTTCTTTCCCTGAGCACAGGCTACTGAACAGCAATCACGAGAAACAGACTTTTTGAGACTGATGACTAATTTAGGAGTCTAGGATTTCTTGGATTCCCAAGTTGGTACGGGCTTTCCTTGGAGAAGTAGTCTGCAATTACTATGATACCTCTCAAAGGAGTTGACCACCAACAGAAAGATGATCTCAAACCAATCCAGGCTTGTCAGAAGTTATCCCTTTAGGGGAAGCTAGGTGGCACAGTGAATAGAGCACCAGCCCTGGAGTCAGGAGGACCTGAGTTCAAATTTGACCTCAGACACTTAACACTTACTAGCCGTGTGACCTTGGGCAAATCACTTAACCCCAATTGCCCCTCCAAAAAGCAAAAATAAAGACATTATGGACCTTTAGTGAATCATTTCAATAATGCAGAGCTGAGGTGAAAGTGAAATATTTGTAGAATGGTCCCACAAAGTATTTCATATTTTAATGTTTTAAGTATCTACCTCCTAAGAGAAGATAATAAGAATAATGGGTTACTGTATCACGTTAGTATTTGTCAGTATACATTTATGACTACTTTGCATTTTAGTTACATCTTTTGTTGTGGAAGAAATAAGATAGCCATCTAGTATCTCATCTGCTTTCTACACTGAAAAACTTTTAAAATTAGGCTCTGTTAATGGCTTTTGGGGAGGCCCTAGATATGAATCAAACCTAAACTTTAAGAGAATTCCCCTCCATCTTAGGGGTGGAGACATAATGAGACAGAAATAATGCTGTAGCCCTGACCTTTACTGTCAGACGATGATTTAAAACACACACACACACACACACACACACACACACACTCACATGCATGCTCATACATACACAGCTGACTTCTTTCTTTGAAAGTCCGGCTCCCTTCAGGACAACCCAGTTCACTTGATCCCAGAGTTAGGGCTCCTTAGTTGGAGAAGGTACTCCCATTGCCTGGGCCATGCGTCACTATGTCTTAAAAATCCTTTCCAATGGCTTTCCAGTGTGCCTGAAATTCCCTCCATTGTGACTGCCATTCCTTTGACTTAAAATACTGTATCACAGGATCATAGAGGAAGATGTTAACCCACTATAAACAACAAAAGGGCAGTAGCAGGGCAGAGGGTTGTTATACTCATCAATATAGTTTGTTATACTATTTTTTGCGCTGATTTAAAAGACAATCTCAATTTTTCCTATCCCCTACTACTTTCAAGTGAGTCATAATCTTATAATTTAATAAATTCTTTTCTAGCAACCCAAATGGCATTCACTTAACATACCGAAATGTAGCTACTGATGATTTCTTGTTATATTTCACTTGGGGAACATTCTTGTTCAGTGTCCAACAGTAGTCAGGCAGCATGCTTGAATTACAATCACCCTGCTATTGCTTTTCCATTGTGGAAATTTCTTGATGGAAATATTCCCTATGCTCATCACTGATGGCACCAAAGTTTTTGGGAAGAAGTTCAAATATGAATCCAAGAAATATATCTTGAGTGACATGTTACATTCTATAACTTCATAGTCTTAAGAAGATTAATGACAATTTCTTGGTAATTTTCTTTCTTGAATTTCCCAACAAGTTTTTGGTTGCTTTTTTAAAATGATTTCCACTCAACACCTTCAGCTTTATTCAACTGTTTTTCAAAATGTTCATCTCTGACTACTTCACTTATATAAGGATACACAAATTTCTCATGTTTTATGTTGGCTTTACTTATGCTTAGAAATTTACTTTTCAGATAAAAAAACTTGTGCCATTTTAATCCATTGACTTGTCAAGATTTTTCATTAAGCGAAATTTAAGATACAATGTTGATAAGGAAACTTTTTTAAGACCAACTAGCAGTTTACTTCACCCAGTTTCCTCTCCTGTAATCTTTCTTTCCTTTGAGGTCAGTGTTTTTTGTTTGTTTTTTTCATTTTAATGGGTTTTTTTCCTGTCTCTGTTGTTCCATCAACAAATACTGTAAAATAACATGTACCTATGTTTTAGTCCCAGTAAAAGAATAATCAGTCTCAGATCCCCACAATATTACCAAGAATAACTTAGATACTCAATTCTGTTCAAGAGAAATGTCATATTTTGATCACATTCTGGTATCCTCTTGCAGGAGATGCCATCCTTTTAGTATAGAAGCTAAACATGCAGCTTAACTTTTCAATGTATTAAGATCACAGACAAGTCCATTTAAGTCTCCTTGATTTATTAAGTGAGGATCTGAGAGTAAAAAAATTACTTCAAGTGGAAAAATGACCATCTTGTTTTGGTTTCTCCTCATTATAATCTGCATTATCAGTTTAATTTTCTTCATCTAACAGTTTTCTAGGTAGTTTCAGTATAGGTAGGGCTTTACTGTATGAAATAGGTATCTTATAGTTGAACACAAATTTGGATATCGTAAAGTATGTTTAGCTTTAGAAATAGTCCTTGATAGTTCTGTTACACAAAAACAGCAACCAATTAGTTAATAATTTTGTTCTCTCCAAATTATAGGAACCACAAATCTAACCTGAGGAGATACATGTATCTAACCTGTTTAATACAAGATATACTTCACAAGTGACCCAAGACTATCTTGATCATCTATTTTACAACCAAGTCAGAATTTACATGATTTTTTTTCAACTGGAAGAGTAAAATTTCATATCTGAAATTCAACTTTGGTTCTGTCACTTTTCACTGAGTGGCCTCCAGCAAGTAATTTAACCTGTCTGGACTCAGTTTCTTCATCTATAAAGTGAGGAGGGTCAAACGAGATGACCCTTACAGTCTGTCCAACTCTAAATGAGCATCTAAAAGTTAACTTACCCCATAAATAACAAAAAATTATTGAGATGACTGATACATGAGGCATTCTGGAAAATTTAAGCAAAATATACTAGCATCTACAAATTACAAATAGCTTGAGAAAATAAGATTAGACACAATAATGATGTTTACCAAATGATACCCTACACACAACAGACAGGACAGTCTGTTACATATTATAGCATGACTGAACATATGTGAATATGTCCCAGTGTACCCTATCACACATCACACAAACTGAGACTTCACACAGTATACAAGAATAAGCCAACAAGTGACTTCTAATTATCCCTCTCCCCCTCCAACTAAACTACACTTTATTATAGCTTCATATGGCATAATTTATATGAAAATTCATATCTCATTCAATGATGGTAGATGTGAGAAAAATTCCATTTGCATTTTTGAATTCAACATCTAAAAATACACATAAAACACCAAGATATTTCCATGTGACAAAATGTGCACAGAATAGTATTATTAACCTGTAAATCAGTGCCCAGAACCAAATGAAACTCTGGGCTTACATGAACTAAGTTCAGTCTTCGAGTCTTCTCAATAGTGAATAATCTCTGGCTCATGCTCCCACCCAGAGTGTATACTAGGTAAATCAAATTTTGGTTCATATCTAGCTCTTGTCAAGGCATCCTCCATTTCCTTGCAAGCAAGTGAATGTAATGAGGTATGGAACAAATCTTTTGAACACAACAAAGAATATCAAAAGAACTCATAACTAAACCCATACAGTCTATCCTATTAAGGATTTGTTCTGTGAAGTTTGGATTCAGTCAAAGGGCTGAACTTGAGGACCTAGAGGGCCTCATGTGGCTGTCAGGTTTCTCACCCCTGCTAGACAGTTCAGAAAACTTTCCTCTCTAAAAGACCCCATTTTTTCTTAGTGACCATTCCCAACTTTCATTGCTGGTTGAGTTTGAAATTAGGGTTGCTTAGAGAGACAATCCACCACTCTCATGAAACAAATCCCACTTTCCTCTAAGACCTGGTCCTTTCTCTAGGTTTATATCACTACCTTAAAGTTTGGACCCTTCCAAATAGGGAAGGAACTAAAGAGTTAACCCCCTTTTCCCTGACCTACACAATCCATATGACTAATAATATCCACAAAGCACAAAGGCTGGGTGTTTCTACTTTGTTGTGGCTTTGTTCTCAGGTTCTGGCCTCTGTTTTGGTCCTTTAAATATGGGATTACCTGATGCATGATCTTTCTTCCCTCTTTGTGTTCCATTAGTCTTTTCTGTGAATCTTTTAAATTCACTTGGTATCACTCTATCTCTGGACTACATGTATTTCAGCATTGCCCAGACTCTTGCTTCCACTGAGCATCTAACATTTCCCTTTCATTCACCTTTCTAACTTCCATCATCATCCCTACTGGTAATTAGGTCAAGGCCATGCAAATTACCTAGAAGTTCACAGGTACCTCAAGAAAACACTAGAGATGCTAGAAAAGGAATGCCCTGGCCCCCATCCACAGCCAGGGGTAGGAAATGGACCTGGGAAGCTAGAGGTGCAATAGGGGTTAAAGGGAAGGATGTCACCAAAAGTGGCCAAAAGTAAACCTCCTACTTCATAGTTTCTGCTAGAGGAAACTATTTCACAAAGTTTCTTCTGTAAAATTTTCAATAGGAAGATGTCAAGAGTAAAAGCAGGAACTTGCTTGAGCTTATCCCCCATTCACCTCCAAATACCTATAAAAATGATTCTAAACAAACTTTAGAGCTCCAGAAACCAAAAAATGACCAAGTGAAATACATCTCCAGCTGAAGACAGCCTGGTAGGCTGACAGGAAGAGTCTACTGCACCTAAGGTGGGAGCAGAGCACAGTCCCTCGAGGGCCACACACAAACAGAGCTGGTTGAAGCAGTCCTCAGGGGACTGAGTCACTGGCAGCTGTGGTGGTTTCCAGACTTCTCAACTGACAAAAACCAAAGACAAAGTAAAAGGTCAGTGGGGAAACCCTGTTGGACTTAGGTGAGAGAAGAGCAAGACCTGGCCCCCTCCCTGGGGTGGTGAAGCAGAGGTGGCTGCAGCAGCAGCAGCAACAGTGGAAGCAGTGGCTGCTTCCATAGCTCCAGCCCCACAGATAGTGGAGGCATCAAGTATTGATCAGAGGGCAATTGCTCTTGCTTTGCCCTGCTTAGATCTGGGATGCAGTCTTGGGTGGTAGTCCTGGGATGAAGAGGAGTGCTAGCATGGCAGAGCTTGTGGCAGCTGTGGAGAGGGAATCCACCTCCCAGTTCTGAGGCACAAAAGAGTGCCTGTGGTCACTCACAGACCAGAGAATAGACAGTGGGAGGAGTAAACATTTCTTTTTTTATGATATCACCTTAGAAAAACTGAAAATTCACAAGTGCCTGCCTAGAAGTAGCTCTGACAACAGCTGCACAACCCTCCAGAAATTTAGGACAGAATACTTTCCACTCTGGAAGCAGAGTCCTACTTTGGCAAAGAGCTCAAAAGTTAAGTAATTGGCTAGGAAAATGAGCAAACAGAGGAAAAAATTAGACTATAGAATCTTTCTTTGGTGACAAAGAAGAACAAATCATACAACCAGCCAAAATTCCTGCATCAAAAACCTCCAAGAAAAAATATTAATTAGTCACAGGCCATGGAGGAGCTCAAAAAGGATTTTGAAAAATCAAGTAAGAGAAGTAGAGGAAGAATTGGGAAGAGAAATGAGAATGATGCAAGAAATGCATGAAAAACAAGTCAACAGCTTGCTAAAGGAGACCCCCCCCAAAATACTGAAGAAAATAACACCTTAAAAAATACAATAACTAGGAGCAACTAGGTGCCACAGTGAATAGAGCACCGGCCCTGGAGTCAGGAAGTCCTGAGTTCAAATGTGACCTTAGACACTTAACACAAAAAAACCTACCTGTGTGACCTTGGGCAAGTCACTTAACCCCAACTGCCCTACCTTCCCCCCTCCAAAACAGCAAAAAACAACCAAAAAAAAAACAAAACCAAAAATAGGCTAACTCAAATGGCAAAAGAGGTCCAAAAAGCCAACGAGAAGGATGCCTTAAAAAGCATAATTGGTCAAATGGAAAAGGAGGTTCAAAAGCTCACTGAAGAAAATAATTCCTTCTAAATTAGAATGGAGCAAATGGAAGCTAATGACTTTATGAGAAACTAAGATATTGTAAAACAGAACCAAAACAATGAAAAAAACAGAAGACGTGAAATATCTCATCAGAAAAACAACTGACCTAGAAAATAGATCCAAAAGAGATCATCTAAAAGTTATTGGACTACCTGAAAGCCATGATAAAAAAAAGAGCCTAGACATCATCATCTTTCAAGAAATTATCAAGGAAAACTGCCCTGATATTCTAGAACAAGAGGGTAAAATAGAAATTGAAAGAATCCACTGATCACCTCTTGAAAAAGATCCCCCCCAAAAAACTCCTAGGAATATTATAGCCAAATTCCAGGGTTCCCAGGTCAAGGAGAAAATATTACAAGTGGTCAGGAAGAAACAATTTGAGTACCATGGAAGCACAATCATGATAACACAAGATCCATCAGCTTCTACACTAAGGGATTGGAGGACTTGGAAAGTGATATTACAGAGGTCAAAGGAGCTAGGATTAAAACCAAGAATCACCTAACCAGCAAAGTTGGGTATAATACTTCAGGAGAAAATTCAATGAAATTTCAGGGACATCCAATGAAATAGAGGACTTCCAAGCATTCTTGATGAAAAGACCAGAGGTGAACAGAAAATTTGACTTTCAAATACAAGAACCGAGAGAAACATGAAAAGGTAAACAGAAAAGAGAAATAATGAGGAACTTATTAAAGCTAAATTGTTTGCATTCCTACATGGAAAGATGATATTTGTAACTCATGAGACTTTTCTCAGTATTAGGATAGTTAAAGGGAATATGTATATGTATGTGTGTGTATGTGTGTGTGTGTATATATATATATATGTATATATAGACACACATATGTATATATGTATGTATATGTGTGTATGTGTGTATGGGCAGAGGGCACAGGGTGAGTTGAATATGAAGGGATGATATCTAAAAAATAAAATTAAGGGGTAAAAGCAAAATATGTTGGGAGAAGGAGAAAGGAAAAGATAGACTAGGGTAAATTATCTCACATAAAAGAGGCAAGAGAAAGCAGTTACAATGGAGGGGAAGAGCAGGGAGGTGAAAGGGAATGAGTCAACCTTACTCTTATTGGATTTGGCTTAAGGAGAGAATAACATATACACTCAATTGGGTATCTTACCCTACAGGAAAATAGGGGGATAGGGGATGAGAGGGGAGGGGAGGGGAAGGCAGATTGGGGGAGGGGATAATCAGAAGCAAGCACTTTTGAAAAGGGACAGGGTCAATGGAGAAAATAGAATAAATGGGAGGTGGGATAGGCTGGAGGGAAGTATGGTTAGTCTTTCACAATATGACTACTATCGAAATGTTTTGCATAACTACACATGTATAACCTATATTGAATCACTTGTCTTCTCAATGGGGGGTGGGATGAGGAGGGAAGAAGGGAGGGAAACTAGAACTCAAAATTTTAAAAACAAATGTTAAAAAGTTATTCTTATGTGCAACTGGGAAATAAGATAAACAGGCAATGGGGTATAGAAATCCATCTTGCCCTACAAGAAAGTAAGGGGGATGTGGGGGGGGGGCAGAGGGGATAGAAGAGAGGGCAGACTGGGGAAGGGTAATCAGTATGCTTGCCATCTTGGGGTGGGGGTAGGGGAGAGATGAGGAGAAAATTTGGAACTCAAAATGTTGTGGAAATAAAATGTCCCCCAAAGGAAAAACAAATTTCAATAAGGCCTAGAATCAGTATTATGGGATGACCTAGAAGAGAAGTGGCAGAAGTGAGAAGAGGACTCCTTAAACATATGTTCACCTTAAGGAACTGCCAAGCCTATTTAGAATCAGAAGATCTGGGTGTGAATTCTGACTAAACCATCTCCAGCTGTGTGACTTTGGACAAGTTAATCACCTCTCTGAATTTCTGTTTCCTTATCAATAAAGTAGGCTCCAAATATTCACATTACCTTCCTCACAGGGTGGTCCAAATGTGATAACATATGCCAAACACTTTGTAATAATACAGAACCATAGAATAATAACCAGCTAGGAGCATTTAGATGGACACTTAAAGGTTTGCAAAGTCCTTTATACACCTTAATCAATTTGCCTCTCAACAAGGCTGTGAGGCAGGTGCTTTTACTATCTCTATTTAACAGGGAAGTTAAGTGATTTGTCCAGGGTCACACAGCTAATGTCTGAGGCAGGATTCAAATGCAGGTCTTCCTGATTCCAAGTCCTGTGCTCTAAGATGCCAGCTAGTGGCTCCTTACATAAAAATGTAAACTGCTTTTTAATTTCAGAATCATAGATCTAAAAGAAACCTTTGAGTAATTCATCTAATGAAGTGTCCTCATTATCCACAGGAGCAATTGAGAGCCAGAGAAGTAAAAAAAAGGTCAGAGCTATAGTCTTCAAAATTCCTTAAATCTACCCAATATAGGGTTTTTCTACCATCAAAGAAAGACATGGAAGCAATTTTCAAGCTATGTGCCAGGCTGAGCTAAGCATTGATTATACAAAGAAAGGCAAAAGACTACCCCTCTTCTCAAGGAACTCAGAAATTTGAATTATCTGCTATTCAGGCCACAATGGATCTAGGGGATGCAGGACTTTCCAGATAATTATCTGTTTATCTTGCTTATTAGTGTTAAATATTGGACTTTCTTAACTTGACATATATTGACACTGTCACCCATTGATGCCTTAGTGGCTTCTAAGACCAAGCATATGTGATAATAGAAAGGGAGTGGAAAATAGACTGTAACACAGCATATGAGATTTCACTGAATAAATCCCCTTATTACAATTCTGCTGTTCTTTCTACCTCTATTCTTGTCTGTTTGCTGTGAAACAGCCAAACACAACAGGAGAGCAGTGAGTTTGCCAGGACAATGCCTGTTTTCCCTCGTCAGTTCCGTCCAGCCCACAGGATGGATCCAGGCATAATCATGAAATTACCTGATGATTGGGACTTCTGGGATTTGCTAACCATTATGGAGGGTGTGCCAGGTTCCTTCTGAGTGAGAAAAAGGATGAATTACTGCCCTCTGCCCCCACCTGTTTTAGCTTGGTGTGGTGATAGATGCCAGGATACTAATTACATCTTAATTATATCAGAGCTCTGTGGCCTGGATATTCAGGGATCTCTATTACCCATGTTTATCAGGGTTGTTTTTGAGAAAATCAAATGGGATCACATATGTAAAAGTGATTTATAAACCATGAAGTATTGCATATGTATCAGCTTTCAATCTTCTTGCAGCTGTTATCATTATTCAGCAGGAAGGTCTGTAGCACCAAAAAATTTTAGCAGGGTTCTGCCACAGAGTCATAATTAAGAATTAAGCATGGTGTATGAAAGGACCCCAAGGGCATCTAGTCTAGCTCCAACCAGAACAGGAATCCCTGGAATCAGAGGACCTGTGTTCAAATCCTTCCTCTAACACATGGCATCTGTATGAACTTGGGCAAGTCATCTAAGCTCTCTGGGCCTCAGTTTCCTCATCTGTAAAATGAAGGGTTTTTACCAGATGTCCTCTAACATCCCTCCTAGTTCTTGGATCCTAAGAGGCAATGAGGTGGCACAGTTGATAGAGACAATGGGTTCTAATGTCAGGTAGATGTAGCCCCAGAAGCTTATTTTTTACCTGTGTGATTCTGGGCAAGTCACTCAACCTTGGTCTGCTTTAGTCTCTTCATCTGTATGAGGGATAAGCAAGCAGTTATCCAGCTTCAGCTGTAAGACCTTCTGTGAGGGGCAACTCACTACTTCCTGTGGCAGGTTTGTTTTCATTTTTGATCAACTCTAATTGTTGAGAAGCTTTTCCCTACACTGACCTAAAATCTATCCCTCTGCAATTCCCTTCCATTGCCTTCCAGGATCAAACAAAGCCTCATCTTTCACCTGTCGCTCTTTCAAAAGGCTTGAAGACAATAGCATGTTTCCCAGGATCCCACTAGACGCAAGTTCTCTTCTCCTTCAATCAGTTCTTGTATGACACCATCTATGGTCCCCTCATCAAGTTGGGTGTCTTCTTTGGACTCATTCCAGTTCTTCCTAGAATGGGGCACCCAAAATAGAACACACTTCTCTAGTGGGGTCTGATGGGTGTATAAAACAACAGCTCACTTTTTCTATCTGACATTGACCCTATTAGTTACTATAGCCCAAGGTGACATTAACAATTGTCACTCATTTTATATCACTGACTCATACTGAATTTGCCATTCCCAGGAACTCCATTTTTTTTTTCTCCCACATCACCATTTTGTATAGGGAATCCCAAAGAGGCAGGATATTGTAGTGGAAAGAGCTCTAGAAATTAAATCTACAGAGATAGGCGCTCAAATTCCGCTTCTGCTGCTGACTAGCTATGTGACTGTGGTCAAGTCATTTCAACTCTCTGAATCCCAGTTTCCTCTCCTCTAAAATGGGGACAATAATTCTTGCAATACCTATTTTCCACAATTATAAGGAAAGTCCTTTGCAAAACTTAAATGCACTACATATAAATATGAATTATTTGATATGCCTCCCCCATCCCCTATTTATACAGTATATTATTTTCTAATTGGAGTAGGATTTAAATGTCTTCCTATTCAGTTTCATCTTATTTGATTTTACCCCACTGTTCTATTTTGTCAAGATCTTTTTGCATCTTGATTCTCATACAAGTGCTGGCTATCTTTCTGTGCTTTTTCATCATTTGCAAATCTGAAAAGAAAGCTATCTTTTCCTTCATCCAAATTAGGGATAAAAATCTTTGCATTAATTTTCTTGCATTATTTTTCTCTCTGCTTCTTGGAGGCATTAGAGGCTTAGAGGCAACTCTCCCTTCTTGAAGGCTGTGCCAGTGGATTTTTAGAATTCCAACTGGAAAGTCTTTGAATACAGGTCAACAATGATTAATATGGCACAATAATTGGTGGAACAAGCTACTACCTGCAAAGAGGATCATTGAAAAAAAAAAGATAACCTTTTAATCCACTTAACATGCCCCAAACAAAAGTCATTATTTTCTCATATCTGCCCCTCCTCCAAACTTCCCTATTTTTGTTGAGAGCACCGCCATTCTTCTGATCACACAGGTTTGCAATTTGGAAACCACCGTTTACTGTTCCCTCACCCCCATTGCCAATCAGTTGCCAAGTCTGGTTTCATTTTACCTTCAGAATATCTTTCATGGCCATCCCCTTCTCTCCACTGACATCGTGGAGTAATTTAGTTAGGGATTTTATTGCCTAGTTTCCCACCTTCTGACCTATCCTTTGCCCATCCTTCACACAGCTGCCAAGCCCAGATCTGACCATTGCTCCTCTGTTCAAAAATTGGCCATAGCTCCCCATTGCTTCTAGAGCGAAATACCAATTTCCCAGTTTGGCACTTAAAGGCTGCCTTTATCTGGATCCTATCTACGTTTCCAAACTTACTTCACAAGATACCTCTTTATGTACTGGCAGTTCTTGCTTTAAATTTGCACTTCCCAGATTTGACACCTAGGCTGGCGGACTGTGGGACTGTGGGACCCTCGGCTGGCCGGCTCAGATAGGCGGAGGTGGCAGCCGCACTGCAGCCAGCAGCCCTAATCTGAGAATCCTCCTCTGCAGGAGCCGAAGCTGCTCAGGTTAGGGGGGATCAAACTGGGGGCTGCAGAATCAAGGAAGGGCGGGGGCGGGGCCACGCAGAGTCCTGCGTGAAGAAGGGGAAGATGTTGAGCGAGAATCGTCATATATTCTACTTAATAGTCAAATTGGCTTGTTAGCTGTTCACTGACCTTGTCATCCAATCTTCTGTCTCTGTGCCTTTGCAAGGCATTCCCCTTTCCTCTGGAATCTGTACTTAAAACCATTTTTATTAATTAATTTTAATTTATCGTTTTATTAAATATTTGTTTAATTTAAAATTTAATATTTATTTTATTTTATATAATAAATACATTTATGAATAATTTATTTTATTAAATTAATTATTTATTTCTTTTTAAACCATAAGACTGCTCTCACTTAAGTTGCTAGCAAAATCTTTCCCCTGTAATCTACACAGTCCTGTGTTTTGATATTTTTTTTTAATTTTGCTGTCATTTCCTAGAGACACCCCTCCCACCCCCAATACTTCTTTGTAATAAAGTACAATTAAACAAAACAAGCCAACACATGGGAGCTGGCATTCTTTAGCTCAGAGGTGTCAAACACGCAGGAGGCCTTACCACATTCTTAGTGCTGCCAGAATCAGATTAAATGGTAGTTGGGAAATATTTAACAAAATAAATAAAAATACAATAAGACAGAGATAATATTAACATGTCGGCAGAGAACTGTATGTATGGTTTAGTGACTACTGTTTTTATTTGAGTTTGATACCACTGCCTTAAAAGAATCTGAAAATAATACCATCTTGGTCAAGAAAAAAATTATTGAGTTAAGGGACCATCATAACATTCTGTATAGAATAGGGCAACCCTGTTCTCATCTTGTCTCACTGATTAAGATCATGGCAACCCTATGGTTGTGACAACATTAATAGCACTATTGTGTTCCTATACTTAGGAGTTTGAGGACTCTAATAATACTTTTTACAGGGGCAGGCTTATTGAACTTTGCTGAGTTGGGGGAGGCAAGAGGAATGTGATTTAATTTTATTTTCATCTTAACTAAAGGGGAAAGCAATCTCTCTTTAAAGAGAGGATGGAATATTTTGGAAGGTTTCATTTTGTACTTCTTTAGGTACTATTCTATGTTTCATATTTGGGTCACTGGAAAATCCACAAAGCCTTTCTCTTATTAGGTTATTTTCAGGAGCATGAGAGACTCAGCCCGTACAGTTAAGGGACTTTCATGGTCTCTTCTGCAAGAATTAAATACTTAACTCCTTATATGTTTGAATCATCATGTATTTTTTTTCATGGAAGGATGGCAAAATTTCCAAATGTGTCAAATTAACTTGATTCAAATGCTTATATCTCCCCCATTGGAGAAAAGACATTTTCAAAAGGATTTACTGAAATGAGTATCATCTCTATGTCTCAGTACCCAGAAAAGTGTCCATCTGAAACTAGGGCCTGTTTGTGTTAAACAATCAAAAGGCACCATTTCAGCATTATAGTCAAATGATCAGAAGACATCATTCTGGCATCATGTGTATGCATACACGTGTAAACACACATATAGACACACACGTATATACATATGTGTATGTGTGTACCTTGTTGTATATGTGTACATATATGTACATGTATGCATGTGCATATACATATACATACACCACCATTAGACTTAAAACATAGTGGCATCTAACAGCAACTGAACACAGATTTTAATGTAGGGAAGCCACAGGTCACCCCTGCAAGGTTCTAATTTCATCATGTAATATGTGACTATTCCTTTTTACTGGCTATTTTCACTCTTTTCTCCCAAACTAATTTACTTCCCTTTTTTGTGAACCTCAAATAAAAACAGATTTTCCTTCCCTTTTGATTTTAGAGTAAAATAATGGCTCCCACACATGGGGGAAACAGACTTTGGCCAGTGTTTCTATGATCTCTGAGAATTAATGTGTGCCCCCTACCTCCTCCCTTCTTTCCCCTCAGTCATCAATTCATAGTGATAAGAAAGCTAACTCTGGGCAAAGACTGGTTTGGTGATATTCAGCTCACACATTTGAGCAATCAACTCTGTTTTCCACTTGCTTATTCAATTTAGGTCTTTTTTTCTGGAAGAGTTTGTAGAAAGCTTATCTCCACATTAGTTTTTTTTTTTCCATTAAAAAAACATTTACTCAAATTCATTGACTTATGCCCATAGACTAAAAAGGGCAACGTTGGTTAGCATTTTAAAAAAGAAAGAACACAATAGATTGAGGGAAGAAATTGTTTTTTAAAGTTGGGCGGAATGAATTGCAAGCAAACCTGGTTGTTGTTGTTTTTTTTTAAATCGGAATTACACCATAGAAGTCACTATGCTCTAATCGTCATAATGATAGGGTTTTGTAGAAAGCCAAATACCCCAGGAGATTTGTATTTTGTTTCCAAGCCCTACACAGTAGTTTCCTAAAACCTAGGGCTGTAGTATTTTTAGGATTTCTTAAATCTTTAAAAAAATTCACTGTTTACACAAATCCCTTCCAAATTCTGATTTGTCAAGACTGCCATAGCTCAAATGGAAGGGATTATTTCTATGGGCAGAAAAAGGGTCAGCCCTTAATTGGGGATGAGGGAAGATTTCAACTTCAAACGTGTTGCAGAGAGATTTTAGGGGAAAGAAAATGCATGTTAAATTTAGGGCCTAACCACTTTGGACTCTTTAAGCTTTCTTATAGTATGCATGCCATTTAAATTAGGCACTATCCTAATGTGAATTTTGCTATACTGTTATTTGCACTTTGGTCTTTCTTCAGCCATTAACAGCTGGTGAGCACCCACACCCCTTTCATAAGATTACTAGTAAAACAAGGCTAAAGATTTATCATGCAGCAAGACTTATTCCTGCTTCTCTGAAGATCAATAGCAAACATCTTTGAAGCCTTTAGAATAGTCCAGGTTGTCCATTTTCATGAAATCCAAAAGAAACAAAATAAAAAATTAAGAGTCATTATGTGTCCCATGTAGGAGCTGATATTCTATATTTAGATTTTTTGTTTTGTCTTTTTTTTTTCCCCAAGAAGAAAATGGTCCAGTAAATCAAAGGATGATGTTGATGCTAAATTCACCTCTATAGCAGCTTCTAGTTTGTAAAGGCCCAGTGGATGAAACAGTCTGGGGGCCTAAACACTTTCTGGAGGGAGAAACTTTCTTCTTAGTAGCATCTGAATAATAGTGAAATTAGCATCACACAGAAGTTTAATCTTGCCCCCTTCCCACTATCCAGTCCAATTGTCATATATGATAATTAGACTTCTGGGAACTTCAACAGACCATACAATCCTTAGCTACCCCCACCCCCTTTCTGTTCTTTTAAATATTTACTACAATCATAAAGCAACACCTCTATCTTATCTGGATCAGGTTTCGTCCTGTTTTGTGTGTGTGTGTGTGTGTGTGTGTGTGTGTGTTACTAATGTTGTTATCTTGGTGAGCTAACTAGTTTGTAAATGGTCTTGTCCAGGAGGAGGACAGCTTGTGATTAGAAGACATATAATTGTAAGGTTTTCTAGAACAAATCAATTACAGAACACCATCTGTTCCCTTCAATATTAACAAGCACCAAACATTATTAAATACCTCAGATATGGCCAAAATAACCTAAGTGTAAGCCCTCAACTTTTCCACCTTTCTTACAGATCTTTGTATTTCCCCTTTGCCTTTTCACATTCTATCTTTCCTCTCCCACTTTACTTGTTTATGTACAATTAGACTGTAGAATTATAACAAGGGCGGAGCAACAGGAGATTTGTCTGAAGGCATCAAAATTTAGAGGGTGTAAAATTTTAACACAACTACAGAATCTCATAATCCAAGAACTTCTGAGTTAGAAGGGACTTCAGAGGCCAGGCCTAGAAAAGATTTTCTATCTCTCTTTCAGTAGTGTGGAAACAACCTAGCTTAGTTAGCAACAATAATTAATTAAAATGAGCTGGGGCAGCTAGGTGGAGCAGTGAATAAAGCATTTCCCTGGAGTCAGGAGGACCTGAGTTCAAATCCAGCCCCAGACACTTGACATTTAACTAGCTGTGTGACCTTGGGCAAGTCACTTAACCCCAATTACTTTGCCATTCCCCCTCCTAATAATAATAATAATAATAAGCTACCAAATCACAGGCATTGTTAATACCACTCACCTATGAACTACTAGACCTAACTAATTCCTTGTTCTGGGTAGCTGAAGTAGTATTACTTTTTGTATTATTCATAATTTACAAAGTTGACTGGAGCGTCTATTTCTAGCTTCTGCTTCCCTTAGTTGTTAGCTCCATTTCTATTAAGACTAGCCTTAACCTCAAATCTGGAACCTCTGGTTCCAGACCAAGCCCTTCTTGGTCACTGTTTGGGCCCTGATTGGCTCAGAATGAATGTAAATAACAATAGCTTCTGTTTTGGCCAGAAACCCTTAGGGTCTTCTTCTTCCAAACCTTTTTTTTTCCTTAAGAGGCCATTCTTTGTCTCATTTTTATTAAGCCTTAATCACTGAATTGGCACTGCCTCAAGTCAGACTGAGACCTGTTAAAAACCTTAGCTTGTAAAGGTCAAGGTCCTCCACTGAATCCTGTGTCACCTCCAGTTGTTCTGATCTATATCTGGCCATCTGGACCCAGCTGGCTGTGGAGATGAAAGTGAGGGTGGTGACTGCACAGCCCCCCCTCTCTCAAATCCAATTCACTTGCACATCATGTTATCACCTCCCTGATGTCATGGTTCTCTTCAAGAACAAAGGACAAACAGCAGCAAGCAATTAAGTAATCGATCAGTAAGGATGTACTGGGCACCTACTATGTACCCTGGACCCTGTGAAGGGCTAGAGCTAGAGACAAAAATAAAACCATCCCTGCCCTCAAGGAGCTTACAGGCTAAGGAGGAGACAATATGTACTTATACACATACAGAATAAACACAAAATACATACAAGGCAGTTCAGGGTGGTATGGTACTATCAGTTGGGGGCATCAAGAAAGACTTCATGTGGAAGGGCATACTTCAATTGAATTTTGATGGAAATAGATCCTATTAGGTGAAGAGAACAAGCATACTAGGCATGGAGGATAGTCAGTACAAACCATGGAGAGGAGAGAGGTACTCTTAAGTTCTTGGAGAGCAGAGACTGTGTCACTTTTGTTTACAATTCCAGTGTCCAGCACAATACATTGCACATAGTACATGGTTGAAAGGTGTGGAAATAGAATTTGGATTTGCTATAACCAAAGAAAAGATTATGATTTGCCTCTTCACATATGTGAAGCTAAAATTTACAGTGACCACACAGTTTCACTCCTGTAAATGGGTCTTAAGGATGTGTGGTCCCAGGTCCACCTTTAGATGACCAACTTCTTGTGACACTGACCATGTATATTCCTTCCCAAAGCATTGTGTCAAAAAATGTGACTGGAAAGCACATCTTTCAGGAAAGTGAAGCTTATTTATGAAAGTTTATTTGTGAAACCCCAGCCTCTTTATTCCAGAGAAGTGCAATAAAGTGGAATCAGCTCCGAATTTAAAGTTAGAGAACCTAGGACTAAATTCCGACTTCTTTATTTAATAGCTCTAAGACCTTAGACAAGTCCCTTAAAATCTCTAGGCCTCAGTTTCTTCATCAGTAAAATGAGGGGGTCACATTTGACCTTTAAGGTCTCTTGCAAGTATAAATCTATGATCCTCCATTTCCATGATCCTATCTTTTAGAAAACTCTTAAAAGCAGCAATAATTGCATTTTTCACCTACAAATGCAAAAAAAGACGTATTTATTCAGAGACCCAGTGTTTCACATTCTAGCTCTCTCCATGAGAACAAAGTTCCAAAGGTAAAATTCTTTGAATGAGTAAAACATTTTTGAGAAATCATAGGATAACTAAGAATTGTAAAAACTTGAAATTGGAGCAGGAAGTCAAAGAAAAAACTAATTATGACATAGAGCTTTTAAAAAACTAGTTTGCCTTGAAATGACTGCCCCACATTGCAATAGAGCATGCATTTCATTCTCAGGTTCTTTTAAATTGCGACAGTGTCAACTGCCTACTCACTTATAAGTCAGATGTTGAGTAAAAGAATTCTGCTTCCTCCATACAGATGTGTAGCTCCTATTAGTCTGTAGGAGTAACAGGCATGCAGGGAGACTATTATTCCCTCTCTATTTGCAGTCAGTGGTTGAATGCAGGCATTCAAATGGGAAGAGAAGATAACCTTTTCTATTCTGTTAACTAAGAAGGAACCCCAAAAGGGAAGTCTCTGTTTTTCTGCCTACTGCTTGAATACAGAAATAAAACTGGAACAAGGGGAGAAACTGAAAAGATAATTGCCAATTGCTTCTCATATGGTGGTTGAAGGCATTTTCCTGTTCAATGGTTTTAATAAAGGAACAGAGAAAAACCAGTTGGAGCATAATTCAGGCATTCTGCCTATACTCTGCACATATCCTATTGTTTCTGTTGGAGTTCTCCCTTCATGGTTTCAAATGATGCTTTATATCCTGTGCAGAATCTTGAGCGGTCCATGATCTGTAATGTAAGAGTCAGTAAAAATTCGTTTGTGCCGAGCTTTAGAAACAATATTTGTAATGCATCCCACCTAATGTTATTTTGACATTCTCAATCAAATAACTCATTAAATAGAATTACAGGTTGTCCAGAAAGATAACACTCAAACTAAATTCAGTGGTATTTTCCCCTCCATATATTCAGTATTTGGGCACCTACAATAAATGTGATGACTTAAGTGGAGAAAATATCAACTTTGCCTTCTGACTCAGTACTAACTCCTGAGCCAAATCCTCATCAGGAGGGCCAGACACCATCTCCTAGCCCTATCCCCCAGGTCAGATTGACAACTTTCTACATAGGAATTTCGTAGGCCTGGGGCACCCCACCAAAATCTTGAACTTAACATCACTGCCATCACTGGATCCAAGGTGTCAGTCTTTGTCTAGAGGCAGAAAGAACCTCAAAAACAAAGCAACCTTTCCTTTTGCCCCCCTTGCATCAGTGGTAAGAAAAGAAATTTCACAATTTTTCCAGAGCAGAGTCTAATCCCAGAGCTCTGTAGAAGGAAGGGAAGAGGTAGGTGGGGCTCCAACAGAGAAGGAATGTTTTCTGACACACTAATTTATTACAAGTGTCTGCATTCTTTGGTGAGGGGAGTGGTGATTGTATCCTTATGTCTAATCGAAAGCAAGGCCTCTGCTGGAATTCCTCTCTGGGCACCTCGCCCCAATCTGGGGGCAGATGGGGACTGCAGGGGCGCTCAGAGCAGAAAAGAAGCTTTAAGACCAGAGACCTGGACTTTGGAAAGATTCCACCCAGCTCCAAGTGAAATATGCAACTATAGTTGCCATGTGATGTAAAGGGTACTATGTTAATTGTCCACTCTAAGTATAAGCTTAGCATACTTTGACCCTAGGTCCTGTAGAATATCTGGATCAAGTATGGCCATTTGCCTATAACAATGGATTTTTCCTTCTGGGTAGTTGTGCCCTGGCTAGACCTAGGTAACATTATGAAGTAGGTAAAACTTATCTTCATCACTCCCTTACCAGCTTTGGAGACCCATTCATTAACTTAGGACTTCTCTCCACCCCCACGTGCCCCAGGAACTGGGCAGCTGATCATGCTTCAGATATTTCCCTACAACCGATCCTGTGGAAAGAGCCCTGAACTGAGTCAAAGGACCCAGGTTCAAGTCAGGACTCTCATTTATTAGCCATGTGACCTTGGGCAACTGCTTAATATTCCTGAGCCAATTTTTGTATCTATAAAATGAGAAGATACCCTTCTAATTCTAAATCTATGATTTCACCTCCCTTCCCCCTTTTATCATAATCCTATGACCCTAATGACCTTAGCCCCGATTAAAATTTACCTATCCTTTGTTCCATTCCTTCTTGCTGCCAACTATAGAAATACCTGTGCTTTGCACACAGGTTAATTACTATCATTATTCAGAGGTAGCATGTAGAATAATGTATATAATAATATTATATATTATATATATTATTATAAATATCATATATAATATATAAAAATATAATAATGTAGAATAAAAATAATACTAACATAATCTGTAGAATGTTAGTCTCAGAACCAAGAACAACTGTACTCAAGATCTGCCTCTGAAATACTGGATGGAGATTGAAACTCAGATTAAATAACCTGCCATAGTCACTCAGATAGTGTCAGAGGATAAATTTGAACCCAGATTCTCTGGAGATCATGCCCAACAATATTATCCACATGACGCTGTGAGCTCCATTAAATAAATTAAATTCAACAAACCAATTCAGCAGCTAGCTAATTTGTTGCTTTACAAGGTAACATGATGCCTTAACTCAATTAAAATGCATGTCTCCAGAAGATTTCCTTATGTGAATAGAGCACCAGCCCTGGGGGCAGAAGAATCTGAGACCAAATCTGGCCTCAGACACTTGACACTTAGCTAGCTATGTGATCTTGGGCAAGTCACTTAGCCCCAACTGCCTTGCTTTCTCCCCTCCAAGAAAGAAAAAGAAAAAAAAAACAAGATTCCCTTATGAATTATTCCAATGGAGGAAATATCAGGCACTGTAATGTCCAACATGGGAGATGTTTGGGATCCAGGCTTTTTGACAGTATCCAATTACACCAAAAGGAGGCTACCTTCTCTGACTATATATGAGTTAATGGTGAGTCCTGAGGCACTCCTTAATTATTTTCAGTTCAGCACTGAACAAAGAAGGGATCATTTATTAAGCATTTATTTGCATGGCACTTTGATAAGTGCTAGGTATATACAAATAATAAAAAAGGTGGTCTCTGTCCTGAAGTAGTTTATATTCTAAGTGAGAAAACAACACACAAAAGGGAGCTGAAAGGTGGAAGGAGAGAAAGGTAGAGATGAAGGTATTTATCATGGTGGCCTGGTTTTGAAAAAGTCAGAAATAGGGCTGAGAGGGGAATGAAGACTGAGCTCTTCAAGGCTGGAAGAAGCTCCAGAAGGAACTCACCAATGGGAGAAAAAGGAAGGGCAGGCCTTGTGGAGGGATATTTCAGGTTGAATAGGCCATAGGAACTGCATGATGTTCCAGAACGAGCCAACGGTAGAATAAGCATGGTTTTGAAATTCAGAAAAGGAGGAACAGAGCTGGGAGGGGTGAATGACAAAAATTACATTAGGGGGATAAAAAAACGTAGTTCAGAATCAGGAAACAGAAGAGGTCAAAAGTGTGTAGACTACTCAGGACCCTTGTAACTCATGAATACTTTCTTCAAGAAAATCAATTGGTGGACACATGACAAGCACCTAATTGCATTGTGGTACAGTGGAAAGAGTATTGGTTTGAGAGTCAAGTACCTTATTTCAGAACCCATTTTCACTGCTACTATGACCATGAACAAACCACTTAACCCCTTAGAGTTTACTCACTTTTTAAATGAGGGAATTAGAATAGATGACCTATAAGGTCCCTTCCAGGTCTACATCTAGGAACATCCTCCAAAATGAAATTGACTATAACAACACAGTTAGACTAAAGAGAATAGGACTTGCAAGCTTTTCCCAGTACTTCTTAATCTTGGTGTCTTCCCTCAAAGAGAAGTTCCAATTTATCCTGTATACATCTTGTTCATACATAGTTGCCTACAGATCGTCTCCCACATTAGACTCTGAGCTTGTTGAGGGCAGGGGTTGTTTTTTGTTACTGATGTTTTGGGGCTTGGGGTTTTTTTTGTTGTTGTCCTATATATCCTTTTGGGGGCCTTTTTTATGTCCTTTTTTTTAGTCCTTACAATGCTTGGCACATAGTAGGTGCTTAATAGATGCTGTTAACTTGACTTCAGAACCTTATTTGGCAACTTCTCTCCTTCCCTCAAAACAAAACATAAAAAAACAGAGGAGGAAAATAGATACTCATTTTCCCATTTGATTCCTATCAGGATAATTCCCATTATCCCATTTAATTTTCAGTTATTATTCCTCCCCATCTTAGGCACATGTAGACCAGTATATACTGAAATAAAAATTAAAAGTATGCAAAATATTGTCAAGAAAGCATATGAGCTTGTTGAGTGAAGGGCCTGACTTTCTTGTTTGGGGCAAGTTTAAACCTAGATCCAGGTCAGTCTGTGTATGATCCTTCTGATAGAGGTGCCCCTTTGGACCCAGATTCTGCTTCTAAACTTGGCCTCATTTTATGTTGATTCCTTGGAGCTATCTAAAGTAAGACAGATGGAGATGGAAGTAGGGGGTGGAGGTGGGAAGAATGGTCATCACAAAGTCCCCTGAAATTGTATTCTGGAGGAAGATGCTGCTGTCCCTACCAGGACCAGAATCTTTTCTTCTGCCTCAGCTGATTTTGTTACAGAGATATGGGTTGGTTGCTCATTGATTCATGAAAGGAACAGAGAGGGGCCCCATTAGTGAACTATTGCCAATTCTGTTTGACCACAAGCATTTCTCATTATCAGTATGTGATTTTACATACTTGGGTATGAAAAAAAAAATTGTCAAGCTGAAATAAGTCTTTCCCAGCTAGCCTTGGGGACTCAAAAAAATGAACTGACTAGGTTTTTGCCATTTCATGGGACATGAGAATTCATTTGCTGAATATGAACATAGCATAGTACATTTAATTACTTTTTTAAAAGAATCTCCTGATTTACATCTCTACCAAGGTTTTTAGAAGTTTAATTAAAACATTTAGTATATGTGGCAAAGGGGAAAAAAATAAAGATTTCAGACATAGCCCTCTTAAATTTCTAAGAGAGAAGACTATCTGATTTTAGAAATGATTACTAAGTCTTTGTATTTATTGCCCTGAGAGCTTAGTAGCTTGGAAAGCCAGAAACTGTCAGATTTTACTTGAGAAGGCCATAAATGTGGATGCATTCAAACAAGACTCAGTGTTGACTCCCACTACCAGTGCTATAGTATAAGACTGGAAACACAGCTCATTCCTTTAAAAATATGTATTTTTATTTATGTTTTTTGTTTTTACATTATAATCATTACAGGATTTACTATTCCTTCCTATTAAGCCCTCTCTTATATCAAATGAAAACAGTTAAGCAAAACCAACTAGTGTAGTGCATACAACATACAACATTCTGCACTTTAGTCCCTGTCGAACCCCCTTCCCGCTCCCAATTCTTTACCTAGAAGAGGAAATTATATTCTTTTAGTGTTCTGTTCATTTATTGTAGTTATTTTTAAAATGCCTTTTAATTGATCTTTTATTTTTACATCCCCTAAATTTCCTCCTGTATCCCCCTTCTCTCCCTTCCTAGAGAACCATCCTATAAAACAATGAATTCATTTTATTTTTAAAAATTAAATTAAATTTTTTCCAGTGAAAATTGCCCCTCTCCTCTTCCTCTCCTTCCCCTCCTTCTACCCTTCCCCCATAGCACTGAGAAATAAAGATAAAACCATTCTTATAGACGTGTAGTTGGCAAAACAAATTCTAGCATTTACCATAGCCAAAAAAAATTGTCTCCATCTTCACTCTGAGTCTTTAACTTGTGTGTCAGGAGATGGGTACTATGTTTCATTGTGAATCTTCTGTAATCAAGGCGATCACTGAGTAATAATAATTATAATTATAGCTAATATGTGCCAGGTACTTTGCTAAGCACTTTGTAATTATTATCTCATTTGATCCTCACAACAGCCTTGGGAGGTAGGTACTATTATTACCCACATTTTCTAGATGAGGAGACTGAGGCAAAAAGATGTTAAGTGACTTGCCCAAGGTCAGGCAGCTAATAAACACCTGAGATTTAAACTCAGGTCTTCCAGAGACCAGGCCCAGTGCTCTATCACCTAACTACCTTAGTAGATTAGAATTCCTAAATCAAAGGATTTATTTTTAAGGAGAAAAAATAAAAGGAGGAAGAAAAAGAAAAAATTCAGTGAAACAAATTGACAATCCAAACAAATATATACATAAATTGTTATATCCAGTATTCTACATTTATCCCTCTACTCCTCTATCCTCAATGAAAATGAGTGGAGAGATCTATCTTCTTATATCTCTTTTTTCAGTTCTTTGTAATTTTGTAACTTGTTTTTTATTGGGTTTTTTGTTGCTATTTTTTCCATTTACATTGTTGTAGTCATTGTGCGTATTATTTTCTTGGCTCTACTTACTTTACTCTGCATCAGTTCATGTAGATCTTTCCATGTTTTTCCATATGCATCATATTCATCATTTCTTACATCACAGTAATATTTTATTAAGTTGTTTTTTTTTTTAATGCAATGGGTTTATTTCCTCATTTCCCCAATCAGTGGGCATGTACTTGTTTCTAGTTCTTTGCTACCACAAAAAGTTCTGCTACAAGTATTTTGATGTATATAAGCCTTTATTTTTTTTTATCAGTGACCTCTTTGGGATTATATGCTTAACAGTAGAATTTCTGGGTCAAAGGGCATGGATATTTTAGTTACTTTTTGCATAATTCCAAATTGTTTTCCAACATGGTTGTACTAGTTCTTAATTCCAACAATTTCTTAGTGTACCTATCTTTCTGTGATCCCTCAAATAATGATCATTCCTATTTTTGTCAATATTATAGCCATTATTAACACTAACACTCTTTTATAATTCAAGACACTAAAGTTCCTAAAGGGGAAGGACTAGGTCTTATTTAGCTTTTTATCCACCTCAGTGCTTCACACAGAATAAATGTTCAATCAGGTTTAGCCAAATCCAGTTGAATTGAATTCTGAAAATAAGAGGGCTTGAGTAATTGCAAAGTTTAGCTGAGTAGTAAATAGACTCATCATTAAACCAGAATAATTGGCCTCCTGTTATGTGCAAAGCATTTTGGTGCTGGGCATACATACATATATATACATATACATATACATATATATATATATATACATATATATATATACACACACACACACACACACTTGTGTGTGTGTGTGTGTGTATAACCACTGAATCACAAAAAAGGGTCAACAAATAGAGAGAAGAGACTTAGAGCATTTCATACAAAGGTTCAGAGGTGGGAATATATTATGTTTTAGAACTGAAAGAAACCAAAGACATTATCTTATCCAACCCCTTACTTTTACATATAGAAAACCGAAGCTGAGGAACATAAAGTGACTATGAAACAGGTAGTAGGTTGCAAAATTAGGAGTTGGTCTAGGTCCTCTGAATAAAAATCCAATGTATTTGATATTACTCCACTGCTATCTCCTTTATTATGGCCTTTTTATAAACAGAGTAGAATAATTTAGCTGGACTAGAGAATAATTAAAATATTATTAAAATAATGTGTTGGCAAAGAGATAAAATTCTGGTTATTGAAACACTGAATGCCATGTTAAGTTTACATTTTATCTTATGGGAAATGAAAAACCTTTGGGGAAAGAATAGGTAGAAAACTGATGGAAGTAAAGTAATGTTTTAAGACCTTAATCTGCTAACTGTGTATAGGATGAATTTGGGGAGGAAAAAACTAGAGGACGAATAAGGACACTATTATAATATCCCAGCCTTGATGTAATGATAGCTGGACAGTGTAGGGGTAGTAGGAATAGAAGGGAAGGATATGGGAAGGTAAGGGAAAAAATGGATATGAGTTATTTTTTTAAAAGGAAAAGCAAAAGAACTCAACACTGACTGAATAGATTGAGATCTATATATACCCAGTCTCTTAATCTCACTTTGGTGGTTGAGCTGGATAGCAATAACTCCAGATTGTCCCACTTTAGGTTTGCTGACCATGGATCTGTCTGGTCGTCCACCTACTCAGTCTTGGCTTGCTATATCTATAACTTTCTCATGCCTTACCTGACATGGTTGCTTCAAAGAGGAGTTTTAGTATTATCTCCACAAGGGTCTCATACTAGCATCATTGGTTTGATTCTTCTGATGCCAACCTGAAGTTCACCTGACCAAGTGTGAGGTGTTGTTGTGCCCTATGTGTATTTCAACTGAACTGAAATTAGAAAGGGCAGAAAAAGAAATACTAAAGTGAAAAGTGGAACCCTACAGATGCGAAGGATATACAATAAACCTTGGAGAAGGCATGAGGCTTGAATAGCTCAATTGCATATGAGGAGGCTAGCAAGACAATGAACTTAGGGACCAGACTATTTTAATACTTTTGTCCCTGTTTACTTATCTACATAAAAATCCAACAGGACTATGGAAAGTGTAATTTGACTGATCACCATAAGTAAAGGTGGAGTCCCAAACTGAGGGAGGCCACTTTTGAACTAGGGGACAGAAAAGAAAAGGCTTGCTCTCTCCTCTTGTGCCTGCCAAGCTGAAGATACCTACCATATGACAAATCTCAAAGCCAAGGCTCTGAGGGAGTCAAAGAGAAGAGGTTTCTGTTAATCTTGGCCTAAGTGTTGTTGAAAACAACATTGAAGACCATTTGAAGAAGGCGGTATGGTATTACCTGAAGAAAGGTGAACCAATAAAGTTGCTCATTAAAGTAAGTCCAGGGAAGCTAGGAGCGTGACCCATTCAGCAGGAACTCTGTGAAGAGCCCAGTGGCTTAGTGACCAGCCTAGCCCTGCCCAGCAAAACCTGCTTATTGTAATTTGGAAGTAAACCAATTACTAAGTGACCTGTCTGATCTAATCCAGAAATATCTGTGCCTTTAGGGCAAATAACCTGCCTAGTTCAGCCCAGCCCTATCAGGCGACTATCAGGCCTACAGATCCTGTTCTTATGTTCTTATGTCTTCTGTATAACTATGGCCTCTCACTGGGGCTTTATCTCTTTCCATCCCAACGGCAGTGACTCTGGCCCTGGGACATCAGACACTTCCATCTTCATAACTCTGTATGTAGCATGCCAGTTATTGGGTAGGCAGGTGGCAGTGTTAAAGAAACTAAGATAGAGGAATGTTGAAAGAACATTATCATTTTGATGACAGATTCATATGCAATTACTTGATCAAAAAATTTTCTAATTGATAATTTTATCAGTCAATGTATATGAATGGCTTTGCATGTAAACAAATACAAGTAACATGTTTTGATGGACAGTCTTGGAGTCAGAAAACCCTGGATTCCTTGACCCTGATGCATTCTGCTTAAGTAACTACAGACAAATCACTTAGCTTCCAGTGTCTCAACTAATATTCGTAGTCTATAAGTTACAGAGAAGTTGTTGATGTGCATTGGCTTCTCTTTTAGGAGTCTCCTATGCTGTAAAATCACCATTCCAGGCTGGAAAAATATATAAATTATAGTTTATATGCACAAACACATATAGAGAGAGATGACATAGATATAGATACAAAGATACAGATAAATGGAGAGGCAGCATGACATACTGGGTTGAGATCTGGCTTCTGAGTCAGGAAGACCTAGGTTCAAGTCTGGCCTCTGACATATACCAGTTGTGTAAACCTAGACAAACTGCCTGACCTACTGGTGGTCAAGGCAACTCTCTAAGACTGTTCATTGCAGAGAAGGTGCCAATGTGAATTGGTAGAAAAAGTTCCTCACCTGGAGCCCATCACACTGATGGAATTATAGGGCTAGTAAAAAAAATCAGAAATAGAAACGTGGATATATAAAAATATGAATATATAGAAATATGCATATAGAATCAAATATAGATAGAAAGAGAGAAAGATAGGTAGATAGATAGATAGATAGATAGATAAATAGATACAGTAAAATCCATGTGCATAGCTAATTAGGAATATAAATCTAGGGGTGGCTAGGTGGCACAGTGAATAGAGCACCAGCCCTGGAGTCAGGAGGACCTGAGTTTAAATCCGGCCTCAGACACTTAATACAAAAACTAGCCATGTGACCTTGGGCAAGTTACTTAACCCCAATTGCCCTGCTCTCCACCCTCCACAAAAAGAAAGAAAGAAAGAAAGAAGGAATATAAATCTATACCTTTGTGTCAGATACTCTCTCTTAATATGAAGGGTTTGGATTTGAAGGGCCTCTCATGGGAATTAAAATTGCCCAATCTTCAAGAAAAAAACACTGAGGCAGAGCTCTGAGCCAAAGGCACTTTATTGAAGGGTCCATGGTCCTCTCTAATGAAGTGAACCCCAGACCTTCCTCATGGTTTGAGATACCCATGGTTCCCAGGACCTTGTTTTTATAGTGTTTGATATCAAAATATGCAAAAGGGGCATGGTAAAATACAAAATCTCATTGGTTGGTAGACCTTGCTTTTGATGGCCAAAAATCAGCAGGGGGGTCACAGGTTAGATGAAGCACAGGGCATTTCTACTGACTAAGTGGTCATAAGATGGTCACCTGCTCATGTTGGACAAGAGAGAGAGGTCCAGAGGTGCAAAAATAAGTTGAGGAATTTTCCAAACTATCAAGGCATTCCACTTCATGTTGGGTTTGGACATGGAATTTAAGTAAAACAGGACAGAGATATCTTTGTCCGCATTCTTGTGGTTGTGCAAGTGAGCTTCATAACTGTAGTGAAGTTTACATTACAAGTAGTGAACATTACATTAAAGTTTGAGGCCCATTATAACGGCCTACTATAAGAACCTGTCTTATCTAATTACCCCTATATGATTTATGTAAAATATCAAACTGATTAATACTGAGTGGAATAGAGTAGGGGTCCAAATGAATAATTTCTCATATTCTCACAATTCTAGCTCAATTGCACCCATTCAGGTGAATCCTAGGTATGTCAACGTCTGAAATTTCTCTGTTCAGGAGTGGCCACTATCTTCCTATTACAAGTAGTTGGGCTTACAGGAATCAGAAATAAGATTGTCTTTATTCATGAATACAGACTTGGAACTGACTCATACTTGAATCTATAGCAAGTCCAGAGACATCTTTCTCTTTCCATTTCTACCTCCTCCTCCGCCCCAGGGGCCTTTACATCTATCATAACTCACAGCATTACCCTGGCTAGGGGCACCAGAAAAGAGAAAGAACTTGGCATTTCCCAGAGAGCCAAGACACCTCACTATCTCCTTGGTATAAACTTTTCTCTCATCCAGAGATCTATATATGGCTCCTAATACTGTTCTAGGTGTTCTGCCTGTAAGGGATAAAGATTCAGGGTTTGCTTCCCACATTGGGTTTCTTTGCTATGCTGTCCATGCTCTGGCAATAGCATATTCACTGTGTTGTTGGAATTTTTAACTCCACTGCCCCAGTCATCCATTCCTAATTGATTTCTTGGGTGCATCTGGCATGGTTACTACCCTCTGCTCCTCACCAGTCTCAGTTTTTTTGCCACTTCACTGTCCTCAATTAGGCTATACGGCTCCACAGTTCCTGAATGCTGCTTTTCATTTTTAGGAGATAGTGTCAGATTTGAAGCATTATAATTTTTTCAGAATGAAATAATCAAAATCATTCAGAATCATTTAAGACTTAGTACTTACTTTTTCACCTAGTCCTACAGACTTGTCCTCCACATAAACAAGCTCTTTAGGTAACTGTAAAAACGTTCTCTTCCTTAGATTATTCTAAATGATCTTTATTTTCTACTCTGAGTCATAGTGAATCCCTTGTATTTAACTTCTGAGTCAGTCAGTCAGCCAATAAGCATTGATTAAACACCTACTATGCACTAGACACTGTGCTAAGTGATGGAGATACAACAAAGAGAGGCAAAAGGGAGTCACTGTCCTTGAGGATTTCACAACCCAATGAGGGAGAAAAGAAACAAACAAATAAGTATAAACAAAACAGGATAAAGAGGAAATAATTAACAAAGGGAAGACACTTAGAGTTAAGAAGAGTTGGGAAAGGCTTCCTGTAGAAGATAGGATTTTAGCTGGCACTTAAGCAGAAATAGAGAAACCAGGAGGCAAAGAGAAGGGGGAGCATTCCAGGCATGAGGGTCTTCCTCCCTCAAGGTTTAGTCAATCTGCCTCGTCCATCACTACCTCCCACTACTCTTGGAGGCTCTTCCATTACCCTTCTTCTAAGTCTTTTAATTTTTCATCTTGTTCTACAGGGTGCCCCTAAAATCTGGACACATAGGAAATCTCATTAACTATGCATATTTTCAAGAAATGAAATGAATGGAATTTTCAACAACATTTTATTTAATTAGTATAAATGAGATTTCACAGGAAGACATAGGAGACACATAGGAAATCTCATTAATTAATTAAATTAATCTCATTAATATGAAAAATAGTCCCCAATAGCTAGTTAAAGCTTTTATTCCCTATGAAATTGGCTAAAATTTATGCTTAAATTTCATTCATTTCATTTTTTGAAAATATGCATTGTTAATGATATTTCCTGTGTGACCAGACTTTAGGGACAGGGCTAGGTATAGGTATAGTGGCAGGGCTAGGGCAATGCAAATTAACCCAGGGATGCTTCTCTGAGGCATCTCAGAAGATGCTTGAAAGTAAGGACAGTTCTTAGGTGATAATTCCTACTGTCTGCTCCCAGCATATGCATCTGGGACTTATAAGAACAGGGGAAAACTTGATCCAATGAGGAAAAATAACGACCCTCCCAAAAGCATATAACATATAAATGACTGTGTGCATTTTTATATACATATATGACAGAAAACATAGGTTTTAGAGAGGGAAGGTACAGTGGAGAAATTATTTATTTTATACGTAATTTTCATCATTAACTTACCTGTTTTGTTGTTGGTGCACACTTTTAATCCATGATCCTCCCCCAAAGAATAAAATCTAACAGTAGCAGCTCTTTTATTTCTTTCTACAATAACCTTAGCAGTACAAAATAGCATCTTTAATGTAAGTCTGACATGCTGAAAATTTTGTTTATTTCTCGAAACCAATAATCTATCCATGGATAATCTTTTCCACAAATGCCTTCTTTTCAAAGGGATCTAAAGAAACTACAACCTTCAGGTTGGAGAGGTTGTTCAAATGCTTGATGTATTTCGCTCCTCCATTAAGTCTTCGTTTAAAGGCACTGCTGAAAGACAGTGTTTTGTGGCATGAAGCAGGACTGCTGGAGAAAATTGCTACTTGAAGCCTATACAGTAAAAGAGAGTTATAATGCCACGCAGGAAGCATGGAAATGGATGCTCTAGCTATGGGACATTAAATTCAAAAATTTCAGGAAAAACAGTCAAGAAATGAATTTGCTTATATTCCTATATTTCCATCCAGCATAACTGTGATTACCAATACCGTCCTACACTCTGCCTCATACTGAATGACATGTTATATGCAAAGCACATGATGCTGGAAGCTAAGGAAAAATTCCAGTAGGTAGAGGAAAATAAATCAGTAGAGTTATACCCATGAGCATTGTGATTTGGAGGCAGAGAGCTCTTTGAACTGAAAACAATAAAGGCTGTGTTGTTATTTAATCGTTTTTCAATTCTATTTATTTTTTTGTGACCTCATTTGGGGTTTTCTTGGCAAAGATATTGGAATGGTTTGCCATTTCCTTCTCTAGCTCATTTTATAGATGACGAAACTAAGGCAAACAAGGTTAAGTGACTTAACCAAGGTTGAACAGTTGGTAAGTGTCTGAGACCAGATTTGAACTCAAGAAGATGAGTCTTCCTGACTCTGGGCCTGGCACTCAATCTGTTGTACCACCTAGTTAGCCTGTGTGAGGCTGTGTGTGACGTCTCAACAACTCCCAGCTTGGAAGATGAACTGTATCATCAGCACCTTGGGCACTGAAGGCGTGATCAGACCTCTTCCAGGATGCATGATTTTGCCCACTCTAATAGCACCACTGCAGCTGGCAGCTGTGGGAAAAGTAGACTACTCAGCCACACATAACAGCTGCTGTTGCATATCCATGGATGCGGAGAGGATTTACTTAGACAGGGTAGAGGGAAGGAAAACAGTGCCTATCTCCATCGGGCACTATAAAAATCAGGACTCTGTCCAGTTGACTGAGGGGTTGTGTGGTATTGCTGAGGCCAGACCGCCCACAGCATGCCTTCGTGAAAGAACTACAGAGAATGGTCACCATGTTGCAGCTCTGAATAACCTGCCTTTCTCCTTCCAATCCACGGGCTATGCCCTTACCAGGATTTGGGATTTTTTGTTAAAGACTTAAAACAGAGCTACTTTATCTACAGTCTCTGGAGAGTGAGGCACTTTTGTGGAAAATGGCTGGTTTATTGATGTCCTTAGAGAAATGGCATGTCTCACTTACTGAGATACTGGATAGTAAGAAGTAAGAAGACCCCCAATTGGGGAAGAGCACAGTATCCTGGAGTCAGCCACAACAACTCACTCTTCTTTACTCTCATCTCTAATTATTTGCCAAATCTTGTTGAATTTGCCTCCAGAATATCTCTTGCATCGACCACCATCTTTCCACCCATAAAGATCTTACTCACCCTAGTTCAGACTTTTTTCACCTCTTGCCAAGACTACTGCAATAGTTTCTTAGTGGGTTTTCATTGTTGTTGTTGAGTCGTTTCAGTCATGTCTGATTGTCTGTGATCCAATTTGGGGATTTTCTTGGCCAAGATACCAGGGTGGTTTGCCATTTCCTTCTCCAGTTCATTTTTAACATGAGGAACTAAAGCAAATAGGGTTAAGTGACTTGCCCAGGGTCACACAACTACTAAGTGTCTATGGCCAGATTTGGACTCAGGTTTCAGGGACAGAGCTCTATTCACTGTGCCATCTAGCTGCCCTCAGTGGGTCTCCCTGCTTCAAATATCTTGCCTTTCATATCTGTCCTCCACACAACTGCTAAGGTCTGACCATGTCATTTTTCTGCTAAGTAACCACCAATGGCTCTCTGTTACCTTTAGAATAAAATATGAACTCATCTGTCATTTAAAACCTTTCACAATCCATCTACAAACTATCTTATCAAACTTATTATACATGACAAAATAGTGGGGGAACATGTGGCCTCAAAGCCACATGTGGCCCTCTAGGTCCTCAAGTGCAGTACTTTGACTGAACCCAAACTTCACAGAACAAATCCCCTTAATAAAAGAATTTGTTGTGCAAAATTTAGACTCAGTCAAAAGGCCGCACCAGAGGACCTAGAAGGCCACAGGTTCCCCCCACCCCCACCCCCGGCACTAGCCAAACTGGCTTTCTAACTGATCCTCACATAACCATTCATTGCTTGGATTGTGTTCCCACCCTGAAATGCCTCTATGCTTACCTCCACCTCTAGCTTCTTTCAAAGCTCAGCATAAATATTACCTGCTTTAGGAGGTCTTTCTTGATCTTCTCCCCTATCAATTACCTTGTACTTATTTGGTCTACACTTAGGTGTGTACATTTTCTCTTTCAAATAGACTCTGAGATCCTTGAAGATAGATAATGTTTTATTTTTGTTCTTTTATCCCTACATCCTTGCACCATGCCTAGAACATAGTAGGTGCTTCATTTTGTTGTTGCTCATGATGGGTTAGAGTACTGTAAGGAGTGTATGTGTTTATATGCACACTCACATACACATACACATACACCAGAATACCACTACAGCTGGTAGCAGAAATATTCGAAGTATGGAGTGAGGAAGCCAGATCAACAGAAGAGAAAGGAAATGGAGATTACAGCAATAAAGCAGGGGCCAAGCCAGGAATTGTGGTGCAGTACAACAAATCAGGACAGCTGGCATAAAAACATCAGAAATACCAAAGTGAACACAGAATGATTACATGATGAGTCAGAAGAAGGGCCATGAGGATATGAAAAGCCAAGAGAAAGCTGAGGTCAGAATGTTAGAGGGAATGTGCAGGTGCAAGAGTTCAGAAAGTCATGAGAAGTGACTATTTGTATTAACCAAAATGTACTCTGGCATGGTTACATCTTAGCAGTGGGCTGGTGGATGCCCCCCATGATCTCCTTCATTTCTTAAAGGGAGCAGCCAGTCAGAAATTAAGATCTGGATAACAAGGTGTTTGGGGAGGGTAACTTAGAGTTCCAGCTAGGTGCTGCAGCGATTGAACACTGGAGTTGAAGTCAGACATCTGAATTCAAATCTTAACCAAGACACTAGGCAAGTCACTTAACATCTGTCAACATCAGTTCTTCCATCTATAAAATGGGGATGATAATAGCACTTATGTCATAGGATTGTTGTGTGAGGATCAAATGAAATAATGTATTAAAGTGATTTGTAAACTTTAATGCACTCTAGTTTTAACCAGGCTTCTATCCAAACCTATATGCTATGGAGACTTCAGAGGACAGACAGAAGACACTACAGGTAGGCAGAGGAAAAATACTTGGAAAAAACAGACATGCTTGGAAAGCTGGTCTCATAATGTCTCTGTTTACTTGAAATTTTAGAGCTTACTAGAATGAAGCTTCTCTAAGTAAGAGTAAGTACTCTTTCTCTCCTGGTTTGAGCTGAAATCTCCTCTCGTTCCTAGTTACAGGACTCATCCACTCTTCCATGTTCTTTGCTATATTCTAAACTGTATAACTTCTCCAATTTCTGTTAGCTATTTGTTTGGTTAAATGGGTTTACTCAGTGTACACTATTTGTGATGGTCTTTGTGTAATCGAGATTTGGTGAGAAGAGGTTAAGCTATAAGTGAAGAGTTACCCCATCCCTTAAGAAAGATGAGGGAAGCAGTTTTCTTTCTGAAGCCAGATTTGTACCTCTAAACTAGATTGAAGAAGAGAGATATAATTCTAGTTCAATTACCCACTCAGAAACTGGAGAAAAGAATACTTAGACCTGATCATGCTTCTGGGGTCTTCCTGCCCTCTTCTGCCTTCCTACCAACTGGTATGAAAGCACTGTCCTTGGCTCTCCTCTCTTCAGAAGAGAGCAAGGTCCTAGATTATGTCTATGCCAGCCATGCACTGTGTCTATAAACTTAAATGATCCATGTGACCTCCATATCTTACACTAATATTATCTTGTACAGAGCAATGTTGATAGCAAGTCATTTGATATCTCACATTTATCTACTTTTTAATGGTAGGCAAGAGTAGAAATTTTGAGTTATGAAGAATGCAGAGAAAAGAGAGATGAATGAAATGAAATTAAAAAAAAAACTAATGAACAGAACTAACTAAAGGGGAGGAGAGAAAGAAGGAATCTACTTGAAGAACTGAGAAGGAAGAAATATATAACTAGATTTTTAAAAAAGGAGAGAGGAATAAATAAACAAAACCCCAAAGGGAAAGGGGTAAAAAACAAAAATAGTGCATGAGGTAGGGAGAGAAGAAAACCAGTGGGAACAAGACCACCTTTAAAAATTTATAATAAAGCAACCAAAGGAACATAATACTGTATTTACAACAGAAGGAGGGGATCGTAACTTGAAAAAACCCCTACAATCTATTGCTTATAAGAAATAAATTTTAAAAACAAAAGATATAAACAAAACTGAAAGAATGGGGATTTTTTATTTATATAAAGTGAATCTATAAAAGCAGAAATTGCCATCATGCTATCAGAAGCAAAAAAAGGTTGGAAAAAATAAAAAGAGACAAACAAGGAAACTTTATTATGCTGAAAGAAACCATAAACAACAAACCAATATAAGTAAATATATATGCTTCAAATGCCTCTAAATTCATAAAAAAAGCATTCAAGTTTCAAGAAGTCATAGACAGTAATACAACAGTGACAGAGACTTCAATATCTCTCTGTCAGTTTTGGATAAGTCTAAAAGAAAGGTAAACAAAAGGGGAAAATATGAAATATGAAATTTTTGGAGAAACTAGTGTCAAAAGATTTATGACATCTACATAGAGCAGCAAAATGAATATATGTATTTCTCTACATCATATGAAACTTTTAGAAAAATTGACCATGCACTAGGACAATTTATATAGAGAAACATAGAGTATTGAAAACAAATGTAAAAAAGGCAAAAATAGTTAAGAAATCATTTATAGACCATAACGCAATAAGAAGAGATATTGGTTCAGAGAACACCAACAGAAGATATAGATCCAAATGAAGTCTTAACAATGAAACCATAAGTAATGAGTGGGTAAAAGGGCAAATCATAGAAGCAACAATTATGTAAAATAAAATTATAATAAAACAATATACACAAATTCTGGCAGCAAACATAGTCCTCAGCATGAAAATCATATCCTTACAATCATACATTAACAAAATGAAAAAGAAAGAACTAATGGACTGAATATGCATTTTAAAAATTAGAAAATCAACAAATCCAAAATTTAACAAATCTAAAGTAAACACAAAAGAAGAGATACTAAAAAGTAGAAGGGAAATAGAAAAATTAGAAATTAAAAAAAAACAGAAATGATAAAACTAAAAACTTTGTAAAGACTAATAAAATTGATTTTAAAAATGATTCTTGGGGTGGCTAGGTGGTGCAGTGAATAGAGCACCAGTCCTGAAATCAGGAGGACCTGAGTGCAAATCTGACCTCAGACACTTAACATACTTACTAGCTGTGTGACTTTGGGCAAGTCACTTAACCCCAGTTGCCCTCCCAAAAAGCGAAAAAAAACTTAAAAAAAAAATGAATCCTAACTAATATGATTAAAAAGATCAGAAAATCAAATCAATAAAGCATCAAATGAGCAAGACCACAAAGCAAATATAGCAAAACCAGAAGAAATAAAAAGGATAATCAGAGGATATTGTACACAGTCATATACTATCAATCTGAGAACACAAAGGAAATAAAAGAATACCTTCAAGAACATAAAATACCCAAACTATCAGAAGAATAGCTAGAGATCTTAGATAACCAGTCTTAGAATAAGAAATATATCTAATCATAAGGGAATTGCCAAAGGAAAAAAAAATCCCCTGGACCTGATGGATTCACAAGAGAATTCTATTAAACATTTAAAGAAGATCTAGTACCCCTACTTCACAAATTATTCTCAAAAACTGAGAAAGAACCTTACCAGAATCCTTTTATGGGACAAATATAGTCATAATACCTCCACCAGAGGAAAACAAAATACGCAAAGAAAACTATAAGTTAATCTCATGAAAAAAAACACTTGACTTCAAAAATACAAAATCCTATCAAACAGACTATTGTGATATGTCCAAGAAATCATTCATTATGACCAAGTGGCATTTATACTAGGAAATACAAGGATGGTTCAACATTAGGAAAAAACTCAATACAATCAATCATATTAAAAACCAAAGAATCCAAAGTCACAATCATCTCAATAGATGCAAAAAAAAAAAGTCTCTGACAAAATACAACATACTTCTTTGCTATAAATACTACAAAACATAATCATAGAGGAACCTTTTTAGTATCATAAAAATAAATCTATCTAAAACCAAAAGAAAAAATTGTATGAAATGGGAATGCACTAGGACCTTTTCCAGTAAATACAAGAGTGAACTAAGGGTGTCCATTCTTTTCATTATTATTTGACATAGTTCTGAAAATGCTAGCAACAGCAATGAGGCAAGCAAATGTAATTAAAGGTATAAAGATAGGTAAAGAAAGGGAAAGAACTATCATTATTTGCTAATGATTGGATGGTTTATTTGGAGAACCCCGAGGAATCAGCAAAGATACTAGTTGAGACAATAATAGCTTTAACTGGGTTATAAGCTACAAAATAAACTCTCAAAATCAACATTTCTATATAATAATAGCAATAAAACATAAGAAGCAATAATAGAGAGGCCAATCCCATTCCAAGTAACTACAAAATGCATAAAATATCAGCACACAAAAACTTGTATTGAATCAATTACAAAAGGCTCCAGTACACATGGCCAGGCCTTACCAATATAACAAAAATGGCAACACTGTACTACCAAAATTAATTTACATTTTTAATGCTATACCAAACAAATTACCAAGGGGATACTTTACAGAAAATGATAAAATTATAAAATTCATTTGGAAATGATAAAAAGAAGTAAGGATATAAGAGGAATAACACTTCCAGACATCAAACTATATTATAAAATAGTAGTTATCAAAACTATCTGGTACTGATTAAAGAATCGATCATGGAACAGAATAACAAGGGAGATTCAAAAACAATGGGTCTCAATAACCAGTGTTTGGTAAAGTAAAAAAACATAAATTACCTAGGAAAAAATATCTATTTGATTAAACAAAAAAACTGCAGGGAAAACTGGAGATCAGTCTGGAAAAAATCAGACTTAGACCAACATCTTACATCAATTCCCCAATACATTCTAAATGGCTACATTACCTTAATATCAATAACTCTATGAGACATCAAGAAACAATATACAAAGTAAAAAAAAACGAAAAAAATAGAAGATGTAAAATATCTCATCAGAAAAACTGACCTGGTAAATCAGTCAATGAGAGATAATTTAAGAATTATTGGATTAATTGAAAGCCATGGTCAAAAAGGAGCCTAGAAATCATCTTTCAAGAAATGATAAAAGAGGACTGGCCTAATATCTTGGAACCAGAGGGCAAAATTGAAATTGAAAGAACCCACTGACCACCTTCTGAAAGAGATTGCAAAATGAAAACTCCCAGAGTATTATAGTCAAATTCCAGAGCTCCTAGGTCATATATCAGGCAGCCAGAAAGAACCCATCCAAATAATACAGAACCAGAGTCAGAGTCACACAAGATTTAGAAGTTACTATGTTTTTTTGTTTTAATTAAATTGATTTGTTTGTTTACTTTTTGTTTACAACATTCAGTTCCACAATCCCTTGAGTTTCAAATTTTCTCCCCCTCTCTCTTCTCTCCCACCCCCATCATGGCTGCATGCACTCCAATATAGGATCTACAAATATCTTCACCTTAATCATTAGTCAGGTTGTAAAGAAAGATTATAATTAATGGAATGATCAGTGGGAAAGAGGAAACAAAACAAAAGAAAAAATGATACACAGCAAGGAGTTTGTTTCAATCTGCATTCAGACTCCACATCTCTTTCTCTGGATGTGGATATCTCTTTCCATCATAAGTCTTTTGGAGTTGTCTTGTAATCTTACATTGCTGAGAGGAGCCCAGTCTATTGAAATTAGTTGTCATAAATACGTTGTGTCTGTGATTGTGTACAGATTTCTCCTGGTTCTGCTCTTCTCACTCAGCATCATTTTATATAAGTCTCTCCAGATTATTATGAAGTCCATCTGCTCCTCATTTCTTATAGCACAATAGTATTCCATTACATTCATATACCATAACTCGTTCAGCCATTCCCCAGTTGATGGGTATCTTCCAATTCTTTGCCATCACAAAAAGAGCCACTACAAATATTTTTGTACATACAGGTCCTTCTCCCACTTCTCTAATCTCTTTGGGATATAACCCTAGAAGTGGTATTGCTGGGTCAAAGGGTATGCACTTATTTATAGCCCTTTGGGCATAGTTCCAGATTAGCAGCTACTATGTTAAAGGACTGGAGGGCTTAGAATATGATATTTCAAATATCACAACAACAAAAAACACACCCCATAAAATTGAGTAATAATCATTTGAGGGGAAAATAGTTATTTAATGAAATAAAGAACTTTTAAGCATTCCTGATGAAAAGATCAGAGATAAATAGAAAACCTGACTTTCAAATACAAGATTCAAGAGAAGCATAAAAAAGTAAACATAAATGAAAAATCATAAGGGACTCAATAAGGTTAAACTGTTTACATTCCTATATGGGAAGATGACACATACAACTTCAAAAATTTATCATTATTAGGGCACTTGGAAGGCATAGGACAGAGGACATAGGAGTGAGTCAATTATGTTAGGATAATCTAAAAAAAAATGGATGAGTGAGAAAAGGGGATGCACTGTAAGAAGGTAGGAGTAAGAGGAAGAATGGAAGAAATTATCTCACATAAAAGAAGCACACAAAGGAAAGGAGGCAGGACAAAGTGATGGGCAATGCTTGAACCTTACTCTCATCTGAATTGGTTCAAAGAGGGAAGTATATATTCAGTTGGGTATGGAAATTTGTCTTACCCAATAGAGAAGTAAGAGAGGAGGGAATAAGAGAAAGGGGGAAATGAATAAAAGGGAGGGTAGATTAAGGGAGGCAGTGGCTAGAAGCAAAACAGACCTTTGAGGAAGGACAGGATAATAAGAGAGAGGGGAAAGAATAAAGAGAAGAAATAGGATGGAGAGAAATGAACAGATGGTTATCATAATTGTGAATGTTAATGGGATTAACTAATAAAATGGAAGAGGATAACAGAATGGATTAGAAACCATATCCAGCAATATGTTTACCAGAAACACACTTGAACAGAAACATATACAGAGAATCAAAACAAAGTACTGGCACAGAATCTATTATGCTTCAGTTGAACTTTTTAAAAAAGAAGCATGGATAGTAATCATGATCTCAGAATAAAAGCAAAAGAAAAAATATAACTAATTAAAAGAGATAAGCAGGGAAACTTCATTTTGCTAAAAGGTAGCATAGGCAATCAAGAAATATCAATATTAAACATATGTGAACCAAATGGCATAGCATCCAAATTCTTAAAGGAAAAGTAAATAAGTCAAAAAAGGAAATTATACTAGTGAGAGACCTCAACTTCCTTCTATCAGAGTTAAATTTAACCATAAAGTAAATAAAAAAGAAGATTAATAGAATTTTGTAAAAGCTAGATATGATAGACCTCTGGAGAAAACTGAATAAGAATACAAAGGAGTATACCTTTTTTTAGGTGTACATGGCACCTTCACAAAAATTAACCTTGTTTTGAGGCATAAAAACCTCAAAAATAAATGCAAAAAAGTAGTAGAAGATGTACCTCTTAGGGTTATAACTCACTAAAAATCATATTCAATAAAGGGCCTTGGAAGAATAGATTAAAAATTAATTGGAAACTAAATAATCTAATCCTAAAGAATGAGTGAATCAGAGTACAAATCATAGAAACAGTAAATGTCATTAAAGATAACGACAACAATAAGACAACATACCAAAATTCATAGGTTGCAACCAAAGCATTACTTGGAAGAAAACTTATATTTCTAAACTTGTACATCAATAAAAGAAATAAAGATTAGATCAATAAATAGGGCATTCAACTCAAAAAACAAAACACAAAACCAGCTAGAAACAGAACAAATCAAAAACCCCAATTAAACACTAAAATGTAAATCCTGAAAATCAAAGGAGAAATTAATAAAATTGAAAGTAAAAGAAAATAATTGAATGAATAAAAAACTCAGGAATAAGTTTAATGAAAATAAAAGAGACAAACCATTGGTTCATTTTATTGGAAAAAAGAAAGAAAACCAAATTACAAGTATCAAAAATTAAAAGGGTGAATGCAACGTCAATTAAGATGAAATTAAACAATTATTAGGCCTTATTGAGCCCAGTTTTATGCCAGTAAAACTGAAAATCTAAGTGAAATAAATGAACATTTACAAAAATATAAATTGTTCAGATTAAGAGAAGAAAATAGCATACTTAAATTACCCAAACTTAGAAAAAGAAATTTAGCAAGTCATAAATGAGCTCCCTAGGAAAAAATCCCCAGGACCAGATAGAGTTATAAGTGAATTCCACCAAATATTTAAGGTATGATTGATTAATCCCCAATATTTTAAAAAGTAGGTAAATAAAGAATCCCATAAAATACCTTTTATGACACAAATATGGTCTTAATATCTAAACCAGGGAGATCAAAAACAGAGAAGGAAAACCATAGGCCAATTTCCCTAATGAATATCGATGTAAAAATTTTAAATAAGATACTAGCAAAGAGATTACAGCAATATATCACAAAGGTCATATACTATGACCAGGTAGGAAATAGGTATAAACTACAAGCTTTCCCAATAAAATCAGGAGTGAAGCAAGAATGCCCATTATCACCAATACTAATCAATATTATAGCAACAAGACAAGAAAAAGAAATTGAAGAAATAAAAATTGACAGTGAGGAAACAAAACTATTTCTCTTTGCAAATGATATGATGATTTACTTGGAGAACCCCAGAGAATCAATATAGAGCTAGTGGAAACAATGAACTTTAGCAAAGTTGAAGTATATAAAATAAAACCACATGAATCATCAGCATTTCTTTATATTACCAACAAAATCCAATAGTAAGAGACAAAAAGGGAAGTTGAGTTTAAAATAATTGTAGACAACATAAAATACTTGGAAGTCTACTTGCCAAGACAAAACTAGGGACTGTATGAACACAATTACAAAATATTTTTCATGTAAATAAAGACATCTAATAATTGGAGAGATATTAATTGCTCATGTGTAGGCTGAATCAATATAATAAAAATGACAATTTTACCTAAATTAATTTAGCTATCCAGTGCCATAAGAATCAAATTACTAAAGAGTTTTTTGGTAGAGTTAGAAAAAAATAACAAAATTCATTAGGAAGAACAAAAAGTCAAGAATATCAATGAAATCAATGAAAACAAATGTGAAGGAGAGTAGACTGATAGAACCTGATTTCAAACTACATAACAAAGTGATAATCATCAAAACAATCTAGTACCAGCTAAGAAATAAAGTGATAGATCAGTGAAATAGATTAGATACACAATATATAGCAGTAAATGACCACAGTAATCTAGTGTTTGATAAATTCAAAGATCCAAGCTTTGGAGTCAAGAACTCACCTTTTGGCAAAAAGTGCTGAGAAAGCTGGAAAGTAAGTTTGGAAAAAACTTAAGGCATACACCAACATCTCATACCGTATGTTAAATAAGGTCAAAATGGGTAAATGATCTAGACAAAAAGAGTGATATCATAAGTAAATTAGGGGATCATGGAAAAAATGTCCCTCTCAGATATATGGATAAGAAAAGAGTTTAAGATCAAACAACAGATAGAGAGGATCATGGGAAAGAAAATGCATATTTATGATTACATAAAATTAAAAAGTTTTTGCACAAAAAAAACCTAATGCAGTCAAAATTAGATGAAAAGCAAGAAACTGGGGAAAATATTTTTATAGCAAGTTCCTCTGATAAAGGCTTCATTTCTCAAATATATAGGGAACTGAGATAAATTTGTAAAAAATAAAAGCTATTTCCAGCTGATCAATGGTTAAAGGATATGACTAAGCAGTTTTCAGAAGAAGAAATCAAAACTATCAATAGTCACATGAAAAATGCTCTGAATCATTGATCAGAGAAATGAAAATTAAAACAACTCTGAGGTATCATCTCACTCCTCTCATAATGGTTAACATGACAGCAAAGGTAAATGACAAATGCCAGAGGGGATGTGGAAAAAATAGGGTACTAATGCACTGTTGGTGGAGTTGTGAACTGGTTCACCCATTCTGGAGAATAATTTGGAACTATGCCCAAAGGGCTATGAACTATGTATACTCTTGATCCAATAATACCACTACTAGGTCTGTTTCCCAAAGTCATCAAAGAAAGAGGAAAAGGAACAAAAATATTGAAAGCAACTCTTTTTGTACTGCTAAAGAATTGGAAATTAAAAGGACATTCATCAATTGGGGAATGACTAAACAAGTAGTGGTATAAAATTGTGTTGGAATACTATTGTGTTATAAGAAATGACTAACAGTGTAGTTTCAGAAAAACCTGAGATTTATGTGAACTGATGCAAAGTCAAACAAACAGAACCAGGAGAACATTGCACACTGTAACAGCAATATTATAAGGATGATCAACTAGAAAGACAACAATCCAAGTCTATTCCAAAGGACCCATGATAAAAAATGCTGCCCACTGCCAGAGAAAGAACATTCTTGAGCACAAATTGAAGAATATTTTTCACCTTATTTTTTCTTGTTTGTTTTTTTGCAATATAGCTAATATGGAAAAATATTTTGCACAGCTTCACATTGATATCATATTGCTTACCTTCATGATGGAGAGGGAAGAGGTGTGAAGGAGGCAGAGAATTTAGAACTCAAAATTTTTAAAAATTAAATGTTGAAGGGTGACTAGGTAGTGCAGTGAATCAAGCACCCACCCTGGAGTAAGGAGGACCTGAGTCCAAATCTGGCCTCAGACACTTGATCACAGTTACTAGCTATGTGACCTTGGGCAAGTCACTTAACCCTGATTGCCCTGCCTTCCCCCTCCAAAAAGCAAAAAACAAAACAAAAAAAATGAATGTTGAAAATGAATAAATAATACATTTTTAAAAGAAAGAAAAAAATTCAAGTACAATGTGTCTACAATATTCCCCTGACCTATCCGTCTAACAACCTTGAGTTTAAAAGGAAATGAAATTATATTGACAAGAGCTGGTCTTGATGAAGCCATATTGGCTCTTTGTGATCAGTGCTTCCCTTTCTCAGTGCTCACTCACCAATACTTTAATAAGCCATATTAGAACTGTGTCAAAAATCTATTACGTAAGGACTTCACGCTCTTCTCTTTTTGGAAAATTGGAATATCTGCCCCTCTCTTATTTTATGACATATCTCCCTTTGGCTCAGGAATCATATCTGCCACTTTTTTCAGTACCTAATGGTATAATTTGTCCAGGCCTGGTGATTTTAACTCACAGACAACCTTTGATGTTCTCTTTTGCTATTTTCTCACTTACCTTAAGTTTTAAAGCCCTGTTACCCATTTTTGTTTTATCTTTCCCAATCCTAAGGTCATTCTCCTTGGTTGGGGAAACAGAATAAAAATTGAATGGTTCTGTCTCTCTGGGGCTCAGTTTCCTCATCTATAAAATGAAAGTTTAGAGCCAGGTAACCCCTAACTTCCTGCTGGGTTTAGCACTTTGTGTTTATCCAATGTGTAGCCTCAGGGAATGCTGGGGAGCAGAGGGTTATGTCTGCAATATGACCTCTTCCAGGGATTCTGTAGAGTGTGCTCAAGCTGCATTTACGTGGAACTTATTGAGGCATTAGCCTGAGGGTCTGGGGAAATGTATACCTTTTACACACTTCCTCCTAGAGGAAGATGAGGGCAGCAGGGACTTGATAATTTTGATAATTCTGCCCAAATTCTTTGGCAACCCTGATATTTTTCTGGCTCTAAGGTTTTTTCTCCCCAGGCAAAGACTTGATTATTTCAGTGGATTAAGAAGTTAGTAATTAGAATTAGAAGATAGTAAGAAAAACTATAGGCCCTTATAGAAGTTATATTCTAAAAAAAAACAAAACATAGTAGTTAAATAAATTACCTTACCCTCCCCCCAGTCACTGGAAGTATAGATTATTCTATCCTCCAAAAGAATGCAAACCCCTTGAGGACTGGGACTATTTTGTTTGTCTTCTTATTCTTAGGCCTCTGAACTTTGTCTGGTAAGTACTGCCTTAATAAATCCTTGTTGACCATGTCATTGTCTCTCTGAATGACTGACTGACTGACTGATTGTCATAAGTAGAAGATGGATGACCACTTACCCAAGATACTGTAGATTTCTGTTCAGATAGAGATTAGACTAGATGGCCTCTGAGGACCTTTCCAACTTTTAATGTTTGCAGCCTGATGGATGCAATAAGCAATACATCTTCCCATATCAAGAATATCATAAATGAGTCACACCTTCTGGGTTTTTTTTGTTTGTTTGTTTTTTCCCTTTATCAGAGGCAGTGTGGTCAAAGGGGGACAATAAATGGAGCCTGATTCAGAGGACCTGAAATCACTTCCCAGATGCATCACTTAGTATGTGTATGACCTTGTAATGGAAATGCAAATTTAAAGATCTTCCCTGCCCCTAGCTTAAGTGCACCTGGAGCCCGTGGTGGGAGGCTTGTTTTTCAGGAAAGCCCACACCTTGATACTTTGTGATTGGGCAGTGGGTCCAGAAGGTTGTTACATTCTCTGAGCCAGGAGAAGGCTATATAAACCCTGAGGAGAGGCTTTGCTTTGGGGCTCACTTTGAGAAGTGTTGTGTGATTTGACCAGATGAGACTCTGGGAAGCTGTTGTTGAGAGCCCCCCGGCTTTGAAAACCCAGATGTTGATACTTCCCTCTCTGGTAACTGTGATTTGGTATTGATATAATGGTTGGACAGTTTGGAAGCCTGTCTGTTTGATCTGTAAGTTCTGTAACTCTGAAGTTTGGGGTGCTGACCTTTTCCCCCTGAACTAGGTAATGTATGTTTGTTTGATTAAAGTAAGCTTGTTAACTGATTTTGAGTTGCTTTCCTTTTGAAAAGCAGATCTAAGAACCTGTGTTGGCAGTCACCCTGGGGATACTGGGGTGCTTGCCGCTACAGACCTTGGGCAAATTGTTTTTTTTTTTTTAATTTTTATAAGCAATTGGGGTTAAGTAACTTGCTCAAGGTTACACGGCTAGTCATTGTTTATGCGTGGGTGCTCATTTTCTGAGGCCGGATCTGATCTCGGGTCATCCAAACTCCGAGGCCGGCGCTCTTACTCACTGCGCCACCTAGCCGCCCCTTTAGGGCAATTGGGGTTAAGTAACTTGCCCAAGGTTACACGGCTAGGTTTTTGTTTGTGTGGATTAAGTGTCGGAGGCCGGCTCCGAACTCAGGTCCTTCTGATTCCAGGGCCGGCGCTCTATTCACTGCGCCACCTAGCCGCCCCTGGGCAAATTGTTTAATCTCTCTGGGCCTCGATTTCCTCATCTGTAAAAGCAAAGAACTGAACTAGATGAACTCTAAGATCACTTCCAGTTCTAAATCTATGATCCATATGTATAATGCAAACTGTCAACACATGAGTCATTTCTGCCCCAGGGACTGAAGTGACTCATCACACATATTCTAAAATGTTAAGGGTTATTTTTTTCTTTTTTTCTGGTATTCCTTTCACCGTCGAAATGAACAGATGCATTCCACATCACATGAATCTCATGGAAACAGGCCAACCATTTTCTTAGCAACCAAACTCCCGTCTCTTATGCTGTGCATGATGAACGAAAACAGCCTGTTGATGGCTTAAAATAAACCTGCCCTTTTCTATTTAGCATTTTATCAAATGAAAGTAATTTCTTTTGCGGATGAATTTAGTTCAGCTCCAAAGGTTTCTTCTTTTTTTCATGGGGAGGCTGAAGAATCAGAATTGTCATTCCAGAGAAAGGAAATACATGCTTAGAAACAAAAGGCAGCCAACATTCAGGAAGCAGTCTGAGATCTGTGCAGGTAAAGCCAAGATGTCTTTGTCAGTTTCCCCTCCCTCTAATGTTTCTTACACAGCAGAATATGAAATTAAAACCAAAGTCATTTCTACATTCCTGAATTGTTATTGTCATGTTAGCAGACTCCAAGGAACATTCATTAAATGTCAATGACTGTTTGGGGGGATTTTGTAGAGTCCCACATTTGCATTTCTTTGATATAGTACATTCTTGTCTCAGGTTAATTTATTTCCAGGACTTGGATGTGCCTAAACTTTGAATTGAACATCTCTACCACAGCAAAGTAGAGTTGGGACCTTCTCCTCCCGGGTACCAGAGAAAATGGGATGAACATTGCATTGGTTGGCACAGAGAAGGAGAAGCAGCTAGGAAGGAGGAGATCCAGGACCTTTCTTCATGTCAGCAATTAAATTCCTGAAAATGAATACACACCTAAGGTGAATTTGTACGTTTCTGTATATGTGCGTCTCTATGCAATATATATTGCATATATACATATATGAGATATATGCATGTACAGAATCATACAACGTTAAAACTAGAAAGGATTTTACCAGTCATTTATTGAAGCCACTCTCGTTTTGCTAATAGGCAAACTGAGACCCAGAGATGTGACATGCACTCAGACAAATTCTTTTAAAAAATAAAAACATTGTGTAGGGCTTTTAACTTGGAAAGCAACAAGCTTATGTTGCTCGTGGCCAAAGCAGCACACACCTCCTGAGGCGATAGAATGGAGTTAGTTGGCCTGACTGTAATACAGTCCGATCAGGTTCCTTATTATATTTTATTGGCACTTCCTTTCTGAAATAGACAAGGAAAGCTGCAATTCTGAGTGAGTGGCAGCACTACTTAAATTCTTGCTTTATATCTTCCAAAGCCAAGTCCTAAATGTTCACCATCATTAAGCAATCCACTGGACAGCATCCTGGCAGGACAGTTTTTAACACACCCTAAGGGAATAAAGTCACAACAAAATGTAAATCCCAGATCCTGCTAAATCAAATCCTTGCGGTTCCTGGTCTCTTTGTGTTTTGTATGCAGCATACCATAGAAGAAAAAGCACTGATTCCAGAGTCAGGGGACCTAGGTTCAAATTAGCCTCAGAGGCTTATTACTTGTGTGACCTTGGGCAAATCATTTAAAATGCCTTGGGCTTCAGTTTCATTATTAATAAAATGGAGGGAGGGCTGAACTAGATGGCTTATGAAGTCACTTCTAGCTCTAAGTCTATGATCCTTTAATGTTCTAAGCAGGCAGCATGTAATAAATATCATCAAAAATACGTGACCATTTAGTTTCTAGAATTATACTATGTCCTATCCAGATAAAATGGATTGGCATTTCAAAGTAGATATTGTAAAAAGAGCTAGTCCCATATTTCAGAATCTTCTCATTCCAAAGTGATTTATCCACTAGGATTCTCTTTGTGTTTACATTTGCCATATGACACTCTAAGAGGCACCTTAGAAAACTGAACACATCAGTTCAGGTCATTGAGTACCACAGTACCTGAAAGTGTTAATGCTGATTCCAAAGATGAGCACATACACTCAAAGTCTGTCTCCTTTTGTCACCCTGGTTATCTGAGCTATTCCTCCCAATATCAAGAAACCCAGATGACCAACAACCAGTTGATGACATCTATAGGGCATTCTTTTATACAACCAAGACCTATTTCTGATGGCATTTATTGCTTTGTAGTTTTATGATTATGTCAAGGGCAGGACTGAGGGGAACTACAGAAGGAAACTTGGAGAAATTCCAGAAGGCTGGTAGCTGGACTTACACAAGTACCCTTCAAGAAAGTCAATTTCCTTTCCTTTTCCTATCCCACAGTTATCTTCTTCATCCAAAAAAGCAATCCCAAACATTTTCTAAGTCACTTTCCCCTCTTTTTAGCCAGCCATTTGGCCTGACACATAGCACATATCATGACCTATAGTGAAAAAACTCCAACTTTAATAATAAGAATGGCCTTCCCATTTAGAGATACAAACTTTAAGGGTAAGGATTATTTCATTTTTGTCTTTGTATTCCCAGTATGTAGGACAGTGCCAGGCACATAATTAGTACTTAATAAATATTTACTAAGTTGAATTAAATTGCATGAATTGAATTCTTCGAATTCTTCAATCACTCCATCATACTTTTCCATAACTACAGTAAAATTTTGTTGGTCCTGAAACATAGCTGGAAACTAGATGTGGCTGTCTATAGTACATTTTTAAATAGTACTCTTACTGTTTATTTAATTTTTTCAAATCTTTTATTGAACCTCTTTGGATTTTTTTGGTTATGATCACATCCCAATATCTACCCCTACCTACTCCATTACAACCAATCCTTTAGCAAAGAAAAATTAGTAAAACCAAATTATACAACAATCACAACTGATATAGCATATACTCATTCCTTTTTGACATTTGATGCTAGAATTTAGCCTCCTTCCCAATTTTTTTGCATTTCCCAGGGCTTTTATGTTCTTTAGGCATAATTAAAGTTTTATCTTCTGTTTCAAGGTCTCAGAAACATAATGGATTTAGCAAGGTGAATCTTTTAGAGATAGGGTAAGGAAATTCCTTTTTCTTCCCTCTTTCTCTCTTTAAAAAATTTTTTTGTTACATTTTGAGTTCTAAGCTATCTCTCGCCTCCCTCCTAATCTCACACTAAAGAAGGCCAACATTTGACATATATATGTATGGTGTGTATGTATGTGTATATATATATATATATATGTGAAACTATACAGACTTCTATGTATCAGTTCTTCCTCTGGGGGTGGATAGCATCTTCTTTCATAGGTCCTTTGTAGTTGATTTGAATATTCATATTACTCAGAATAGCTTAGTCATTCACAGTTATTCTTTGAACAATATTGCTGTTACAGTATACAACATTCTCTTGGTTCTGCTCATTTCACTCTTCATTTTTTTATTAAAGTCTTTCCATGTTCTCCTAAAATCAACCTATTTATCATTTCTTAAAGCATAGTACTATTCCATCACAAGCACATACCAGATCTTATTCAGTAGTTCCCCAATGGATGGGAAACCTCTCAATTTCTAGTTCTTTGCCACCACAAAGAGAACTGCTATAAATATCTTAGAATGTATAAGGTTTTTTTCTTTTTCCCTGATCACCTTAGAAACAGATGCAATAGTGGTATTGCTGGGTCAATATATAGCTTTTTAACTTGTTGGGCATAATTCCAAATGGCTCTCCAAAATGGTCAGACTAATTCACAGTTCCATCAACAGTGTATTAACATTCCAATTTTTTCCATTTTTCCACATCCCCTCCAACATTTTTCATTTTCTTCTATTATTTAAGCCAATCTGAAAGGTGTGAGATGCTATCTCAATGTTGTTGTAATTTGCATTTCTCTAATCAATAATGATTTAGAGCATTTTTTTCATATGACTATATATAGCTTTGACTTCTTCATAAAACTGTCTGTTCATATTCTTTGACATTTTATCAATTGGGGAATGATTCATATTCTTATATATTTGACAAATTCTCTATATATTTGAGAAATGAGACCTTTATCTGGGAGGTCTATAAAAATTGTCTATATTTTTATAACTGTCTATAAAATTTCCTACCCCCACCCCAATTTTTTGTTTTCCTTTTAATCTTGATTACATTGGTTTTATTTGTACAAAACCTTAAATTTAGTATAATCAAAATTATACATTTTATATATCACAATGTCCTCTATCTCTTGTTTATTCATAAATTCTACTCCTATCCACAAATCTGATAAGTATGATATTTCCCTTTATGTCTAGGCCATGTATCCATTTTGATCTTATCTTGGTAAATGGTGTAAGATATTGGTCTATACTTAGTTTCTGCCAGACTGTTTTCTAGTTTTCCCAACAATGGTAAAAAACCAGAGAGTGAATTCTTATTCAATAAGCTTAAATCTTTACATTTATCAAACACAAGATTATTACAATCATTTACTAATGTGTATTATATACCTATTCTATTCCACTGATCCACCTTCTATTTCTTAGCCAGTACCAGATAGTTTTTATAATTGCTACCTTAAGATCTTACTTTAAGATCTGGTACTGCTAGATCTCCTTCCTTTACATTATTTTTTCACTAATTCCATTGATATACCTGACCTTTGTTCTTCCAAATGAATTTTGTTATTATTTATTTCTAGCTCAATAAAATAATCTATTGATAATCTAATTGGGATGGTATAGAGTGAAAGTAGATTAGTTTAGGTAAAACTGTCATTTTATTATATTTTCTTGGCCCAACCATGAACAATTTATATTTCTCCTATTATTTAAATCAGACTTTGTTTATATAAAAAGTGCTTATAACCATGTTCATATATTTCTTGGGTCTGTCTTGGCAGGTATATTCCCAGGTATTTTATATTGTCTATAGTTATTTTAAATGAAATATCTCTTACTATCTCTTCTTGCAGGGTTTTGTGGGTGATATATAGACATGCTGATGATTTCTGTGCTAAATTTCTTTCCTAAAACTTTTGATTGTTTCAATTAACTTTTTAGTTGAATCTCTGGGATTTTCTAAATATGCCATCATATTGTCTGCAAAAAGAGATAGTTTTATTACCTCATTGTGCATTCTGATCTCTTTAACTTATTTTCCTCCTCATATTACTATGTTTAGCATTTCTAATACAATATTGAATAATATTGGTGATAACAGGTGGTAACAGTGATAACAGATCTTCTTGGGAAGGCTTCTAACTTGTTCCTGTTACAGATGATGTTTGCTGATGGTTTTAGGTAGGTACTCTTTATAATTTTAAGGAAAAATCCATGTATACCTATGCTTTCAAGAGTTTTAAATAGGAATGAATGCTGTTTTTTTGTCAAAAGCTTTTTCTGCATCTATTGACATATAATCATTTGATTTTTGTTACTATTGTTATTGATTAATTATGTTGATAGTTTTCCTTGAGCCAGCTATGCATTCCTGTTATAAATCCTACTTGATCACAATGGATAATCTTTGTGATATATGGTTATAGTCTCCTAGCTAGTATTTTATTTGGGATTTTTACATACACATTCATTAGTGAAACTGGTGTATAATTTTCTTTTTGGTTTAATATTACCACCATGTTTGTTTCACAAAGAGTTTGGTGTTATTCCCTTCCTTATCATTCCAAATAATTTATTTAATCTTGGAATTAGCTGATCTTTAAATGTTTGGTAAAATTTACTTATTAGTATTCTCTTTAATTTTTGTTTTTGGGGTTTTTTGGTCTTTTTGGAGGAGGGAAGGTAAGGCAATTGGAGCTATATGACTTGCCCAAGGCCACACAGCCAATAAGTGTGTCAAGTGTCTGAGGTTGGACTTGAACTCAGTTCCTCCTTATTCCAGGACTGGTGTTCTATTCACTGCACCACCTAGCTGCCCCCATTCTTTTTAATTTTCATTAAAATTATTTATCATTTCTACTACTGTTCTTTAACCAACTCATTGTTTAAGATTGGATTATTTAGTCTCTAATTAATTTTTAATCTGTGTTTCTATGGTCCTTTATTAAATGTAATTTTAATTACATTATAAATTTGAAAAGGATGCAATTAATATTTCTGCTTTTCTGCATTTAACTATAAAGTTTTCTGTCCTATTATATGGCCAGTTTTGAAAAGATGCCATGTACCACTGAGAAAAATTCCTTTGTATATATTCCTTTTTATTCCCATTCAATTTTTTCCCAAATGTCTATAATATCTAATTTATCTAAGATTCTATTCATCTCTTTGATTTCTTTCTTATTCATTTTGTATTAGATTTATCTAGTTCTGAGAGAGGAAAGTTGAAGTTCCCCATTATTATAGTTTTGCTATCTATTTCCATGTGTAATACATTTAACCTTTACTTTAAAAATTTGGATGCTATAGCATTTGGTGCATATATGTTTAATTGATATTACTTCATTATGGATGGTACTTTTTAATATAATGTAGTTTCCCTATTTATCTCTTTTAATTAAATTCAATTTAGTTTTAACTTTGTCTGAGATCATGATTGCTACCCTGCTTTTTTCTATTACATCAGTTGAAGCATAATAAATTCTACTCTAGCCCTTTACTTTTACTCTATATGTGTCTCTCATTTTTAAATGTGTTTCTTATGAACAACATATTTTAGGATGCTGGTTTTTGATCCATTCTTCTATCCATTTCCATTTTATGGGTGAGTTCATTCCATTCACATTTAAAGTTATAATTACTAGTTGTATATTTACCTCTATCCTATTTTTCCTCGCTGTTTATCCTTCTCTTTCTCCCTTCTTACCCTATCCCCTCCTTAGTAGTCTAATTTACTTCTGACCATTACCTCCTTAATCTGTATATCCTTCTAAGAGTCCGTTCTCTATGCCCTTGCCCTCCTATTTCTCTGTAAGTTAAGAATACTTTTATGTCCTATTAGATGCATATGTAATTTCTTCTTTAACCTAGTTTCAATGAAAATAAGGTTCCCACACTATTCCAAACTACAGTTTGGAATAACTCTTACATTTAAGCCTCTTTTATATAAGACGATTTGTTCCATTTTACTTCTCCCTACCCACTTTTATTTTTTAGGATCATCCCATCTTAATCAACTCAACCCCAGACCTTCTATCTATTCTCTTTCAAACTACTAAAAATTTTCAGAGTTACAAATGTCATTTTCCCATATAAATAAATAGTTTAGCCTTATTAAATCCCTCATAATTAGCCTTTAATGTTTATTTTCTTATGTTTCTCTTGATTCCTGTAAGTCAAATTTTCTGTTCAGTTCTGGTCTTTTCCTCAAGAATACCTGAAAGTCCTTTAGTTCATTAAATATCAATTTAAATATCATTTTTTTTCCTTTGCAGGATTTCATTCAGCTTTGTACAATAGGTTATTCTTGGTCAATGTGCCTCAGCTTTGAGTCCAGTGCCAGTGAAGGGCCTTACTTCCTCTCCTTTCTTCTAATCTTCCCTCCCAATCTCCATACCATCCTTGAGGTGAAAGTTCTGGAAGCTAAGGCTGCTGCTGACACAGTTGTCTCCAAGGCTCATTGTCTGTTGATTTGACAGTAAGTGCCTGTCTTATCTGCACTTTGCTCAGGCCAGAGCACCACCTGGGAAGGTGCATTCTTTCCTAACATCCTCCCAAGTTGTCTTACACTGGATAACTGTTTTATCCCAATTTATAATCATTTCTACCATTCTAAAATTCATTTTGAAATATTATTACAAGATATTTGGGGTGGGGGATTTGGAAAAGCCAGATTATTTCCTGCTTTATTCCATCATCTTCCCACCCCTTCTTTCTCTGGCATAAAATCTTACTTCATTTTTTCTTAATCTCTAGGGATAATACAAACTCAGTATGTAAGGGCCTAGGGGAATAATTATATGCAGGAAAATGGGGAAATAAAGTAATCATTTCTCTGGAGACTTTAAGAATAAAAATGAAACTCTTCAGTCCAGGATGGTTCAGGAACAGTCCTTCTTAGTAGCAAGAAATGGAGTGGATCTGATCTCTTCTGGCTTATGATTTTTATGATATGCCTTTCTCCCTTTCCAAAGCAGTGAAATCTGGAAGCAATGTTCTATTCTAAGACTTTTGTCATTAAGTAAGATTAGATTTCCACTAGGAATTTACATACGAGTCTAAAAGAAAGAGGCTTCTCCTCCTCCAGACCCACACAGTGACATAGCTTTTCCTGCCTTCTAACCAGAGTAGGCTTGGCAGGGCTTTGGGGGCTGAACTTAGATAGGTTTTGTAAATGAAGGTTCTCCCTTAGGCATTCCAAGTGGGCTATAAATTGTATTCCTAGATTATAGGGAAAGGACACTATTCCAATCAGGGATCAGAGGTTAGGAAGAAATTTTAAAATGCATCTAATTAGAGTCTCTTCACCTTATCCTTTCAATGAACTCTTCCCCAAACCAATTTCTGTTGTAGATTAGCAAAAGCAGGCTCTTCTATTATGCGACCCACATAGTGGTTCAATTTCTAATTAGAAGTTGATGAAGTTCTTTCATTTACTACAGTATCATTTGCACCACATTTTCCAACTGCATTAAGAAGTTAAATTATCTCACAGAAGATAATAAAAGACAGGGGAATTTACTCAGCAGGCTAGTAAAAAAAAGCATATTTGGGTCTGAATTCACTGTTTCTTTCTGCTACATAGAACAACATTTAGGTAAATCCCTTGGGAAATGAGGACACAGAATCACTAACAGGGAATAAGTATGACCTAGTTAGCAAAGAAGTCAGGAGTTCTTGGCTTTATTTAGAGCCTCCCACTCAAATCTGGTCTGACTACACAGAGAGTCGAAGGGGCTGGTAGGTGGGGCATTAGCAAAAATTCTGCCCAAGTAGTCTATGCAAAGAAGGGGGAGATGGGGTGAAGGGAGTGTATTAAATAAAAACAGACACAGGACCCAGTGAGGCCTCAAGTAGGAAAAGAAACTTACTGGAATCTTTGAGAGAGATCTCATATGGAGAAAGATCCAAATGGTCAGAAGAAAGCTGTAAACCATAAACACACCCCCAACAACAAAAAAAATTAAGTTAACAAATTTTAACACAATTTAAAGTTATGTAAGTAGCAAAGAATTTTTTTAAAAAATAATTTTAACTTTATCATTTATTCTTCACTCCCTCTCAGTCCCAATACCCTATTGATTGCATAAGGGTTGTTGGAACCTGGAGAGAAATTATTTGGCAGGAAGGGAAATGGCTTTGCAAGGTTTTTTCCATAGAGGCCTGGATTTTCAACTTACATCTCATTACTTTTACATGACTATAAAAGTAAATACACTGATTTGCTTGTGTGGTTTATAAAGTGGCTGTTAAGGTAATTCCCAAAGAAGAGTTCCAGAAACAATTACTTAGAAAGCAATGACACTTGTTGCACCATATAAGATTTGGTAAGTTTGGTGACATGGCCTGGTGGATGGTGAACTGGCCTTGGAGCCAGGAAGACTTGAATTCAGGTCCCATCTCTGACACATACTGGCTCTGTCACCCTGAGTCAATTACTTAACATGTCATCTCAATGCTTCAGGCCAGAGATGTCAAACTGGAGTCCCACTGGCCTCAAGCAGCCTGCAAAATTCTGCAGAGATTAGATTAAAATATAGCTGGGAAATGACAAAATAAATAAAAATATAATATAGTATAGACAATGTTAACTTGTGGTTTTCTAAGTCAAAATGTGGCCATAGGGATTTGTTTCTCTTTGAACTTGACACCACTGCTCTAGATAACTCTCTAAAGCCATAGGTTTCAGTAAAGGTGCCACCTACATTAGTAGGGAGAGTTTCATCACTGGTATAGCAATGAAAGCTCAGGCCGAGTGCCTATCCCCATTCTTTGTGTGGCTGACCCTTACTAATATTATGGTCTGATCCCTTATCATAGCACAGAGGTGTCCCTGGGCTCTTAAAGGCTGTGAACATAAGCTTTGGCACATCCTACCAAATGGAGAAGCTTCAACTATAGGCTTATTGATCTTAGTCTATGAACAATTCTAGTTGAGTGCAGACATTGACAAGGAGGCAATGAAAAAAATTTTGGCTGCAGTAACTCACAAAGGTCATCCACTGAAGTAAGGAGGGATTTAAGATTAGAGCATGTGGATGGAGTACCCACATTGATGAAATCACAGATCAGTAATAATAATAGTAGCTACCAATGATAGAGTGCTTTAAATTTTTCAAACCATTTTACAACTTTTATCTCATTTTTTCTCTCATAACAAACCTGGAAGATAGGTGCTATTATTATCCCCATTTTATAGATGAAAAAATCGAGTCTCAAAGAA